>OW445482.1:6801273-8044398 GCA_918226075.1 Microctonus brassicae | reverse complement strand
ACTTCAGGTCACACTTGCTGGTTCAGGTTCTTTTAATGAGACTTTCACCATGACCCGGAAGGACGATGAGGAACTTTTAGTTGGGGCAGTTCTTCATAAAATTGTCGTACCCCATCCAGTTATTATTAATCTGGAAGCAATTGAAGTAAATTTTATTTTCTTTTCATATTTTTTTTTCCTTTCTTTCATTCAATTAATTATTTATTTTATTTCATTCTTTATTCAACACTTTCTTATTGCTCAGAAAAATGTTACTAATAATAAAAACACATTCCCTTTCAATTTTGTCTTACAGATAAAGTATACAGCGTATAGTGGATGGATCTCATCAGGTTTAGTCTCATGGAATATCGATAAAATTTCTATTTTAGATAGCTTTGGTAAAAGTTTATCTGTATGTAGACGTGGTCTAACACTTGAATCAGGACGTCCGGTATATTTGCCACTGTATCCCGGTGAATGTAATATACCAATTGAATTGGAGAACTCAACTTTGGCAAATACCAGTTCACCTTCGACAATGTCGACGAGGAAAGCTGACTCGTTAATGGAGAAAGCATCGTCGAGTGCGGTTGATGCCAAGGTCGATGGCAGCAGCAGCAGCAGCAGTAATACAGATAGTGGTGGTGGTATCGGACCTTTCACGAAAGAACAAAATTTTGAACGAATGGATAAAATTTATACCGTTGAAGTTTTCTCTAATGAGAGAAATCCACCAAGAAACCTGGGACCATTTACTAAAGATCAAAATATACAAATGCCACTAATGGATAAAACAACTTCATTTGACAAACGAATTGGACAAAAAATCATTAATAATATCAATAATGATAGCAATAAAAAAAATAATATTAAGAATATTAATAAAGAATCAACGAATACTTGGTCGTTCGTTGATATTACAGAGTCGGGTTCAAATTCATTGGAAAATTCGGAAATTGAAAGCGGTCGAGGATTTCCTGGTACAGGATATATTATTCCTACCTCAATAAGTCCGCCAATGTCTGTGGACGCAACAACTACACAAGAGATGACAAGTGAAATTCATGAGCCTGTGCTACAAGTTACGAAAAAAGAAACTGGTAGATCGTTGCGATTAACAGAAATAACTGAGCCAATTTTAAGACCACGCACAACAAGACAAAATATTAATGAGAATCATGCGAAAGATGTGAATGAAAAAATAATGGAAAAATCATTTGGTAATAAAGATGATACGGAAAAAAGTTTTACTGTACAATTTTTACCTGAGAGACTTGCTGGAATTTTAGCCCAAGCTGAACGTTATGCGCGTCAAACATTTTTACCACTTATATCGCAATATACACCGAGTTTTGTTGGTGGCCGTCAAGAGAGACTTAAATACTTTCCACCATTGACCGATATTTCCGAAAATGGTAAGGACAACAATTCAGAAAATAGTTTCACCAATCATAGCAATATAAATCATTATTTTAAAGACAATATTGAATTAAAAAATTTTACAAATAGATCAAATAAACAAATTAATTTTAAAAATAGTACGATAATTGTTTTGAATTCTGGTACAAATAAAATTGGATTGTATGAGAGTACACGAAGACCAGACGATGATTTGAAGAATACGAAAAAAATATCTGAATTGATTGAATTGAAAAATGATTGGCTGCCAATGGATAAAAATGTTTCGACGTTAAAATTGGTGCAATTAAAAAATATCAGTACATTTGAAGCGTTTGATAATCGTGATGGTAAATGGATAAATGGAACATCGATAAATGATGATGGCATTACTTCAAAATCTAACAATGAACCATTGATGAAAATAAATATTGAAGGCAATGATTGGATACCAATTATTGATGAGTCGAAAGCGGATAAATTCAACGTTGGATATATAACCAAAGATAATCGGAGTGATGTGAATAATAATTTTACAATGAATAATTTAGCAACGATGTCTACTACGACCATTGAGCCAGTACATTTTAATAATGAGAAAAAAATTGAAAAGAGATTTATACCTCTTGTTGATTTTGAACATCGTGATACGTATTTAACGCCGACATTTAGTAGCAATAATCACGATAGTATGTCATTGATTACAACAACAAGTGTAGAAAATTTATCACACATTCAAAAAATTCCCAGTCGACCTGTTACTGTAAATAAAAAATTAAATGATGATAAATTTATTAGAAAATCGACAATTTTTCCATATGCGTATGAACGAATACAAGATCCTAGATCTCGTTATATACCTTTGAATCCCGAGAATGAGATGGGAAAATTTACTCTCTCTCACGACAAAAATCATTAATGAACTTCAACTGAAAAAAAAAAATAGTACTTGAAAATCCATGACAAAATGGCTGTCACCGATGTGTGATATTTATTAAGTTTATCTAAATATGTATATTTTGCTAAACGTAAACATGATTTATGTAAGAAATTAATGAATAATTTTATTTTAATATCAACATCGCAATAATATTAAGAAAATTAATTTTAAATATTATTGTTCACAATATTACTAAATTTTATATATTTTTATTATTTTTGGAAATCAATAATTTGATTTGAATGTAAAGAAAAAAGAAAACAGAAAAAAAAAGTTATCAAACCTTTTAAATTTATTTCTTGTGTGTATATATAGGAAAAAATTTTTACAATATAACATTTTTACTAAAACTTTTCATACCTTTTTATTATTCATTATTGTTAATTGAATAATTGTTATTCCACTATTATTATAAATATTATCATCACCATCACACATTTTTTTTTATTTTTAATGTTGAATGTGCAAATGTTACATTAATTTTCTTTTTTAATTTTACTTTGTATATAAATTTCGGCAGACAATTTACGGTTCCTCATTTAATAATTGAAGTATGTAATTAATCGTTATCACACATATATACATATATATTAGGGTGATTAAAAAAAAAGCAAAAAAATTTTGTTTTCTGCGACCAGCCTTAAAATTGTTTTTACATCTTCTGATTTTTGTAACTTGCAAACTATCAATTACACAGAAAATTGCAATGTATATTTTTTGTCGAGAATTAAACGCTCTACAAAAAAGGTCTTTTTTCATTTTTTGATTAGTCTACTTGTTTAAAAGTTATTCAATGTCAAAGTTCAATTTTCAGAATATTTTTAAAATTGTTACTACAATTTTACTTGGGCTACAAAAAAAAAAAGAAAAAAAAAAGGGGGGCTACAAAAAATTAGAAGAGACTTTTTTTGTAGAGCGTTCGATAAAAATATGTATTGCGATTTTCTGTGTAATTGGTAGTTTTCCAAGTTACAAAAATCCGAAGATGTAAAAACAATTTTCCCCATATTTTTCTAATAGAAAATAGAAAAGTGCGATACGTCCTATCTTAATATTAAAATTAACAGCACATATTTTCAGGGACTTATTTTTAGACCTAAACGAAACTTTTAAGGCTGGTTTTCTTTTTTTTGAATCACCCTAACATATATATACATACATGTAATGTCGTGAGAGAGGTGAGTACTTGTGAAAATAACTCATGATAAAATAATAGTCAAATGCACATATGGAAGGATTAATTTGTGTTCATCATCGAGTTTTCAAAACTAATAATATATCATTATTACGTCTGTTTTTTTGTTTGTTTCTTAAAATACATTTTTCAATCCTTAAAAAAATGCTCCTACATCATCGGGATATCAATGTATGTATGTATGTATGTATGATCTCGTGATTATCATTTTTTTTTTCATTTTTCATCTCTTCAATTCTCTTTTATTTATTTAATTACATTTTTTTTAGGTCTCATACTCTCATATATTTTCAGTCAGAGAATGCCACTCTGTTCTCCCATGTGCACACACAAACCATTCTCACAATATTCTTTAATTATTCATTTACTTTTAATTTCGTTCAGGCTCTCACTTTCAGGTACCGATAAAAAAAAAAAAAGGAAAATTAAGAAACAGGATTATTCATGAATTTTTTGCAATTGTATATTAATAATAAACAAACAATTCCACACAGCAGCCAGACCGTGAGTGTTGGCGATGTGAAATATGGACCAATCTTTCAGCAAGATTAGTAAACGATAGCAAAAAAAAAAAATAAATTAATAAAGTACAAAGAAAATAGAACCATTCAACGTAAATTAACCACAAATATATTGAACAAATGCGCAGTCTTATAATGTAGAGCCTCGCATCATCATCAGACATTCATTAATTTGTTTAAAAGAATGAAATGTTTATAATTCATTTTGGTACATAGCTATGAAATCATTTTGCACATTCTGAATTCCAATCGCAGCCCTATTTAATTTATATTTTCATATTCATTTTATCGTTCACAATATACACATTCTAAAATGGAAACATTCACTCGTATTTATTTATCTATTATTTATTACTTTTCTTAATTTATATAAATAACCAGCATCTAAAAACCTGTCATACATTTGTTTATTTATTTTTTTTTATTTTCTCATTTACTCAATATAAAATACGTTGCATCTAATTACAATTTTTTTCTAATTCTCGTTTCTGTATGAACTTTCGATCGTTTTATTACATAATAAAATTACGAGCAAGTTCACTGCTCGTTTTTCTTTTTATTTTATTATTTGAATATAATATTTATATATTATATTTCTAAGTATAATTATTTTTTTTTTCTTTATTCTATTATGATATACAAAATATAAGGCCGCCACATTAATACACTGACTAGACCAGTTTCTTATAGACGCTTTTTAAACACGACAATAATCCGTAATACTAAAATCCTATTTAGTCATTCATTTATAATTCTATATTTATTTTATCAATAAAAGAAAAATATCAGGGCCACATTTTACCAACAAAATATAAGATAATATTTATTCCACGTTTTTTTAAAACTTCTTTCTGAGCTTTAAACATCGCGGATATTATTTTTTTTTTTACCTGCATGCACCGGAGACTTTATTGTTCAAGAGGGAATATAATCGATATTTACGTGTACACCAAAAGCAATGAAATACCATATATTGAAAAAAAAAAAAAAAAAAATTTTTATAGAAAATGGAAATGAAAGAAAAAAAAATTCCTAACGATGTTCAAAAAATAACTGGTGCATATTCGTTAGGAAATCAATATCACCAGACACGAAATAATACATTATAAATTGAAAATACATTTTTTTTTATTCCCCCACGCGATTTATTTTTGTTTTTTTTTTCAAAATTGGCAATTGTTAATTGTTGAATTATATACAGGACGGAGATTGGATAATTATTAATTGGGAAGGTTTGAACAATATTAATATTGTGAAGCACTATCTTTCACAATCACTTTGCTCCCTTTATCTGTTTCATTCATCTTTTTTTTTTCTGTCCTATCAAATCTCATGCATCGTCATATTGTGATTGTTTTAATAATATAATATTACAAATAGACTTGGACAATTTTGTTTTGTAGGTACCTGGTTTTGTTTTATGTTTATGTGTAGATAGATTATCAAAAAACATCACAGTCACGTTTATATATGTTACCGACATTTTGTAATGCTCATATTTATTTAGAGTATCACGTAGAAGCCACAGAATTAATTAATTTCACGAAAGAAGTCGGGTAGAAATTAACATAATTGCCATTTTCATAACCATAAATTAATTAAATCCCATTATATAATTAAAAATGAGATTGGACAATTTAAACAATTTTTGGATTTATTTTGCTCGAGTCCAACACGTTATATAACGTCTATATTTATACAGATAGAGACATACAAGTGTATATACCTGTATAATTTTAGTCATAAATTTTAAGACCAAAAATTGGACTCGTAATAAATACAAAAATGTTTTTTTTTTCTTTTTCCTTCTCGTTATTTTTATTCTATAAACGTGCACTTATCAAATGTACCACAATTATAGTGTCCAAGTCACTTTTTATCGAATAACGGCAATTTACTACGCACAGCGCCTTCACAAACAACTAAACGTTGTGCGGCAGATATATTGCACAGTGGCACAGTGCTTTCAAGACTTGCTCTCAATAATGCAATTCTATTTGGTGCATTATCAAGTGTATGTCTACCAGCCTGTTTTCTCTCAAAATATTCGACAATTTTTGATATTGTTTTACTCGATGAGCCAATACCACCAAATCTTTCATCCCAACATGACGAATCACCACCGCCTAAACTCGCAATGTCCTCTGATGAATCTGTATAAATTGAACTTGTCCGATGATCATCTAATAAAAATAAACTGCTTGCTGCTGAACTGCTCATTGTTGATGCATGACGACGATTTGGCGGTTCGGGACTTAAATCTTCACCAACACAACTCCAAAATCCTGATTCACAACTGCCACGTCTGCGTGGCTCCCATCCATCGCGAAATAATGGATGAGCAAATAGACTTGCAGCACCAACTTTTGTCGCTACCTAAAAAAAAAAAAAAAAGAAGAAAAATATATATTAATAATAGTTATTTGTGTGCCAAGGGTGTGATTTGGAAGTTGATTTTTTTTCAAGCCTCGGGCAAAGTGTACACATAATTTTTTAGGCGAGTGTCTCAAAATATGATGTTTCAGGGATCAATAGTCCCTAAAATGACAGAAACAAATCTTGTAAATAAGCTAGCAATGCATAAATTGTGTAGTAACTCATGAAATGTGTAGCGACGCAATTTCTTCTTTTGATTTATGGGTAAATAAACGAAAAGGTTGCGTTGCTACACAATTTATTAACAAACTTTGTTTCTGTCAGTATTGTAACATTTAAAATAAAGCGGAAATATAAACGATCAAGTATAAAATTAAAAAAGCAAAATGAGTGACAGTGATAGTGACAATCCTACCGAAATTTATGAAGCCGCCAATGCAGTGACGTTAAATTTACTACCAGAAAAATCTCGACAAATTTATATAAAACAGTGTGAGAGTTTTATAAAATGATGCAACATACATAATGTTAAAAATTTAAAACAAAAAGTATTTCTAGCATTTTTTCTAGAAAAATCCAAAAGATTTGAAACTACTTTTGCAGTGGTCACTAGCCTAAATTTTGTATTATGAATAAATCCGGCAAAAAAAGTGCCATTTCCGGGACTCTATTGAGTCCGTAAAACCTCATGTTTTAAAACAATCGCTTAAAAAAAAATAATTTGATCATTAAAAAATAAACAAAAATTATTCATAAATATAATTCACGTACTTTTTTCTCCCATTTTTTTCTCGCAGTCGGACTGCTTGGTTCGGAATTTGGTTTTTTTCTATCAAGAATCTTTGCAATACTGTCATTTTGGGCTGGTTTAAATTTATTACAAACACCACCATCAGTTACGCTTCCACGTACATCCTCAAGTGACGGTAATTCAAGGCAACTTGAAAATAAATCGCCCAATATTTTTTTAACACCACCCAATGCATGAAATGGATTTGCTGTCATAGGCCGATAATGTGGATCTCTACGACTTGCAAGTTCAGCGACACGTCTTGTTGAATGACAACGTGCTTTCTCTGACGGTGTTGCATTATCGCAACCTCTTGCGTCCGCCGAACGACTTCTTTGTCGCGCCGTTCGACGTTTAAAATTCCTACCAACGTGAACAATTTCATCTATACTTGACATCAATGCCGGATCCACCGATTGTCGTTTACCAATGTTGCCCTTGGCTGGCTCATCGTGGTTGGCAATTAAATTATCCAGTGTTGAAACGATCTCCGGGAACGTTGGTCGGGACTTGGGTTCATACTAAATAAATAAAAAAAGAACGCAAACACAAATAAATAAATAACATACAAAATTTCATTAAATATATAAACACTTATGTATTATTGAATATATAGAAATGTGTCGTTGAACCAAGAGGGCAAAATACAAAGAATAACCTCGTGGCTGACAACGAATAAAAAAAAATAAAAGAATAAATAAATTAACAGCAAGAGAAACAGCAAATTCTTTTGAAGAATTATATTGAAGGTCACTTGAAAGCATGAATTAATAAAATGACAATTGTGTTGTATATATTACTCACTGTACAACAATCGAAGGCAAGTTGAAGGAAGGCAGGCGGTGGATCTGCCGCAGCGCAAATTTCCGCTACAGCAAGATAATCGAGGCCAAAATTGTCGGAGCGTGGGAGTACATCGGGATCGGCGGGTACACGACCAATTAATTCACATACAACAATGCCAAATGAAAATATATCGGATCGATGATCATACCACTGTCCCTTTAAACATTCTGGTGACATCCAATATGGACTGCCAACAGTACTTAATCTATATCCTGAGCTTGGATCTGGTATTTTAGCTGCTAATCCAAAATCACCAACAACCGCTGTATGATCATTATTTGTTTCATCGCGTTTTATTAAAACATTTTTCGATGTAAGATCGCGATGAAATATTCCACGACTGTGTAGATATGCCATACCACGTGCCACATCTCTTGCAAGGTTCATCCTTGTCAAATGACTCAGCATTGTATGTCTTGCCATTATTAGTTGCTCCAAGCTGCCGCCATTTATATATTCCGTAAGAGCATGCAGTTGACCCTCATGAACACAAACGCCCATGAACCTGCCGTGAATAAAATAAAAGAGAAAATAAAGTGTCAATATTAAAAGATAAAAATACATATCAATTATTTTCATTGCCTTTTTATTTTTTTATCTCCAACAACAGACTTTAATGACATCTTAAAAATATATTGACAATTGTCACTGAGCAATGCCATGAATTTATAGATGTATATGTATTATATTACTTTTTTATTCTCGTTTGATTAATCACAAGAATTATCTATTTCCGTTTAAAGTTACGTGACCTTAAGATATATTCA
The DNA here is from genome assembly GCA_918226075.1 of Microctonus brassicae. Classification (NCBI taxonomy): domain Eukaryota; kingdom Metazoa; phylum Arthropoda; class Insecta; order Hymenoptera; family Braconidae; genus Microctonus; species Microctonus brassicae. The sequence continues at coordinate 8,035,583 of OW445482.1, read as the reverse complement.
AGTATGGTCAAACATTGAAGGTCTCTGACCTACTTGGCCGCAGGTTTAGTTCACAAATGATACTTGCATGCCTTTACTATGTACAATACTTCTTTAGTTACATAATTAAAACATAATACTGACAGGTGTAAAACAAAACAATCACATGCGTTCAAGTAAAGAGTTAATTTTTTTTTTTTCCATTCTTAAATCTCCTTATTGATTACATATTTTTGCATATGCTCTGTATTTAAAATGGAGAACAAAAGTGGGAAAAAAGAATGTATATTGATCATTCAGAATGTAAAAAAATAAAATAATAAAGAGAAACGCTGTGAGTGCATTTACTTTAAAGACTTCATGGAATGATAATTCATTTTATAAGTATTATGATTTGATGTTTGAAATTAAATTAATTATAGCAATGAATGACAATAATTACATTTGATTGATTGATTGCTTGACAATTAAATATATACACTAACGAGATAGAGAAATGTAATAAATTGATAAATAAATTATATGAAACTTTGTGTCCTGATTTCGCTTTGATCATCAGCACAAAATATTATATTTAATTTATCGTTGGAAATTTATTTTATTTTATTCTTCTTTCTTGCAAATAAATGCTCGTGGAAAATTATATATTTTACAGTGAATCGCACAGTGAAACTTTTACAGAAACACAACATTTATATATTTATGCATATGTGTAATGAGAATTTATATGCATTATATGCATGTTAAAATTAACAGAGTCGACGGTCAGCAACGGGAAAAGAATAAAAAAAAAAAGGGGGGGGGGGGGGGGGGAATATATGCAAGTGCATTATCGTAAACTAGGCCAAACTGATCATTTTTCATATGTAATAAATGTTTGTTGTAAAAATATATATTTAAAACATATAAGAGAGTTTTTGTACCATGTAGATAATGAGATATGTATTAGACTATTTTTTTTTCTTTCAGAAGATCCACTGGAATACCTTCAGGGAGGTGTGAAAAGATGCCTGTTAAAATCAGAGCTCTTAATATTAATATTGAAAGGTCACCCATCGTGAATTTCCATTTCTTATTTAAATAACATGGATAAATTTTTGTTTTTATCGTTAGAATTTTGTAGGTTACAAATCAATGGACGGATTCAAATGATCAATACATATTATTATAGGAAATTGAACGCTCTACAAAAAAGGTCTCTTGTGGTTAATCGATTACTCTAACCATTTAGAAGATATTCGCATTCATGACTTGAATGGATAAATTAAAAATATTTATTAAAAAACTATTAAAATTAGTACGCAGGGATTCGAATGTGAATATCTTCTACATGGTTAGAGTAATCGATTAACCATAAGAGACCTTTTTTATAGAGCGTTTAATTTCCTATAAAAATATATATTGCGCATTTTATAATATTTATTTGTCTACGAGTTATAAAATTTAAAAGTAACAAAGAATTTTTGTTAAATTCTTCAAACTTTAATCTCCGATATCTTCTAAACAGTAAAAGTTATGAAAAACTTGTAGGATATCTTTTTTGTAGAGCATTCAATTTCCTATAAAAATATGTATTGATCATTTGAATCCGTCCATTGGTTCGTAAGCTACAAAATTTTAATGATAAAAACAATATTTTCCTATGTTATTTAAATAGGAAATAGAAATTCACAATGAGAGACCTTTTAATATTAATATTAAGAGCTCCAGTTTTAACAAGAATATTTCCACACCTCCCTGAAGGTATTCCAGTAGACCTTTTGAAAAAAAAATAGTCGATTTATTTGAATCAGTCCAATATATATACAATGTACTTTCAAAAAAATTTTTTATCTCTTCATTCATAACAATAGACGTTTCGACATTGAAGATAGAACGTAAAAAATAGCACACGTATATCTTTAAACGTTATTGATGTCATGTGTTTCTTATAAAACCGATAATTATCGATTGACTTTTATCAGTGAAGCCTGAATAGTGTGAATTAAAAAGAAAAAAAATAATAAAAGAAAAAGTCAGAACGAGAATCGAGTGTCATAATGAAATATAAATTGTTTTCCAAGTAAAATAAAATAATAGAACAATTTTTGAGTTATAAATTATTTTCTAATGAAAATGATGAAATATCGAGAAAAAAAATAAAATAATATCTCATTTTCGTGTTATTTGCTTCACAATATTTATCATAACAAGAGTTATTGAAAGAAAAAGAAAAAAAAAAATGTTTTTTACAATTTTTTCAACTCACTGTTGAAATAATAAATTGAAAAAATAAATTGAACTTGACTAGACATCAGACAGACAAAGCAATGTCACCTCTTTCACATATTGGTATACATTGTTATGAATAATTATATAAATAATAATTCTGTCAACATTTGCATATACATTCAAAGAAAATTATGTAACAAAATTTATCCTTGAAACCAGGATAATCGTGCAATATTATAACACACTCAAATATTTAAATTGCACCAACCTGAAATGAATTAAAAAATGATGAGAAAATAAATTGATGAAAGTTTTATTAAATCAATAAAATTTAAATGGATAATAATATTAAATAATTAAATAAATAAATGCATATTATTAATTCTCTCATTTGTAACTAGATAAAATTGAGACAATTGTGTCAAAGTAAAAATAAAAGTTGGATAATTTTCATTGAAAATATTGCATCATAGTTTGTATAATTTTAAGGTTAGAATTTAAAAATTTCACGAAGCACTTTTGTGATACAAATTATAACACAATGTCTCAAGGTTATCAGACTTTTTGTGAGAATTTCATACAGATTTTACAGGTTAAATATTCATCAAAGAATCCTCTTTGTAAAATCATTCATTCACATGATTTAATAAAAACTATCTTGAATAATCTATAATTAAATTATAGGGCTTACCTAAGTATATTAGGATGACTCAGTTTATTCATTAATTGAACTTCTTTTAACATGTTTGGCCTATTTGCCGGAAGTTGATTCATCTTAAGGACCATAACCTGTCCCGTTACCTTATGCGTGACCTGAAAAGATAATATCAACACAAAATTAAATACAATTTTATCAACAGCTCAAAATATTATATCAAAATACATTCAAGTAAATAATTATATAAATATATATATTTCTATTTATTCAATGTTTTAAAAGTTAATTGCATGTTTATATCAACATATACATATTAACTTGGCAGATGCATCAGATGTAATTTTCTCTTTACATTTTAAAGTAATTATCTGAAAAAGATTGTTACGCCAGATGGAACAAGCACTTTCAGTTCCTCTTACGGCAATCTAATGATAGAAAATAAAGAGACATGGCCAGTTAACAAAGCGATTTATAATGAAGAAAGAAAAAAATTGAAACAAAAAATAAAAATTACTAAAAAAAAAATAACCGCTATTAAATTCATTGAATAAATAAAATAATTATCATATGTGTGTGGGCATTTAAAAATAATGATAAATAAAAAATGTGGCGCCATGGATTTTCACTGTACTTTCGAATGTTTAAGAAACCATATGAAGGAACCAGCAACATAGTAAATATATTTGTATATATAATTTAGACTGATTCAAATAAATCGACAATTTTTTTTTTAACAGGTCTCTTGATATTATATTAATATTGAGAGGTCACTCTTCGTGAATTTCTATTTCTTGTTTAAATAACATGGAAAACTTTTTTTTTTATCGTTATAATTTTGTAGATTACGAACCAATGGACGGATTCAAATGATCAATACATATTTTTATAGGAAATTAAACGCTCTACAAAAAAGGTGTCTTGTGATTAATCGATTACTCTAACCATTTAGAAGATATTCGCATTCATGACTTGAATGGATAAATTTAAAATATATTTTTTAAAAAACTATCAAAATAAATACGCAGGGGTTCGAATGTGAATATCTTCTAAATGGTTAGAGTAATCGATTAATCACAAGAGTTCTTTTTTGTAGAGCGTTTAATTTCCTACAAAAATATGTGTTTTGCACTTTTTTATATTTATTTGTTTACGAGTTACAATATTTAATAGTAACAAAGAATTTTTGTTAAATTCTTCAAACTTTAATCTCCGATATCTTCTAAACAGTAAAAGTTATGAAAAAATTGTAAGACACCTTTTTTGTAGAGCGTTCAATTTCCTATAAAAATATGTTTTGATCATTTGAATTCGACCATTAGTTCGTAAGCTACAAAATTCTAACGATAAAAAAAAAATGTTTCTATGTTATTTAAATAAGAAATAGAAATTTACGATGAGTGACCTCTCAATATCAATATTAAAAGCTTCAACTGCATTTAATATATTATCACATGGAATATGTAGCGTACACCCACGACTAACAATAACAACAAATAAAACTCATGGTGAAAGTGTGCTTTCTCACACGTTGTTAAATCTATACGAAATTTTTACGTCTAGACATAATTTTCCCTAAATAATTTTCAACTATCCATGACAATAATGTATTATACTGACATATTTATTAACATTTTTCGAAATACCATAAGCACGAATAAACGAATAGAAAAAAATTTTTTTTTAATGTATATAAATTTATTCTCACAAGAGAAATTTGTTAATAAAATTATTATGAAAGTCAAACATGAAGATAAATTTATAAAATCATATTCTCAATGTATTTAAATTATTATTCATAATTTCAATGTGTATATATAAATTTTATTTTGAATAAATATTTCGGGGACAAAATTTGGATATTTTTTAATAGAGAGAGATCTGGTGCGATCAAGTTTCTTACGTTTCAATTCATACAAGTTTAAAAATAGTAACAACCAATTGGGAATTGTGTCTCATGGATTATGTTTGTGTATATATAAATAAATACATATGTACTGTGTATATAGATTGTATATACTCGTCTTTTTTTTCACTTAATACACTACATAATGAATCGCAAGTTTAAGTGAAAATTATAGTCTTTACGGACTTGGGAATTACATCGACTGCCAACGATTATTAATAAACTTTACGAATACCAGAACTGCATTTGATGATGATACGAAGTCCTTAAGGTCAAAGGAAGAAAAATGAATAAATAAAATTCATAAATCAAGCATGTAACATTTATGTAAATACATGTAAACAGTGAATGTTTATATGAGTAGAGTGTAAGATGCTTCAGGCACGATGACCTTCTCTTTTACCTCTATCATTTATGAGTAGATAAAAGTTTTGAGATTATTCATCACTTGGGATGAATTTAAAAAAAAAAAATATACATTAGATTGGTTCAAATAAATCGACTATTTTTTTTTTTTCAAAAGGAATACCACTGGAATACCTTCAGAGAGGTGGAAAAGAAGCCCTGTTTGAAGCGGAGCTTTTGATTTTATTATTTAGAGAGATTTCTCATTGTAATTTTTGTTTTTTTCGTTTAAAACATGGGAAAAAAGATTTTTTTTTTTTTTGAATTTTTGTAGCTCGGCATTTGCGCATTGTAGAGATAAGGTCATGGCATATTCTTGTAGGGAATCGAATGCTCTACAAAAAAGGTCTCTTGCATTTTTTTCATAGAGATAACCATTTTGAAAATATTCAAAACCAAAGTTCGAAATGTATGAAATTTTGACTTTTTTGTTATTAAATCGAAACTAATTACTTTATTATTGTAATAAAAAACATTTCAATAATTGTAGTTGCATTAATTGATTTTGTTTAGATAGCATAATTCCTATTGCTTTGAAATAATAATTAAATTTATTTAACATAAGTTATAAATAAATTTTTTATAGTAAATAAAATAAAGAAAAAAAATATCTGACACGTATTTTTTTTTTAGCTTCACGAAAATATTAACAGACTAAAACCAGTTTTTCGATTAAAAATAATTTTCAAATCAATAATAAAGTGATTATTATCGATTTAATAAAAAAAAAAAAAATCAAAATTTCATACATTTTAAATTTTGGGTTTGAATATCTTCAAAATGGCTGTCTCTATGAAAAAAGTATAAAAGACCTTTTTTGTAGAGCGTTCGATTCCCTACAAGTATATGCTATGAGCTTATTTTTATATTAACCAAATACCGAGCTACAAAAATCCAAAAAAAAAAAAAAAAAAAAAAAAAAAAAAAAAAAAAAAAAAAAAAAAAAAATCCTTCATGTAAATTTTCAGCCTTTTTTATTGTTAAAAAAAAATTGCCTAAAAATGGCACACTCTAGTATATACACATATATATGTACATATGTATTTAAATAAAATTTTTATCGACATGGATGCCATACAAGTAATCCTGAAATTCAAAATATTATCCAGCCAAAATTCCTTGGCAGTGGCTGACTTAGTTGGGTGTAAGCCAAATGATGACGAATACACAACTGGCACACATGCAAGAGTCAAAACGAAGCCAGAACTGTTGTAAACAAAAATTGAGAAGTGCCATAATGACAATTTTAAACCAATTAATTTTAAAATTTTACCAAATATTATAAAATACATCTCCCAAAATTCACACAATAATTAAATTTCAAGTTAATATTATTTCTTCTATAAATTTCAGGACAATCTAACTAATTCTTCATTCCTCAACTCTAACATTATACTGTCAAATAAATATTAATTATTAAAAAAAACAAGTCCAATCGCTTTCAACTAATTTCTTCGTTTTTTTTTTTTTTTTTTTTTACCAACAAACATTTTTCTGCTAGAAATAACACGATAATAAATTATCATAATACACAAATTAAAAAAGTTCTACAGCTCGAGAACTTGATTAAACATGTTTAAACCTATAATCTCATAAAATTATTCGACTTTCAATCAAAAATAAAAATATCAAAATAAATAAATAACTAAATAAAAAACTGGATAATTTTACCGATTGGGATCATGAAATTTTTGATTGATATCCTGTAGGACATGATACAGACTTTCACCTCACACTCGCAAATATATCACCACACAAACATACACACACAATTACAAAACATTTTGGCATTCTCTCGAGTCATTTTTCTTTTCCAGCAAAAAATAAATAGAAAGAAAAAAAATGAAAGAAAAATCTCACAGTCAACATTTTTATATCAACAACAAAACAATAACAATGGAATGTGTGTCTACATACAAAAATGTTCATATTCACTTATACAAAGATATTTATTTCCACTTACTATACATATATGTGCTACACATTATATACATATATACATGAATGGATTAGCAAACTTTCTTAGCGATTTCTAAATAGAGTTCCGAGCGTGTGGCTTACAAATATATTCATATATGCACTCATCCACACCGGAAGTACGCTTGTACGCACCAAAATCTCTCGTTATACCTATATAAAACATGTCCCAAAATTAACGCAACAAGTAACACTTTAACAGCACTTAAAATTTTGCGCAAATTTTTAAATATACAATCAAAAATCCTCGCATGTCTTGTTATATTCATCGTTCAATTTCCTCATTATAATTATCATTACCATCATTCATTGAAGGTCACTAAAACGACCTCGTAGTTTAAAAAAAAATAAAAAAATAAAAATAAAAATTCTATTTTTTCATATTTATTTTTATTTCATAATACACTTTTTTTTTTTTATCCGAAGGTGATGTGAAAATTCTTTCTTGAATAATAACCAGGTGATTTTACGTGTCATTTAGTGGGTCGAGGATCCACAAGATCTTTCGGAAGCCAAAAGTCAAAAAGAAGCCTCTTATTATTAACTCATTTTTTTTTTTTTTTCGTCTTCTTTTGTTTTATAATTCTTTTCTAAATCTCTTCCTACATCTATCAACGCCATCTCACGTTGTGTTTTGCGTTACTACATAACCTTAAAGTAGATTTACTTATTATACACATAACGATATGGCACCAAACGTGGCAAAACAAATTGTTGGCAAACGAAAACGAACGAATATAAGTATATAAACGTAAGATGCTCATTAGAGAGTGTTCCATTCGCGTACTCCATGATTACCCAGGCATGACCAGCTTTCACGTATATATGTTTCCAACATTCTTATTTGCCAGAAGGAAGAAATACCACGGAAACACGCTTGTATTTGCATACACACACATTTATTAAATACAATATATAAATATACAAATAAAATTTCTTCATATATGTATTTATACTTTCATGTATGTATATAGTTGCAGTTAACTGTGGTGGTTTCTCATTGCACATTATAATATGATGGACAACATACACATTGAAAATTGCACGCTTTGCTGACGACGACGTGGCTGCTTCTTACGACGTTGTCTTAGGTAGTTGTACTCTTGAATCATCGACAAGGTCGTTTCTAACGGCCATGTATTACGTCTTACTATATATACAGTATGTGGATATAGATATAAAACATCATTTGTATATAATATATACATATATGTATAAATAAATTGATTGTCAAGATGAAAAAATCGATCAATTGTGTCGTATTGTTTGTTTATATTTTCTCAATTATAATTTAACGATAGAATAAACAACTTAAGTGGTTGTTATATAATATTTATATTATTTATTGTGTGTATATAATATATTTTATGTATTATTATGTATCTTATATGTGGTGTTGTGTATTATAAATATCGATATATTCTGATTATTTGTTGGAGTCTTTTTATACTCGCATCGAACTGAATAGCAACTTATTATGAATATAAATATATATTAGGGTGCTTCGTTTGAGGGGATTTGTTTTTTTTTTCGTGGCATTGATGAAATGTTACTTTAAACATTCGAAAAAAAAATCTTAGTGAAGATAAGCTCTTGATTTTGATTTTTAAGTACTTGATAAATCAATTTGAAATTTTTCCTATTAATTAACATGTAAATCTCAATTTTTTTTTTTTATTTATGCATAGATTCGAGGCATTTTATACTATTTAATTGATTTTCAGTAGAAATCGTACAGAAATATATAATCTTCAAGAGTGATTAACAGTAAATTATGTTCTGTGAACTGCCCTACCAGTAAAAAATGTTGGAGCAGATTTTTGCTCGAATTTCATGGTTTTTTTAATTTTTCTCGAAAACTGTCAAATTTACAGCAAAAGTTAATGAGATCTTTTTTGTAGGAAATTAAATTTTCTAAAAAATAGTTTCTTTAACAAAAACCGTAGAATTGATAGATTTCGAGAAAAATTAAAGTAAACAAATGGAAATTGGAGATATTTTACCTTGAATTGGGTCTCTGAATTGCATGATATTATTTTAATTGGATTTTTTTCAAAAACTATCAGTTCTACGGTTTTTAGTGAAGAACACTATTCTAAAGAAAATTTAACTGCCTACAAAAAAGGTCTTATTAACTTTTGACGTAAAGTTGATAGTTTTCGAGGAAAATCCAAATAAACAAATAGAAATTTGAACTATTTTACCTTGAATTAGGCCTCTTCGAATTACATGATATTATTTTAATTGGATTTTTCTCGAAAACTATTAGTTCTACGGTTTTTAGTAAAGAACACTATTCTGTAGAAAATTCAACTCCCTACAAAAGCAGTTTCATTAACTTTTGCTATAAAATTGATAGTTTTCGCGAAAAATTGAAAAAACCATGAAATTCGAGCAAAAATCGGCTTCAACATTTTTTACCGATGAGGAAGTTCACAAAATATAATTTAGTAATAAGCACTTTTAAAGATTATATATTTCTGTACAATATTTGCTGAAAATCAATGAAATAGCATAAAATGCCGCGAAGATACGCATAAATGAATGAAAAAAAAATTGAAATTCACATATTAATTAAATAGAAATATTTTTAATTAATTTAAAGCACCCTAATTAATATACAACATTCGTTTATTTTGCATGTTCATATAAATTTTACGTGTGGGAGGATGAGACAATTATTTATTCATATAAAAATTAAAATATATTTATTTTTTATATTAATAATATATATTATTTTCACTTATTTATTATTTGTTTATTATTAATGTATATGTGGGCTTTTTTTTTTTTTTTTTTTATGATGTCCATATTTATATGTAACGATGTGAAGATGTGTCGTGTATGAAATAAAAAAAGAAAATTGTATATTATTATAAGAGAATGTAAGAGAAAAAAAAAAATATGAAATGAATATTAAATGAATGTTGATTGTGTGTTTGGTATAAATTAATTTTCTTGAAATATAAATCCGTGTGTAAATGTTAATATATGTATGTAAAGATGAATTTGTGGACGTTAAATGATATGTTGTGTAAGCGCCAGGCTATTGCGTAATGTTCGTACATTCCGCCAAAAATTGTATAGACTTCACCTCTCTGTTTTTCATTCCTTGAGTTGAATTGTATAGTGAATATATGTATAAAAGGAATGTATGTATGTATATGTGTACGTAGATATATGCTATTGTGTATTTTGTATAGCCACGGAAATAAAACATTATAAAGATTGTAGCATTTGCAGTTTAATTTGGAGTCATGTTGCCAAGTGACAAAGAGTTATTTAGAATTTTTTGATTAAGGTAATATTTTTATTTTAAATAATAAAAGTGAATTTATTTTCCAATAGAAGCTATTATTTATTAATTAATTATCAATCAAACAACGATGAATTTAAAAATAAAAAAAAAATTATATGATTACTAAATAATAAATTATTTCTAGTGAATATTTTGATAGTTAAATTATTATAAAAACAATATAAAAATATTTGGTAATTAAAAAAAAAAAAATGGAATCATTACTGTACTAATATCGCTATTAAAAAATGGGGGTTGGTGGTATAGAAGGGTGGAAATTAAGAGTTGTATGTATTTTTAATGCCAAATCATAAAAAAAAAATGAAAAATTTTGTCTGAAAAATAAAAAAAAATTTTTGAGGTGAACCACCCTTATCACTTATGGGTATAAAAAATGGTTCACGATCTGTTCTCAGACCTACTAAATATACACAAAAAATTTCATAAAAATCAGTCAAGCCGTAAATAATTTATTTTGTTCACTTTATAAATATTTAATAATTGTGTAAAAATAATCAGTAACTTGCATTGAAATATTTTATTTAAATCAACATTAATTCAAACACACTGAAGAAAAAAAAAATCTATCTGCTTTAATGATATTGTTCAGTGGATAAAGTAAAAAAATAAAATTATCTCCCCAATCTTGAATTTTTCAACAGAATTATCCTTTAATAAATATTGAATATATCTCTCTGTTATTTATTCAACACATTTTATTTTATTTTTCTCATAATTATTTTTTTGTTTTTATACTTTATAAGTTGTCGCAAATTCGGGCGCTGGCCAAAAGACCATCGTGTGTACACATCACTGGCAAATGCAAAATGCACATCGTCATGACAGTATAAATTTTGGGTTGGTAGAGACGAACGAAGGGTGAAGTGAAAGAAAGTGACTAAAGTCGTTGGGTCGACGTTTTGAAAATAGATTGCGTGGGTAACATAACATATCTCTTCTCGTCAGCAGCCATATCCTCTTTCCTCATTTATATGAATGCAATACACCATGAATTCATACACATGGATAAATAATATTTACAATATATTGTTTCGTTAATATTTATTATTATTTTCCAATAAACTTTAAATCATGCGAAACGAATTATTGAAGTTTATGAATAAACAATCACGTTATAAGATGTGAATCATCATTGATAGATAAATTATACAGTCAATCAGCAATTGTATACACATACGTGACAAATAAATGTCATGAATGTATTTGTAAACATAAACAATTATAATTAACAAATAGAATCTGTTTAGAAATACTGTAACAAATGCGCAATATTTAATGTATCAAATTTAGCTCATCAATTATGAAATATTATTTCTAAACAATATTTATCATCTATCATATTTATTTTATTTTATTTCATTTTATTTTATTATTTATTCTATTATAAATTAGAGATAGATATGTGTAAACTCAATTGTCATCGCACTGATTTTATTTATTATTTTTATTTTTCTTTTATACGTTGAATATATTTTTGAATAAAAATGGATGGTACAGTTATATTGTATTATATATCGTACACAAAAATGTTGAACGTTAGTAGAAATAAAGAGGCGACGTGACGGCGGGCAAAATGCCAAGAACTCGACGACCTCTGATGTTGTCACAATTCCCTGATACAATCTTTGAGATATTTTTTTTTTTGTTTTTGTGAGATTTTTTATACGAGTAATGTTCAATCTTTGGAATATTGTAAAAAATTAATTTGTAACTTTAATGGAGCGATAGAAAAAATAATAAGTAGATAAATAATAGATGAAGTAGAATATTAAACAAAAAATTAATTTTATGATAAACATGTTTAGATTAATAAACGATTATAAAAAGTTATTTCATATGACGAGACTAAATTGTCAACAAATTTTGTTATTTTATATATTTTTCTATCGAAATTTGTGGTTGAGAAATTAATTTGATTATAATTGTTTCTATACCAGGTATTGTTTTTGTTGAATATAATTTTTATCTGACTTTTAAGAACGCCCTAATGCAAATGTATATTTTTTTTTCGCGTGTCTGTATGATGAAATTAATATCACAAGAGTACTTGGACACTTGTAAATTTATAAGCAAGCGATATCTAATCTTTATGTACGATAGAAGTTTAAATTTACAAAAGATAAGAACAAAATTAGTTGCCCATGACGACGAGAAATTTTATATATAAGTGGCAATCCACCAGATAATAAATACAATTTATCATTAAAAATTAAATTTATATTTATTGGAGATTGAGAAAAAATTTTTGTAGTTTCAATTGAGTTTTATTTTTTTTTTTTTCATTTCAATAGTCGCAATTAAATATTCAATTAATATATATACCAGAGCACTTAATTCGTTTTGAATAAAAGATTGAATAAATAAATATGAATTAATTGAATCAATTCATGGAACATTCGATTAAATAAGTTAATTCAATTTTATAAAATTTTTTTCTTTTTTAGTGCAAAATTTATCAACAGAATTTTTCAATTTTTTTTTGCTTTATCAATTTTTATCATTCTATTTTATGATATTTTTTTCTTTCAAGTAAACAATTGATTAGATCGTAAAAGATAAAAGCTAAAGTTGACACATTGATATTGTTTTTATTGGACGAAATATAAAAATAAATATACAGTGTGTTTCAAAAAGTTGTATATGTATAAAAAACTTTTTTATTATTAATTTTAACGAAAAAAGTCATTCTTCATAAAAAGTTCTGGATGGTCTAAAACTTTAAATATGACCGTCAAATATCAGTTTTTTTAATCCGTACACGCGGGATATTGAAAAATATGAATTTTGCTCAAGAGTAAAGTACCTTCATTTTTAACATAATCGAAAATTGTTATAGAGAAAAGTTGATTAGGATTAAAAACTACGTTCAAATATCCAATTACACCTATTTACGATGAAATTTTTCATATAAATCGAACTTTAAAAAATTATAAAAAATAACAAAACCTGATTTTCATCATAAATAGGTGTAATTGAATATTTGAACATAGTTATCAATCCTAATCAACTTTTTTCAATAAAAATTTTCGATAATATTAAAAATAAAGGTACTTTACTCTTGAGCAAAATTCATATTTTTCAATATAACGCGTGTACGGCTTAAAAAATTTGATATTTGATAATCGTCTTCTAGATTTACGATCATGCAGAACATTTCATGAAGAACAACTTTTTTCCGTAAAATTAATAATAAAAAAGTTTCTCATATGTAAACAACTTTTTGTAACAATAAGAGATTTCAAATTTAACAAAAAAATATATAAAAATTTTTACCTTGAAGACCTCGGAGAAAAAACCAGCACCAATTTTCTCAAGATAAAAATCATCAAGTCTATTGAGTGATGCTACAGCATGTCTCAATGCCTGACAAGATGCTCCTGTTCTTCTTCTGGTACTTGTTGTTGTCTCTTGAAAATTGTCTCTACTAGTACACTTATCAATTGAAGACGGTGGACTACCTTCAAGTTCTGTTGGCCGCCATGAATCTCGACATTTTTCTCTATCCTTGTAACTTTTAGGGGAAGACTGTAATTCTGTAGGTAAATCTTGTGGCAAAAAATTCATACAATTCCGTTGTATTTCTTGATCTTCACTTTGTCGTGCTTTTTCATCTTGCAATGACGTCGATATAATAAATTCTGATGTTCCTTTGGAAGAAATATTATCAATTGTATTTGATGATGTTGTCATAATTGGTCTAAAAATAACACTATTGGAAATATCTTTATTAATATTTGATGCTTGACGTAATTTTAAAATACGTCGATTATCATTTGACAATTCTTTATTATATGAAGTATAATTGTGTGGTGTATATTCAACAATGTCAATTGCAGTTGAATTAACATTCGTCAATTCATCCACCGTTGATGAATCACAAGATGATACGTTTGATCTCAATGTCACTATTGATCTTGAATTATTTGGCACATTACTTGTCAATTGTTCATTGTTTAATAAATTATTTCCACTAGTCCATTGTTGATCATTGCTATCATCAATTGAATCACGTGTATTATTAATAGTCATTAATTTATTTCCAATATTCAATGATGATTCTTTTAATAAATTTTTCGATTCTAAATAACATGGACCAGATGTGGATAATTTTTTTGTTATTTTGGAAGCACTACTACTATTAATTGTATTATCTTGCCTTGATTTCATTGATAATTCAGGACAATTTGGATTTGATAAACATTTATGTATTGTTGAAATAATAATTGGTGGTGATTTTGGTCTCAATGGAATTTTACTTGTTACTTGGCTCATAATTGAATTATTGGAAAACTTTAAATTTTTATTGGAAGAATTTATTTTTAAACTTTGATTATCAGTCCTGTGTGGTCTTGATATCTCAGGACATTCACGACATGATGAATTTGGCATTTGGGGATTTGTTGGTGCTTCTGATACAATTGATGATGTATCATTAATACGCCACGGTTTTATTTTGTCCTCGCAATTAACAATTGTATTTTCATCAGTTGAAAAACAAGATAAACATGAGGTTGATGATGTTTTTATACTTGGCTTTGAATCTAATATTATTCCTGGTGGTCCAGGTGTATTTGAAGTCGACAAATTGCCCAACATTTTTGCACTTTATTACGGCAAATTTATCAACACAAAACAGCAAACATTCTTATTATCATTATTGTTGTTGTTCTTATTATGATCTGAATAAAACATTGCGATAATAAATTCACAATAATTATTTTTTTTCCTTTATAAAATAAATGTTTAATTAAACAATCGTAATTTCACGTTATTATTTTTGTCAAGTGGAATATAATAACATTATGTAGTATCATATTCTTTTTTTCAAATTACCCGCCATACACATTTGGCGTTGTTGTGTATATTGCTCAGTAGAAAAAAAAAAATCCCAAGTAATTCGTCAAGATAAAACGCAACTCACTAATTTTCTTTTTTTTTTTTTTCATACAAATAAATTTCGCAATTCCATTGAGTTTTAATATATTTCTTTTTTCTTTTTTTGTTCTTCCAACAGGTTTTCAAAATGAATTTCTTCGTAGAATCAATATTACACAAGATAAATCCATTGAATAAAATTGTGTACAAGATGAATGAATAATAAACAATTTTTCCAATGTTTTTTTCCTCTATTTATTTTACTGCTTTTGTATCAAATGAGGAAATTTAACGTCATTGTTTATATGCAATGGGCAATAATAATTTATTATTAACTAAAGATGCAAAAATTTTAGCAACAACTCGTGCTGTCACATTTGTTTACACTTGCATTTAAATATTAATAATAATAAATTAATAATTAATTTCATCACAATTTATTATTAAATAATTCAAATTCTTTTACGAATTATTTAGATTATTTTTTTTTATATATTTATATTGATTAAAATAAAAATTATTTTTGATATTTTGTGTTGATAAATAACAAATTTGTTTTATACACATTCACGTAAAATTCACAAATTTATTTAATTATTACTCAATAAATGTAATAAATATTTAATAAACACTGATAAACAATCGCGATGAGATATTTGAAAATAAAAAACGCACGAAATAGATGAATTATTTGTTGAAGATTAATGTATATTATTTAATTAAATCGTTGAAATTTTTGTTGATTATTGTTTTAAATAATAAACACTTTATCGATAAAACAATTATGAATTATATTCCAATATAAAATTTGTTAATTTAATTATATTAAATACTTGTTATTGCATTTAGGATTTTGTTTTTTCTCCGTGATAATTTGCTTTATTGTATATAATAGATAGAATTTTTTTTTTTATGGCTCGCTGGAGACAAATTTATCGACAACGCCAGACGGCAGCCATTACACAAATGCACAATACAAAATGTTCACTCATAGCGATGCGACGTCTAGCGGCGATAGCCGCAAGTTCGATCCCACCATTGCGACAAGAATTTTATTTTATTTATTTTATTTTTTTCTCTTTCTCTCTTTCAGTTTCATCATTTTTCCTTCTTCTTCCTCTGTGAGTTGTTCGCATACCAGAGAGACAATAATAGAGGGCAGCCCGCGCATATATGAAAATACAAATTCATTTATTTTATTTGAATTTATGAATTAGTTTCTAAGAGCTAAGTAATACTTAAATCATACGTATATTACTTGGACTTGATACTTTATGGTTCTAAGATTAAAATTTAGGAATAAAAAATTTTTTTTCACACATTTTTCTTTGATTTTGTTTGAATATTAGTGAATAATATTGAAATATAATTAATTTTATATATGAATATATGATAAAACTGTTTATACAATTTAATAAAAATATTTTCTATCAATTGTATGAATTAAATTATCATTTTTATAATTACAAAAAAAAAAAATTTAGTATTATGTTTATATAAATAATTGATCGATTATTTATTTGTTATGTATTTTATATATAGTTTTTAATTCAATAAAAATAAAATTTTCAAATAAATATCGAAAAAAAAAAAAAAAAAATAATTTTATAAATTTTTTTTCATCTTGTAAAATTTTTTATGTTTGTAATATTTTTGACAGAAATTCAACTGTGTTCAGTAAATTTGCAGACTTTGAATTTAATGATATTAAACATTTGTAAAAATATGAATTTAATATTAATATTAAATGGTTCATATTTCATAAGATTTAATGTAAATATAATAAACATTTTTTTTTCTGCAATTACACGTTTTAAAATAAAAAAAAATACAAACTAAATTACACAAACATCATTACGGAAATAATAAAATAAATTAGATAGTTAATTAATATTATAATGTCTTTATTTTATTTTATTTATCATCATCATAATCCTCATAATATCTTTATCTTAATCATCTAATAAAATAATTTTAACATATTGAATAATAATAATAATTCCATGCTGTATTTTCAATAAATATTATTGCAATAATAATCCATTCTTACTGCATTATTTATCGACATAAATCTCGTGATGTTTCAATGAATTTTTATTACATATACTCAATATTTTTTCATATTAAAAAATATATTATTAAATTTATCAATAATATTAAAAAATTAATTAATATAAATAACAAATATAATCATTTAATTACTGATAATTAAAAATACTAAAATAACTTTGTAATTATAAATGAAATTTTTTTTTCCATCAGAAAAAATTTGCTTCGTTATTAAAAAAAAAAATGCAATAAAAAAATTATTGTCGTCATTGAAGTACATGAATATTTTTTTCAAGGGATTTTAATTACATAGTTACATACACAAATCATATATAGATATATAGTATCATTATTTTAATGCGGTTGGGTGAATGGAGAGAACGTGCGAATGAGGAAAAAAAAAAGAAAAGAAATCACTCTCGCGATCTATTTTACACATAAGCAAAATGAGAGTTCCTTCCCATGCATATTTTTTTTTTTCTTTCTTCTTTTTCCTTTTATTTCAAACGATTTCCATCCTGTCGTTATTGTGTTTGTGGCCTTGCTCGCGGTATCCTCTCAAAGAAAAGAATAATAATATCGTCTCATCTCCCTAAATATATTTTTCTTATTCTATATTTATCAAAACGAAAGTGTGTGAATATTTATAATTCACCTGTGCCCACATTAAATGAAGAATCATTACTGAAAAAAAATTATAAATTATGTTTTTTCCTCTACCTTTGCTCAAAAAAATAATAACATAATTAATAAATAATATAAAACCACTCACGTTTGTTAAAGAAAAATAAAACTAAATTTATTCATGTAATATATTTGCATATGCCACTTTGAAAGTCAACAGGTTTTGCTTCTACACCAATCAATAATTTTTCTTTGCAATATTCCCATCTACAAAAAGGAAAAGAAAAACATACGTTCATATTATATTTATATACGTATGTATTTAATATTTATAAATAAAAAAAAAATTAAAAAAATACACATGCAAATGAATGATAAATATCTGTAAACAATATCTGTAATTTATCAAAGTGACTAGTTGGAGTTAGGGTATGCTTCTTGATTCGCGTGCGAGAGGTCCCGGGTTCGAATCCCGGACGGGAGCGCGCTTATAAAAAAAAAAAAAAAAAAAAAAAAAAAAAGATAAATCTACAACTCATCGAGACAATATAAATATAATAATGACGATTAAAAATTAGCGATACCTGTTTCCTTTACGATCTTCGATGGCAAGTCCATCTACAAGCAATGTCGAAGAGCGAGGTCGACGTGTAGAAACTTCTTCCTGATGTTCTTCAATTATTCTCTGATACCATATTGAGCCATTAATAATCGTAATATTTTTATTTATTGCTTTAAATGTAGTCGCTGCGATTGCGAAGAAAGTTAATTGTTTCTCAATTCGCTCGTTTAAACTTTCAACAAATTACCATTTTCACCATTAATCAAAACTAAATAATAATTATTTATTAATATAATAAAAAAAAAAATGACATACTTGCAATTAATTTCGAATATTGTCGATGTATTTCCATGTTTAATATTTATAAATAATGTACCCAATGTTATTGGTGAATCTCTAGCAACAATTACTGAAGCTCTAAATGGGTCACCTGATGATAATAAATAATAATAAATCATAAAATTAAAAAAAAATAAATAAAATTGAGATTAAATATAAATATATAATTTTTATTATACCACAAAATGGACTTTCAGAACGAGTTGGTAAATAATAACTTCCCAATAGATCACCATCAGCAGCAAAACCCATTTCCTGACGTGATTCTCTACTATTTTCTAATGGAAAACAATTTCCATAAACAAATGTATCAGCTCTTCTAGGACAAGTCCATCCAATAAATTTACACTCTTCAAATTGACTCTGTATAGTTGCTACATAAAGCTGCCAAGCTCGTAAATGACTACAAGCTATACTACGATCCAATTCATCCTCTGAAAAAAAAAAAAAGAATTTATTTATTTTTTATATTTTTTTTTCTCAAATTCAAAATAATTTTAATTTATATAATTTTAAATTATTTTCAGTACAGTATACTATAGTATAATATAGTATAGTATAGTATAGTATAAAAATATATATAAATTTATACATAAAATAATTTTAAAATAATTAAAATAAATTTACCAGTAATTAAATTAAAGTATTGAATTATTTAATGACAAAATTAATATACAAACCATGTAAATGACTGTAAATTATTGAATTTTTAATGTCTTTACATCCAGGTTGTTGCCTACCACCATTAGGAAAAAAGTCTATGTGTCCAATTGGTTTCAACAGACCAAATCCATCAGTAAATATTTCTGAACCGTCAGTATGTATAACATCAACTAGACGTGCATCAGAGACATCGAGTTTTCTTGAACGTTCTCGTAATATATGATGACGAAAAAGGGGCGAAGCGGGATCCAAACCCGTTATACGACCCAGCAATAGTTTCTTTCTTTTCAACACCTCAGATGCACAACCAGCAACATGTGCACCAAGACTAAATCCTGCTATGTGAATATTATCTGGCTTTGTTCCTAATTTAATTGCATCTAAAAGAATTAATGCCAATTGACGACCTACAAGTTCAGTATTGGCAACTGCTGCTTGATAAGTTGTGCCTGCACCCCTTGTCCAATCAATAACAATCACATTTACATCATTCTAATAATGAAAATAAAAATAAATCAAATATTTTTTTAAGTAAAATTAATTATTTTCATTTGTATATTATTTATTTTTTTTTTTTTTACCAGGTCGAGAAGTAAATTTGTGGCTGTTATAACACCAGCATTACTTCCACTACCTTTGAAACCATGTGCTAGTATTGTTAATCCTTTAGATCCATTGTAATTCGAACGTTCAATGGACTTTGATTCGTCATCGTAATGTAAAATTTCTGGTTCAATATTTTTTATACGATTTTTTCTTGTGTAAAGGAAAAATTTTGTTTGAATTACATTTGGATGCTCTGGTGGACGATTCAATGTTAAACGTTTAGGTGGATCAATAAAACATCCCAAATGATCTATGAATAAAATAAATATAATTAATTATTAATTAATATTTAAAATTTATTATATGTGTTTTAATAAATTTATTTATTATTTATACTCACCGAAACAAACTTTGGAAATTAAATCATCGCGAGTACGTCGTTGAATTACTCGATTACGTCGCTCCAAAAATTTATCTAAATAATATCCTATTTATATAAAATAAAACAATTATTAATTTTTAATAATAACTATTATTTATTATTATTTATTAATATTTTAATTAATACTCACCATTACTTTGAATAGATCCAATTAAATATAAGATAAAAATATAAAAACTTAATCTCAAAAATCCGTTCATATTTTATTATGAAAAAAAAAAAAAAAAAATATTATACAATAATGTATATTATTTTTATTTACATTTTTATTATAATGTCAGTTGGAAATATTACGCTCAATAATTTCCAATCATTGAACACTTTCGACTCTTTCACCTGTGGTAAATATAAATTTTTATATTCACAAAAAAAAAAAAGAAAAAAACATTAAAATAAAATACACAAAACATTGCAAATGATATAAAATTACAGATACTTTTTTACTTTATTTATCGTGTCATATTATTTTAATAATTTTGTAAAATTGTGTCAATGCAGAAATAAGATGTCACGATGAATGTATACATTATAAAATATTACAAAATATATACTTGCAGTGTGAACCACATCTTGTGAAAGATATAACTACAGAAACACGCAAAGTGTAATTGCAATACGATGTTTTTGTCAAAACAGTGAAATATAATTTACAATATAAACACTAAGTAAAAAAATTATTATTGTATCTTTAGTATAAATTATTTATGATTACACTGAACTAATAAATATATAAAACAATTTTAATAAGCGAATTAATTCAATAGTATAATTTAATAATTTATAAAACTCTGAATAATTTAAAATAATATTTTATATAATTTTTTTTTTTCTTTCTACATGCACATCACTTTCGCTAAAAATCACCTGATCTCTGCAGTGAACTCTGTGATGTAATTTCTGGGTATAAATTCAATGGGACATTATAGTAACGTATGACGATAATTTAAACGTGATGTCATTCACCTTTCACCGTTTACATAAACATATAATACGAATATATTATGTAGACAATATTGTTTCATGTATAAAATATATAAATACGTGTAATAACAATTAATATTCTATGAAAAAAATTATTATTAAGAAATTTTTTGTATATAAAGGGAAATATATAATAATAAAAATAAAATGTTGAATAATTTGAAATAATTTTTTTTTTATAATTTAATATATTATTATTCACTTTTTTAAATGTATTGTTTAATTTGAATTTGATTTGATTGAAATTTTAGTGAGGAAATGGATGAATTTATATGAACTTACTTGAGTTGGATGAGAAATAAATTGCAAACTCTGCACTTGTGGATTGTTTGATAGTTCTGTGTACACAAATGCAATTGCACTGAGGTTATAAAGTGAAAAACCGGCTGTACAAGTTTTGTGATTGTGATATCCAATCAATTGAGGGCACAAACACACGTATATAAACGTGCCCATATAAAATATGTGGATGAGTATGTTTGTTGGTGGTGTTTTATTCTTAGGCGATATTTTTTTTGTCTGTTATACCTGAAAATCTATGAATTTATGAAAAAAGGAAAATATTCCCGTTTAGAAAAAAATTTTAAGTTGATTAGAGACTTCACTCATTGAAAAATTCGATTTCACATGTAAATTATACGAGAAAATTTTTTTTTCAACTTCAACTCGATTTTTCGGTAATCAAAAATTTTTTTTTTGAAAAAATGAATGAAAAGTTTTTGTAGGGCATTAAATTTGCTACAAAAAAGTTTCTTATTGCAAATGCTCTCCGAGCAACAGTTTTCGAGTTGTAGAGCTGGAAAGATGAAAGTTGATTATAATTGACAACAATTTTTTTTCAAAGTGGAATTTATTAATCTGGTATTAATTATTATTTTACAATAAACGCTATAAAGCTCTTAAATGGTTAATTCAGCTTTTTAGAGATGATAATTAATGTCAGATTAATAAATTCCAGTTTAAAAAAAATTTTTAATTACTGAAAAATTTAAATTGAAGTTGCAAAAAAAATTTTCTCGTTTTATTTATTTGTTAAATCCAATTTTTAACTCCAAAAAGCTTCTAATTAACTAATATATTTTTTTCTTAGACAGATAAAAATATCACCTAAAAATAAAAAACTCTAGTATCTGTAAATACAGTTAAACAGGAATTAAGTAAATTCAATAGAATAATAAATAAACATATAATATTTATATTTATATACTTATAACGTATTTTTATTTTTCAATATTTTTAATAATATACTTCTTATTGTAGACATATATTTATATGTATGGCAGCATATTATGACATCGTATATTATAGGTGAAGTGAATGATAGAACGACATGTGTTCATATTTAATTTTTCTGTTTCTGTCATTAATTATTTTTTTTTTTTTCTTTTTGTTTAGATTTTCTTTTAAATCAACATTTACAATTTTTTCCTTCTTCTCCACCTCTCATATTTCCCGTTGTTCATTTCTGTACGTCCACATACATTTGTTTATAATCACACACACATTGCGTACTAGATTTGTTTTTATTTTTAGTTTTTCTCTCAATTCATTTATTTTATGAATTTATTTATTTATCTTTTTATTTTATTTTCAATTTCATTCTCGTCGTGAGTTTACTAAATTTCTCATCAATGCTTTCGTTATACGAATCACTCACACGTGCACACGATTCATTGGTTATAATAAAAAAAAAAAAAAAAAATAAAGGAAATATAGAAAATTATAATATTTGTGATGAAATGATAATGAAAAAATTATTTACTAAATAATTTTTCTTTTATTTATGTGCCCCCCTTTCATCGCGCATTTTTTATTTATCCATCCTTGTGTGTTATTATTATTTTTTTTTTTTTTATCAATTAAGAGTTTTATGTATATATTTAATTAATATATACACACATGTTTGTTTAATTGAATTAAACACATTCCAATAAATCAAAACCACTGCACCTATTGCTCCGAATTATATAATTTATTTTTCATAAAATTATTTCATTTAATTATTTCTCTAATCAAAATATTAATATATATATATTATGTATAATCTCTAATAACGATAATGCAACGACTTTAATTTATTACACTTAGCAACTTAGAAAAATACTCAAGAAATTCGAAAATTAATTGTTATTAAATTACAATCTACAATTTACTAATAATGTATGTATATAATTTACTCTGTTTAATTTATTTATTTTTTTTTTTTATAATTACCACTATTATTATTACTATTAATATCATTATTTTATAACAATAAATTTACCTTTAAATTATTTGATATAATTAATTAATCAATTCTTTTTTTTTTTTTTTTCATCTGACAAAAAATTTTCTAAATTTTTCAATTCTTTTTCATTGTCATTAAAAAAAAAAAAAAACAATTTATATTTTACAATATTTACCACGTGTTAATTAATTAAATTACAATAAATAAACATGAGTAATATTTTTTTTTATATACTGAAGACAAAAATTTTTTAATTATTTCAATTTTATTGACTACAAATTGGACTAATTATATATTTATTAATTTTTTTCTTTCTTTATTCTGTTATTGAGATTATTTAGTATACATCGTGTATTAAATTGACCATTGATTT
This sequence comes from Microctonus brassicae, assembly GCA_918226075.1. NCBI lineage: Eukaryota > Metazoa > Arthropoda > Insecta > Hymenoptera > Braconidae > Microctonus > Microctonus brassicae. The sequence continues at coordinate 8,011,450 of OW445482.1, read as the reverse complement.
GAATTGGACGTACACGATAATAAATCGTACAATTATATAGTCATTAAGATATACCTATTTATATATATAAATCGCGGTGACATTAATTTAGTTGACATTTTTAATAATCTATCCTCGAAGTTTTATTTTTTATTTTTATTTCTCGTCATCAATTTTATATTATACATAGATAATTATATATGTAAATAGCACCGTGTCCCAAATTCCTATTTTTTACGCGCATTAATACAACTACATCACTGAATTTTTTTTTTTTTCTTTTTTAATTCCATCAATTTAAGACATCGAGAATTTTATATATAGAGAGGTATATGCAAATAGAGAAATTCACGCGCAAAACAATATCCACTAATTTATTATTAATTAGTGAAGACGGTTTAACTCATTTTTTATTTTTTTTTTTTTTTTTTTTTTTCAATAAAATCTTTGTAAAACAATTAACAAAACAACGGTATAGCTAACTCACATTAATAATTTTTCACGCGGCACTATTTCTTCTATACACTGAGTCGTATATAATCAACTAATTGTAAGAGCACTCTCTGTCATTTTTATATATTTTTAACTTTTTTTTAAAATCCTTTTTCTTCGCACATTTTTGCTTTTACTTTTGCTATTATTAATATTTTTTTTTTTTCTTTCTTTGCCTCTTTTGTGTTTACACTCGTTTATTGTTATATTATTTTTTATTTTTATTTACTCGAATTATTTTTGACTTTTAATGCAAGCTCACCAGGAATTTATTTTTACGCTTTTCACCCTTATTTCTTAAATTTCATATAAGTGATATTTATTTATTTTTGAATTCGATACGGAGCAATTGGTGTTGAGTGGATGATGAATTATTTGGTCGTGACTTAATTATTTAATTTTTCTCTCATTAATTTTATTCATTTTTTTAATTTTTCTGATATACGATTTTGTATTTTATTTTGTTCTTTATTAATATTTGCTATTTAAATTTCTGTACACTCTCAGGGGTTGATAGAATTAATGGAAAAATTATTAATATATTTATACTTCCAATTTTTGATGTTAATTTTTGTTTCATATAAAACATTTTTTTTTTTTTTTTTTTGTTATAAATTATAATTATTTATCGTTTTAATTCTTAAACTATAATTGTAATACAGTAAATTTATTATGAATTAAGGGAAATTTATTTATTCATTCAGCCATTTGTATAAATACTGATAGATATTTTTATCTCTTGCCACATTTGTTATGATTTTTTTAATTTCTTTTTTTAATTACTCTCTCGGTATATTTAATATTATCTTCATTGTGTCTATTTTTATTTATAATATCGTTTATTCTTACTCTCTTTCTTCTATTCATTATAAACAAACTAAAATTCCCAAAAGCAAGTACTCCAAAATCGTTCGAATTGTCGTTTATCAAATATGAATGAATATTTATTTTTTTTTCATAATTTTATCCAGTCATTTCATTTATTTTTAATCATGATTATAAATATTTATCAATTTTTTTTTTTTTGCATTATTATTCTTCCCTCTCTTCACTATCAAATCATGCGACTAATAGTCATTTGCAATTCTTATATACGATATTTTAATTATGAATCATTATTTTATTTTCGTTCTGCCAAAACATACGTTTACAATTTTTAATTTTTATCTGTTTAATTTTTCTTCTTTAATTCCTAAATAATTGGATTTAATTCTCAATTATATTCATCCATCGTTATATATATTCTCTCAACATTTGTCACAAATATTTGCACTAATATAAGCCTAGAAATTGATACAATACGTGGCGCGAGGAAGAGGCAGTACGTATATGACCTAACTCCGAAACATTTTATTTTTCTCATTTATTTTTTTGTTATATTTTTATTCGGTAAATATATATTTATATATTTATTTATAATCCACGCTTATTCACTTGCAAACAGTGAAGATGATGATGTATAAATGACAATGATAATGTTTTAATTAATGACAGGGATATTTATTATGATATTTATGATTTTTGTTTGGTTCGTTTGATCATGAAAAAATGAAAACAAACAACTATGTTTGTTTTATTTATTTTTTGTTTGTTTGTTTGAAAAGGACAATGGTTTTAAAAAATTAATACAATGTGCTTTAACGACAAATTGTTCCTATACACCTGAATTTACAGTAAAAAATAATTACTGTTATGGTTTATTTTTTTTTTTTAATTCATTAGGCCCTTTTCATTTATCATAGCCGAATTATTTATTATCTTCTTCATATTATTTTTTCTCAATGTCGTAAAGCAATAATACAATTAATATAATTAATTATGAAGCTACTACACAATTATTTAGATTATTAGAATTTAAATAAAAGCGGTAGAATTGATTATTATTGTCATTTATGAAGTATATTTAATTGAGAAAAAAAAAATTAATAAATAAAATATATATATATTTATATATAATCAAATGTTAATAAAAAATAAAAATAAATTATAATGATGCTATTGTTGTAATAAAAAAATAGCTAAAGTATCTATTGTTATAAGAGGCCATTCGATTAATTTTTGCATTTTGTTTTTCTCAATATTTTTTTTTTCTTCTTCTTCTTCTTCTTCTTCTTCAAATTCATTAATTTATTTTTTCGTTTAATTCACAATTGATTCTGGACAATTAAGCAATCAATTTATTTATTATAAAACATTCACAGTAGGCCCGTGTAATCACTCATTATTTTATTTCATTCATTATATTTTTTTTTCCTGGCATTTATTTTCAATATTTATTTTAATTCTCTCTTTGGTATAGTCTGTGATATGTGGGACATGATCTATATGCCTAATAAGGTATAACTACCACTACTATACACATATGTATGTCCCCGAAACACGTGGTACAATATATATAAGCTCTCTATTGAATTTTACAATTGTTTACCATACTCAAATAAATTTTCATTTCTGATTTTTAACGAAAATTGATATGTTATCAATAATCGTGAATTACAATTTATCATTTGTTTTTTTTTTTTTTCATCTCTTATCCAACAATCTTTACGTTACAATCCTTTTATTATTTTTTTCCATCTATTTTTATCATTAATATTAATTTTTTTTTCTATCAATTTGACAATTATGTTTGCGAATTAATTTAATGGTAATTTTTATTCGGCAATTAATTGTTGATTTGATAATAATAAATGTGAATGATGATGATTTATTCACCTTTTACATCACGCCTATTATTTATATTAATTAATTAACACGTTACAAGGCGTTACCAAACGTTAATTTTCGATTTTTTTTTTTTTTTTTTATTTTTCATTTATTTTTTACTCGATAAAATACGTTTAGGAATGGAACGTAAGGGAGATATGTGTATTCGGAGCATTTTTTGTAAAGAGGCACGAATGAGAAGCTGTAACGCACATACGTCAATCTCACATTCATTTATAAATATTAATTAATTAATTAATTAATTAATTGATTAATTAATAATTAAATATTTAAAATTCTCGAGCGCAAAAATTTTTGGAGCGTAGGGGATGAATTTTTCTTTTTTTTTTCTTTTAATACAAGCTAAATATTTCTGATCGAATAATTGTATTTGTTTTATTGAGTTCTTTTTTATTTTATTAATTGTTTTTCCTCCTCCTCGCTCCCATGAAATATTATTGTTTTTTGCTTATTATTTTTTTTTTGTTTTGCTTTTTTTTTTCTTTTTTTTTTTTCGTTAAGAAACAGTTCGGTATGACAAACGTGGTCCATCGTATATTTAAATACGTTATATGCTATTAATTTGTTTATTAATTCATAATTTTATTATTTTTTTTTTTTATTTTGTTTTGTTAATTTTTCTGGAAGCTCGAGAAAGAGCAATTTGGCTGTTATTTTTGCTTTTATATTTTTTATCGGTGCGAGATCAAAAATTTTTGGACAAACAAAAAATTTGATGTTATATTGTCAAAATTATTTATTTTTTGTTTTGGTTTTTTGTGCCTTTTTTTTTTTTCGAAAGATATAATCATTTGAAAATATTCTCTCGTTTATTAATTCAAGGAATATAATTAGTTTCATACAAGTCCAAAATTTTTTATTTCAACCTGAAGCCGAATTATTTTCTCGGGCATCAATAGTTTTTATATTCAATTGTTCACATCAAAATTAAGCTATATATACTAGTTGACAATGTAATTTGTACATGACAAACGCATAAATGCAAATGGATTTTATGTATTGAAAAAATTACATTTGTATATTTAACAGCTAAATTTTTTTTCTTCTTATTTATCTGTTTTATTTTTTATTCAATTTTTTCTCGTTCTTTGACATTTTTCTCTATTTAATTTCCATCATTTTATATATTCCATTGATTTTTCACGTTCATTTTTCATTTCTATGCGATTCATTCGTGTATTAGTATTGCCCTTTTTTATTCATTTATTCATTTATTTATTTATTTATTTATTTATTCTTTCAAGCGTCATTTTTTAATTTTTTTTTTACTTCAATTTCCTCATTAAAAAAATTTCAACACAGATTTGGCTCACAGAAAAAAACCTCCATTCAATATTGAGTCGAAAAAATGTGCGCTCAATCGATTTTTAAAGTTATAAAAATGAAATGAAAAAAAATTAAACATTAAAAAAAAAAAAATAGTTAAAATTAAAAAATACAATTAATTAAAGATCGTCAATTTTGCATATTCACCATAGATAAATATCGTTGATGATTCACTAAATATTTATTTAACTATCCATATTTAATAAATTTTTTACAGAATTTTTTTTATTCTTTCAAAAATTAATTTTCCAAGCCATTAATAATTAATTATTATCGCGACAATTCATACATTTTTTTTTGTTTGCATATCATCAACGATATTAATCCAATGTGTTATCAATTTTTTTCTTCATTTTACTCCAGTATATATTTTTATCTATTTATATCAATAATAATAATTAATAACAATTAATTTATAAAATTGCGGCAGTGTGCTTTCACAAATTACATTAATTATAATTCATTTCTTCATATTATTTTCGTTTTATTTTTTTCTCTTCGCTCTGTTTCATCATTCAAAATAATTAATAATCATTTAAAAAATTATTGCACATTTATCCGCGAATAATTTTTTATTTTTGTTACAATTTATAACAAAATCTTTTTTCTCGATTGATAAAATTTCAAGAACCATATTATGTTCCTTTTATATTTTTTTCTTAGTATTCATATTATCAGAAAAGCCTCTTTATCTCTATTGAACATAACAAAACATTAACAAATTAAAAATAAACATATTTGTTACTTTAACGATTTTTTTGACCTCAAGAAACACAATCACAAATGGAATTGACCTATAATTCGCTACATAAGTTATTTTTTTTTTTTTTTATACACTGATTTTACAACAATATACTCAATCTACAATAACGGCATTTTTTTTTTCTCTCTTTTTTTTTATTCTTCAGTTTTATTGGATATTATTTTTCAATATTTGCATTAAATTTAACTGTGCGGATTTAATTTATAATACAATTACTGTCGTCAGGAAAATTGATCATTGATCTGTGTGTATCTGATGTGTATTAATTAATTAATTAATTAATTAATTTTTTCTTCACATATTAATTATATGAATTAAAACTTTTGTATTAATTAATTTTTTATTATAATTAATCTTATGGCAAACTGTTTAATTTTTAAATGTATAATAATACTGGCTATTACTGATTAAATGTTTAGCAATTAGGATCATTTTTATTATTAATTATTTTTATAATAATTATTATTATTTATTTCTTTTATAACGTCGGTAATTATCATCTTTTAATGTGTATCTTCACACGTTTATTTATATAATAGTGGTATACACAGTACAACAATCATGGAGATTTATTATTTGTTGTTATTTATTAACAACTGTTTGTCATTGTCTATTGAATATTTATTATATACACTTAATGTATGCAATTTATGTATATATTTATATGCATCTGAATAATTAATTCTTCCAAATTTTTTTTTTTTTTTTTTTTGTTAATATATTTGAATTATTATTTTTTTTTTCTTCTTTTTATATTGTTCATAACTTTTATATTATTTGTATGTGATTGTTACGAACGGGGTTTTTTAATTTATTTATTTATTTATTTGTTTACTTATTTTTTGTTTTTTTTTTGTTTTCACTAACGCCGTTAATTAATAATTATTATCAAAAGCACATGTATACCGTCGCTATTTTCTACATATATATCATATGTATACATTACATCATTTGTTTTCATATAAGTCGATCCATTATTCATGTCCTTTTTTTTTTTATTTTTTATTTTATTTTTTTTTTTTTTATTGAGTATATGTATTAGGGTGTGCCATTTTTAGGCAACTTTTTTTTTTATCAAATAAGCAGGTTGATTACTTGATGGATGGTGGAATAAGAAGCTTGGTTGAAGCGGAGCTTTTAATTTTAATATTTAGTTGCACTTCGTAATTTTTGTTTTTCTTTTTGAAATAATATGGGAAAAATTTTTTTTCTGTTTATTTTTGTAGCTCGGCATTTCAAGTTATAGAGATAAGTTCATAGTGTATTCTTGTAGGGAATTGAACGCTCTACAAAAAAGATCTCTTATACTTTTTTTATAGAGGCAGCCATTCTGAAGATATTCAAACTCAAAGTTCCAAATGTATGAAATTTTGACTTTTTTTTTTATTAAATCGATTCTAATCACTTTATTATTGTAATAAAAAAACACTTCAGTAATTGTAGTTACATTGCTTAGGTTTGTTTAGACAGCAAAATTTCTATTGTTTTGAAATAATAATAAAATTCATTTGACATAAGTTATAAATAATTTTTTTTACAATAAAAAAAAAATAAAGAAAAAAAATATCTAACACGTGAATATTTTTTTTTTCTTAACTTTACAAAAATATTAGCACACTAAAACCAATTTTCAAGACAAATAATTTTTAAGACAAATAATAAAGTGATTAATATCGATTTAATAACAAAAAAATTCCAAATTTCATACATTTGGAACTTTGGGTTTGAATATCTTCAAAATGGCTACCTCTATGAAAAAAGTATAAGAGACCTTTTTTGTAGAGCGTTCAATTTCCTACAAGAATGTGCCATCAACACATCTATATAATACACAAACGCCGAGCTACAAAAATAAAGAAAAAAAAAAAATATTTTCCCATGTTTTTTAAATGTCCAGTAAATTTTCAGCCTTTTTTTATTGATAAAAAAAATAAGTTATCTAAAAAAGACACACCTTAATATATACATAAATTTATATATATATAGTGGTTAATGCGTTTTTTTTTTGTAATGCATTTTTCTATGATTTATTATTTTGTATTTATTTATTTTTACTTTTTCTTCCTTGTGTAAAAATGAATAAATCTGAAAGTGTATTTCGATTTGTAAAATTCATTTTATGTATTCCAATTAAAGTTGCGATCATTTTTCTTTTATTTCTTTATTATTTAATTCTCGTATATAAGTTTGTTGGTTCGTTGGATCGTTAACGATCGTTTGTGTTGATTCGTTTATTTTTTTTATTATTATTCTTGTCGTACTGGAAAATGTTCCATTGCTAAAACTCCATGACACATGAATAAACTACAAATTTATTAATAATTCAAGTGTATGTATGTATGTGTGATTGTTAATATAATAAATATCAGAGTTGAATTATAATAATTTGTTTGACAGTGTAAAAAATTTATTTTCGTAACAATCGAGTTGCAAAAAACAACACATAGATAAAAACATGATTGCTTGTAATTATTTTCAAAAAGATTTTAAGAAAAATTGAAAATTATTTGTATGTTTTTTTTTTTTTTTTTTTTATAAGAAGAAAGTTGACTCCAAGTAGATGTAAAGATTTTTAAAAAATGTCAGAAAAAATGGATAAACCTCCCTCATTATCTCCCCCTGTATTTATTCACATCATATTATTTTTTATTTTTTTTTATTTTTTATTATGTTTTTTTTTTTTTTTTTTGAACGATTGATTAATTTATTTTATACATTGTAATCATGGATATAGTTGCAAAGCATCTAATTTCATTAAGAGGTATTTCTTTGGATACGTTTTTTTTTTTTGCATCAATGTAAATGTGATGTGGAACAATTAAGAATTTCGATGACGACTTTTTTTTTTTTTTTTTGTTAATGTTTATAACTATTATTATGATTATGATATAATTTATATGATTAATGTTAATATGATAATATTATCATTATCATATCAGCAATGATTATGATTTTACCGGAGTATTTCTCTTGTTTTGTTTTTTGTTTTTGCAATCGAAATTTAATATTTTATGTAGCGCGAGCTCAAAATAATTTTTCACACTTTATCTTCCATATATTTATTTATTTATTTATTTTTTGCTTTTAACATTATCTTTTTCTCTTTATCTGATATATTTTAGAAACACACGCGTGCACTATATTCCCCGTCCGTTATCAATTTTAATCCGGATTTATTGGTGATGGTGAATAAATTCGTAAATTTGTTTAAATAAATATTTTGTCATTTTATGATTTATTGCGCTTGGATATGAGATCGTCATCACTTGCTTCAATATCACCTTCTACACCTCTTTCACGTTCCTCAAGATGTGGTGGATTTCCCTCCTCAGTATCAACACTACTTGTCGGTGTAATTAATTCAATAGAATTTGTGCCTCTCATCATTGTCGTTGTTGTCATTGCTGTGGTCGTTGTTGTCATTTGTTTTGTCGTACCATTTGTAAAATTTAATCCATTACGCATTGTTTTATTGATTGGCTCAGGTGAAGCTGACTCTTCGCTACTGGGTGAACCGGGAGACGAAATTATCACCTGTACAAAATTAATTTTACCAAACGATAGATAATTAATTAAAGAATAAAATATTTTCATCACGAATTTTAATTTTATTGATGAGCAATTATTCATATGAATTAAATTATTAATATTATATCGTACAAAGAGATGGTGAAATGAAGTAAATAATTATAGTAGGCATGATATTGAATGTGATTGATGCATAATAAAATGAAAAAAAAAAATATAATAAAATGTACCGACATAAAATATCGGAATTTTTCTGCACTGAAAATCAACGTATTGTAATTTATAATTTATAACGTATGTAATTTATTTTCTCTTTCAATTCTCATCCCATCATCACGATTCCGCACAACGCCAAAAAGAAATAGCAAAATAACGAATAAATAAATAATTAAATAAATGAAACGATAAGGATAGAGAGTACCTGTGCAAGAAGCGTCGTCTCTGTGCTCTCAGCGATTTGGTAGAGCCGGCAATTTGCGTTTGCTCTAAATAAGTGCCATAAAAAAAAAAAAAAAAAAGAGAGAAACGAATAATTATAAAAATAGACAGAGTTAAATTATTAAAAAGCGTGTAGTAGCAGTAGCAGTAGTAAGTAATACGTTTTTGTATTCTTTTCCCTCTTCCAATATGTCGTCAACAATAAAAAACGCGCGTAAAAATTACTGATAAATAGATCGATAATTTTAGCAAAATATTAAACTTAAAAACAAAAAATATACGAGCATCAATAATGAAATAATGAGATAAATGGAAAATGAATGGAGCAAATGAACACAGAGAAAGAGAGTACATGCACAAATTATGTTCTCATATAAATGTATTTCACGATTTTCTACCACATTAAATAAATAATATTCAATGAACATTTATTCAAAATAATCTGTTGATCAATGAAAAAAAAAAAAAAAAAAGAAAAATGATGAATAAAAAATTACAACTGCAGTGTATTATATACCTGTCGTGGTTTGACCGGTGGTGGAGGACGAATGGATGGGACGTACGCCCCGGGAGCTGAAGTGAGGGGTGGATGATGAAGTGAGGGTGGCTGCTGCCAGGGCAGCGCGGTTCGCGTTAATGTGCCCTGATGTGACATTTGATGTTGTTGCGGCTGCTGCTGCTGCTGCTGCTGTAATTGATGATGTGATGGATGATGATTGCTGATGATGTTGCTGCTGCTGGTACTGCTGGTGAGTCCTACTGTTGGTGTAACTCGAGGAAGTGTTGAACCGACTGTAGAAATCTTCCGAACTGTCTGTGACAATTTTCCCGCTGATTACTCAGCCGCTTATTGGTTTATAATTAAAATGATAGATTATAATAAATTCAACGGAAAACATTACCTGACTTTACCGGCCATATTTCTAATAAATATTTCAACACAGCAATTGGTTGATGAAAATCTAAATTTGGACCTGTGTCTTCTGCATGTAACATCAATACAGGACCAAAACAAACTGCCAAACTTGCTGGTGACATTTTATTACACTGCGACACCACCATTGCTAAATGATCCAATAAATAAATCAGTGTGCACTGTAATGAAAATAAAAACAAACCATTATAAATTATCAAAAATTCAATACAATTTATAGTAAAGAAAAAAATGATAAATTAGTTGTAGAGGAAAGATTGCTAATTTAGAATACTGCTCGTAATTTGGAATATTACATTATAAAAGTATAAGAAAACGCCATTATATTGTAGTCATATTGATAGTGTCGTGATAAACTGCATCGAAGTAAAAGTGCTATCTAGAAAATTTTCAAAGTAAGTAATAAATCTGTTTGCATCTTGAGTGTAACTTATTTTTATATGTTTATATTTGTATAAATCTATAGTTAAGTGTCTCAGTTGTAGAAATCAGCGGTTATTTGAGAAGTTATTCGTAACACAAAATGATAAAAATATTTTAGGTTACAAATGTTTATGTTGCTAATTTGGAATATGTCTCAGGTTGCTACGTTTGTGATTATTGCAAAGACTACAAAAAATATAATTGATTTAGATATAAGCTTGAAGTTGAATTTTTTAAATTTTATAGTTGAGATTTAAGTTTAAAGATATTTATATAGTTAATTAAAGTTGATTATTCAGGTGATTGTTATTTGGAATACCCTATTCCAAATTATATTCACATTGGTTGAATCACGCCAATCTGCAATTTTATGATTAAACCAAAATTTATCCTATTTATAATAATCCGAGGCTGTTCATTTTTTTTTTTTTATTCAAATGAAATATAAGTTTCTCTAACATTTAATGCGATTCTTACTTTTTTATCTCTTAACTTATGATTAATACGATTTTTTTAAAAAGTGGTATTCCAAATTTGCATCCTTTCCTCTAATAAATTCATCATGAATTTACCCTATTTGTCTTTGGTAAGCAGTCAAGTATGCTAAACATCAATTTAGCATTTCCCTGTGGATCATCTGGTAAACATACGGCCAATGCATCAACCATCATTTGGTAGAGGCACTTAGTGAAAAGTGGTTCGGGTAATTCTCGTAAATAATCCTTCAATACACCAGTTATAACATTTATATCCGGTACATTGTCAGGCGATAAATCAACTGATCTTGCATTACGCTCAAATGCCTCCCTGAGTATTCGTTTTTTCGTTGCAGAACCACACAGTCTGTATAAACCAATAATATCAAGACCGCGTCTCTCAACTTCCTCCACGCAACGCCAAACAATTATTGGAATATTTGTCGTGCCGCCCATTGCCAATGCCGTTGACACACCGCCGGGTACACCACCAGTCTTGCTCTCTCGACTCACCTAAAATGTCCCAATTACAATCACGATTATTTTCTCCTCAATTGAACAAACGAAAATGAAAAAAAAAAAAAAAATAAATTAAATATAACTAACCACTGTGTCAAGATCAACGCCAAAAAGTGGCGCGACTCTTGTAGCCAATGATATAACAGGAAGTCCTCGTCGTTTAAATGTTTGATGAGCGTCCGTATAACGGAGCCTGAGGAAAATAGTACCACGTGGTTCAACTTTAAGTGCTAATTGATGTATCGGAGATTCTTTGAGCAACGTTGCTAAATGAACGGATCCCTTGTAACACAATTTATGCCTATGTTGTGGATCCCATGAGTAAACAAGCAAATCCAATTGACGATTACCAACTAAATCCAATTCAAATGTCTCGTCCCAATCAAACATAAGATCACCCGTGCGAACGACAGTGCGTGCTTTGTGAACTCGATCACATTCAAGAACACAATAGAGATCTCTTAAACCGCAACTGCCTAAACTTGGTTGGCCCGATGGTGTTGATGGTGTTGTAGCAGCTGACGATGATGTTGTTGATCGTAATCCACGTCCAGCAAGAAGATGAACTAATAATAATCCACTAACTCCACTTGAAAAATCACTGCTTGTATTATCACCCAATGAACTCAATAATGAACTGGTTGAACTTGGTGTACCAACTGTTGGTGGCTTTTCAATTTTATATTTGAGAAATTCTGTAAATATTTATAAAAATAATATGAGTATTTAATTATGGTAGAAAAATACATTGTAAATGCTGATATTATTGATGAGAAATAGTTATTCGTGTGACAAGGCTGTGAAGTTGATCTTTTTTAGCCGAATGAGAAATTTGCTGCCGAGGCCAAGCACCTTTTGGGTGAGGTTAAAAAAGATCACACTGCCATGGTGAACACATAATTTTTTAGGCGAGTGTCTCAAAATATGATGTTTCAGGGATCAATAGTTTATGAAATGACAGAAACAGATCTTGTAAATAAGCTAGCAATGCATAAATTGTGTAGTAACTCATGAAATGTGTAGCGACGCAACTTTTTCTTTTGATTTATGGGTAAATAAAAGAAAAGGTTACGTTGCTACACAATTTATTAACAAACTTTGTTTCTGTCAGCATTGTAACATTTAAAATAAAGCGGAAATATAAACGATCAAGTATAAAATTAAAAAAGCAAAATGAGTGACAGTGATAGTGACAATCCTACCGAAATTTATGAAGCCGCTAATGCAGCGACGTTAAATTTACTACCAGAAAAATCTCGACAAATTTATATAAAACAGTGTGAGAGTTTTATAAAATGATGCAACATACATAATGTTAAAAATTTAAAACAAAAAGTATTTCTAGCATTTTTTCTAGAAAAATCCAAAAGATTTGAAACTACTTTTGCAGTGTCACTAGCCTAAATTTAGTTTTATAAGTAAATGCGTCCAAAAAAGTGCCATTTCAGGGACTCTATTGAGTCCGTGAAACATCTTGTTTTAAAAAAATCGCCAAAAAAATTTTTTATAATTAATAAAATTAATTACCAGCAGGATTAATGTCTAACAGTCTTTGGTCCTGATTTCTCGTTGGTGTTGGCGTTGGTATATTTCTAGTTTGCTCCAATTCCAATAAATTACGAATTCGCCTAACAGAATTTGCTCGTTGACTCGCAGCGGCACTTAATGATGGCTTTTGTCCACCAAGAACTGTTCGTGCATTTGAGGCAACTGACGCTGGCCTTTGTCCCGTTCGATGCGATGTCGAACTAATTGCAGTGGAAGCTCGCAAATTAGCTAAATTAACTTGTTGCGCAGAGGCAGATCTAGTTGAGAGTCGATCGAGGGTACTTGATAATGGTCTGTATGACCCATAACCACCATAGTCTGCCTGCTCATGGAATTTAATTAAATATAAACAATTAATAATATATCAAACATAAAATTCATTCGTTATAATATACAAAATTATTTTCTTTTTTCTTTTTTCATAATCTAACCTGATTTACTGCTGCATGAATATTTTCTGCGCTGTATGTATATCTTGGTGGACGTGTTGTAGTAGCTCTTATTTGCTCGTAAAGTGCACTAGTACTTGGTGTACGACTCATCCACGCTCGATATTCATCCGAAGTAAATACACTGGGTGACGATGGTATTCTCCCTAAAGTCAAACAAACAAACTTAATAATTCACAGCCTGAATGTTCAATTGAATTAAATTTTCTCATCTATTATTAAATCAATATAATTATAATCAATCAAATAATCAATATTATTTTACCTCTGTCACGTCTGATAGATGGTAATTCAGGCGCTGATAATGCTCCATCACTGTCCTCCTGATCAATGAGTCCCGAAGCAACTGTACTTAAACCAGTTCTTAATGCTGATGGCTGTTGCGGTAATGTTCTTCCACTACGTGGAAGTGAATTTGACCTAAGTCCAGCTGAACTTTGACCGATTTGTGATCGCGATAATGTTGCTAAATGTGATACCGCATTACTTTGCGGTTGATCACGCATGTTATGCCTGTAATAGTAATATGCTGATCGCGGTGAGCTTGAGCACGTTGCCTCGGTATCTGATGCATAATCCAATGATGGGCGGTGTCGCCTTGTTAATGTACCAAATTGTGTTTGACCACGTTGGTTCGTTGATGTTGGTTCAGTTTGCGTTCCATATCTTGAATTATATCGCAATACAGACGAGCCTTAAAATAGAAATAAAAATTAGAAGAAAATAAAAATATATACATTAGACTGGTTCAAATAAATCGACTATTTTTTCTCAAAACCCCACTGAAATATCTTCAGGAAGGTGTGAAAAAATGCCTGTTAAAACCGGAGCTTTTAATATTAATATTAAGAGGTCACTCATCGTGAATTTCTATTTCCTATTTAAATAACATGGAAAAATTTTTTTTTATGATTACAATTTTGTAGCTTACGAACTAATAGACGAATTCAAACGATTAATACATATTTTTATAGGAAATTGAACGCTCTACAAAAAAGGTTTCTTGTGGTTAATCGATTACTCTAACCATTTAGAAGATATTCGCATTCATGACTTGAATGGATAAATTTAAAATATTTATTGAAAAACTATTAAAAATCAGTACGCAGGGATTCGAATGTGAATATCTTCTAAATGGTTAGAGTAATCGATTAACCACAAGAGTTCTTTTTTGTAGAGCGTAAAATTTCCTACAAAAATATATGTTGCGCACTTTATAATATTTATTTGTTTATGAGTTATAAAATTTAAAAGTAACAAAGAATTTTCGTTAAATTCTTCAAACTTTAACCTCCGATATTTTCTAAACAGTAAAATTTATGAAAAAATTGTAAGATACCTTTTTTGTAGAGCGTTCAATTTCCTATAAAAATATATATTGATCATCCGAATCCGTCCATTAGTTCGTAAGCTACAAAATTTTAACCATAAAAAAAAACTTTTTCCATATTATTTAAATAAGAAATAGAAATTCACGATGAGTGACCTCTCAATATTAATATTAAAAGCTCCGATTCCAAGGCATCTTTTTACACCTTCCAGAAGGTATTTCAGTGATGGTTTTGCGAAAAAAAAATAGTCAATCTATTTGAACCAGCCTAAATTATCCATATTTATTTTATATTCATTTGTATTTTTTTTTAATTGAGATAAAAAATTAATTAAAGCTCTCAAAATTAATATAAAAATATTAAATCAAATATTTATTATATATATTATACAATATATTAATTTAATCTACCTGATTTTAAGCTTGATCTCAATAGAGTATGGCGTGCAGGCGTTGTTATACTTGTATAATCAACTCGCGGTAAATGTTGATCAGAACCACTTCTTGGCATCATTCTACTGTTTGATGTGTGCTGTGAATAACCACCGTAGCTTTGCGGTTGACCTGTCAGACGATTTCCCACTGATTGCATGCCAGTGCCAGTTGACATACGACGATTGCCATTGCTTGGCATCACCGGGCTCGTATAAAATGAATGAACCTGTGAAATTTTTGGAATTAAAATATTTTAATTCTTTTCATTTTAATTATACTCTTGCTTTATATATTTTTTTTTCTCTTTTGTTCAATGCAGCCTATCCGAATTCTCATGTATATGCATGAATAAATAAATAAATACATGAGAAAACAGATCTAAAATAATAATAAAAAAAAAAAAAAGCTCTCGACATCATGGACGCTGTTATGATAATGCCAACAATATTTGTTGAAGGAAAAAATGATCATTGTCTCGTTGTCCATGATTACCAGACGAGTCCCAAATGGTTTGTCTTCCTCGAGCAAAGAAAAAAAAAAAAAAATAAAGATATAAATGTAAAAAATCTGTCTTTTTATCTGGAGCCAGCGTCAATGACAATCGAGCTTACATGACACAAACGAGCGAGTGAAATAGAAATAGAGATAGACAGATAAACATAGAGACAAAATACATAGAAAGTGAGCAAGAGGAATAAAATACTTGAAAAAAAAAAAAATAAAATAGAGATACAAATAAAGATAAAAGATAAGGAAGAAAAAAATGGAGAAAAATAAAAATATCGATAAAGCTTTTTTTCTTTCTTTTTTCTTCTTTTGACAATAGTTCACAAGAGTGATTACGCCACACATAAGGTGTATATATTGCATATACACATAAATATTTACGATTTTAATACAATATTCAAGTATATATTTTAATATACGAAGTTACGAGGTCTATTAATCAAGCAAATTTTATTTTATTATTTTATTATCTTTACCTTCATGAAATCCTGGTTATTTTTAATGTAGCATTGAGAACCGATTAGTCATTAAATCACGTCGATAACATTTTTATTAATTTGAAAGCCAAGTAAATATTGATTTATTATAATAAATATAAAATTTTTTTTTTATTTATCATTTGACTACATTTTCAACATTTGGAAAACAATTATTAAAGTAAACGCTTTTTTTTTTTAACTATTCCCCAACGTCCTGTTTTATATTTTTAGTGATAAATGATTGACGCGAACAAAATGATATACATATTTATGTATAAAACGAGCATTTGTTCAGATATAAAATCTGAAAAGCTCGAAAGTAATAGACGCGGCAGGTGCATTTGAAAACGTTCATTTCTCTGGGGCCATCTTTCAATATATAG
Source organism: Microctonus brassicae (assembly GCA_918226075.1). Classification (NCBI taxonomy): domain Eukaryota; kingdom Metazoa; phylum Arthropoda; class Insecta; order Hymenoptera; family Braconidae; genus Microctonus; species Microctonus brassicae. The sequence continues at coordinate 7,994,714 of OW445482.1, read as the reverse complement.
TTTATTATACATATATAATATATGTATGTATGTATGTATGTATTATTTATGTATGTACATGAATATACTGTTATGTATAAATAAAGATATACAAGTGGCACGAATAACAAGCGATCAATTTTGATATGGATTTATAGGACAATTGAACGAATAGACATCCCCGTAATTAACAATGGGCAAACAAGTGTCAAACGGTGCAGACAGATGTAAAAGGGTGCGTTTATATATCAATTCACATCGTCTAGGACATCTAATTTCAAGCCAAGCCTGTGATCAATACAATATCAAAGTTCAATCAGTATTTTATTATTTTTTCTTTTTTTTTTCCTCTTTTAATACTATTTATTATTCAACTTTTCATTGCACAGTGATGAACAAATGAATTGTTGTATTGGAATTGTGTCAGTTGTTTAATATCGAAAAGTCGAGAGGAATCTTTATGATTTCAATTATTTATTTTATTTTTATGATCTTGATAAAATATGAATTGATATATTGGAGAAAATGTCACGATAAAAAAAATTGAGATGAATTTTTTATTTTTTATTGAATTCTTTTGCAATTTATGAATAATAATTTTATGTTATTTTAATTATGTATTACAATGAGAATGAATGAGATGTAATGATTGAAGGCATTGGTTATTTATTTTAATTAGTAATTTATCTAATTAAATATTTAAGCAATTTTTGCGATGAAAAGTTCAAAGCAAATCAATTATTTGATCTACTTAAATTTATAATTTTTTTTTTTCTTCTCTCATAACTACAATATTTATTATCTTGATGAAATAATCAACATTGTACTTTGATATTGTAATAATCGAAGATGTGATGCGTATAATTGATGTATTGATGAAATTTATAAGTAACATAAAATGATAGAAACTTATAAATAAATGAACGTACTTTTTCAGCGAGACTTTCCAATGTTTTTGGATAACCACGTTCGTATGGTTGAAAATGTTGAGTTGATGATGGCTTTGGTTGATGTGTGATAACTGGCGGTGGTGGTGGTTGATACGACCAATGACCCTCTGGTCGTGAATTATAATAAAGATCGCCATTGCTTGAGCCAATATCTTGACTTGATTCTAACCCAGTTAATCCAAGTCTCGATCGCGATGGAAGCATTTCTCTGCCATCACCTCGCCGTCTATTGCTGTCCCTAATTTAATTAATTAATTCATTCACAATAAAAAAAAAAGTAACAAGCCACCACGACTTGTCAATCATGTACGAATAAATATTAAAAATAAAAATAAAAATAAAGGAAACGATGCTAATTTGGAATACTGTTGGTAATTTAGAATATGACATTATAAAAATATAGGAAAATGCCATCTATTAACGAATACCAGTATTACATAGTGTGAGTATTAACAAACAAATTGAGCATCGCTTAGAAGCAGCCATATTGATAGTGTCGTGATAAACTGCATTGAAGTAAAAGTGCTATCTAGAAAATTTTCAAAGTAAGTAATAAATCTGTTTGCATCTTGAGTGTAACTTATATTTATATGTTTATATTTGTACAAATCTATAGTTAAGTGTCTCAGTTGTAGAAATCAGCGCTTATTTGAGAAATTATTCGTAACACAAAATGATAAAAATATTTTAGGTTACAAATGGTTATGTTGCTAATTTGGAATATGGCTCAGGTTGCTACATTTGTGATTATTGCAAAGACTACAAAAAATATAATTGATTTAGATATAAGCTTGAAGTTGAATTTTTTAAATTTTATAGTTGAGATTTAAGTTTAAAGATATTTATATAGTCAATTAAAGTTGATTATTCAGGTGATTGTAATTTGGAATACCCTATTCCAAATTATATTCACATTGGTTAAATCACGCCAATCTGCAATTTTATGATTAAATCAAAATTTATCTTATTTATAATAATCCGAGGCTGTTCATGTTTTTTATTTAAATAAAATATAAGTTTCTCTAACATTTAATGCGGTTCTTATTTTTTTACCTTTTAACCCATGATTAATACGATTTTTTTAAAAAGTGGTATTCCAAATTTTGCATCCTTTCCTCTACATGAGAATTTAAAAGAAATAAATAAAAATTATTTACCTGATATGATTGCTTGATCCATGATCACTTTCATCCTCATTGAGTTCACGTTTTATTACCACAACAGGCGGTGCTTTGTGCTCATTTTGACGACTATGAGCAATCATTTGATGTGGCCCACGTCGCGTTGCCAACACTAATCTTCTTGGTATTGACATTATTATAACAACATCATCAAGACTCATGTGCGTGACATCAACAAGATTCACAGCAAGTATTTCATCACCAACCTGACACAATAATTCATTTTATTTTTATCTATTAAATACATTAAACTTATTATTAAATTAATATAATTTCATTTAATTTATATTTATACACTAACCTTTAAACATCCACTATTGTAGACTGCTGACTCCAATGCTATTCTCGAAATGAAAACACCATCATTACGATCAACCCCATTTCCCTCACGAATATAAAGACCCAATGTTTGACCCGGTCGCTTTATTATCTCAACAAAATGAACTGGATGTTTGGGATCCTGACAATTAAATTAATTACAATATAATTATTAATTAATAATTCATCCAACGATTTTTTATGTCTTAAAAAAAAATTAATTAACACTAGTAAATTTATTATTTTTAAATATATATCTTAAATAAATAATATTACTAATTTATTTAAATTGATAAATAAAATTATTTCAAGAAATTTAATTGAAAAATTTCTTTTTCTATTTTTTTTTTCTTTTTTATACTCACTTGTACGGCAGTAAATTTTTTGGCTGCTTCCGATGCCTGTCGACCCATTTGCCGAGGTTCAATAACACGCACCACCATCTCACCACGTCTTTCCACTGCTTCAAGTGCGGCTGCAGTCGAGGCATCGTGGTCATTTTCTACTGTCTCGATTTGCTTGAAAATCTCTGTGCTGATTCCGCTCACCTGTGAAATTCTCTGCTTCAGGTATATAGAAATAATATTCACGCTCGGTTTTAAAACCCAAGCGAATATTAATTCGTGTAAAATTTATTAATTGCATAAATACTTCATTAAATATAATATATTCATAAATATTTAAATGAAGTAAAATAATATAATAAATTAAATGTTGATTATCAACCTTTCTGAAGTCTCCCTGAATGACCATGGGAGGTGGTTCTTTGGGGCGCAACTGGTTGGCAGGCGCCTGTCGTCCAGGACTTGCACTTATGTCTGTCACTTCTCCCCGTCCCTCCTGTAATTAAATTATTCATCACTTTATTTATTTATATTAATTATTATACACATAAAATAAAAATTTAATATATTCAACATGTAATAATTATTCCCATCACATTAAATGAAAATAATATTCTCACCTGACACTTTAATAAATCATATCATAAATATTTTCTTTCTCCTAATTAATTCAATCATAAAAAAAAAAAAAAAAATTTCTTAATATTAATTTCTTTTATTTTTCTTCTCATCCTCCCCCATTTATTACACACTCTCTTACATAACCAATCGAGCATTTACGTTCGATAATTTATCGTCACGAAATAATTCGACATAATAAAAATATAAAACTAAATAAATACGAAAAAATAATATAATAATTAAATAACGTTAAATAAATAGAAAAATTTACCTTGCGTGAAAAGAAACATCCCGTTCCACCCCTGTCACACATCGTGTGTTACCCTCATGTCAGCTAATATGGCGGGAAGCCCCCGTATAAATACTTGAGAAATGTACAAAGTCTATGTATATAAATTATCTATACATATACATACACGCTTGCGCATTTAATACTAAAATACTTCGAACTATAGATGAGTAACACCACACAGAGCGTTTTGCAATGGGGGAATATAACAAGAGGTGATGTGCGGGGAGGGTGAGTTGGTTATATTCTATCGACCGCTCATGACGTCATCAAGACACACTCACATTTACTAGGTAGGGTTTACTATCGTCCGGCAAACCCATGCGCGTACCACACAAAATATGTTTGTATTAAAACTCACTATATAATATATAATATATATCCGTTCTATTTTATTTATTACTTATCTGTGTACTTGATTGACGCAACATGTCAACTCATCTACCGGAAGGAAAAATATTACTCTCATTTAGTTGGAAAAATTTAGTAAGCCAACGCAGAGAAAAGAAAAAAAAAAAAGTAGAGATTATTTGGGTTTATATATTTTTTATTATTGATTATATTATTAACCCCTTGAGTTCAAATCGATATATGTACATCAATAGTTATTATTTATGCGTTTATTTATCCGCCAGGTGTGAATTTGTGTGTGAGAAAAAATAATTGATTGTAGAAAATTAATTTTCATTTTTGAAAAAAGTAAAAAAAAAATTGTTTTGTTATTTTTTAATGAATAAAAAATTTATATTAAAATCAATGTGTATTGTTAATGATTTTACTCATTTATCAGGTGTGAATTTGTGTGTGAGAAAAAATAATTAATTGTAGAAAATTAATTTTCATTTTTGAAAAAAGTAAAAAAAAAAAAATTGTTTTGTTATTTTTTAATGAATAAAAAATTGATATTAAAATCAATGTGTATTATTAATAATTCAACTTATTTATCAGGTGTGAATTTGTGTATGAGAAAAAATAATTAATTGTAGAAAATTAATTTTCAATTTTGAAAAAAGTAAAATAAAAAAATTGTGTTTTTCTATTTTCTAATGAGTAAAAAATTGATATCAAAATCAGTGTTCATCATTGATGCTTTTACTTATTCATCAGGTATGACTGTATACATATAAAAAAAAAAAAAAAAAAAAAAATTGATTGTAGAAAATTATTTTTCAATGTATAAAAAAAAAAATTAAATATTAAAAAGATAAAGTGAAAATAAGGGTGAAATGTAATATGAATAAAAAGTGCAGGTGAGGGTCACTATATACATATATTAAATGTATATCTGAATAAAACTGCCGTAGTATTTCCGACAACTGACGTAGTAATGGTACTAGTTACGACAGACACCGCGGCATCGTAGTAGTATAAGTAAACGTAATGGCGTACACGCAGGCGTACGCACGCTGAGGCAACTGGCGCGGGTTAAAGGAAGAAATACATACATACATACATACTTATGTGTATACATAAAGTGGGAGAATAAAGTTTTTGAGTGTGAGAGAATGAAGTGTGTTGGATGAAAGTCGGCGGTCGGGAAACTCCTGGTGTGCTTTATGCATTTCTATGTGTCTATATTTCTCTTCATTTCTTTTAGATTTTTTTTTTTTTTTTTTTTACTTTCTACCTCTCGCCAGTTTATGTACAGATATATTTTACTGTACATGGAAGGGCAATGCGCCTGCGGTTTGTAGCAGTATCTCTGCGAAGAGTGTAAGAGAGAAAATGTATTTTAAAATGTATTTCACTGTCAGGGAGTAGAGTAAATATATCTGAATGTGTTGAGAATGAAATATATATGTATAATATCGTTGGAATAAATTTAATATTATTTTCATTTGGAAAATTATTGATTTTTTAATTAATAAAATTTTTTTAAAAAAAAATTTTTTTTTTTTTTATCATTTTATTTTTATATTTATTTATTTTTATTTCTGTATTTTATTGATAGTTGATAGTTTATAATTATTAATTGACTGGAAAAATGATTTGTGAGAAGTTATTTTTATCAGTCGAAATAAAATAACAACAAAATTATTAAATGATATAGAAAAATTTTTAACAAATATTTTTAATCACATTAATAAATCGTAAAATTTATTTATAAAGTATTAAAATTCTATTTCAACTCAGACTGAAAATTGAATTTGAAAATATAAAAAAAAAATATAATCTAAAAATAAAACATAAACAATATAATTATTATCATTATATTAAATATTATTCCAATAAATATACATAATAAAATTCTAAATGTACAAAATATAAATAATAAAAAAAATTATTCAAGTGTTTTTTATCATAAACAAATTTTCATTTATAAAAAAATATTTTCTTATTCAAAATAAGAAAAAAAAAATATTCCAAATAGAAAAATTTTTTTTTTTCTAAAAATGTCAATAGTTAAAAAATTATTTTTTTATTATTCTGGTCACTTCTGGTCAACGTTCATTGTATATATACTGTGTATGTATAAATATCAATTAAGAATTTATGTATCAACGAAATTTTACCGACACTTGTACACAATTTCTTGTTGTCTGTCAATATACATTCTCTCTCTACTGGAATGACTAACCCACTGCAGGCAATAGACGGAATGCCCGATACAATGTTATATTTAAAGCTGGAATGAACAAGTACATATGTATGTATACATATACAATACAAATAGTAAGTAGGTATATCGAATGCCAGAGTTAAGGTATTTGAACGTGCTGAATATTTACATGTGAACGAAAGGGAGAAAAGACAGTTGAAATCCCTTGTGAATTTATTGCTTTTGTCCTAAATAAATTTCTTTATATTTTTCGTTGGCTACAATAATCTTCACGGGAATTTATTTAATAATTACTTGACATTATTCATATAAAAAACAATATTAAATACGTGCAAGCTCTTCACAATAATAAAAAACAACAAAATTAAATATAAACGTTTTTTTTTTTAATAAAATCTTTTTTAAATTTTAGCTAAATTAATTTAAACAAATAATTAATAAAATTTGTAGATAATCAAAAAACACTATTGAAATATTCTAATAATTATTTGATAGTTAATTAATTAACAATTGATAATTTTTACGTTATTTCAAGATGTAATAAAAAAAAAAAATTTAATTCTATAATTTTATTTCCTCTGTATACTTTAATATTTTTGCAAATTTATTATCTTAAGGACAATTGTTATTATTATTAGGTATATAATGCAGTTATTAATATAAAATTAATGAGGATTGCTACTGGAATTGAAATAATGATTCATATTATTTTATTTTCTTTGTAATAGTTATATAATCTTTGTGGCAATTTATCAAGATGTATTTTTTTTTTTTAATATACTCTGGCTCTTTTCCTTTTGCTTTTTCGTATATGAATAACATCCTTGCCCGAGGAATATTTGCCCATTTCAAGGATATTGCTACTGGCACTAACCGTTCATTCAATGACCCAAGTATTTACCAAGAAAAACCTGCAGATGAAACATTCAGAAACCCATCCTTGTAAAATAATATTAAAAAAAAAAATCCTGTGAGAATTATTTTTATTTTTTTACACTGCTAAATATTCTACTAAAGCAATTCATATTTTCTGTAAAGTGTTTATCGTTTGAGTACATTCAATTTATCTATAAAAAATAAAAATGTTTGATCATTTCAAATAGATAAAATTTGATTTGATAAATTTGATTTTTATATTAAATTCGATTGAATGAACTTTGTTGCCTTTACTAAATTTTTCTTTCTATAGTGTAATGAAGTGCAAAAACTCCTAATGCTCTCAATAAAAAAAAATTTATATATATGCAGGTGTAATATTAAATAAATAATAAAAAAATTTTATTTCTTTTCAGAAAAATAAAGTGCAGATTGATGAAAAAAAATTAATTTTGTAAATTGGTCATAAAAATTTTCAATTGTTGATGAAAATAATAGGAAAATTGTTAATAAAAATGGTTTATTGTTAATAAAAATTATTGATTGTTAATTGAAATAATTAATAAATTGTTAATAAAAAATGTTAAGTGATAATAAAAATATTAAAAAAATTGATAATAAACATTTTTAATTATTAATAAAAATAACAAAAAAAATTGTTGATAAAAATTATTGATTATTAATAAAAATGATGAAAGAATTGTTAATAAAAATTATTAATTGTTAATAAAAATAATAAAAAAATGGTTAATAAAAATTGTTAATTGTTAATAAAAATGATTAAAAAATTGCTAATAAACATTTTTAATTATTAATGAAAATAACAGAAAAAATTGTAGATAAAAATTATTAATTATTAATAAAAATAAAAAAAGAATTGTTAATAAAAATTATTAATTGCCAATAAAAATAATAAAAAAATTGTTAATAAAAAATTGTTAATTGATAATATAATCATTAAAAATAATTGTTAATTGTTAATATAAATAATAAAAATTGTTAAATATTAATGAAAATAACAGAAAAAATTGTTGATAAAAATTATTAATTATTAATAAAAATAAAAAAAGAATTGTTAATAAAAATTATTAATTGTCAATAAAAATAATAAAAAAATTGTTAATAAAAATAATTGAAAAATTTGCTCATAAACATTGATAATCATTAATAAAAATAACAAAAAAATTGTTGATAAAAATTATTAATTTTTAATAAAAATAATAAAAAAATTGTTAATAAAAAATTGTTAATTGATAATATAATCATTAAAAATAATTGTTAATTGTTAATATAAATAATAAAAATTGTTAATTATTAATAAAAATAATAAAAAAAAAAAAAAAAAAAAATTTACAATGTAAAAGTCTAAATCCAATATCCAAACTTACTATCTTATAATTAAATATCGCAGCTTAATCGAATAATTCACTTTACATAAATAAACGGTTTATATTCGATTATCACCAACAGATATTGAACTCGCCATTAAATTTATTCTTTATCTTGCAAGAATATCAATGAATTCATTGATAGTTTCATTTGATATAACTGCAGTAAAATATCAATTACATTTTTATTTTTATTACAAAATTCTCTTGTTGATCATTGATATTTTATAGATAAATTTACCTGTCACGAAATGGTTGCCATAACGAGGCACAATAAAATGTCTGATAATTGCAACTTGTTCATACACGTACACCCTAAAATTATTTATACACACATCTATCCAATCTAAATAAACAATTAAATAAATAAATACACATACATATTATATATACATGTAATTTATTTTTAATTGTTATATTCTAAAGCAGAATATACAACGAAAAATAACATCTGATAACGACGTTGGCTCGATATAAATATATACATATAATATCGCCTGTAATATTATCAGGAACAATTCTATATATAACATTCTGTCTATGTGATTGAGTGTACATACATATATGTATATAAAAACCGAAGCCAAACGGCCAATTCGCGTGTTTGTAATGTCGACTTCATGTTCTACTTCGGCGAAGTACGTTACATGGAATATACGTGGAAGAAGTACAATATCGAGTTTCGGCGAAAAAAAAAAAAAAATTGAAAGAATGAAAATAAAAAAAAAAGGCTTGGTACATGTGAGTCATGCAAGAAAAATATAAAAGTATGTAAAGTTTATTTTTTTTTAGCGCCATTAACCAGTACACTACACTACTATATTTGAATATTGTAAAAATTTTTATTTCTATTTTGTTATTTTTATTTTTCATTATTTTATTTTTCTTTTTTTTTATATTTTTTGTTGTGTTTTTCATCATGATGAAAAACAGAGAGAAGAAATAATATTTGACATAGTCGCGTAGTTGTGAGAAAAATAAAAATAAAAAATTGAAAAAGTAAAAAATTAAGGGAAAAAGAAAAAAAAAAAATTAAAAAAGAGTGAAAAAAATCCCATATATTGTTTGTAGTATATATGTTGTTTGTATATTTATGTTTGTGTATATGTACATGTTTAAACGAAGTCATTTATTATTTTAACTACATCGTTAGCGAAATTAAAATGAACTTTCTATGTGTACATATATACATACATATATACGTGTATATGTGTATGTATAAGATGACTTGTTGTTATGAGGGAGGCAATTTTCTTTAAAGCACATAATATACTATGTGTACGTTGAAACAATTTTGAAAATATTAAGGATGATGTACTGAAGAAAGTTCTGATAACAATTATTTGGTATTAATTATTTTTTTGCTTATAATTAATAATAATAATAATAATAATAATATCATTATTAATAATATAAATATTTTGATAATAATTATTATTAATAATATAAATATTATCAACAACAACATCAATAATAATAATGAACAAATAATATTAATGATAGTAATATTATCTTTATTAATAATATTAATATTTTGGAAATAATTATTATTATTAATATAAGTATTAATATCATCAACAACAACACTAATAATAATAATGAACAAATAATATTAATAATAGTAATATTATCATTATTAATAATATTAATATCATTATCATTATTATTAATAATATCAATATTTTAATAATAATTATTATTAATAATATAAGTATTATCAACAACAACATCAATAATAATAATGAACAAATAATATTGATAATAGTAATATTATCTTTATTAATAATATTAATATTTTAATAATTATTATTATTAATAATATAAGTATTATCAACAACAACATCAATAATAATAATGAACAAATAATATTAATAATAGTAATATTATCATTATTAATAATATTATCAATAATATAAGTATTAATATTATCAACAACATCAATAATAATAATCAACAAATGATAAACAATTAATAATAATAATAATAATAATAATAATAATAATAATAATAATAATAATAATAATAATAATAATATGAAATTGTGAATTGTAAAGGATAAAAATAATATTTAAGAATTATTTATTCATTTTTTTGTTTTATAAATTTTTGGAATTTATAAAATGGCCAAAGGAATTATATTTTCTGAAATGTTTTTTATGAAATTCAACGTAAATTTGATCTCAAAACTGTTTGTTTTTTTTCTCAAGTTTGTGAATGTTATTGTTAATTTATTTTATTAGTAATTTATTCTTGAATGTTATTTGTTGAGGTTTGAAATATTCTTTTGATAATTTTATTTTTCATTGAATGTAAAATAAATTCGTGACAATTTTCTTCATTTTCTGTTCATTAAATAACAGCAATTTAAAATATTGCTACCATATTGTTATAATTTTTTAATAATATAATTAACAATTACAAAATACTGTGATGGATAATGTGGATTTAATAATATCCTGTCAGTGACATATTTAAATAACAATAATTATATTTTTTTTTTTTGTCGTAAATTTATTATTAATACACGTAAATATATTTTATATAATTCTCATAAACTGTACAAAAAATATAATTCAAGTGAAATAATAATTTGTAATGACATGTCAATATTAATAATCAATAAAGCAGCTTTATGCTAACTAAAACTTGGTAAATATCTGTTAATAATTGATGGTTTAATGTGGTACTGACACGACAATTTAATACAATTTCCTTCATCGTCATCTGGCAATGCATTTATGTGCATAACACTCGACGATTTGTGAACGGTTTTCATGTTTCTTTCAATTTCTGCCTCACGCTCTCCCTTTTACTCACTCTACCTTTTCCGCCTTTCCGTTCTATTGGCTCTTTTGTCTTATATATATTGGTAATTGACTGGAAAACCCTCAATTCCCATTCGCATTACTAATCCCCACTTGTGTCATTCTCAATGAACTTTTTTCACTGTTACAAAACGCTCTCACGAATAATATAAAAATGAATTTTAAATTACCAGAAGTGTTAATTTTTTCATTTAATAAAATAACTGAATGTGAATTTGATTAAAATTTCGAAATTAGGATAAAAAATAAATATTATTTATTGATATATTATATAAACAATCGATACAATAAATTAAAAATAAATATTTCTCAGCAATAATTGATATAATAAATTGATAATAAATAAATATTTTTTATTAATATATATAATTTTCAAAAATTTCGAGTCAATTCATCCACAAATATCATTTTTTTATTATAAACAAAATTATTTAGACAAATAAAAAAAATTCTTTATTAAATTTATCCGAATAGTGGCCGTTATAGAGAGGTGTTAAAGCAGAATAAAGAATGAATAAAAAAGTTTTGTGGATTTAAAAAATGGCCGTTTTTAAGATGGCCGCTAATGAAAGGGAATGAGCTTTTTAATCTACCTCCCAATAGCGACCACAAATGGCCGCTATTGAGAGGTGTCGCTATTAAATCAAAATAAAGAATAAATAAAAAAAGCTCTGTGTATTAAAAAACGAGCGCTTTTTAGAGATGACCGCTAATGAGAGGGAGCGAGCTTTTCATTCTACCACAGCACCTCCAAATAGCGGGCATATATGCCCGCTATATAGAGGTATCGTTATTAAATCAAAATAAAGAATAAATAAAAAAAGCTCTGTGGATTCCAATAATGACCGTTTTAGAGGTGACCGCTATTGAGAGGTAATCGAATTTTTACTGTACTATCTACATTAAAATCCAAACAAAATAATTTTATTTGTGCATACAAAAAATAAATTTCTAGAAAGTAATATTTCCAATCATTGCCGTGAAACGAACTGAAAAAAAAAATTGTCGAGGGCAGTGCCCCCTTTATTTCATCCCTTTTATTTTTCTCATATCTCCGTCACGTCGATATAGATATATATTCGTTCTATAGGAGAATGAGGGAGGTGCACAGAGCGGCATTGAACAAGTTTTTACGATTCATCACTCAGCGACATGGAAAAGTTTGTGGTGGAAAAAATAATAAAAAAAAAAATTACTACCACACACACGCACACACATATATATACATATCTATACATCCAAGTATACAAATACATGTGAAGATGTGTGCGGTGTAGAATACTGATAATCGCGAAGCAGTGAATATAGCACACGCCTGGTCTGACAAACACGGATTTTTCTACTAAACTCTTTCACGCTTTTTTTTTTCTTAATATTTCACAAGTTTTCACAAATATGAATAAAATCTCAGTCGATTGATTCATATAAATTATTTTTTTCAAATTTTTATAAAAACAATACAGTAAAAACTCCATTTATCAAGCACCTCTCAATAACGGTCACCTCTAAAACGGCCAATTATTTTTTTTTTCAAATTTTTATAACAACAATACAGTAGAAACTCAATTTATCAAACACCTCTCAATAACGGTCACCTCTAAAACGGCCAATTATTTTTCAAATTTTTATAAAAACAATACAGTAAAACTCAATTTATCAAACACCTCTTAATAACGGTCACCTCTAAAACGGCCAATTTTTTTAAATCCGATAAACTTTTTTTATTTACTCATTATGTCACTTTAATTAAACAACACCTCTCTATAGCGGCCAATATGTGTGACCGCTATTCGGAGGGTTTACTGTAAAATAAAAAAAAAACCCACGCACGACATGCAGATATAAATTTTTGAATATTTAATGACAATTTATTTTCATTCGTGAACAATTAAATTACATCAATTTGAATATATTAATTCATTAATTTCTATTCATTTTGTTTAATAAATATTCATTTGTTTAAATGTCAATGTGACATTTTCATAGATATAATTTATTGGATAAAAAAAAAAAATTAATTAAAACAAATAAATTCGTATTGTTGTTGGTGGTTACGCATATTTAGTATTTTTATGAAATTAAATAAAATTAATGGGTATTGAAGATGAACTTACTTTTCTGCGGCCGCAACAAAGCATGATTATCGGGCTGGAGCTGCGACGTTGAGGCTGATGACAGACGTAGCTCAGTCGAGCGCCCCGATCCCCCTGCAGCTGCACTACGCGCACCTGCAGCTGGCCTTCCTCTCGTTGTCCTTGACCGACACCAACTCGACCACCGTACTTGATGCGCACGTGTTTTCGCCACTGCATTAGTTCGGCCCGTCATGCCCACTGTCTAATTTATATTGAATATTTATTTAATTAATCACATGATAATGATTATAAAGCTAATTGTGAATCTTTAATTTTTTTTTCTTTTATGTTTGTGACAGGACAAGTTTTTTTATTTTCTTTTTTTTTTTTCATATTTGTATAGTGAAAATATAATATAATACTTGAATTAATATGAATTTTCACATGACATTTTGATATTTTATTTTTGTTGAAGGTGAAAAATAAATTGCAGTAATGAAATAATGTACAGAATAAAATATTTATGTAGATTCAATTAAAATTCTTAGTAATTTATTTTTGATTGTTTTTTGTGTCTTTATTTATTTATTAAATACTTAAAACCAAATAATAATATTTTTTAATTGTATTGAATTTTAAATTCTGATAATTTTCATTTTTTTAATGTATCAACTGAATTAAATAATAATTATTATTTTTTGAGAGAATAAAATATTTATGTAGATTCAATCAAATTTTTTAGTAATTTATTTTTGATTGTTTTTTGTGTCTTTATTCATTTATTAAATCCTAAAAACCAAATAATAATATTTTTCAATTGTATTAAATTTTAAATTCTGATAATATTCATTTTTTTAATGTATCAACTGAATAAAATAATAATTATTTATTCATAAATTTAAACCCAGAAGATATAAATATAAAATAATTTATTTAATTCACAGTCATTTGAAAATTTTTCGAGTTACAATAAAAATCAAAATAATTATTAAATTATTTGCATATAAATAAATAATAAAAATTATTCAGTGTCATTAACAATCAATTTATCACTGAATCATTAATAAAAAAGTGCAGCATAAATAATTATGCCTACTCGTCACCTCGTTGTAAAAAAATATTAATTATTAATTAATCACAAATTAAAAAAATTCTCGAATTTTTTTATTTTCTACATTAAAAAAAAAATTCATTTCTCACCACATCAATCCAACATTTACAAAATAATTTTTTCCAAGACATCAAACAAATTATTTCAATTAACAAAACTATTAAATATTTATTTATTCATTGAGCAAAGAAAAAAAAAATCTAAAATTCAATTTCTATTCTCATAAATACAATTGATTCATTATCTCATCTATATTCATGTAATTAACTGTAATAATAACATAATACTGTTGATTTTTTAACATAACTAATTCAATATCATACATAAATCACTTTGATAATCGTGTGGACTTACATAAACTTCACTTTCCACAACACATTAAATTATTCACAACATTTTTCCCTGCACAAAAACTAAATATACACATAAATAAACATAAACATAAAAAAATATGTGACACATTTTTTTTTTTAGTGTACATAAACACATATACATAAACCCTCATGCTTTTGTTGTAATTCTGGTGGGCGGATTGGGTGATTTAACAAAGGAGCAAGTCAAGAGAAAAATTTTAATGACTCATTTGTTTAACATAAAAAAAATATTTCTAGAAAACAAAGAAAAAAAAAAAATAATAGTAACAATTAAAAAATAAAATAATCATCATACTATGTAATAATTCTCATACTATGTATATAACATGCAAAATATTTAAAAAATATATTTATAACAATTTTTTTATTAATAATATTATTAAATAAATACCTTCTAAAAATCATGTCTCGTGGGAAGGGCCAAAAGGTCCCTGGTCGACCAAAATTCATTAATTTCTCTCATCCTCTCATTCACCAGCGAGATTTTCTGCTCACCTGCAAGAACAAATTCACGTCATTCATCAAATGAATATTAAAAATTAATAATATACAAAAAAAAAAAATATTTACAAAATATTAAATATTAAATCAGCAATTAAATATGAATATAAAAACCAATGAATAAATGTAGAAACACAAACAGGGCCAATTGACTGTAACAAATACATATATACACGTTCAACTACATTCGGACAAGCATATATTTATGTACCTATATAATACATATACATATATAAAAGTAGTAGTAGTAGTAGTAGTAGTACGCAAAATCGATAAAAGACGTAGATTAAGGTCGGCCGCGCCGGTAGTCGAAGGGTCGTGCCCGTTTATATCCTTAGCAAAAAAATATCCTCACACACATTTCTATCTCAGCGTTGTTATTTTATTAAAATAAATATTTTAAATAATTAATAAATTAACAAACATTATAATCAGACAGAGAAAAGAATTTTATAATAAATTTTATTTCTAAAGTGAAATGAATGAAAAAAAAAAAAAAATTTGCTTGGATAGATAGATAGATAGATAGATGAATGTTTAATCAAAAAGAAAATAAAGTAGAAGGGAGGAAAAAAAAAATGGAAAATGAAGTAGGACACTGAAGGATGAGGTAGAAAAAAAAAATAGAAAAAAAAAAAAAAAAAGGTTTATATGAGGCGGTGAAGAAACGAGTCCGGGGCGGAAAGGGGGTGTGCACCCGAGGCTCTAAAGGAGCTTTCACGATATCGTGGTGGCGTGCCAGCCGATGTCCCGGACCAGCCATGGATCGATATACTTTTTTTTTTTATTATTTTTCATGCTTCAGAAAGAACAAACCATCAATGTGAAAAACGCACAACGTGAATTTTTATATGTATAATGTCCATGTTCATACACAGACACAATGATAATATAATAGAGCGGGAACGTATACGAGTTCACGCGTGAGTTACGCTGGGAGACACGCGAACGAGTTGGAGTGTGTCGAAGAACGGTGTGGAAAAGAGGGAGGACGTTGAGAATCTAAAGTGAATAATAAAGAAAGATGAAATGAAAGAATAAAAAAAAAATAGGGAGAGAAAAAGAGACAAGTAATTCACACACAGAGGCGTCACGAGAAGGGTCGAGCTGAACGCGTCAAGTGGTTCGAGTACCTACCCGTGCAGCCGTGTCAATTTTTTTTTTTTTCATACTTGACTTGGGAAAAAAAAAATTTTTTTTTTTTTTTCAATGTGAAAAAAAAAATTTTTTTTTTTTTTTCAATGTGAAAAAAAAAATTTTTTTTATTTCAAATTTTCTTTGTGTGTGATTTATCGAAAATTTATAATAAACGATCAATATCACCTTGTGTCACTGATGAATTCAAATGGTTTATTGCATCCACACGCACAGACACACACTTTAAAAAAAATAAATAAAAGTGACGTTTTTAAGTATTTGTCTTTTCATCTATCACTTACACTTATTTATTTATTTATTTATTTATTTATAAGAGTATAAATATTGCAGTCAATGTGATACAAGACGCAATTCCACACCCCAAAAATTGTATTTATATTTATCATTTAATTATTTATAATATATATAATAAATTAAATCTTTATTATTAAAATTTTAAATTGTTAAAGTAACGCGTTACTTTAATGTAAATTATTTAAATGAAAAACACCGTCGTTGTCACAAGGTGAAACGCGGAGATGGCGCGTCCGCATCCCTCAACACAAACGACTGAGGGCGGACATGTTTGACATTACAGAGGGCGCAGACTCAACAAAGCCAATGGCTTTCTCCTGGTCGCTCGTGCGTATCGTCTCGGCGCTTGCACCCACGCGCGCGCGCGCTTCATCCATCTAAACATATATGCGTAGTCGTCGTTTTCAATCCTGCGCGATATTTTCACATATACATACAGAAGTATATAAACCCTCCACATCATTTTCAATATAATACTGACAAAAACCTGCAAACACACCCCCAAAAGCTCACCTCATGTATATACACATACATATAAACTATAATAATAACTAAAAGCTCTTACATCACTCTATAAACTTCACGCATAAAAAAAAAGGTCTTGGTAATAATCCCTCAACGAAAAAAAGAAAAAAAGAAAACAATAAATAAATAAAAACACATAAATTAACTCGACCAAAAATGTAAATTAAATTTCATACATTTGAACAAAAAAAAAATAATCTTCTAATTAAAATCACTCAATATATTATTTTTAATTATAATCTTTTACTACATTACTAGCATTATTAATAACTTTGATAAATGTAATAAGTAAAAAATTGAATTGAAAATTATCGAAAAAAGATAAATTATCAACGATTATTTTTTTTATTTTTTTAAATAAATATTAGTTATAAATGTGTAAGGTAATTGGTGTCTAAATAATGAAATGACCTACATAAATGTCAATTGAAACAATCAGTATGACTGTATGTGATAGTAAATATATATGTATATGTATGTATATATGTATATATGTACGTATATAGAAGAGAAGGAAGCAATTGTCACGATAATAATTAACTCCCATCGCAGCATGACATGTCGGTGAAGCCGCCGGCGCACGTTGTACTCCACGACGATTGGACGACATTTGAATGAACTCCGTCTGGCATTTACACTTTTTTTTTTTATTTATTTATTTATTTTTTTTTATATGTAAAACCTAGGCACTGAGCCAGATCCTCATTTTCTCTCCTTGCTCTTCTTTCATTCTACTCATCTCAGTCAAGCCTTATACCACCCACCGACCACCTCATCCATTTCCTCGCTACTTGTGGATAGGGTTGTATTTAGGGTGATTCAAAAAAATGAGAAAAAAAATTTTTTTTTTTTTCGTGACCAGCCTTAAAAATTTCGTTTAGGTGTAAAAATAAGTCCTTGTAAATATGTGCTCTTAAGTTTAATATTAAGATAGTTACGCATTGCACTTTTCTATTTTTCGTGAGAATTATATGGGAAATATTTTTTTTTATATCTTCTAATTTTTGTAACTTGCTAATTACCAATTTTTGTAGCACAAGTAAAATTGTAGTAACAATTTTAAAAATATTCTGGAAGTATTCTATTTGTTTTATTAGCTTAAAATACTATTGTTTAACATTTTTCGAAAGTTAAATATATGTTAGAAGTGAAATTAATACGTATTTTGTCAATAAAACTAACAGTTTTGGTGTAATATACAAAAATCAGCCGAATTTACAAAAAATTGAACTTTGACATTGAATAACTTTTAAACAAGTAGACTAATCAAAAAATAAGAAGAGACCTTTTTTGTAGAGCGTTCAATTCTCGACAAAAAATATACATTGCGATTTTCTGTGTAATCAATAGTTTACAAGTTACAAAAATTAAAAGATATAAAAACAATTTTTCCGATGTTATTTTTATGGAAAATAGATAACTTCAATAATATCTTAATATTAAAATTAAGATCACATATTTTCAGAGACTTATTTTTAAACCTAAAGTAATATATAGTATTCCATGGCTGACACGCGAATCATTGCATCAACTGCGCTTGCACCAATGTGTCTATCTATCATACACATAAAAATTTTATACATATATTTATATTATGTAACATATGCTTATGTATTTACGAGGATGTGTGTGTATATTTATGTGCGATAAAATAGTTTCTTCGTGGGTCCAATTTGCCATTTAAGTATTACGACCTTCATCGACGTCTTTATTTGTTGTATGAAAAATAATACTCGAGTAGTTACGTTGGCGTATGAACTCGAGACACGCAAGTGCTTGTCGTTTTTTTACTAGTTTAGTTCACTCGAATACGGTAATGCTCACGTTCATTCATGTAGGAAAATAAAGTCGTGACGTTTTTCAATTATGCAATCTTGTAATGAGTTTTTTTTTTTTTTTTAATTTCACTTGCTGCGTGGTATTTCACTATAATATTGCTATTTTTTTTTCTTGAGTTGTTGTTTGTAATTTATACAAATTGTTTCGTTGTTAGTATAATGATATAATATTATACATTAAATTTGTATATTTTAATTGATAATTTGAATATTTTTTTTTCATTTTGTTATTATATTTTTTATACGAAAATAATTATTGATAAATTATTTTTTTAGTATCAAATTTATATCAGCTTTTTAATCATTATTTTAATTCGTTTGCCTGTGAGTGATGGAAATATTTTTTTTCCATTCTCATCAATAATATCGTCATAAGCACGATCAAGATACACTTCAAATCCAACTGAGGCCGCAATTTTTTGTGACACTATAGATGTAAATAAAGTCTCTGTGTAACTGATATTATACTCACGACCAATGTCATTTCTGAAATGTGATGAATGTATTGTCGTTAATATGTATGTATATATTATAAGGTGGTTTTTTTGAGGTGACTATTTTTTTAAATATTATTCTAAACATTCAAATAATAAATTTCCATTAAAGATGAGCTTTTAATTTTAATTTTTAGTGTTGCCGTCATTAATTTGAAATTTTCTTATTTAATTAATACGTAAATCTTGATTTTTTTGTTTTCATTCATGCATAGCTTCGCGGCATTTTATGCTATTTAATTGGTTCTCAGCGGAAATTGTACAGAAATATATAAACTTTAAAAGAGCAGATCACAAAATTATTTTCTGTGAATCGCCCTACCGGTAAAAAATGTTAAAGCCGATTTTTGCTCAAATTTCATGGTTTTTTCGATTTTTCTCGAAAATTATCAACTTTACAGGAGAAGTTAATGGAACCTTTTTTGTAGGAAATTAAATTTCCTATAGAATAGTATTCTTAACTAAAAACCGTAGAGCTTAAAGTTTTCGAGAAAAATCCAATTAAACACATGGAAATTCAAAATTTCCCTGTTTAATCTAGATTTTTTACCGGTGGAGCAGTTTACAGAAAATAATTTAGTAATCAGCACTTTTAAAGATTATATATTTCTGTACAATTTATGCTGAGAACCAATTAAATAGCATAAAATGCCGCAAAGCTACGCATAAATGAAAAAAAAAAAAATTGAGGTTTACGTGTTAATTAAATACGATAATTTCAAATATTAAAATTAAGAGCTCACCTTTAGTGGAAATTTTTTTTTTTTTTGAATGTTTAGAGTAATATTTCGTCCATCCCACGAGAAAAAAAATAGTCCCCCCAAAAGAAAGCACCCTATTATATATACAAATAATAATTAAATATTCATAAGAGAGATTATTAAATTTGTAAATAGACATTTGAAATCAACCTTATTTCCAATAGATGTTTGCCCAATCCAAGACCACGATAATTTGGAAGTACACTCAAACCAAGAGCAGTTAAATATAAATCTACATTAAATATTGTTCGTGGATCTCCCTCAGCAGAAAACGTAAAAATAAATTCAAAGAAATTTTTTGCTTTTAACCTCGATATCTAAAAAAAAAGAAAAAAAATTCATTAACTAAATATTATCACATCTTTTATATTACAATTGGATTATAAATAAATTCAAATAATGAAAAAGAAATGTTATCTCACATCTTGAGATTTAAATTTCTTGTCAATCTCATCATCGACTACTACGAGAATATTTAAGCCAGCTAATTTAGATTGTTCTCCGCTATTATTTTTCTCAAATGCACCAACTGACATTCCTTGCTCCAATGACATACTCCAAAGCCCTTTAAAAAACGCTAACGAATCTGGATCCTCTGATATTTCTTTGATAATTAAATAATTCGTTAATATCAAGATTAAATTTTCATTACAAATATATTATTAATTATTCAACATTCAAGAAATTTACCGAGACACAAATTAAATCTAAATATAATTTGTTTTTCTCTTACTACAAAATATGTTTCAACTTTTGTTTTCAGCTCACTTACTGATACTTGAAACCATGGCTTCTTCATGAACAAATGAAGTTGACATGTGTTCTAACACTTCAATAAATCGATCTTTTGGAATATCTTGAATAGAAATTTGTAATAATTTTCCATCAGAATTTATTAATTCTAAATTACGCCACACTCGCGGTGGAGTTGAAGGTCGTGTCCATCCCATAATTATAATTTCAAATATAACTATTCGTGCTCACTGTCCGCCAGTTACGAGAGCAATGAACTAATTTATTTCGCTGTTCTCTTATACTCGTTTAAGTAAATTCAATGAGATAAAATTGTAGATATTTATGATAGTAATTGTGTGTAATAAACTCTTAACAGTAAAATTATGAAATAATTCATATCATTCATATGAACTGGGATGAGATTGAAGTGCTTTTGATAAATAACGTAGTCATAAATTTTAGATATAAATAATTTTTTATAAAGATAAATATATTATATTCGTCGTCAGTACTTCATTTTTTTTTAGTTTCTTTCATTCTCATTATATTGCCAAAATATTCGCACGTTGGAATATAATTTTGATAATAAAAAAATATCTCACAATAGATAAGAAGATAAGAATATATAAAAAATTATTTCCGGCGATTATTTTTTTCAATAAATTATTTTATTTAATTAATAGAATTTTTTTGGATAATAATTTTATGAAAATAATCTGTTATTTAATCATTTGGACTTATCTTATAATTTACTTCATTTATACAAATTGGTTTATCATGAATTTAAATTATTTGTCAATTAGTTACGAAAATAATTTTACTCCATTCTCATAAACATCATCTTAATAAGCATGTAAACATAAATAACCAAGCATTTGTCAAATACCTGTTTTAAATATCATCTATCAATAAAGAAAATGAGGGAAAAAAAGAAAAATTGGGATTATTGATATTTTTTTAAAATATTTATGCACTTGATAGAATCTAAAAATTATTAATAACTATGCCCATCAATAATATTTTTATTTAAGCAATTTTAAAATAATATTCCTTCACCGATCGATAATATTCTTAATTATTGAAGATGTTTCATCATTGATTTAACATATTTGCCTGCAAGTGATGGAAATAATTTTTCTCCATCTTCATCGACAATATCTTCATAAGCGCGCGCAACATGATCTTTAAACCCAACAGCAGCTGCAGCTTTTTGCGATATTGCTGACGTGAATATAGTCTCGGTGAGACAGATATTATATGCTTGACCAATGTCATCTCTGTAATTTAATAATTAAATTTTATTCCTTTGAAATTAAAATATATTGTGTATTATTAATAAGTTTCAAACCTTGTAGCCAATAGTTGTTTGCCCAATCCAAGACAACGATACTTTGGATCTACACTAAGACCAAAAGCGGATAAATAAAAATTTATATTAGACGTTCGTCGTGGATCTCCTTCATCAGAAAGTTCAAAGAGAAAATTAAAGAATTTTTTCATTTTCACATTAGATATCTACAGTAATAAAAATATTTCAATTAATAATTCCAATTGTTAATTATAAAAATTCATCAAACGACTTACAGTAAAATTTTTACATTCATTATCAAAGTCTTCATCGATAACTGCAAGAATATTTACACCAACTAATTTTTTATCTCCATTATTTTCACTTCTATCAAATGCACCGATTGCCATTCCTTGTTTCAATGCTATATCCCAGAAATCTTTCAACACCATAATCGCATCTGGATCCTCCGAAATATCTTTTAAAATAAAAAATTTCATCAGTTGAAAAATTTAATTTTTAATAAAATATAAGCAATTTATTTTCAAATTTTTATTATAAACTTACTCATGCTGGATAATGTGGCTTCATCTTTAATAAAAATTGTACACATGTGATTGAGAATTTCAGGATATTGATCCTCGGGAATGTCTTCAATGGAAATTTGTATTTTTTTTCCAAGGGAATTTACTAATTCAATATTACGCCATACTCGCAATGGACCAATGGGTCGTGACCAACCCATTATCTCGCTTGGAACTATTTCCAACTTGACAATATAAAGAATCGCAATAAACGAGCTCACAATAATCTATTGCGTTTTACTACTTCACAAATAATACTCTATTTACAACGTAAAATGTACTATCTCGTAGATAATGTTAATAGTGACTTTGATTGAGACAATGACAATGTACTTTATAAGCCGTTGATGCAACGAATGCATGCGCAGAAAATTAATTTAAATTGCACAGTAGCAAAGTAACAATTTAAACTAATATGTAATTTTTTTTTATATTGAAGGTAAAAAAAAAATTATTTCATACAATGTAATGTTGATTTGTTTATGTTATTAATTATAATATTTTGAAGAATAGTTTTTACCATTCGAATTTTTATTTTTATAAATTCTTATAAATAATCTATAACATGTAATGAAAAATCTTACGTATAGTGGATGAGATTATTCAGCCATTTGGAAGTCTTTTTCAAAACTATAATTATCTGATGTATCGAGGTTGAAATCACCGAGTTTATCTGTTAATTCTGTGGTCTCTCGTTCTGAAAATTAAAGAGAAATAAATTTTATCAGTTATTCAATTTATGAAAATTTTATATTTAATTGGATTTATGAAGAAAAAAAATATTTTAGCATATCAAATAAATATTTAATTGCAATTATTTAGAAATGAATTTAATTGAAATTAACAAAAAAATTTTTCTTTCAATGATTAATAGTTAATTTATATGTAAAATGAATATTACCTCGTTTCACGCGTTCTTTTTTTTGTTTTTTAAATTGAATTTTATTCATTTTATTTAATCGTTGATTGCCCTCAATCTCAAACAAAGGTTCAACTTTTTTCTTCCTCGGATTTACTCCTGGTGTTTTCTTTTCAATTTTTTTCCCATCGACATCTTTTTTCTTCTGCTTTTCATTCATTTGATACAATTTAAATTCCTAAATCATGAAAAATCAATCAATAATAATAAAATTCTAATGAAAATTAACATTCAAAAAATATAATATGATAATTGTTTAAATCTCTGACCTTTGGATTACTCGGCACGGCAAAAGCTTCAACCGGACCAGTACTATCTATCACTAACGGAGCAACGGAAACTCGAGTTGATGCAGCCACTTCATCAGCCACATTATCTAACATCATTTTTTCTTCTTTTTCAAATTTTTCAATATCAAATTCTTCTCCCAGCTGACTAACAATCTCTGTTGATATCTCACTTGATAAAACTTCCGGCGGTACAGTGTAATATCTACAAAATAAAAATAACAATAAATAAAATATACTTTATAAAAAATTCAAAATAAAAAATAAATTTTTAAATGAAATACCTGATTTTTCCAGAATTCCAATCATTCAATACACTTCGTGCTGCTGCCAAAGTATTTGGTATACCTCCCTTCTTAAACATACCCATTCTCAAAGCTTTATTTGCAAAAAATTCATCTGGCGTAGAAAAATCTGTCATATCATATAATTCCATAATTTGTTCTTTTGGAATTCGTTTTAAAATTGCAGTTGCCGGTGTATATGGATCCTTCAATGCCTGTATTTTAATTGCATTTTTCAATGCAACTGATCCACCATCAAAATTATCTTCATTTGTATTATCAAAAAATACAATACCGGGTGAATCGAGTAATTTTATTTTACTATCAAGCTGAACTGCTTGCATTGCTTTAGTAATACCCGGTGTACTACCAACATTGCAAGCTTTACTTCTCTTTAATGAATTTATTATACTGGATTTTCCAACATTAGGTAAACCAACAACTCCAACTCTTATACTTGTCTTTATACCGTCAGTTGATCGACAATAATTCCCTAATAAAGATAGCAATAATTCAGCGCCATAACAAGTTCCACTTTGCATCATACTCTCGGATACAAATTGTAATTTTTTACGGCCCAATTTTTTCGATTGATCTTGCGTTGATGCTTTAAATACAACTGTTGGTAATCTACCGCGTAAATATTTCAACCATTCATCTAAATTTTCTCTCGGTACAAGATCAGCTTTATTTAAAACTAAAACTAATTTTTTATTGCCTTTTGCTGATCTCACGGCTTCCTCTACTTGTTTACAACGTGTTCCAAGTGGATCTCTTGCATCAACTACTTCTAATATAACGTCAGCTGAATCAATAACTTTTTTAAATTCTTTATAATATGCTTTTAATGAATGTTCTTCTTTTAGAACTTGACCAAATGTTTTATCATTTTTATCATTTGTTATTAATTCATGTTGTTTCTGTTTTTCTTCAGCATTATCGACAAGACCTTGCAAATTACCAGATTTTAATTCACGTTTTTTTTCTCGTGCCTCGTCACGTTTTTTCTGCTTCTCCAAATCGTTCTGTTTTTTCATTGCTTCTACCTCAGCTAAAATGTCACCCTTGAATGGACAATGATTTGGAATTTGCATCACTTTTGGTTTCCCTAAAGATTATACACACAAAAAAAAAACAATTATAACATAATTTAAATACAAATAATATAATAAATAATATAAGAATTATAACATACTTTTTTCATTTTTCTTCGCTTCTTTACGAGCTTTACGGTTATGTTCACGTACTTTTTTTTCAATTTTATACCTCTTGCGAGCTTGAATTCGCTTGCTGGGTTTTTCTACAAATAAAAAATAAATAATAATTAATAAGATAAAAGAATTAGTATTTTTTTTTTATTGTTAGAATAATAATGAATATTACTACATACTCAAACACAATTTAGCCATAATAATTGTTGCTTTTGTCTATCAAAGCAAAATTTGCTGTTCCTTGAGTAGACAAAAAGGTTTTTTTTAGCGTTATTGAATAAATGGCCCACACTACAATCACAATTATTGTCTCGTTTTATATCATCGGCTACTTTTTATTCATCACTTGGTGTGAATATCTTCTAAACAGGATGAGAAAAAACCCAATAATTATGTCTGCAGCTCTGTATGCACGTGCTGAGTTTAGCAAACTTAAAATGTTAGGTTATGTCGTCCATATCTACATATATGATATATATCTCCGAACATAGCCGCACATGCGCTATCTTCCGTATGAAATAGAAAATAGCGCTTACATATATATCCCTACCCCATTCTTATATCAAGTCGATAATGTAGTTCAGACTGTAGTAAAATTTATAACCTCAAAATTTTGATGTGAATATACAATTTTAATTTATCAATAAAAATAAGTTTTACATCAATCCTGTCTTTGTATTCGATAATTCTACATCCATTTAATATTATCAATCATGGACTTATCAAAAATGTCTAACGATAAAAAATTACATATTTGCAAATGGTATTTTCGTGGTATGTTACATCAATCATTAAAATACAATTCAATATAATACTGGAAAATATAAATATTATGACAGACTTGTTATTTATTTATTTACCATATTTTTCTTTCAGGTGGTTTTGCTGCATTACCGTTTTTATGGGCAGTTAATAGCATTTGGTTTTTCAAAGAAGCCTTTTGTATGCCACAATATGATGAACAAAAACAAATACGAAAATGTAACAATATATTATTGATATCAGCAATTTAATCATTATTATTTATACACTCGAATGACAATGAAATAAATTTTATATTTCAGATGTTATTCTTTCTGGAATTGGTGCTATATTATGGGCAATAATACTTTTAGCATGGGTGGTGACATTTCAAACTCAACGTGCTGCATGGGGTGAATTTGGCGATGCAATAAGTTTCATTATACCCCAAGGAATCCCATAATAAATTAATTTAAACACAATATAATAATAAGTAAAATTTTATACTAAAAAATATTTAATATACTTCATAGTCATTCATAAATTATTCATTTCATAATACATTCTCAAAGTCATATTGATATCTTATCAACATATTATATACTGATATCATAAACATATCTGTATAATTTTATTAAAAAAGTATAGAGCACTCAAAAAATATAATTATTACAATGAACGTTAAAAAATTCAGACGGCCAGCCGCCTTTGTTTATACAATCGAATTTCTCTATAAACTAATCTTGATAATAATAATAAAGCTATCAGATCAGATATCATTAGCATATAAAATACATTATGCCATCCCATCCATCGTGACACAATGCCTGCTAATAATGGACCAATTGCAGCACCAATACTGCCCGTACCGTCAATAATTGCTGTGACAGTTGCTAATGCTCTTGCATCATCGCCCAAACTTGGATGTGTTCCAAGCTCAGCAGATACTGCAGTTGTAATAAGTGAATATGGACCATTTACAAGTGCACCAGTTAACATCAATAAAATAATATTAATTACAAGACTCGAGCTCCCAATATAATCATAAATAAACAGCTGAAATGAATATAATTTTTATGATTAAAAGTAGAAATGAGTTTATGATATTTCTTTAATATTATTGATTATTACTAACCATCGGTATTGCTAATATAAACATGAATCCGCATGTTAAAGCACTCATTCCACTGTAATCGGACAATATACCTGCAGCAATAGCACCAGCAATTCCGCCAACGTCAAATAATGTTGAAAGATCAGCGCTTAATGCCGCATCGTAATTTGCTAATGATTGGAAAAAAGAAATTACAGAGTAATTTTTTTTTATTATTGTGTATGAATTATTATTTGGGATATTGTATTTTATTGATATTATTATTGGAGTGATACTCACTTGATGAACTGATGTATAATGGTAACCAATACAGAAATGTATAGCTAACAAGTTTGGAGAAAAATAATGAAAAAGAAAATTCTAATACACCAGGAATTTTCATAGCGCCAATAAATCCAATTGCTTTTTCTCCATCAATATTATGTAAGAGTCTTCTTGTTGGTAGCATAGGACTTGTCTCAGATCGCAAACTTTCGTCGTCCTTTTAACGAGAATTTAATTAGATTTAATATTAAAATAAAAATACCAGAAATATAAATATTAATATAGTGCTTTTTTTGAGGGGACTATTTTTTTTTCTCACGGGATGGACGAAATATTACTCTAAACAGCTCGAAAAAAAATTCCCACCAAAGATGAGCTCTGAATTTTAATATTAAGTACTTCTAAATTAATTTGAAATTTCCTCATTTAATTAACACGTAAATCTCAATTTTTTTTTTTCATTTATGCATAGCTTCGTGAAATTTTATGCTATTTAATTCGTTCTTAGTAGAAATTATACAGAAATATATAATCTTTAAACGTGCTGATTACTAAATTATTTTCTGTGAACTGCCCCACCGGTAAAAAATCTAGATTAAACAGGGAAAATTTGAATTTCCATGTGCTTAATTGGATTTTTCTCGAAAACTTTAAGCTCTACGGTTTTTGGTTAAGAATACTATTCTGTAGGAAATTTAATTTTCTACAAAATAGGTCCTATCAACTTCTGCTGTAGAGTTGATAGTTTTCGAGAAAAATCGAAAAAAAAAAACATGAAATTCGAGCAAAAATCGGTTTTAATATTTTTTACCGATGGAGCAATTCACAGGAAATAATTTTGTGATCAGTACTTTCAAAGTTTACATATTTTTATACAATTTCTGCTAAGAACCAATTAAATAGCATGAAATGCCACGAAGCAATGCAAGAATAAAAAAAAATTGAGATTGAGGCAGTACTTAATATTAAAATTAAGGGCTATCATCTTTGGTGGGAATTTTTTTTTTCTGTATGTTTAGAATAATATTTCGTCCATCCCGCGAAAAAAAAAAAATAGTCCCTTCAAAAAAAGCACCCTAATGAATATATTCATTTTAAATGCAATGCAAGTAATTTAATAACAATTATCAAATGATAAATATCAAAACTAAAATAAATTTATTTATTGACAAATTATAAATTTGAAAAAAAAAAAGTTAATTCATGCACTTACAAGGTTACTTTCATGCTTGGATGAGGTGCCACGATAGACGATGTGCTGAAGTAAATTAAATTGTTAACAAGCCAGTACATTCTAATATATAAATTATATTAATCAATTTTTATACACAAAAAAACATAAATATGATAAAAATAAATGATAGCACTAGCATAATATAATAATTCAATTGATTAAATACATTCTAAGCATTTAAATGCATGATAAATAAAATGATACAAGAGTAATTGTTAAAAAAAAAAAATAATTTGCGGTCTACAAATAAATAATATTCCTATCAAATAAATATAATAAAAATAAATTATTAAAAAAATAAATATATAAAACAAATATTTGATGTACAAATATTTTTTTTATGTATAAAACTTACATCATCCCCATTAACTGTGTGTGGTTGAATGTCCTCTTCGTCGTATCCACCATCATCTGAACTATGTGTTGCATTTAATATTTTATATTCCGTTGAATTAGGTGTTAAACAACCTACGTCAAATGGATGTGGCGCAAGAAATAAAAATATTATAAAACCCGCTAGACCCATGAGAACACCAGGCACAATAAAACTTCGACCCCAATTTGTTTCAACGTATTCAGCAGCAATTAAATTGCCCAAAATATTCCCCAATGATGTATGAGAATTCCATACGCCAAATATCAGACCGCGTTTTCCTTTTCCAAACCAATTTCCAACAACTGTCACAACACCAGGCCATCCACTTGTTTGAAATACACCACCGAGTGCCTTGTAACAAATTAATAAATATAATTTTACTTTATGCTCAAACAATACTAGCATAATATCAAATTATTAATTATAAATGAACTTTGTATTGTATAATTATTAAATATATTTTTTTTTAACTACCTGAACTGTAATGAAATACCACAGACTGTGAATATTATAAGTTTTGGCGATACCAAATAAATAACAGGATATGCCAGATGCCAGCATTCCAAGTGATAAAAAGTATCGGAGATTAACACGTTCAGCCACGAACCCACTAAATTATTCAATGAACAAAAAAATGATTTATTAATACACAAATGTTTCTTTTGTATTATAATTATAGTGGCTTACATGAAATTTTCACCTGAGGAACATTGCTGCAGCATATGCAAATAAAAATGCTGAATCTAAAATTCCTAAAAGTGCTGGTGCATCTTCGGTATCTACAAAAAAAAAAAAAATAATTAAATAATACAATGATAGTTATTTTGTGTGCCAAGGCTGTGAAGTTGATCTTTTTTAGCTGAATTAAAAATTTGCCGCCGAGGCCAAGCAAATTTCGAGTGAGACTAAAAAAGATCACACGGCCATGATGAACACATAATTTTTTAGGCGAGTGTCTCAAAATATGATGTTTCAGGGATCAATAGTCCCTGAAATGACAGAAACAAATCTTGTGAATGAGCTAACAATGCATAAATTGTGTAGTAACTCATGAAATGTGTAGCGACGCAATTTTTTCTTTTAATTTATGGGTAAATAAAAGAAAAGGTTACGTTGCTACACAATTTATTAACAAACTTTGTTTCTGTCAGTATTGTAACATTTAAAATAAAGCGGAAATATGAACGATCAAGTATAAAATTAAAAAAGCAAAATGAGTGACAGTGATAGTGACAATCCTACCGAAATTTATGAAGCCGCCAATGCAACGACGTTAAATTTACTACCAGAAAAATCTCGACAAATTTATATAAAACAGTGTGAGAGTTTTATAAAATGATGCAACATACATAATGTTAAAAATTTAAAACAAAAAGTATTTCTAGCATTTTTTCTAGAAAAAACCAAAAGATTTGAAACTACTTTTGCAGTGTCACTAGCCTGAATTTTGTTTTATGAGTAAATGCAGCAAAAAAAGTGCCAATTCAGGGACTCTATTGAGTCCGTGAAACATCATACTTTAAGACAATCATCTAAAAAAAAATTTATCAATTATATTTAAACTTTCTATCAACTCACCAAATGGAGCCCAATCACACCATGTATTACGATTTTTATCATCAATTATAATATCTGATGGTGGTGTCAAAGTTGAACAATTAAAATTTAATACATTTTTCACAACCGATATTGGTTTTCGCGACATATGATAGCATGTGTATGCTAAATATGTTAATGCCAATACTGCTCCTCTGTGCCAAGCTAATTTATTCATACTCCTGGTTGGACAACATTTTCCAGATATCCAATTTATCAATTTAATTCCCCAAGGAATATCCATCGATGTTATTACCATATTATTTTATTATCAATAATTAAATATAATATCTTTGGTATTATCAACAATTGTCAACTTCACTTGAATTTATACTTATACTTTTTGTCATTAATATTTATTAAAATGTAATACTAAAATTTATTTTTAAAATGGAATTTATGACCCAACGTTTTCTTATAAATTCTTCCTCTTCTTTTTGTTTGATTTAATTTAACTTTGGCACGTAAATAAATTGATAATCAATTTGCATTTTTGTGTGAAATAATTATGAGAAAATTTTCAATGCAGTTGAGATTAAATGTTAATTCACAATTTCACAGTGTGTATTCATCTGAAACAAAGACAATAATATGAATCAGTCTGCAGACTTTAACAATAATATATTATCAAGATAACTTATGTTTATAAATATGTATTGTTTTATAAATATATATGTATTGAAAAACCTTGAGTCTTTGATCATGCAGTTCACGGTTGTATTTATATATTAAAATGGAAAAAATAATAGATGATGGCTATTATAAAATTATAAAAGAACTGATGAGATTAACACGAAATATTTTGATATAGATTAATGCTACTATATGAGGCATTCACATATCACATATGCCATATTTGCAATGTGTGCGCATGCAGTGTGTAGAATATTAGTAGGTAGTGAGAGACTCTAATAAATAATATGATTATATACTATATAGCATTTCATCATAGTTGTATAGTAGGTGTAAATATGTATTTGAGTGCGAATGTACATATGTACTTGGATTTGTGGGGAAAAAAAGCATGCTTTTCATGGAAATTATATTTATGAAGGTTATAATTAAGCGCGGGAAAATTTATTTGATTTGAAAATATTCGAATGAATATGGAGAATATTGTAATATCAAAAGAAAATTATGGATTTCTATTATTAAAAAAAATCGACTAAAGTTCAACATTATAACAATTAAATCACTATTGCCTTGGCTTATATTTAACCTAAAAATTTAATTTATGATAACAAATTAATAGGGTGAATTAAAACATTATTGATTCAATTGATATTTGATTTAACAAATATTAATAAATTTAAATAATTAATTTCTCATTGATTTGATTAATATTTAATAGAATTTTGCATTAACAATTGAAAAAATGTAAACAGTAATCATTTTAGTTTTGGTGAGTTACATAACCTAATTGTTGATTTAATTAATAAATTTTTTCCGTTATTCACTTACATGTTTATTTATAGTAATTATGTCCATGTTAATTAAGAATAAACGACAATGAATATGAAAAAAGCATCGTTCAATTAATAAATTGTATTTATTTACATTATTAATTATTACAATCACGTACAGTGTTATTTACTTTGATAATCGTTTTTTCTTCTTATGCGTTCGATGATCGAGTGAATGAAAATTTGTATCATCAAGCGTTGAATTCAATCGTTTTTCACCGCTTTTCACCGATATTAATGATTTGGATCCCTTACTTTTAAGAACATTACTCCATTCTTCTTCAGAGCCCTTAATTGCATATTGACTTAAATTTTCATTTTTCAATTTTTGCAATTCTTTTTTCTGTTTTTTCATAAGCTCAACTGCGGTATCTTCAAGCTCCTTTTGCATAATTTTTCCACTTTCAACATCAACTTTAACGCAATCATTAACACCTTCAGTTATAAACATTGTTTTCTCGATATAATCTTCATCAATACTATTCAAATATTGAACTGATTTACGCACACTTTGATTGAACAAAGCGAGCAATTGTGATGTTGATAAATTTAATTCCTCTGCTACTTTGTCCACTGTTTTACATTGTAATCCTAAACCAAGCAATATTGCTGCTTGTGCTGGAGAAAATTGAACGTCATTCATTAAATTTTCAAAATATAATTTTGCTATTGACGATACCGGTGACATAACCAAATGATAATCAACCATATTATTACTGTATTTTTTTAACAATCGAAATTCACGTGATTTAAATATATCGTCCAATTTTTCCTTACTAATTGTCGTGCCTGTATTTTTAAATGTTTTATTTGTCAATAAACTAAGCGCCAATGATGGCGAATACTTTGAGAATTCACGTGATAACGATTGAATGAATTCACGACGAAAATCTCTCCAATAATGTTCCAACCATTCATAATTTTGATTTTCATCATCGATATTAATTTTCGCCAACATTATACATGAATATTCGCCGGTTATATCATTAGTTGTTGTTCTTAAATAAACTGGTACGAAATCTGATCGTTTCCAGAATTTCAATAGCGGCTCAGTTAAACCAAATGATACACCAAGATAATCCAATTGTTCTGGTCGACGTTCAGACAATTTAATAAGAAGTGGTGGCAATGATGCACGTGGTTCAATTCTCTCCTCCAACAAATCAACATTATCATCAACAATCTGTTCAATCTCAGACGCCATTTCCTCTACATTTTTATTATCAATATTCGGTATTTTCATTTCATAATATTGTTTAAGAAGTTCCAACGCTCTCGTACCATAGCCCATACCATAATAATCCGGATGAGTTGCTATTCGTATAATTCGAGCGCCAGCCAATTGCGGAAAATTATTGTCATCATGATATTGCGCCAATGTCCATGGTATTAAATCACCAGCTGCACGTTTACCTCTACCAAATCCACTATCAATTGTGCTTTTACTTAATTCACCCTCTAAACAAACTTGAATTACAACCAAAATTTCTGGCAATGATTTTTGTTCAGGATTAACTGGACCCAATAAACAAAATAAATGATGTGCTGGCGCATCCGACATCATTTGCAAGTCATTTGGACTATTTTTATAATGTGAAGCAACATAAAGTGCAACAAGACGTTGTAAAAATAATTCTGATGCTTTGTGATATGAGAATAATGTATCTCTATTGATATAATATAATTGGCATGAATCTGGTGCTGGAAATCCTGATAAAATTGGTGCATGAGTCATTGCATCAAGACATAAAAGATTTGTTAGCCATTCTTCAACTTTATCACCTGGTTTATAACGAATTGATTCATCTAATGTAAGTTCATACAATTGTCGTCCAGATATTGAAGATTTATTTGTGTTTAGTGCTTTAGTTGTATCGGTATTATCATGGCTATTTGAACTTGCAGCTTGTGTTCTTAATTGTTGTAGTAATTTTAATGATAATGAACGTCCAGTACCTTCATAGCCATTTATCGTTGATGATAAAAATACGAGATATGGTCCAAGCATGGCTTTAACATATGGCAATGGTATTGCAGCTGCTTCATCAATTACTAATAATTCAGCATGGCTCAATTTATGTGCGTCAGTTGGATGAATATATTGTATTGTCTGACGATGATCACGTGAAATATCAATTCGAACAATGGCTTTATTGAATTCTGGATTGGTAGACTGTCGTAAATCATAATCATGACGTTCTTCATAGGCAAGTGCTTTGAATCCTCTGATTATAAATTCAAATAGTGTTTTTAAATTTTCTGGACTTGGACTGGATACATAAATATTAGAATATCCAAATGCTACTGCGCCAGCAATAGCCAAACCTAATGCTGCTGATTTTCCACGACCTCTAGCAGCTGTTAATGACACCGTTGATCGTAGAGTTTTTTCCGAAATAGCTTCGATAAATTTAAGTAATGCTTTAGCTTGATCAAACGTTTTACAACAATTAATTAAAGAGTAAATTGGTTGAGTATCTTGCAAGCTTTCTTTTAGAACTTTTAATTCTGTTTGTTCCTCGGTTAATGTATTTTTTGATATAGCTTCGATTTTTAAATTTTTCGATGATATTGGCAAAACACGTAATTGATCATCAACAACTAAACATCGAGTGCATGATGCTAATGATAACAAAAAACGTTCATTGAATCTACACACGACTTCTTGATGTGCTTCAGTACGAAATCTACTATGAACATCCATACTCATTGTGTATAATTGTTTCAATGAATTTAAAGATTGTAATAAAAGTACAATGATACCACCACCCTCAACAGTTTCCACAGTTCGTGCCAATAAATTTGGTGTTAATGCCTCAAAATCTTGGAGAATACACATGCCATATGTATTTCCTAAAATTTTATGTGTTTCATTGTAATAGCAATAACGTATTTTTTTCGATGCAACAAAAAATTGAAAAGAATCATCTTCATCAATAGCAACATTTCCAGCTTTTGCTTTATTTTTTATTGACTTCATACGTTTCTTACGATGAGTACTGAACCCAAGCTCTTTTTTATAACACCATAGTACATCGGGCCTTGCTTTAACTGTAGATTTAGATAACATATCATAAAGTAATACTACCTGAAATTCAATAATCAAAAAGTTCATTGGATTAAATTGATGTATAACACCACTATCATTTTAATATTTATTTTATACCTGATCCATAGCTTTTTCACCAATAACGACAAACATTGTTCGATGTTTTTCAGCAACTCCATTTTCAATTAAAACACGTATGCGATTATCAATCTTTTTACGAACCATTTTAAAAACTCGAAAATTTTGTCAGAAAAATTGTGAGGTTATGTATGTTTATAATACTTAATACACGTGCTTTTTCGTTCTGAATCAGCTGCGGTAGTGATAGTGTTGATATAATATATGTATTTTTATCAATGAAGGAAGAAAAAAATATCACAGCTGGGAACAACAACCTGCACTGGATATTACTCTGTTGGTAAGACAGAAATTTTATTTGAATAGTTTCTTGAATATCTGTCGTCCATAAAAGCAGAATTCTATACCTCCTCACACGGGCACAAAAGAAAAATTGATGTTTTTCGATCTTGTCGGAGGGGGATTTTTCTTTTTGATATACTTATATGAGTTATGTATAATACACCACCGCTGATCATCAGGTTAGTTGGGGTTAGGGCTTTATCGAAACACTGTGATTGTAGATTTCGCTGATTTGCAAAATGGCTGACCACAGAGAACGAGATACATATTATTCTCAAACAGATCCGCGATCAAAGAATGATGATCCACCTAATTCACGATTATTCGTTATTTGTCATAAGAGCCTGGAGGAAGATGATCTTAGAAAAGCATTTGACAAGTTTGGAAAAATCGAAGATATTTGGGTGGTTAAAGATCGCAATACAGGGGAAAATAAAGGTAAAAGAATTATCCTTGATTCAATAATCGATAAATTTTTATTGCTATTTTTTTCAACCTATCATCACAATTTTATTATCACCAGCATAAACATTATATATCATCAATTATGTCATTCCATATTTTCTTCCTGTCACATATGCACAATTAAAAAATTATTTTTCAATATGAAAAGAAGTGAAAAAAAAAAATAAACAAATATAAAATGCAATTTATTTTTCAATTGTTATGACTAGACAATTATTATTATTGTAGGAGTTACCTACATTAAGTTTTCTAAAACTTCTGAAGCTGCATCAGCTCTTGAAGAAATGAATGGAAAGATGCTGGGCTCGATTGGACGTCCAATAAAAGTCATGATTGCATCAAAGTATACAATTACAAAATAATTCAACACAAAACTTGAAATTAATTTTCCACTAAGAAGAAATTAACAAATAATATTATTTAATTTTCAGTCGGGATCAAGGTTCAGTAAGAGAAACAAACGAGGAAGAAAGATGGGTTAGATTATTTTGTGTATTACCCAAATCAATGACAGATCACGAGTTACAACAAGAATTTTCAAAATTTGGACCAATTGAATATGCAACAGTTGTAAAGGATCGAAGCACAAATGAATCAAAAGGATTTGGTTATGTTAAATTTAAAAAAGTATCAAGTGCAGCAAAAGCATTTGAGGAATGTGACAGAAAATATAAGGCTGTGTTTGCTGAACCCAAAAAACCTAAACCCGATCATACAGAATCTAAATATAATAATGGATTATCAATGTCATATGAAAATTCAGGAAATAATTACAGTGCATCGAGTTTTGGTAAAAGTAGCATTGGTATGGAAATTGTATCGCATTATCCAAATTCTGAGGGTTATACACGATTACAAGTGATTGCACATCCAGCATTGAATCAAGATCAATTATGGAAATTATTTGATATTGTGCCTGGCTTAGATTATTGTCATTTAAAAACTGATGTAAGATACAGAATGCCTCGTGGACAAGCAACCGTTGTTTATTCTCATCCAAGTGCTGCTGCATATGCTAGAGAAAAATTTCATGGATTCGAGTATCCACCTGGACATAGAATGATTGTTAAACCAGATATGGCTGGTGCACCACCACCGCAACAAAAAAATATGCTTAAACCAGGTGGATCAAGTTTAAGTGGATTGGGCCCAGCAAGAACTGACTTAGCTCACCTAGCGGAAACAATTGCTCAAGCAACGTCATTAATTCAAGCAGCTGGACTAACGGCACCAAGTGCGTGAATTTTTTTCCTCTACATCGTCACGAAGAATATTTTATTTTATTTTTCTACTACAATTGTTTATCATTGAAAAATAATATTTTATTATTTTGTTTTTTGTCATTTTTCATTTCATTCATGCAGGTTTGGAGCATACAATGTCTGTAAAATTGCCGCCAGTTCAGCAGATGGCAAACATTGATGCAGACGTTGAAAAAAGATGTTTTATTGTTTGTGGACCACCAGTGCCTCCTATATACGCGATGAAAGATGCTTTTTGCAGATTTGGTAATCTCATTGATGTTTATATGCTGCCAGGAAAAAATTGTGGATACGCAAAGTATGCAAGTGTTGAAAGTGCTAATAGAGCAATTGAGGTGAATAATTTTATAAATTTCTAATAATTAATTTTATATAATTTTTTTATTATTGAATTTATTTTTTATAAAATTATATAATTGTAGACACTGCATGGTCAAGAAATTTGTGGGTCACGTTTGAAAGTTTTGGAGGCGGAAGAGCGAAATGTTGGCGATGATCGTAGAAAACGTTTAAAAATGGAAAATGAAAATGAACGTTAATTCATGTGAATGCCACGTAAGTAGATTGCACGTGTATAAAAAAACAACATTATAATTTGTTTACCAGCGTGTGTGATTGTATGAATTTATATTAAATAATATATAATAATCATATCGAGGACAAGATTGTTGACAATAAGGGGAATTAAATTAAAACATACGAAAAAAAATTAAAAAAAAAAAGAAAAAGAAAAGAAAGTAAAAATACTTGAAAGAAAAACAACAGAAAAGCAAAATGTAATTTGTTGTGTTTGTCTTCACAGACTGACTGGTAAACACAAGCTGGACGCACGCAACAATGAGACGAATTTAAAGACTCACTTTGACCACGTCGGGCCTGCAACTGAGGAAACCTACTTCAACTACCACTTTATTACGATTGCTTACATTTGCCATTTCAACATTAACCGAAAAAAAAAGAAACTTGAAACGCTACTCTATATAAATTTACTCACCCTTTTTTTTTTTTTTTTTCTTTTCTTTATACATCCAAAAACACAATAACTTCATCTGTCTTGAATAGTATATTTCTTTTAAGATTAGATTTATATGCAACGACTGATTTAATTCCAGTACAACTCTTTTTTTTTCTCCTCGTTTCATTTATACGGCTGTGTCTATCATGATAAATATTGCTCACTCGTACTCTGCGTTTTTAATATAATTATGGTCCTTTGATAGTTATGAAGAAACCATTTGCAAAAGTAATAATTAAAAGTCAAAATAATAATGTGCGCGCAAGAAAAAAAAATGAAAAAATAACATTCTATGTCTATTTTTATACCAAAAACAATTACAAAATTTATGGTCCGACTGGTGGGACAGTGCTTATTGTTGAAGAATTTTGATTTGATATGATGAAGAATACAAAAGTTATTTAGTACATATTATGAAAGGACAAAATGATGTCGATAAAAAAAAAATATATATATACTCACGAAACTTTCAAAAGGAAAAGATAAATTTATAATATATTCATACCGGTTCTTATAATACATATACATATTATAATCTACAAATAGAATTCCTGTTTTTGAATACAAATTAAATTATGTAGCCTGGAAATTTACCAAGAGCGCGATAATGATATAATGGACAATGAAATTTAAAAACAGATCTTTGGAAAGTTTGTTTAGACAATTAATGAATTTACTTCTTGAATTATTTGGAGTTTTATTATTTATATAATTATTTAAGTGACCTCGATTAAATGGAAACAAGTCTATTTAAAAAATACTCCACAATATCGGAGTCTAATTTTCATCACAAAAAAAAAACAAATGAATTACTTTGTTATTATTTCCGTTAAATGTAAACAAAATAATTTTGTTTCTTCACTTTTTTCGCCATGTATATGTAAATGTTTTCACGTTTATTGAAGAATATACCTATACATTTTCTCCCTAAATAAACCCAGAAAAAAAAAAAGAAGAAAAAGCTTTTAATTTTTAACAAAAATACAACATTGATTCTTTATTTACACACAGAATTATTTAAATAATTTTCTAAATATTTCTAAACACAACATTCATGGTATGTTGTCTATGACACATTATTTATTCACCAAATTGACTTGACGTTGAATTATTTTTTACGGCCACTGACTTGGTTCAACAAGAAAACAGAAAGAAAATTATAAAACAACAACTGGTGTATACAAAAGAAATCGACAAGTTATTAATAAATTATTATAACAATAATTTATTTCACAACTATGAATAAACAAAACAAAAAATATAATACGACAAATTAATTAAATATATTATAATAATATTATTTATTCATTTATTTATTTATTATTCATTATATTATTTCAATTTTCAGAGCAAACTGGCACATCAAATTCCAAGTACCTGATGACTCGACTGTGATTTTATTTAATAAATGGAGAATAAAAATACATACATACATATATATATATAAATTAATTTGTACGTGAATAAAATTATATATGTATATATATATATGTATGTGTATCAATTTAATTGTTTGAAAACCGTTTAAATATAGTTTTTACTTTGGTTAATTATTTCACTGAGGTAAATTTGGTGAATGCTCTAAAATAAGAATAATTATTATTTTAGTCTCTTTTATTCTGTATTATTATGCTCGTGCTCATTTTGTTAACAATGAGTACAGCACGTTTTTTTAGCTTGTCACATTGCTGGGCATTTATATATATTATTGTTGATAAAGAAGTGGGAGACTGGCTACCACGTGCTCGGTATATTGTATGATAGCGAAGCTCGTTAAGTTTATTCAAGTCACTATCGCGATTAAATTCATTGCCGACACTCATCTCGATACGTTCGGACATGAGAATTTAACAAGAAATAAAAAATAATCATTTACTTTTATTCATTAGTAGAATAAATAATTCTAATTATATTAATTATAAAATTCAGTATAAATTTGTGATATTGATTTAAATAAGATAATTTGTTTTGTATAAATAAAATTTATTTTTATTTAATTTTTAACTAAATCGCGAATTTAAGTGAAATATTGTAGTATAGTAAATAAAGAACTTGAATTAATTGGAAAGATTAATTAATGGTGAAATTAAATATGAGTGTTGTAGAATAGTAAGGAAATAGGGATTGAAAATAATATTATATATTGTTGATATTTGATTTAAATTATTAAGTAGATTAATAAAATTACGAAAAATGTCGTGTACTGATAATGCTAAAGTATCGGATTCCGGTTATACAAATACTTGTGGTAATAGTCAGTCACAACGAAGGTAAGTTATTGAATATCATAGTGATAATATTTGCAATGTAATAAACGCGTTTTAAAATAATAAAATAAAATAAAAAAATAATGAAACAAATTTACATTTTATTTTATTATTTTATTAATTTATATTCTCATATGTCTTTTACATTTTATAAATTATTTTATAAACGGATGATTATAAATAATTTGTGAAGCTTCAATTTATATTGTAAATTATTGTTTAGTTTATTTTACTGAATTTGTTAGGTTACTAATTATTTGTACTTTGACCTATCAGCATCGTTATTTTTATCGAGGACATTGTACAATTACATAGAAAAGAAAAAGTTAATACTCATTTGTTTAAACCTTGATATATCTATTTGTTAATGGGTATAACAATTTTTCATGAACATACAAAAAAAAAAACCTTATGAGTTTACATAATTGAAATTAATTAAAATATTTGTACTTTGATTTAATTTATATTTATTCATTACATTAAATTTTTCATTAAAAATATTTACATGTATTATGAATTTTAAATTAATAACAAATTATTTTTATTGTTAATATATTGATTAGAATTAATAATAATTGATAGAGTTAATTGATTTATTATTACAACTGTAATTGTCAAAGGTGGCAAGAGAAAAATTAATAATGCTATGTGAAAGATTTTTTTTCTAATATTAATTCATATTGTTTATGTAAATTATTGATACGTGGCATAATTATTATGACTATTGTCATGAAAAGTGATGGATTAAAATAAATCTATGCGTTGCCAAGTCACGGGGCTTCAAACGTGAACTACAATGTGAATCCCTTATGCAATATATTTTTCTACATTATACGATTCATTGCAATTTACAAACAAATACTTTTATTATATAAAAACAAAATCATTATATATTCTAAATAACAATGTATATATAAGAATTCGAATTCAATAGTGTCAATTAAATTTATATTTCAATAATAGCAGCAGTTATAAATATTTAATTAAAATATCAACACAAAAATAATTTTATAGAAATAAAAAATTGTGTACATCAATTACAAGAATTTAATTATATTGGTATTAAAATAATTTTTTACATGTAATATTTAGATGATATTTATATTTATTGATTAATTCAAATATTTAGTGGTGTCAAAGTTAATAAGAAAAATTAATTTTATTTATTTTAGCAGTGGAAGTTCATTATCCAGAAACAGTAATCAGTCACAAAGCAGCGGTTATTGCGGTGGTCATCCATCAACATTTGGTTCCAGGTAACGTGTTGTAATATAAAATTATTAATTATAAATATTCGGAGAATAATAACACTGATAAATAAGAATAAAAAAAAAATACAGTTAATTAAATAACGTTATTATCGGTCCCGATCGATTGGTTCGCGAATAATTCTCGACGCATCCCACAAATTCTCTCCAAATATCAAATTTTATATAAATATATTCACGTACAATGAAACAAACGTTGTAAGTACTTGATAAATAATTTGTTTAATTGCTTAACTTATTATTATAACGTCATTAAATAACATTAATGCAGAATAAAAATACAAAACATTAAATTGAGAGAAAAAATATCAAATGACAAAATAAATAATTAAATTATTTAAAATAATTATTACAATATTGGTTTAAATGTTTCTAAATAAATATAATTAATTAACATGATCGTAAAAATTAATTAAAATGTGCAAGCGTGTCACAATAAATACAAATATAATAATTAATAATAAAAATTAACATAAGAATAATTTATATTTATTTAATAATTATACAGTATATATAATTGTTCGTTAATATATATAAATATTATTATCAAATTATATAACAATATTGATAATATTGTTGAATTAATTCATTTGAATATTCAATAAATATTTTTGTTTTATAATTTGAATATTTATTTGAAATTCGTGATTTTTGTTTGATTATTAACAGTTTTGAATAGTTTTTTTAATTAATTATCCAACGTGGCAATATGATAATACATATATGAAAGCAGACTATGTGTATAATATTGTCTTAGCAATATTATTCACTTACATTGACATGTGTATAGTCTATTTTTAGAAAAATTGCACGTGTACGGCCGCGTGCCGCAAATTTACGTTATGTGCTAACGCGTGTCAGAAAATATTCCATTCTATGAAACGATGCACTATTTTTTTTATTATTCAATGACACGCACATGTTATGTTTAATGCATCACCTGAAAAAAATAAAAAATAAATCAATAAATAAATAAATAGATAAATACAAAAGAGAGAAGAAAAAAAATTTTAATTATACCTCTGTTTTAGAATTTCTAACAATTTTTTTTTGTCATTTGATTCTTATTTTTTACACATATTATTTATAACTATGAACTCATGTATATATGTGTTAAATAAATGATTAATTTATAACGAAATGGATATTGATATAATCGACAGTGTATTATGTTTTATTGTAATATTGAAACAAAAATCAATGTCTTATTTTGAATATATTAAAAAAAAAATACAGTAAATGTACTAAATATTTATTTGTTTATATAAGTTTCAAGGGTCATGAGTTATCACATTTGTATATCAATTCAAACTGCATGATCTCATGTATACATAAACGTAAAATTCTGAAATGAAAATGATATATTTGTATATTGTGAAAATATAAAAAAGAAATTATAATACCAATGAATAGTTAGTGACATAATGAATATTATTTTGATTTCAATTTTCTTTCTACAACAGATAATAAATATATATATTCGCTAGCAAGCAATCATTACGAAATATATAAATAATCAAATTAATATAATT
Source organism: Microctonus brassicae (assembly GCA_918226075.1). Classification (NCBI taxonomy): domain Eukaryota; kingdom Metazoa; phylum Arthropoda; class Insecta; order Hymenoptera; family Braconidae; genus Microctonus; species Microctonus brassicae. The sequence goes on along the minus strand of OW445482.1, from coordinate 7,950,878 downwards.
TGATTTGAAAATATATATTTAAAATATGGTGCAATATAATTTCAACGAATGACAATACAACATAACCTCCAAATAATGGTGGCAGAATTAATTCGTTTAGCGAAATGGCGTGACCGTTATAAAAAGAAAATTAAGAAATGAATGAAAAAAAGTTTTGAAATTTAACAAAATAACTGTTGCTAGATATGGTCGATAATTATAGAGATTATATTGTAATTAATATACTTTTGGATCAGCGTTTGAATTTATCTCCCCAGTGTGACACGTTGCGCAACAATCATAATTAACATGATGTTCTGTATGTAATTAATTTGTCATTGAAACACCTACTATAAATAACTCATAATCAACATTTATATCAATATATCTATTTCAAGTTTCCATTTAATTAATCAATTTTCTTCTTCATTAGATATGACAAATGACAATAATAATATTGGATTCAAAATGGATGCTACCATCATAATTAATAATCAGAATATAATTACTCTGAATAAATATTCAAAATGCATTATACAAATAATGCGTAATAAATGAAAATATATAGGGACATTGCGTCTGTATTAGTTGGATGAGAATATCGTTATTTCGATCGGGGTCGTCGTACTCGTTATAAAAAAAAAAAATTAAAAACTGTGACGTCACAATTATCAAATTTGATATGAAAATGATTTTGTTTCTTGATAAATCATCGTAGCAATGAAGCTCTCCCACAGCCAATCAGCAAAAATAAGGTTAAAGAACACAGCAAGAAGAAATCAAAGACGTTAACCTCACTTTCTTGTGATACAACACCTCAACAAAAAGGTGTATGTCAACAAACGAAGAATGGACCATACACATTGGTCTCGATCAAAAGTCTGGATCAAAAATTCAAACAATCAGGTTGGTCGCTCATTAAAAGAGCGAATGTCATCAAGACAAAAGTATAAAAATAATTTTAAAAAAAGGCAGCGCTGTGGCAGATAATTAATTGCAGTATTTTTTTTTTTATTGAACGTTTACGTGATTTATTTTTTTTTATTTTATTTTTGTTTTTAATTCATCAACTTGATTACGTAGATAATATATTAACTGCAAACAATGCACTATTGTTTATATGTTATCAAGTCTCTAATATTAGATTGTTGACTAACGTTACTGCATCCCCTATTGTAATATATGAAAATAATATTTGATCAATATAATGAATCATTTACGTAATTATGAACAGTATTTTTTTGCAATCAGTATTTATACAACGTTCAATATACTTTATTAATTGAAGTTAATTTATAAATTATCTTATTGAATAATATGTTGGAGAACTTTAATGAAAATATCTTTGTTGGATTATTGATATTCTATTCAACATATTTAATTAATTAATTCCAGTTAAAATAGATTTTCGTGTTCATATCACAATTAAAACAACGTGACATAAATATTAATTTTTACTTCTACTCTACAATTGTTAATTAAAAATGCCAAATTAATTTGTATATTTATTCAATCGCTATGATTATATACTCATGTAAATTTAAATCCAACGTGATAAATGAATAATAAAATAAAACTCACGATATAAAATAGTATAAATTAAATTCAAGTTCATGAAAAAAAAGAAATTAAAAGAAAGAATAAATAAACGTATAAAAAATTGATCTTGCTTGAAAAACTTCTCATCAAACTATGTGAAATGCAGTAACGTTAGAGTATAATTAATTTAGGATTTTTTTTTTTTTTAGTGAATTAAAATAGTTTTTATACTTTGAGAGAAATATAATTTATATTCTGTACAAACACAGTGCGCCTAAAACGACCTGTAACTCGACAATTAAATGAGTCATAACGTATATATATTTTTCTTCATTAATAAAAGATGAATTAGGCACTGTAGAATTGATGGATGCCACGAATGCTGGCGAGCACAACAACGATCCAAACGTCAACATTCCTAAGGAGGGACTTGGTTGTTTAAACAATTCTCTGGACATTACCAGCCCAATTAGCAATGTTAGTATATATTATAATGCTGCCCCATGTAGCCCCCACACTCATTTGGCAATATTTATCACACGCATATATACTTCAAATAAATTCAATTGTATATTGCTAAAATTCAGTACAGAAGCTGTTATAAATTATATATCATCAACAATATATATTGTAAACTTCGTTTTACTGTATGAATTGAAAATTTTTGTGTATAATTTGCTTCGATAATAATTTTTGTACATAAATAATTATGTACTGTGTGAATGTATAATGAATGTGTAATTAATGTCACAAAACTCAGCTTCGAATTGACACGAGTAGTGTCATTAATTTAATTCAAAAAGAATAATATTGAGAACAAAAAATTGGTGGGTGTCATCGTTACATGAGATGAAAGTGAAAAATGTCTTTGCTGTTAGCAAGAATGACTAAAAATGACTAAAAATGCGAATAGTGGCTAGAGGAGTTTTACTAAAATAAAAAACAAAAAATAGTTATCATCAACGTATTCATCTGTATACTGCAGTATTTTATTTGCTTTTAATTATCACGATTTCCACGATTGTTGTAGGTATTTTATATCAAGTAGGGGAAGAGTGGCATGAAAGAGCCATTATCATTTATGGGGTAGTTTTTGAACGAATCATGGATGTATTATTATTTTAGTAGTAAGTTTTTGAGTTCATTTTATTTGTTTTTTGACGTCTATACGGACAAAACTAATAGTAATATGATTATACAATAATTTAAAAAATATATTAGGCCTTCTAATACCATATATAATTTGCAGGCAACTCTTTAATTTCATACTAATTTTTGGGGTTATGTTTCTTGGGAGAATATGTTTTGAAAGAGCCGGGCCTGCAGTGTGATGAAAAAGCTAGTTTTATATGGTTCCTTCAAAAAGCTCTTACTAAGAAATCTAAAATAAATAATGATACAGACTCAGATACATCAAATAAAATTGTATGAGTTCTTAAAAAGATCGTACCTAGTCAGATTGCAATGATTGATCTCAAACGGCTAATTTCATGAGAATTTCGCAGATTTAAGTGAATATTTTATCCAGAGTTTGCGTTATATAAAACGTTTCATAATTATATAAGATATAAAATTATATCTTAACATTATTAGTAAATAATATCTTTGTTAATCTAAAATTTCAGTCCTGTAATAAGAACTTGGCTCTTTCAAAACTTTGGGTGGCTTTTTCAATGTCTATGTGTTATGAAAGAGCAGAATTTTATTATTTTTATAAATAGTTATAACCCCTAAAAATGCCGATAATTTTGAAAAATGTTTCATGACATCACGTACATAAATGAATGAACAATTACTTATTATACAAATTTTTTTAATTATTTATTTCCTTTTATTTAAACTGGCTCTTTCATGCCACTCTTACCCTATTCTGGAAAATATATATATTATATTAATATTCAATATCAAATTAATATATTATATTATTAGCTAATATATTAACTGATATTATAATAACTATTTATATAATATATTATCTTTGAATATTGTTCTGTTCTGAGTATAATGTTGATATAAACATATTCACATTTCATTTAATTTCTTTTTATAAAGTATATATTATTAATATGAAGATGATTAAAAATAACAGGAGTATTTATAGTAAATTATATTGTCTCAATGATTGAATGAGTGGATTTCATGGGGATAGAAATGAATTTACAGATAAAAGCTCTTATGTATTAATATTTTTTTCTCTGTTTTCTTTATATTCGTCATGTGTATATAATTATTCAGAAAGCGGAATTTGGGGCTATTGTATCGTTGCATGATGGACTTATGTTACACTCAACTGCATCATTAGAAACAGCACTTGGTTATTCAAAAGATGCATGGTTAGGACGTTCATTCATTGATTATATTCATCCCAAAGATCAATCAATTTTTGCTGATAAACTTGCCAGCAACATTATCCTGCCATTTGGAGATCATGAATATGGTAAGATGAATAAATTATTGAATATAATTTAATTACAAGCAAATAAATTAATATATTTATTATGTATTGTTGTTTATTTTTCATTTATTAAAAGGATATTTTTAATTTATACAGATGTAAATAAACGACAGACAAGTCTATTTTGTCGTTTACAACGATGCACAAGTGTAGAAGAGAATAAAAATAATAATACAAATGAATGTTGGAGGAAAATAATAAAAGACACTGATAGTAAATATGATGAAAATAAAATTTACATTCCATTTCGTTTAAATTTGGGATTCAAACATTATTGTGAATGTAATATTGAAGATAAGCCAAGAATAATGTTCTTAATGATAACTGCTCAACCTGTATATTCAGTTTACAAAGGTAATAACAATTAAATATTGAAACATCGCGTGTTTTCTAAAATAGAAATATATAAATATGAAAATATGAAAAGAGTTTATGATATTAAATTTAACCTAGATAATTTATAAAATTCAATAACACTGAAATGTGTACTGAGATTATATAACAAAATTTTATTTATATACCTCAAGATATTTTTAAAAGATTCCAATTTATTTATTTATTTTTAAGCGATTGTCTCAAAACATGATGTTTCACGGACTCAATAGAGTCCCGGAAATGGCACTTTTATAGCCGCATTTACTCATAAAACAAAATTTAGGCTAGTGACATTGCAAAAGTAGTTTCAAATCTTTTGGATTTTTCTAGAAAAAATTCTAGAAATACTTTTTGTTTTAAATTTTTAACATTATGTATGTTGCATCATTTTATAAAACTCTCACACTGTTTTATATAAATTTGTCGAGATTTTTCTGGTAGTAAATTTAACGTCGCTGCATTGGCGGCTTCATAAATTTCGGTAGGATTGTCACTATCACTGTCACTCATTTTGCTTTTTTAATTTTATACTTGATCGTTTATATTTCCGCTTTATTTTAAATGTTACAATACTGACAGAAACAAAGTTTGTTAATAAATTGTGTAGCAACGCAACCTTTTCTTTCATTTACCCATAAATCAAAAGAAAAAATTGCGTCGCTACACATTTCATGAATTACTACACAATTTATGCATTGCTAGCTTATTTACAAGATTTGTTTCTGTCATTTCAGAGACTATTGATCCCTGAAAAATCATATTTTGAGACACTCGCCTAAAAAATTATGTGTTCACCATGGCCGTGTGATCTTTCTTAACCTTGGCACACAAATAACTATCTGAGATTTTATTTCACTTTATATTCAAACTTTTTTTTCTTTATTATTATCGTTTTGAATCATTGATATTGACACGATTTTTGTAATGGGATTATTCGCAGCTCCATCAGAGACAATATTATCACCAATATTTTCAACTCGTCATACTCCAACTGGTCATCTGACTAATGTTGATAATGAAGTAGTGCAGTACTTTGGTTATCTACCTCAAGATATGTTGGGCTGTTCAATATTCAACTACTATCATCCAATGGATTTTCCATTGATCAAAGACATCTACAAAACTGTAAGCACGTGGACCTTAGTGATTCGAAACACAATGAGCATGAAATTGAAAAATAATAATGAAGATAAAATAAAAATTAATCTGAAAAATATTATATTTCATAAAACAAGATAAATATTTTATTCCAACAGGTTTTGCAATTGGAGGGATCATCATTCAAATCGAAACCGTACAGATTTGCAGTTAAAAATGGTGGCTACGTTTTATTAAAAACTGAATGGTCATCATTTATTAATCCATGGAAAAAAACACTAGAATTCATCGTAGGTCATCATAGTGTACTTCGTGGTCCAGATAATCCTGATATTTTTCAGCAATCCAATGTTACTCAACATAAATATTCTGAAAATATTAGTGAAGATATACTAAAACAATCGAAAATTATTAAAAATGATATCTGCACTCTTCTTACCGAGGTAAAATCACGATCTTTGTATTATTTTTAATGATAATGTTGGATAATTCATGAGAAAATAACCTAAAAGTTATTTTATATCATTTGTTTTAAAAGAAGATATGTGAAAAAAGAATGCTTTTTTCACATATCATTAAAGATATTACATGTAATGAATACTTTTTTTTTTTTTTTTGATTTTTTGATTAATGAACGTCAAATATTGATGAGAATTTTTTAATAATGACAGCCAATAAAATATTATCTCTTTATTTTCTTTACTTTATGATCAGAAAATCAAGAAATCAACAATTAGCAATGAATTTAACATGATGAAACAATCAAATAATCTAGCTACATTTATGGAGAGTTTGATATACGAGGTGAAAAATGCAACCATTTCAACAACAAAAACACTAATGGCTGCTGATGATAGAAGCTTTTCGGTGACTATTAATTTCATTTTAGTATCGCCATTAATTCACTCATTATTTATTGTTTAAAAACACAAAGCCAAATGGTAGTATGTATGAAATTTATATTTTTTCATGTCAATAAGCTATATGCTACAAGATTATTTACTCTGTGTAGTCTTAATTATTTTTTAGTTAATCATTTCGGTTTATCTAGTAAACCGCCAACACAATCTCTCGTTTTTGGTGAGTAATGAGAATTAACAAAGATTTTTTTATCAATATTTCAAAATCAAATTGCAATAATCAAAAGTAAATACAGTTGTAAATAAACTTTATTTATCTATTTACCAAAGTAAAAATGAACATTATTATTTTTATACAGCGAAAACTTTGAAGTTATTCAGAAACGACTGATGGGATGTTGCTTTATTGGCGTATGAATTTAATAAAATTTATAAATTCATATAAATACATATAGGCAGTAGGATATTTAGTTTCATGTGATCTAAATGAAGTATTGATCAATATAAAATTGATATATAAATTAAAGGATATATGTGCGTAGTAAAAGTTTATTATAGGATTTTTTTTCTTCTAATTTTAAATAATGATTATCTTAAAGTTATCTCTCATTAATCTATCAGTATTTTCCAACCGCTACAATATACTTGTGAAGGGATTACGATGTCCCTTGTTTCAGGAACATGACAGTGTGATGCTTGGCGAGATATCACCCCATCATTGCTGTGACAGTGAATCATCAAGTGAAATACCACCAAGTTACAATCAATTGAATTACAATGAAAAAATTGAACGATTTTTTAACAGCAAACCATTATTGACAACTAATTATGGCACGGATGAGGATCATGTTAATTTAAATACAGCAATCAATGATGATATGGGTGAAACCAGCTCAAATTATATACGTAAGACTCAATCATTTTGGAAAGCAATTAAGCTTAAATGGTTTATTCAAAACACACATAGTTTCTGTGGTTTTTTCGTTATCGTTTGCAGCTTATAATCATGATAGTGGCAGAAGTGGTAGCAATGAAAATTTGAGTAGTGGCTCAAATAATCAAATGAGTTCAACAAGTCATAATAATGAGAGTGTTGATGGCAATAGTAATTTATTGGCACCGAAAAATTTTAAATTGATGACATTAACTGAATCACTTTTAAACAAACACAATCAAGATATGGAAAAGTTAATGGTACAAAAGCACAAAGAGTTACGGAAGAGTATTAAAAATAGTAAATTGAATAAGGAAGTGAGGATAAATAAATCAAGTGAACAAGAAGAGATGATGAACAAACAGAATGTAACTCAAAGTAAAATGCGAGGACACAAACGAAGTAATAGTCAAAATCAAGAGAATGAATTTGTTAAGGTGATTAATAGTTATTTGTATGCCAAGGTCGTGAAGTTGATCTTTTTTAGCCGAATCAGAAATTCGCAACCGAGGCTAAGCAAATTTCGGGTGAGGCTAAAAAAGATCACACAGCCATGGTGAATACATAATTTTTTAGGCGAGTGTCTCAAAATATGATGTTTCAGGGATGAATAGTCCATGAAATGACAGAAACAAATCTTGTGAATAAGCTAGCAATGCGTAAATTGTGTAGTAACTCATGAAATGAGTAGCGACGCAACTTTTTCTTTTGATTTATGGGTAAATCAAAGAAATGGTTGCGTTGCTACACAATTTATTAACAAACTTTGTTTCTGTCAGTATTGTAACATTTAAAATAAAGCGGAAATATAAACGATCAAGTATAAAATTAAAAAAGCAAAATGAGTGACAGTGATAGTGACAATCCTACCGAAATTTATGAAGCCGCCAATGCAAAAACTACTTTTGCAGTGTCACTAGCCTAAATTTTGTTTCATGAGTAAATGCGGCCAAAAAAGTGCCGTTTCAGGGACTCTATTGAGTCCGTGAAATATGTTTTGAGACAATCGCCTAAAAAAATTATTATTAATTTATGTTTCAATTGTACATTCTAAATTACTAATTTATGTTTGATATAAAAAAAAAATTTACAGAGGGTAAAATGTGATGAGATGTTAAACTTTGATCGGAATGAAAATTCAACAGTAAATTGTAAAAATATAATCGTTAACGATAATACGTTGAATAATGAATCCAAATCCAGTATTAATATATGGCCTCAAATGACTATTGGACGTTCACTCAAGTAAGTAATCATTTGTTTATACCCATCAAAAAAAACACAATGATATCAAACAATTGAATATTGCGATATTTAATTATTAAATATCGAATTAATTTGTAAATGTAAAATTAATTAATTTAATAACTTTTTTTCTTTACTTTTAGTACATCTGCACAAAACACAACACAAAGTTCAACAATTTCACATGTGTTACCGATTTATTATATTCCTGTACCACCAATTCGTGCAAATGCAATGAACACAATGACACCACAACAAAATACAAATCAATTTTCTATTCAACGGCCACAAATTCAGCCGAGCTCTTATATTCCATATGCATCTGGACCGTTGCCTGGTGTTATTTATCCACCGGTAACCAATGCACCAACAATATCATCCATGATTTATGCATCGCCATTGATATTGAAAATGCCATCGTTACAAAATGATAATACAAAAATATTAAAGAAAATTCATTCATCACAAGTAAAAGTTGATGATAATCGACCGGAAAGTCAAGCTACAAGTATTAAAGCACAACCTGGTAGCATCATGGCAATGTCTGAATCATCAAAAAAGGTTTTAGCTCTTTTATAAATAAATAAAATATAGTAAAGTATATAATTACTTTTATATTTTTATTTTACACCAATTAATATTATATTTAATATATATATATATTTTTTTTTTGTTTTTGTTATTAAATTTAGCGTTCATCACCGTGCTCCAGTTTGATTGATTTACCAACACCAGTTGATAACACAAAACGATTACGTCAAATTGAATCGAGTATGGAAGACTCAAGTGATTCAAGTTTTTATGGGAGTTTTTTAAATACAAGCAGCGGTAGCAGTTGGAATCCTGAACAATCGTCTATAACAAAAAAAAATTCCGAGGTATTACTAGAATAATATTAATATTTCCACATACAATTACAATAATATCAAATAATTAGTTTATTATTAAATTAACCATGAAACTACGCGCGGTGAGTTTATGAATTTAATTTTACTACTGATATATCAACAATAAGTTGAATAATTGATTGTGAAAAATAGTCATCAGTCAGAAGACTCGTATTTTTTTCTGTGGGTTCGATAGAATTTTTTTGATCTTTATGTAAAATATGTGGAAAACAATTGTATAATTAGAGATACATATCGAGAAGTCGCGAGGATGTGATGACTGAGCGCGGACATTTTTCAATCGTCAATGAGTTAAAGGCCAACTTCGAACTGCAGACTGCCCGACGAGCTGCTCAAGCTTCGCAGAAAATGGTGCGAAAATGCGATGGAGATTCGTCTGTGTTGCGGTCGCAGACGTCAAAAGTTGAGTGGTCACAGCAGGGTGAAATGTTGCGAATGGTTCCACCATGGCTGGAGGAGGTTAACATGACGTCCGAGATTATTTATCAATATCAAATGATTCCGAAAACGTTGTCCGAAGTGCTTGAAGCAGATATGAACACCTTGAAGAATCTTCATCAACCATTGCTTGTTAATCATCAACTTGATCAACTCTATCTTGATCTTGAACTTGAGGGTTTTGATACAAAACTTATATTGGAAGAAAATGATCAATTGGCTAATGATGATGGTATCAGTGATGATGGTATTTCATCAGATATCTCACCCCAGGTGAGATCTACATGGTGAACACAAACAAATTATACATTATATTTATATATATCTGAAAATTTATTTAGTAATTTTATAGATTACTTCAGTATCGTTATATTAATTTCATATAGGAAATATTTTTTTTGACGATTGTCTTGAAACATGATGTTTCACGGACTCAATTGAGTCCCTGAAATGGCACTTTTTTGTTCGCATTTTTTCATAAAACAACATTCAGGCTAGTGACATTGCAAAAGTAGTTTCAAATCTTTTGGATTTTTCTAGAAAAAATGCTAGAAATACTTTTTGTTTTAAATTTTTAACATTATGTATGTTGCATCATTTTATAAAACTCTCACACTGTTTTATATAAATTTGTCGAGATTTTTCTGGTAGTAAATTTAACGTCGCTGCATTGGCGGCTTCATAAATTTCGGTAGGATTGTCACTATCACTGTCACTCATTTTGCTTTTTTAATTTTATACTTGATCGTTTATATTTCCACTTTATTTTAAATGTTACAATACTGACAGAAACAAAGTTTGTTAATAAATTGTGTAACAACGCAACCTTTTCTTTTATTTACCCATAAATCAAAAGAAAAAATTGCGTCGCTACACATTTCATGAGTTACTACACAATTTATGCATTGCTAACTTATTTACAAGATTTGTTTCTGTCATTTCAGGGACTATTGATCCCTGAAACATCATATTTTGAGACACTCGCCTAAAAAATTATGTATTCACCATGGCTGTGTGATCTTTTTTAGCCTCACTCGAAATTTGCTTAGCCTCGACGGCTAATTTCTGATTCGGCTACAAAAGATCAACTTCACGACCTTGGCACACAAATAACTATTATGCCAACACTTTTATAATTTGTCTCGATTTCATCTTATTTTCATATTCATTATCCTGCAATTATTTATTTAAGTAAAGTTAAATTCGTTTATATTTTTATATGACACTTTTTATAAAATGAGTTGGAAAGATTATATATTTATATTTTTTTTCAAGAGTGGAACAATCACGTGAAAGATCGCAATAATTGTATTATATTTTTACATGTTTATTTGCAGCACAAACGCATAAGACAAGAAATGATTTACAGTAAAATGGCCATGGTATATGAAGAAAACACACCACTACCAACATTTTAATAGCTATTGTCACACTATTAATTAGTAATTAGGATTTGAAGAATGCAGTTTTTTTTTTTTTTTAATTTATTCTAATGTATTAATTAGATTTGTACAGAGATGTAGAAAAAATTAAGTTGTACGCCATGCAAGAGAAAAATTATGATAGCTACTAATTATTTTTATTTATATCTGACTGATGCACTTTTTTTTATACTCTGTATGAAAGAATTATTTTATAAACTATACTTTACCAAAGATTTAGATATATTTAAAAAAATTTTGAACACATGCATGCAGAATTTATTTAGTTATTTTTTTTGTTTTATATCCATTAATTTTTATTTTAACATAAAGGCATAAAAATGATTTGATTGAATGAATGTATTCAAAATGCAATTATGAATTTCATAGAAATATAAAAACTAGTGATCCGTCCATGCATGCGTGATTATGAATATAATATCAATCTCAAATTTGTTTGATATTTATGTGAAACATATACATGCAATTATACATGTTAATTTGTAGATTTTTTTCTGTATAACTTTTTATATGAAAAACAATTTTACTCAGACCATTATCTATAATTGTGAATCATTTTTCAAGAACTCTATTTAGAGAATTTTGAGAAATTATTTTTCAATTTATTAAATACATAGCTTTGACAAAAAGTAGGGACCAACAAATATATTTATCTCCATAAAAACCTCAAGATTAATGTACGACCTCATTATCCATTATTGGATATATTGTTAATATAAAAATGAACAACTTCAAACCATCAATTTATTTAAATTTATATATTTTCACGTCTCGTTTTATATTTGATCTCAATTTCTAAATATTTTTATTATAAAATAGTCTAAATTCGCAAGAAAAGTATTATGCAAAATAAGAAAGTAGACGAAGAGTGGCACGAAAGAGCCAGTTTTGAAAAAAAGATAAATAATATAAAAGGAAATAAATAATTAAAAAAATTTGTATAATAAGTAAATGTTCATTCATTTATGTACGTGATGTCATGAAACATTTTTCAAAATTATCGGCATTTTTAGGGGTTATAACTATTTATAAAAATAATAAAATTCTGCTCTTTCATAACACATAGACATTGAAAAAGCCACCCAAAGTTTTGAAAGAGCCAAGCTCTTATTACAGGACTGAAATTTTAGATTAACAAAGATATTATTCACTAATAATGTTAAGATATAATTTTATATCTTATATAATTATAAAACGTTTTATATAACGCAAAGTCTGGATAAAATATTCACTTAAATCTGCGAAATTCTCATGAAATTAGCCGTTTGAAATCAATCATTGCAATCTGACTAGGTACGATCTTTTTAAGAACTCATATAATTTTATTTGATGTATCTGAGTCTGTATCATTATTTATTTTAGATTTCTTAGTAAGAGCTTTTTGAAGGAACCATATAAAGCTAGCTCTTTCATCACACTGCAGGCCCGGCTCTTTCAAAACATATTCTCCCAAGAAACATAACCCCAAAAATTAGTATGAAATTAAAGATTTGCCTGCAAATTATATATGGTATTAGAAGGCCTAATATATTTTTAAAATTATTGTATAATCATATTACTATTAGTTTTGTCCGTATAGACGTCAAAAAACAAATAAAATGAACTCAAAAACTTACTACTAAAATAATAATACATCCATGATTCGTTCAAAAACTACCCCATAAATGATAATGGCCTCTTTCATGCCACTCTTCCCCTAAATACAAAAATGAAAATTATCAAATAATAATTATATTTATAGGAAAAAAAAATTGATGGTAAAATATAATGTCTAAATCTAAATTAATGCTATTATTATCTAATAAAAATATCAATTACGTAATTAATAAAAGGTAGACAAGAAGATGGAATTATTATCGTCGAATATATACTCTCAAACGACTTTAAATAAAATATTACTGCGTAATAAGTAATTAAAGTTAAGTATATTATTATACAGACGCAGGAAAATTTAAATATGTACAATCTTTTAATCAATTCATTTACATATAAAATATCTAATACATTTTTCAACATTAAACATTTACATTATATAAATATCATTATCATAATTATTTTAATATCTAAATATGAATATTTTCAAAAATTAATTAATCTAAGTAATGCAACTTCATTATCTCCTCATTTATTTCATCCAATTCATCATCCCCATACGCGAAATTTTATATACATACATACATACATACATACATAAATGATTAAATAGTAAATACAATAATTTTTACTTATAATTAAAAAATTATTTAATATGTATTTTTTATCAATCGTAAATATTAATTATAAAATTTACGTAGAACTTGTAATTGTTGGGGGTTGAGCAGACGTTACTGAAATATTATTGGTACAAATGTCATGCGACGCAGTCTACAAAATAAAAATTATAAATAAATTAAATTACAATTATATATAAATTATTAAATTTTATATTCATGTTTTATGTGTATTTAAAAAAATATATATCCATTACCTGAACTTGACATAACTCTGTTGTTTTTGTGCTTCTTAAATATTTGCGAATGAAGGGTGCAACAAGCTTTGGATCAAGCTTTTCAATTTTTTCTGATGATATAATACTCACAACAAGGCTAACAGTTATCGTAACCAATGCACCAGTTAGGGTATACCACAAATAACTGAGACGAAATAACGCCCAAGGTTCACTAAATAATATAATAAACAAATAATTAATCAAATCATTATTTAAATTCAATAAATTTTTTAAAAATAACAATGAAATTTTCTTCACTTTACCCCAATGTTTCATTATTATTTTTACCAAATATCGAATCAGGTGGTACGAGAAGCAATAAATTTTCAGCTTGTTGAAACCAATATGTGCAGCCCTCTGTTGTAATTGGTTTTTCATCAAATCTAAAATAATATTTGTACGTCAGATGAACAAATAATTTATAATTTCATTATAAAAAATTGAAATAAATTAAATAATAATTACATAATACTTCCGCTAGCAATTGCTGTTTGAGCTGAAATAGTAACCCATCCCATGAATCCTAATCCTGCAATCCCGCCAATGAGTGCACCCTACAATAATAGATTAATAATTAATTGTAATTATAAAATTGATTTATAAATTCAAGATTAATAAAATGAATAAAAAAATTAATGATTTTTTTTATCACCTTGGCATTTACCCATGGTAATAAAATTCCAATAGTAAATATTCCAAGCGAGGGTCCACTGTCAATAGCACTCATGGTTATTGAAAGCTGAAGAACATGTGTTCCTGTTCTTTCCACAACAAAAACTAAACCGACACATATTACACCCAAAATAACAACAGTGAGTTTCATTAATATATCAGCGCATCTAGTTGTCAATGGTGTTTTACGTAATGGCTTTATAAAATCTTCCAACACAACTGCTGCCAAGGAGTTAAGTCCAGTTGACAATGAACTAAATAAATTATACAAGAAAAAAATAAAAATAAAGAATTATCTATTTATTTATGATATAATTTATATAAATTTTACCTGAGTGCAGCGCTAAAAACACCCGCGACAAACAATCCTGGTAAACCAGGAAATTTTCCGAGAATATCCATTACTAATAATGGCAACAATTGATCCTTAGCACTTACTAATTTTGTTGTTAATGGATCACAGTCATGATACCAAGCATGAATAAGTAGGCCTGAATAACCGCAAATTAAAAGCAAACTCAAAGCACCAAAAATAAATATCCATAATGCACTAAAATTTATAAAATTAAATGATTAATTGATAATAAAAATCTTTTAATTTATTCAATTTATTATTTATTGATAAATTATTTATTTAATTACGTGGGTAAAATACCTTTTGGCTGCTTTGAGATTTGGCAATGCCATGTAACGTTGAAGCATATTTTGATTCATGGCTGCAATTTGTAACCAATAAACAAAACCACCAATTACAAGTGCCCAAAATGAATGTCTTGTTGATGGACTCAAATCAGTTCTGTATTTATATTTATATTATTTCAATTAGAATTATTAATTCTTGTGATTATACTTTTTTATGTTTTTAATACATTGAATGATTCATTAATCAATTAATTAATTGATACATTAGGGTGTTTCAAATTTTTTTTTATGCTATTACATTGTTCATTCAGTATTATAGCGTTTATTGTAAGATAATAGTTAATGTCAAATGTCAAATCAATAAATTCCAGTTCAAAGAAAATTTTTTGTCAATTATAATCAACTTTCACCTTTCCAGCTCTACGTACAACTCGAAAACTGCTGGTCTAAGAGCGTTTGCAGTGAACAACTTTTTTGTAGCAAATTTAATGCCCTACCAAAGCTGTATATTAATTTTTTCCAAAAAAAAATTTTTGATTACCAAAAAATCGAGTTGAAGTCAAAAAAACAAATTTTCTCGTGTTATTTATATGGGAAATTTAATTTTTGAATTCGCTAAGCTTCTAATTAACTTAGAATTTTTTTTTTTCGGGTATAAATTATCAGATTTTCAGTGTTCACAAACAAAAAAAATATCGCTCAAAAATGAAACACCCTATTGATACATACATGGGAAATTCAAGTCTTCCGGAATCAAGATTACGTTGAATTACAACACCAAGTCCACCAACATCAATGGTGCCTTTAATAGCAATAAGCAACATTGCTCCAAACATAATAAAAGCTTGAACAAAATCAGTCCATACTACAGCGCGTAAACCTCCCTAATTAAAAATAAAATTATTAATACATTTATATTTAAATTATTTAACATGTAAAAGTGTTGAAATACAAACCACACAAGTATAAAAAATACAAATTATGCATACAAAAGGTGTGACAATATGTACATTAACTCCAGTTACTGCAAATAACGATAAAAAAAATAGTTAAAATGTTACTATCATTAATAAATCAAAATACAAACAAAAAAACAATGTAATTATTAATTTTACCTTGATTAAATGCCAATGCAGGAACATAAATAACAATAGGTAACCATGTCATCTGAAAATTTATCAATGAAATTAGTATAAAAAAAATATATACATATTCTAAATGTGAATTAAAATGTTTAATTAATACTCACAATTCCAAAGAAAAATAATACTGATCCTAAAAATCGTACTTTACCATCAAATCGTCTTTCAAGATATTCATAAGTGCTGGTAAGTCGTAATTCATGAAATACAGGTAAATAAATCATTGACATTACAAAACCAACGAGTATTACGCCTAATCCGATAAATAAATAACTCGTTCCATGAACATAAATCTCGGTTGGAATTCCGAGTAATGATATTCCAGAAATGAAACTTGCAATTAAACTAAGACTAATAGGAAATGTTTTCATATTTCTACCGCCTACAAGATATTCATCTTCACCAGATATTTTTTTTATAAATCCAAAATATATTCCAATACCGCCACATGACGCAAGCATAACTATGAATATTGAATAATCAACTGCGCCAAAATTTTGCATTGAATTATTGACTTCATCTACAGTGGGTTGACCTGGTACCCAATCGGTCTTTAATCCACCACTGGGATTTACTTCTGAAGTCATTTTAATTTTTATTTCTTTATTCAATCAACTAATTATCACTATCAGTTCAACTATTAATTAATTAATATCTTCTTAGTTGGTTTATTACACAATTTATTTAATATTTAAATGTTTCAAAAATGAAATTTCACGTTCGTAAAGTTTGACGTGTTAAAGAAGATATTCAAAACACATCTGACATATAAATGAGGCAAATGCCAATCAACTGTAACAATATGAAACTCTACTCATATACACGCCACAACGATTTTCTCGTTAAAGTGACAATGGCTTTAAGTACCACAGTAAAACGTTACTACATACTTGAGCGTTTTACAATTGGATAATATGGCCTAAATTTAGGGAGCAATTTTAATATATTTAGTTAGTTGATCTATGATGATAGATTCGTCGTAAATTTAATCAGTAACGGGAAAATAAATAAAAAGGACTATTAACAAATAGAAAAAAGAAAGAAAAAAAACTAGAAATAAAAATAAATTAAATGTGATATAAAATATATCCATTAAAGAATAATAGCCCGGAAATTCAATAATTTTAACCGTTGACCTTCCACTAATAATTTGTCAACTTGTTGTACCACATCATCATTAATTTATTAAAAAATAATCATCAAAAAATTACCAAATATATTCATTAAATAAATAAACGCTAATAATATGATAATTAATTCAATTAACATTCATCGTTTTTTATTTTCATCAAATTATTCATATTAAATTCGATAAAGTATATAGAAAATGGCGTAAATGAATATTTACGTGTAAATTTAATATTGTAAAATGTTGGTTTATTTTTTTAACCTTCAAAGAATTTAGGTAAATTCTCACTTAAAATAACTTTACGTTCAATTCCATCTTTAGTTATAACACCAAGACGTATGACACCACCACTGCTGCCATCACGACTCATTGCCAATGACAAAGCTATTGATAGAAAAAAAAAATAAAAATTACAATACATATAATCAATTAATATAATTTAATGAATTGTTTGTTCGTTTATTTATTATTTGCTTTAATACTTACTGTTGGTGACCAAACCAATTGTTTCATCTTTAGTCATATTTGGTTTGTAATTAGCATCAACATAACCATAAACATAAGTAGATCCGGATCCACCAATTGATATTGGCTGACGAACGCACATACCACCAATAGGAATGCTATAAACCTGTCCACCTTTACGTGCATCCCATCCAGCAACTAAAATACCAGCTACCAATGAATCACGATAGTTGTAACACATTTCACGAAATACATTTGCAGCTGTTTCCACCAACGGTTGTGTTCCCAATTCCATTCTGTTGAACGAATTAATCATTATAACAAATGATTTTATATTTATTTATTTATTAATTAGCTAGTTCAAAACTCACTGATGAAATCCCAAATGATAAGAGACAATATCAGCAATTGCTTGAGTATCAGCGGCAGATCCTGAACGGCAACAGTAAATATTATCAGTAATTTTTGTAAGTTTATCAGCAGTTCTATTGCTTATGTATGCTCTGTAATATTAAATAAATAAATAAATGAATGAATTAAAATAATATTTTGAGTAAAGGATGAGGAATTAAATTATTGGAAAATTTGTAGCTGTTTGAATTTTTATGAGGTGTTATTTATTGTTTTAAATATTAATTTTATTTTACCCAGTTGTTGCACGTGAATCTGCACCAATTACGACACCACCATCAAATTCACAAGCCATAATTGACGTCTATAATAAATAAATATTATACATTTAAAAATACGAATAGTTATTGAAATTAGGTAAAGATTGCAATGTCATTCTAACCTCAAAATTGAATTTGAATGACAGTAAATTATGTAGGATTTGTAATGAAAATGTTATTAACTTACGCCAGTTGATGCTTCTGCTTGCATCCAATCTGAATTCATTGAATTTGATGGGACATGGTTCATTTCTTGTCGATAATTTTCTACAAGACTCATTTTTGTAATTTATTTTATCACGATAAATATTGAATGTCGTCGACGAAGAAGCTTCAATAAACTTTCAAAATCATATATGATTTTTGTGTGCATTTGTATATAACTGTATATAGTTTTCTTCTTTGTTATGAATTGATTTATGATTTATTTGAAAGATGGAATAAAGAGGGCGCTGTAAGATGATTGTATAGATGGAGCGCGGGGTCTCTTCCGTCTAGGGAATACTGAAGTATTCAATTAGCGTGAAGCGCGAATTTATTAAATTTAGTTAAATATATATATTTATTTATTATGGATGAAGGTAATTGATATGTTGGTTTAATGTTTTGAAAAATGATGAGACAAGATGTATAGATATCAAAATACACTGTTGCGTATGTTTTATTTCACGATTATGCAAGATCTTATAAGATTGTGTTTATTTGCTGTCTATTGATCGACGACTGACTCTGATACCAAATCTTAGGTGCTTTTCTGAAGTCTGTACTCACTACCACTACCACTACTATCACTACCACTACTACCAAGGATCCTAAAAAGGATGCAAGGATCAAAAAAAAATCCAAGGATCCAAAGGGATCCAAAAAAAAAAGATTCCTTGGATCCTTAGATCTTTTCCTTGAATATTAATGAAATTAACATGATTTTTACATATTACACGACGGGAAATACTGTGGCCTCATAATAGTCATAACTTGTAACAGCATGGAGTGGAATTTCGTGGAGTGCACCAAAGGCTACTGGGACAAGGATGACGATGATTCGGATTTCACTCCAGTGGGCCACTGTGCTATCACACGAGGCAATCACCTGACGTGCACCGTGCGCGATTCAAGTGCACTAGGTGCACGCACGGTGCATGATCGGTGCACGCACTTGGCTAATTGGGTAATGGGTATATATATATTTTTTGCATACTCCAAAAATTTTCTTCAATTTTTTTCATTTAAGCTGTCGATTAGTATTACGAATGGGAAAATATTTGGAGGAAATTCTTGAATTTACAAATTAACTACATTTTTAAATAACAAAAAAATACATTTAATTTTAATAAATTTTGTTTCATTTTAGATTTAATATATTTGAATAAATAGTATACAATTTGTATGGAAATATAAATGAAGCTCAAAATAATTAAAGTGATTTTTCAATTTATGTAATACAATTTTTATTGTAATTTAATAAATAAGGAACAATGTTATAAATGTAAAAAAAATATTAGCAGAGCGTGGTTTCGATCCACGGACCTCTGGGTTATGGGCCCAGCACGCTTCCACTGCGCCACTCTGCTCTTGAAAATCAAATTCCAATAAATTATTATCACTCATTCAACATGTAAAATATTAAACATTATTATTTATGGTTTAATTAATTCAATAATATAAAATCACGCATCAATTATTCAGAATAATTATCCACTCTAAACTCTATTTTATCAATTAATCTAATTTTTATTTATGTATAAATTCAATGAGACACGAACAATGCGCGCGCGCGCCATTTTTACTTGAAACTTTTTTTTTCTAACCAAGAGGGCGCCACCATACTGCGTTCATTTTCAGTTTGCAATTAAAGAAATGGCGGATAGTAATGGTACGTTTTGTGTTTTCTCACATAAAGAAACGTGTTCATAAACAATTATGACAGTTATTAAATTTTACAATCACATTTTTGAAACTTCAATATTCCATAATAAATTTATAAAAATTTTTTTAACTTTAATATCAATTAATATAACATTAATATTATTTTACTTGTACTAAAGCCACTGCACAACGATGACTTTTCTATTATCTTTCCGACAATGAATTCAGCTGAATATATATTTATAAAAATAATAAATTTATATAATTTTATCTAGAGAGTGGAGAAGAAACAAATGGGCCTCAACCATCAATAATAGTAAAATTACATGCACCAGAAGAATCCAGTGAAAATTCTGCAAATGGTGAGAATTTTTCCATTTTTATTTCAATATTTATTTTCAATAATTAAAATTATTAAAATATCAACACATGGAATTTTTTCTAATTATTATTACATTTAATTGTTTATCCTCCTTCAATATATAATGAATATTATAACATTAATAATTTATATTCGAATATATAAAATTAAATGAAATGTAATCAATAATCATAACCTATAAATTTCAGATGAAGCTGATGGACAATCAGCTGAAGAGAACTCACAGACGCCACCTTCACCCTCTTCTAAATTCGTTTCTAAAATTCAATGTCAGTATATTATAATTTTATTTATCACATCCACAACATATATACAAATATATATGTATAATTCAATGATTATTTTATTATTTATATAATATTTATTTGTTTTAAATTTAGGTCCTGTTCTCGCACAATCTAAATTCGGTAATTCATTTGGCATTAGTGAATTTAGTAAGTCAACATTGACATTTGGAGGTACATCAGTGCCTACATTATTGCGGCCATCTCAATTAAGTACAATAACAGCAACAAATTCACCTGGACCATCGCTAAAATCCGACACTGAATCATCGAAAAATGATAATCCATTTATTAAAATAACAGACAAGGATATAATTGACGATAATAATTCAAATAAAAAGATATTGGACAATACTAAAGATGAAAAAATAAATTCTGAATCAAATAATAAAGAAATCAAGTTATCAACAACAGAAGATTCAATTCCAGCACCGAAATTCTTACCATTGGGTAATAGCCCAAAAGAAACTGACACAAATGTAAATAATAGTGTGGGCCCAAATTGTTCCACGTCAAGTTTTGTATTTGGACAAAATTTAAAAGAACGCGTGGCAGTTGCTAAAGATAATGATGGCCCAGAGGATTCTGAGGATAAAGAATCAAATGATGAAACATCAGCAGCTACAGAAAATGGCTCGTCTGAGCTTCTTTTTTCATCTGCTGCCACAGTTTGTCGCAGTACATCACGACCCGGATTAACATTGACACAAGCAGCACAAGAAATGGAGGAGGCAAATCGTGCAAATAAACGAAAGTATAGTCAAGTGGCTTTGTTGACTGGTGAAGAGGGTGAAACTAATATTCTTCAAGTTAATTGCAAACTTTTTGCATTCGATAAGGTATAGTTAATTTATTATTCAAACAAAATATTCAATTAAATTTAACAATATTGAAAGTAAAAGTATTAAATTAATTATCTCAAAAAAATGAGACTAATATTTAATAAGATGAAATATTAAATTCAATAATTTCACGTTTAATATTTTTAAATACAATTCAATATTTGTTTTTGTATAGGTTTTTAAAAATGTATTTTTGATTATGAAATATTTGGATTTTTGTAGGTTACAAGCGGTTGGAAAGAGCGAGGGAGAGGAATTTTACGTCTTAATGACCGCGATGAAGAATCAAGATTAGTTGGACGTGCGACAGGTACACAACGACTTATTTTAAATACTAAAGTTTGGCCGGGAATGACGGCAGAACGTGCAGGACCTAAATCTTTAAGGTTAACAGCAATGGATATACATGGTGATGTTAGAATTTTCATAGTTCAAGCGGCGCCAAATGAAGTTGATCAACTTCACAATCATTTGATGCAACGATTGAAGCGAGCAAAAGAACGTCAACCAAAAAAACTTGCAACCGATCACTGACAATTGATAATAACATGGAAATTAAATAAAGAAAAACTTATAAAGTCAGCTTGCCAGATACTAATGGAAACAAAAATTACATTGAATAATTCAACGTCGTTATTTTTTAAATTTGTTATTGTCATATTAGTGATTGAGCTATTATGAAATATCACACGTTTTTCAATGGATATCAGTCAATAATAATCTTGGCATGCAACTTCAGTATTTTTTTTTTCTTCTAAACAATTTCTAAATACGTAACAATATACGGATAGAATGATGAATAAATTACAGTTGAAAAAAAAAATGATAAAAGGTTGATGAATTAACCGACAAAAAAAAATATTGAAATTCACACATGAGGAAATTTTTATTTTATTTATATTTTTTTTTTTTCTTATTTCCGATGGGATCGGGTGGCATATATTCGTATTATTTTTCTCATTAATTTTCCGATCCCTCGAAGAAAAGACACATTTAATAAAATCAATAAAATCAAAGAAGAATTTTCTTACATAAAAAATATCACAATTACATTTGTGAGGAATAATATTTTATAGCAATTTGATATATATTTTTTTTTGTTGCAAATTAATTTTCGAATCATTCCCCAATTGATGTTTTCACTCAATAATAAAAGATAACAATGAAAATGAATGATAATATGGAGAAAAAATTATCATGGCCGTATTAACACCACTATTAAAATTGAAATTGTTTAATATTATAGAACGCTAGATAGATAGCGATTTTCAATCAGTAGCATAATATTAAGTTATGTATAGTTTACTTATTATGTAATATGAAACATTAGTGTCATTGCGAAACAGTGTCAAAAGTGTTTTGTGTCTAAAAAAAATGATTTTTCATTAAGGAAATTGATAACAGAACAATTAATCTGACAAAGACATGAAAAAACAAAAAGCAGAAAAGATTAATTAACAAACAAATAATTTAATAAGTAATCATTAAATTAAATCTGTTGATATTTAATCATCTTATAATCAATAGTTCATCATTTTCTTTTGTGCATTGTTACATTTTTAATCGTAACTTCTTTGCTAAAATTAATATAATCCCATTTTATTTCAATCAATTTCATCACATTTTAATATTTATGCCACAGATTAAACTTGAAAAAAATAATCTGAAAAATCTCTTCCACATTTTGTATTAGAATAATTGATTCACTACAGTCTTCGAGAATATGTATATATACATATTTATCTTTATATATATGTATATATATTCATATAGATGTTGATGTTTAGTTTTAATCACTGGCAGTGCACACAAAAGTATAAATCTCGTTATCTAACAGTAAAAAAAATACATAATTAACTATTGAAATAAGAATTTTCCTTCCTCTTTTTGAATCATGAATTTTTATTTGTTTGTTAAATAATAAAATGCAGGAAAATAATTTATTTATATAGCTCAAGTAATAATTTGAAAGGATTTAATTCAGATTATAATAATAGAACGAGATATTATCATCGTAAAATGCGTTTTATTTGTCATTTTCTGGCTGTAAATAAAATAAAATTGAAATTGATTAATAGGATTTTTTTATATTGTCATTAAATGTTATACAATTTAATTAAATTATATGTTTTGATAAGTGCGGATTCAATTCGATGATAAATAAATTAAAAATATGTATAAATGTTAGGATGATTCGGAAAAAAAAAAAAAATATTTTTTTCTTGAACCAGGCTTAAAAGTTTCATTCAGGTCTAAAAGTCCCTGAAAATATGAGCTCTTGATTTTAATATTAAGATAGTGCGTATCGCACTTTTCTATTTTCCATAAGAATAACATGAGAAAAATTGTTTTTACATCTTCTGATTTTTGTAACTTGCAAACTACCAATTACACAGAAAATTGCAATGCATATTTCTTATCGAGAATTGAACGCTCTACAAAAAAGGTCTCTTCTCATTTTTTGATTAGTCTACTTGTTTAAAAGTTATTCAATGTCAAAGTTCAATTTTTCGTAAATTCGGCTGATTTTCGTATATTACACCAAAACTGTTAGTTTTATTGACAAAATACGTATTAATTTCACTTCTAACATAAATTTAACTTTTGAAAAATGTTAAACAATAGTATTTTTAGCTAATAAAACAAATAGAATGCTTCCAGAATATTTATAAAATTATTACTACAATTTTACTTGTGCTACAAAAGAAAAAAAAGGCACTATCTAAATATTAAAGTTAAGAGCTCATATTTTCATGGACTCCTGGCCCCTAATAAATATATAATTACTCCTCACAGTGGCTGACAGTGACCGAGTTCAATAAATTAAAATAATTTATCATGCATATTTATCCATCCAAAGTTTTCTAGTAACTAAAAATTATTCAGTTTATCCATTCACAAAATCATTCACAGGTAAAATTCCAAAATGGTATGTAAAAATCGAAAAAAAAAATCTCAATGATATTCAAAAAACACACTAATTTTTCATTTAATAACAAAATTTATTTATTTTATTTTCTAGTTCGATTGAAGAAAAGTATAAACATTCATAAATAATTAGATTATTCAACATCTTCATACTCCAAATAATAATTTATCCACGGAATATATTCTATTTTATCATTACACGTGAGTAAATAAAATTTCTTAATTCAATTTGATATTTCATATAAAAATTAACTTGAAAATAGCGCCACAAATTGTTCGTCAAACTATGGCGGACGCAGCATTCAACAGATCTGATATTAATAGACACTTCAAGAGAGTTTCTCGCGTGCAAACTCACTGCGTTTTTAGGCGTCAAATATTTGATGCTGTTCACTAGTTTATTTCGTCCATGGCAACCTATACTATTAATTGCCACATAAATAATTCATAAACTATAATTATAATTACAGTGAATAATAATAATTGTGTCTATAGCCATAAGAGATTTTATATTAAAATTTAAACGTTAACATATATCAATATATAAACTATTTGATAATAACAGCGTAGTATTGAAGAAGCAATTTCATTCCTTGCTAGTGATGATGATGATGATGATGATAATGATGATGATCAATGAAATGTGGGTGTCAAATGATGGATTCTTATTACAGTGATGTTTCACACAGTGTTAAATCATCAATATAATTACAATAATTCAATTTATACAAGCGAACGCATGTATAAATTTATGAATAAATATTTATTATAGAAAATGTTAATTGTGAGGGAAGAAATCGGTTGGCAATGTATCTAAAAGCAGGTCAACGGCATGCGAGCATGTAAATGACCACAATACAACGTGCGTAAATGCCTCGAAATGTTTTAAATTAATTGTAAAATTAAATAATGATATACGTAAATTTTTTTATTATTAAAATAATATTAAATGTCACGATAATTAATTTACTTAGACATGGAACTTTATCACAATCTCTGGATATTTATTATTAAATAATTAAACGTCGCTGTGTAATTTTCAAATTACTGTTTTATTATGTGAAAATGCCGGAAAAAAATATATATAATAATTAAATCAATATGTGAGAGTAAAATATCAGGGATTTGAAAGCCCGCGAATTAGTGGCACGAGGACTTGGATTATTTATAGATCCGCTCTTCTTCGTGCCGGAGGTGTGAATCGACGAGACACACACATACACATTAATCCGTGGGAATTTCTTCCTCATCAAAGTTAATTCACGAAAAATTTACAATTTTAATACATAAACTATTTATTATTATTCATTAAATATTTTTATTTTTACTTCTTCGATTAAAATTAAATAATAATTATAAAGAAATCTGAAACATTTTGATTATTAATGTGCAAACTATTTTAAATATGATTAATAAAGTATACTAATTGTTTTTTTATTCTTCAATAGTATTGAATACAAATTATTAGATAGAAGAAATATTTATTCAATATGATGTTCACTGGGGGACGTGCGTCACACTCGAAGAAAAGAAATCCTAGTGGCAGTGGTAGTGGCAGGAAATCATCACTAGATCACAAAAATCCACAGCCAAGAATGGGACCAGAAGGATACACATACAGGTTAATTTATTTGTTTATTAATTTATTTTATTAAAGAATTATCAATCAATTAAATTTATATATATTTATTAATTCTAGAACGAGAGTACCATCGCCATTAAATCCATTAGATTTACCATCGACAAGTGCTGGTGGATATGTGTACAAAACACGTGTACCAAGACGTGAAATTACAGCAAGTGCTTGGACACCAATGCCTGATACACCAACAACAGGTGGACCAATAACACGAAGACGAGGCGCTGTTAAACACAATAAAGTTCATTTAATTAGAGGCCATCGTTTCATTGCAAAATTCTTCAGACAACCAACATTTTGTGCATTTTGCAAAGACTTTCTTTGGTACGAACAAAATAATACATAAGCAAATAAATAAATAAATAAATATGTACAGATATTTATTATTTATTTTTTAAATAGTAATAAAGTAGAAAGGGGATAAAAATGATGAATTGATTCAGATAACGCGTTGGATATTTTCCACGATCGTATTCTAATAATATATAAGTGGTTTCTTTTATTAACACGAGAATTTTATTATATTAGACGAACTCAATATGTCTCCTTCCATCTTTCTTTTACTCTTTATTCTTTTTTTTTTTTATATCTATAACTGACATCCCAACATTTTTATCGTTTGTATTTTTAAAAATGTTGTGGGATACTGCGCACATTTTAACGCAATATAATATCTTAAATTTCAATTTGATTATTGAATATTCTTTCTATTTTTTTTTTTCTATGTTTATTTATTCATTTGTTTAGATATTTATTTTTGTAAATTGAATATTGAGTATGAAATGAATTTATTAGTTATTCGAACATTTATAAAACTGCATTTCGGAATTTGACGATTGAAAAGACACAAGAAATGCTAATAATAAACCTTCGTCTCATTTTTCTTTCAACATATAATTCAAATATTTATAGGACATTACCGACATTATAGATTTCTGTGTTGTATTATGAATTTTGTGAATGTATTTATTTATTTTTTTGTTATTAAGAAACTAATAATGATTACAAAGAGTGTTTTTATATGTAAATTATTAATCTTTTATATTTTTTATGTTAATTTTCAGGGGTTTTGGAAAGCAAGGCTATCAATGCCAAGGTGCGAGGTCATTCATCACTATTCGCTAGTAAGTATTTAAAATCATCTGACGCGATATTATAATAGATTTAATGTTCTTTCAGCTTGCCAGACGGCCGTACACAAGAAGTGTCATGATAAATTGTTGACCAAGTGTCCAGAAAGCGGAAGAGAATCGGAAAATACAATTGTAAGTAAAGAAAAAAAAATATTTTATTATAAAGAATTAATAAAATAATATTTCGTGAAAATTGTTTTAATCTATAAAATAATTTTTATTTAATTGTTAAATTAATAGATAGTGAATGAGATATAATGTTAGTAATTAATATAAAATTGAAATTAATACGAGAAAATTTTAAATCTAATAATCAATAATTTGTCATGAAATTTTAATAAATATTTAAAAACAAAAATTGGTAGATAAATTTAATTTAATTTATATTTGTTTTAGGATGCTCTGTCAATTTTTGCTTCCACTCGGATACTTCAATTACCGAGCGTGATTTACTGTGCAGGGTGAAAGCTTTGTATGTGCTATAATTAATCAAATTTTTTCTAATAACATAATCAATTTTTCTTATTAATAAAAATGAGTCAAAAGCAATTTATTGCATCTATATACACGAATAATAACATCAGACTCATGGTAGATTTAATAAACTATTTGGTTGCATGTTCTAAATGTCATCACAATGCATAAAAATTTGACATGCAAAAGAAAAAAATAATTAAAAATGATTTAACAAAGTAACATTAATTTATGTAATTCACACTTGAAACTATTTAATGCATTGAATTGGTAAATATAAAATCTACTTTAAATTTTATTGTACTTGAGAAAGAATATAAAAAACAAATTCAATATTAAATAATTTGAAATCACTGTATTTATTATTAATAATTATTAATTTCTTTCCTTTTATTGATCAGTATTTGAGGGAGCGTTTTAAGGTGGATGTTCCTCATAGATTTCGACCCCACACATTCATGTCGATAACATTTTGCGATCATTGTGGCTCAATGCTCTATGGATTTTTTCCTCAAGGTCTCAGGTGTGATGGTAAGTTTTTTAATCAATAATTAAATTAATATTCAATTTTGAATTATATTTAAAATAAAATGACTATTGTCTATGCGTTAAAAATCAATCAGACACAAGTATATAATTCTAATAAACACATATGTATTAGGGTGCTTCGTTTGAGGGGACTATCTTTTTTTCTCGCCGGATGGACGGAATATTACTCTAAAAAAAAAAATTTCCACCAAAGATGAGCTCTTAATTTTAATATTAAGTGCTGCTGTCATCAATTTGAAATTTTCATGGTTTTTTTTATTTTTCTTGAAAACTATCAACTTTATAGTAAAAGTTAAGAAGACCTTTTTTGTGGGAAAATAAATTTTCTATGAAATAGTTTATTTGATCAAACACCATAGAGCTAATAGTTCTTGAGGAAAATCCAATTAAAATAATATCATGCAATTCATAGAGGACCAAAATAGTTCAAATTTCCATATGTTTAATTGGATTTTTCTCGAAAACTATCAACTATATAGCAAAAGTTAAGAAGACCTTTTTTGTAGGGAATTAAATTTTCTATAAAATAGTTTCTTTACTCAAACACCGTAAAGCTGATAGTTTTTAAGAAAAATCCAATTAAAATAATATCATACAATTCATAGAGGACCAATTCAAAGTATATAAATTGTCAAAATTTCCATATGTTCAACTAGATTTTTCTCGAAAACTATAAATTCTACAGTTTTTCACAAGAAAACTATTATGTAGAAAACTTAATTTCCAACAAAAAAAGTCCTATATACTTTTGCTATAAAACTAATAGTTTTCGATAAAAATCGAAAAAAACCATAAAATTCGAGCAAAAATCGACTTCAAAATTGTTCACCGATAGATCAGTTCCCAGAACATAATTTAGTAATAGGCACTTTTAAAGATAAAATATTCCTGTACAATTTCTGCCGAGAACCAATTAAATAGCACAAAATGTATAATATTAAAATTAAGAGTTCATCTTGGATGGAAATTTTTTTTTGTTTTTTTTTCTTGATGTTTAGAGTAATATTTCGTCCATCCCACGAGAAAAAAAAATAGTTCCCTCAAACAAAACACCCTAATACATGTATATATATTAGACTGGTCCAAAAAAATCGACTATTTTTTTTTTCAATTTTCGAAGTGAAATATCTTCGAGGAGGTGTAAAAAGATGCCTGTTAAAATTGAAGCTCTTAAATTTTAATATTTAGAGGTTGCGCATCGTGAATTTCAATTTTTCCGTTTAAATAACATGGAAAAATTTTTTTTTTCCCCTTCAAAATGTTCTAACTTACGCACTAATTTATCGATTCAAATGATCAATACACATTTCATAGGAAATTGAACGCTCTACAAAAAAGTGTTCTTATCATTTTTCTATGAATACGCTCTTTCAAAAGTTATTTAAAGTTTCAGTCAAATTAAAATAAAAAAAAAAGTATTATCTTCTGAAACAACAACGCCGACAATAAAAATACTGAGAAAGAGACATGAATTATGAAATGATATACTGTTTAATCATTATGAAAGTACACAAATTTCATTTTACATACCCAGTCTTCAATCACTATTTTTTAGGAGAATACTATACATTATTTATAGTATCAATACATTTCAAACTTTTTTTATTGCAATTCGGAAAGAGTCGACGACGTCCACGTCCACGTCCACGTCCACGTCCACGTCCACGTCCACGTCCACGTCCACGTCCACGTCCACGTCCACGTCCACGTCCACGTCCACGTCCACGTCCACGTCCACGTCCACGTCCACGTCCACGTCCACGTCCACGTCCACGTCCACGTCCACGTCCACGTCCACGTCCACGTCCACGTCCACGTCCACGTCCACGTCCACGTCCACGTCCACGTCCACGTCCACGTCCACGTCCACGTCCACGTCCACGTCCACGTCCACGTCCACGTCCACGTCCACGTCCACGTCCATGTCCATGTCCACGTCCATGTCCATGTCCATGTCCATGTCCACGTCCACGTCCATTTCCATTCAAAATTGTTAAATAACCTCATTCTTCATCGAAAATCATAAATTATAAAAATTTCAACAATTATTTCATGATATTCCATGATAAATTTCAAAATTGTGTGGGTAATAAAAAAAAAATGTTAAATTTCCTAGTAATTTGACTAAAACCTTGAATAACTCTTGAAAGAGCAGATTCATAGAAAAATGATAAGAACACTTTTTTGTAGAGCGTTCAATTTTCTATAAAATGTGTATTGATCATTTGAATCGATGAATTAGTGCGTAAGTTAGAACATTTTGAAGGGGAAAAAAAAAGTTTTTCCCCTTCCATGTTATTTAAACGGAAAAATTGAAATTCACGATGCGCAACCTCTAAATATTAATATTGAGAGCTTTAATTTTAACAGGCATCTTTTTAAACCTCCTCGAAGATATTTCACTTCGAAAATTGAAAAAAAAAAAAAATAGTCGATTTTTTTGGACCAGTCTAATATATATACATATTATATAGATAATGATTAAGAATTTGGCGGGCAAGCGAAATTTTTGACGTTCCTGACGTTTAATGCGCGTCACACAATGACCAACCAACGATCTCATTTAAAACTACATACCTTATATATTTGCTTTTAATGTTATATTGGCACACAAAATGCATGTGCATGATGCGGATGTAAAATTTTCACCAGCTTTTTGCATGCATTATTCTTGATGCAATTACAAATTCAACGGCAGTAAGTTTTAACTGGCCAGTTATTAGAGTCTTGGCTTCTTCTGCGTATATAGTTAGGTATGCTAGGAAGCCTCATATACTAGAATTCTATTATTACACTTTGGGTCGCTGGCTTAAACTCAGTCGGTCTTGGCTCCCTGAACCGTGAGAACGATTCCTCTTGTTGCACCTGAGTCGCCCGGTACACTCAATCGCGACATCATCGAAAATATAAAAAGAAAAAAAAAATTTCATTTTGTGCAAAGTAGAAAAAAAAAAAAAGAAAATTATATTATTGATGGTTTATATTTTAAGTTTTATTCATGATTTTGTTGGGTTTTATTTATTGATTAAATTTAATTTTTATGTATTATAAATTAATTAACGAAGAAATTAAAAGAAGAAAAAACTTTTAATTACGAAGAGAATAAATAATTGAAAATCAATCAGGATGTCGTACTATGGCGATGGCATTCTGTATTATTACGGTAGTGGACCTTTTGCCAATCACAGCTCACTTATGACAGGCACCGGACGGTAAGAATGATTAAAATTTTGTTTTTTATATATAATTATTTGCTTATATGTTTGACAAATGACAGTGGATCATTTATTTTATTCAAATACAATACAATTCAAGTGCTATAAATAAATGAAAATGTTTAACTTTAGCACGAGTAATAGATATTAATAAATATAAATCAGTCTATTTTATTTTTTATAATATATACAGTAACAGATTTATTTATCAATATAACAAAAATAAATAATTTCTATACATGAAAGTAAAATGTTTATTTGCTTTTTTTGTCTGCAAAAAATGTGGGAAGAAAACAAAAAAAAAAGCATTAATCACTGTCATTGCGAAACACGAAACGTCTCGTTTCATATATTGGACGTGTTCAAAATATTTTTGACAAAAAAAAAAAAGGAATTGAGTAGAAAAAAAAATTTTATTTTTCCACCTGAGATAATTTACTCTAAGTAAATAATTATTTTTTGATATTTAAATATTTGAATGTATTTTTTATTTCTTATATTTATTGATGATGATTGGAATAATTGACATTATAGGAATAAGTATTTTATCAGTGAATGCATTGAAAAATTTAAATAAATGAATTATAAGATAATATAATAATGTCGAAAAATTTGTAAATTTGTAAAACTCTGTTTAATGGAATCTAACAAGTGTTTGGTCGTATACAACTTCCGGTCAGTAAATAATACGTAATATATTTGAATAAACGATATTGCAATGTATATTAGGTTGATGGAAAAAAAATTTTTTTTTTGGAATCAGGCTTAATAGTTTTGTTTAGGTCGAAAAATAGGTCCCCAAAAAATATGAGCTCTTAATTTTAATATTAAGATAGGGCGCATTGCATTTTTCTATTTTCCATAAGAATAACATGGGAAAAATTGTTTTTACATCTTCTGATTTTTGTAACTTGTAAACTACCAATTACACAAAAAATTGCAATACATATTTTTATCGAGAATTGAACGCTCTACAAAAAAGGTCTCTTCTCATTTTTTGTAACCCTCTTTTTTTTTTTCTTTTTGTAGCCCCAGTAAAATTGTAGTAACAATTTTAAAAATATTCTGGAAGCATTCTATTTGTTTTATTAGCTAAAAATACTATTGTTTAACATTTTTCAAAAGTTAAATATATGTTAGAAGTGAAATTAATACGTATTTTGTCAATAAAACTAACAGTTTTGGTGTAATATACAAAAATCCACCGAATTTACGAAAAATTGAACTTTGACATTGAATAACTTTTAAACAAGTAGACTAATCAAAAAATGAGAAGAGACCTTTTTTGTAGAGCGTTCAATTCTCGACAAAAAATATACATTGCAATTTTCTGTGTAATTGGTAGTTTGCAAGTTACAAAAATCAGAAGATGTAAAAACAATTTTTCCCTTTTTATTCTCATGGAAAATAGAAAAGTGCGATGGACACTATCTTAATATTGAAATTAAGAGCTCATACTTCCAGGGACTTATATTTAGATTTAAATAAAGCTTTTAAGCCTGTTTCCAAATTTTTTTTTTTTTTTTTCAATCACTCTAATATATATATATTGCATCGTGATCTCGTTCACTATTGTAAATCAATGTTTAGATTATATACGAGCTTCCTCAAATTAATTGCGCCGTACAATCAACTTTGAAGACGTCCAAACGCTCTCGTTAAAGTTTGGCGAGTACGCACCCTGGGGGCCAATAATCGCTTGGTTCGTAGCCAAAAAAAAAAAAATAAAAAAATATACTACAAGTGAAATGAATACGAGAGACCAATGAAGTTCTCTTTTCCGTTCTTCTTTTTATTTTTTCTCGATACCATTCCAATTAAATTACAACACTAATGAATATTTTACATTCACCCTGCAATTTATCATCTACATTATTGCAGTCCCTTTGTAATACACCGACAAACATACATTATCCATCTATTCACACAAATAAATATACTTATAAAAAGAAAGAAGAAGAAATATTGCAAAAAAAAAAAAAAAAATTCGCGAGTATAATTTTTTATTTATTAAATTTATTTCGTATGATATAAATTTTATCAAATAAATATCAGTGACTTATGTGCGCTGTTAAATATAATTATGTTCATAAAGTATATATATTTAAGATTATATTTATGATAGAACAAAAATATTTAAGAAGAAAATAACATTTTAGTTGATGTTTCTTTACTCATCCGCTTTTACGATGAGACTAACAATAATTGGATAATTGCCAAACAATCGACATTTATATCATCGACGAAGAGTGGCCCCGGTACATTAATCCATATGAAATATTGCACCATACAATTAGAATATACATACACATACACAAACACATATAATAGCATTTACACTTGTAAATAATATTGTGTAAAAAAAAAATAAAAAAAAAAATATTGAGCACAATAGTCATTATATATTAGCACGTGATACTTTAGCAAAAAAAAAAAAAAAATGCGTTCAAGGTCCTGTCTAAATTCAATTGCAAGATGTAATAGTGTATGAATATGAAACATTAATTAATTTATTTATATATTTATTTATTAAATGCATATATATTGTTTTAAAGAATTAGCTAATTAATTTTTCTACAGGCTTCACACACCATTGAGATATGCTCCGCACTTATCAACAATATCCGAATCACCATTGAGCACATATCGTCGTTATACACCAGCGGTATTACCATGCAGACCACGACGAATCATCGATACCGCTGATATTGATGTATCAACACCACGTTTATTACAATCAAATCATTCCCATCAAGGCAATCGTTTGCGACGTGATCGTCCAACAATAAGAATTCGTTCACAAGCATTGAAAGACAATCCAGCACTTCGCGATCATGTTGAACGACGTGAAAAAACTGTTGGTGAATTATTAGTTGAAAAATTTTTAATTAAAGATAAAAAATTAACTCCAGAAGATATTAAAATGAAAATGTATAGGCAAATGAATTTAGAATCAATTACACCATCCAATGAACAGCATGAAGCAATACAAAAGCGTGTTACACGACGAATGACACGTAGACGATCATCAGCTGATATTACAATGGATCCAGAACAAATTGAACGTCAATTAGCAATGGCACAAGTTCAAGCTAAAGTATTGGACAATCTTGTTGCTGAAGAGCAAGCTGAAATTGAAGTTGAAACACGAAATGGTACATTAATACATAAAAATATTGTTAGAGGTACATCGGGAATGTTAAAAAAAACTGATAGCAGTGAGTCAGATAATGAAGATGATAATGTGATTGAGAGTAAGAGAAAATTACCGAAAAAAATGAAAAAACGTAAGAAGACAACAGACAAACCATCACCACCATGTCATGATATAACATTACCAGATAACAGTAAAATAAAAGGAAAAATACTTAAAGTCGAAGCTTCTAATAGCGTTGGTGATTTATCAACATTTTTATTAAATGCCAATGAACAAAAAAAGCTTTTAGAACAATATCGTGAAAGTATTAAATTACCAGCGCCAAAATCATTTATAAAAACACCAGAATTAGAGGAGGAAATTGTTATATTACCAGTTAAAAAGCCATATGTTTGTGATAATACACGTAATAGTGTTTATTTAACATTAAAAACTCAAATTGGAAAATTGGATGTTGATAATGAGCTTGAATATGACACAAGCGATATTGAGGCGTATCGATCGACAGCTAATGATGATGGGACAATAAAAGTTGCCAAAATTAAATCTAAAGATACTATTGAAAGTGATGTGGAGGTCAAAGTCGTTGTTGATACGAATAATAGTAGGGGCATTGATGAGACGGGGAATGGTCGGGCAAAGGACGAAGTAATTAAAAAAGAATTGATCGATGAGGTGTTGCATGTCAGTGATGCAGAGAACAATTCATCGATCGTATCAATTGTATTGCCATTATGTTTGAATAATCCTGATGAAAATATTGATACAAATGTGAATGCTGAAAATTCTATTGGAGAATTACAAGTGGATATTTGTAAAGAAACATTTGTTGATGATACTGATGAGATTTTGTTGCGGGAATTGAGCCAAGTGGATGAATTCAAGAGCAAAAAGTTAGTGAGGGATGACAAGAAAATATCCTTGACGGATAATTCAACGTGGGATTTTTGTGAAGGAGAAGAGAAGACGGATAGAAAGAAGAAGAGGAAGAAAAAGACATTGGTTGAAAAGTTTGAAGAAGAAGGTCTTGTTGACATAAATTTAGCAAAAAGTCCAGAGAATGAAAAATATGAATTGCAATGTGAGAGCGTGCCAAATACAACAACGATAATTAATCATGAAAGTGGTTTAATACATGAATTGACGACAGAATTACCGGATAATAAATTTAATAAACAAAGTATTGATGAAAGTAATATAAATAATGATATCAAAGAGACAAAATACAATGATAGTAATGTTTTACAGGAATTATTTGTAAATGTTGATGACAGTATTGAGAATAATAATTTGATAACTGTGATACAAAATGCAAGTAAGATAAATGAATCTGTAGTGTTAATTAATAATGATGATGATGATGATGATGATAAGAAGAGTTTAAAGGAGTTGATTAATTTATCAGAGGATAAAATAAATTTTAAGGAATCAGGTGATATTGAAAGTTGTCATTTAATTGATAATAATGTGGCAGCAAAATTGTGTAAGTCGAAAAATTTATCGCAATCATCGAATAATATTTGTGAAGAAGATATTGAACAATTTGATAAATCAATCAACAATACTGATAGTGAGGTAGTGTCGGAAGTATCATATTTAAAAGATATTCCAGAAGTAAAATTGAATAATAAATCTTTAATAAAACTTAAGGGTTTGTCAACTGATAGTGGAATTGGATCGTTGGATGTTGAACCGATAATAAAAATTGCTGAACATAAAGCAAAGAAAAAATTGCTGAAAAATTCTAAAGGTTCATCTTTTGATTGCGATGATGAAACTAAAGTAAAATTGATTACAGAGAAAAAATTAAAGATTAAATTTATTAATTCAAAAAGTTTGCCCGCTGGGGATGAAAATGAATGCAAGCAAAAATATAATTCTACTGACTTTAGTGATACAGAAATAATTAGAACTAAGAATTTAGATAAAAAATGTATTATTAAAACATCGTCATTAGAAGATGATGATAATTTAAAATCAGCTACGAAATCTTTGCCAATCCTTCACGAAGAATTTAAAAATTACGAAACGACTGTTTGTGATAAAGCCATTAAAGATTCGCCAGAAGACATTGACTTTTGGAGAGAAATAAAAACTGTCGAAACAACATCAACGAAAGTAAATAAATCTAAAGACAATTTAAAAAAGACATTCACAAACGAAATTCTTTCATATTCAACACCCGAATTATTACCAACGATTGATGATGTGAAACCAGATATCTCTACGACCGAATTATCTCCAGGATTACTTGTGAAAAAGAAGAAAAAAATTAAATGCACTGAAACCCCAGTGGAAAGAGAAAAAAAAGAGAAGACAGGGGAAATTATTTTTGACTCAACGACGCTTGAAGACGAAAAAAGTTCAGAGAGCTTACTTTCTAATAAAATATTACAGCAACTCGAAACACTTTTAGAAGAGCCAGTGAGACCAAAAACCTTTGATAATAAAGAAAATAAAAAAATAATGGATGCAAAAATTCATGATAAAATTTTATCTACAACAGAAAAATCATCTAGTCAACTCGATAATATTTCACAAGATATTAAATCATCTATAAATGACTCAACAGCACCAATTATAAATATATCAGAGTCTTCGAGTGTTCCTGAAATCAAAATGAATATTGATAATAACGATAAAGAGAACGATTATAACGATGATGAGAATGAAGATGATGATGAGCCAAAGACACCAACAAACGAAGAAGATAAACCAGAATTAATTAATATGTCCAAGTGGAAAGGCAGTCCAAATCTTACAACACTAAATGATAAAGAGGTCGCGTCAACCACAATTGAAACTGTAAATGAGGTCACGGGATCCACCGTTATGACTCCACCGACGTCAGGCAAGAAAAAGCTTGGACGTCGAAAGAAGTCGAGCACGAAGAGCATCGAGAGCACAATCATTCGTAAAATAACTGAAGAACGTTCGTCAAATTCATCTGATACAACATTAAAACCTGGTATATTTAAAACAACACCAAAAGTCAGTCCTAAAAATCCACCAGAAAAAAATCGTCCTGTTGATCTTATGAAGATGTTTTACACAACGCCAACGTCATTATTAACCGCAACACCCCGTGATTTATCAAAAGTTAAACGTGCTAAAATTAAACGACGAAAACATTCAACGAGAACACCATCAGCAAGCAGTGACAGTACTGGAAGCACAACAAGCACACAGAGCACTGGCACGGCCGAGAGTACACGCAGTAATTCTACTGAAGTTGAGGATGAGGCTGAACAAAAAAGAATATCATCTACTAGAAGCAATGACTCGGGTTTTGATGGTTCACCACGACTCTCGAGTACATTATTTATATTTATTTATTTATTTATTATTATTCTCACGCAATTGTGTTTATCACTAGCTTTATTATTTTATTTTGTGATTATGAATTATTAATACCGCATGATTTATTTGCATGATGAATTTGTGATTAATGTTTCAACTAGATATAGGAATAAATTGCTTTGTTTGATGAAAGTGCAATAGTGTTGTGAAAATTTACAGTCATGAAATATTATTTCAAGTGTGTCAATGAATAAATGCTGAAATGGTGCCAAATTTTGTCGATTGTTCACGTTTCATTTGATATTTATATATTATATGTGTAGATACATTGTATATATATTTTTTTTTTTAATGCTCCCCGACTGGGATTCGAACCCGGGACCTCTCGCACGCGAATCAAGAGCCATACCCCTTAGCCCAACTACTTATATTATATAAATTGTATATATTTATTTTTATATCACTTTATAATTTGACAATTAAAACTGCGCATGAAAATAATTAATCATTGCAGTATTACTTTGCATATTGAACGCGTGTATTCTCAAATGTTTAATTTAATTGATGATATTTTCATTATTTGCCATGAATATTTGCAAAAAATTACTTTTAATTGTGAAAAAATTGGATTTATTTAGAGGACATTATAGAGGTTCAATTCAGCAGTTATTTTTATTTGTCATTTTGTATTTTTGTTTCGTTTTTTTTAATGCAATGTCGGTTGGTATTTTTGTTTGAAATAACACGTGTTGCGTTCTATTAATGTACAATATTACACTTATGTCTTGAAGATAATTTTATTTTGTGTATGTAAACTAATTCACGCGTGCGAAAAACAGATGATTTAGATCACACAAACTGAAAGCGAATGATAAAACGAAATGAAAATTTATATACATTGTGCTGTCTGATGATTCAACGTATAGCCAAATTATGTCATATTTTTTTCAATAATAAGGTATGTTTATTTTCATGTATGTTTCGTTTTTTTTTTTTGTTTCTTTCTTTCTTTCTGGTGTATGATGAATTAGATTGTGACATGGCCTGTCATAAAAAGTGCGAGAAACTCACAGGAAATCTTTGTGGACTTAATCAAAAGCTCGTTGCTGAGGCATTGCAAGCTCTCAAACGAGGTAAGAAACTTATTAAATGAAAGAAAATAAATTTGCTTTATTATTCATTTTTTTTTTGGGCAATTATAATTATTTATAATAAATTTAATGAGAAGAAACACCTGGAATATTCATTATTATAACTTTTGATAATATCTTTAATATATTTTGTGAGATTTTTAAATTTATATTCACATGACACTGATTTTTTTTTTTTTAAATCGTCTACGATAAAATATAATCTTCAAATTATTATCAGCTTTATTTTGCGAGGGTTTTGTTTTATAATTAAACAAATTGAGATATTGTTTCTTTTTTTCTGCAAAAGAAAATTAACATTCAAGATTAATTTATAATTAACTTGAGTGCCCGAGTAAAAATGAAAAGGTGTCTTCAAAAGGCGCTGAAGAGGTCCACACAGTTTGAGAGGTCTGCACAAGGTCTCCACAAGTGGCCCACACATTTTTGAAATTGAAATAAATTTTGATTGTCGCTTTCAGGTGGACACAATGTGCTCACAGAGTCATTTTATCATTATAACCATACGCAGGTAGACAGAAAGTTTCAACAGATTTATTTGGTGAATGCCTGTGATAAAAATCATTTCATTATTTTTAATTTAATAAATTTGAAAGTCAACATTGAGTAAATTCAATTTTACAAAAATAATTATTGTTTATTTATATTTATTTATTTCAACTAAATAGTTTTGAAGTTAAATTTAATTACTACAATTTTTTTTATTGTTTTCTTCAACTTTTTGGATAAATTATATTTTTTTATTTAAGTTTAATGATTTCAAAATTAACAAATATAAATATCTTTACTATAATTTCAATCCTGCGATAAAATTATTAATTAATTATATCGAAAAGTCAGTTGCATAATTAAAAACATTAAATATTAATTAAAAATAACTTTGGAGAATTCAAAGGTGAATGATGCATAATCACTAGACTTTTAAATAAAATAATATTATAAACTCTGGATAATCTGAAAGCAGAGGCAAATTGTGTGTCTATAATATAAATCATTCAATTTAAAATTCAATGTTTAACTGTGAATTTCCTCGTGATATTTGCCAAAAATCCTGCGCATAGATGCCCAACTATTTTTGTCGATGTGTCTGTCTTTACCAATCATTCTATATCTTCTTCGACTTCTCTCTCTTTCTCTCTTTCTCTACTATGTATTTACATACTGTCTTTACACACTCTTGTTTGTTTAGTCCATGACGTCAGGTGGTTTATCCGTTAAAACAGTTTGCATCGGTGAAATGTGGATTTTCGTTTGCTGTCAGCGATCAGAGTTTCATTATTGCTTCCACGTTACAGTTCAATCGTTTATTTGACTCGAGAGTTCGATTTTTCCATATTGAAATAAACAATTTTATTTAATTAATAATGCGCTCGCGAAAGTATGATCGTCGTAGATTAGCACCACGTGATAGCAACATTGAATTAGAAAATTCACGCCATTTTAGTGAAATTAACAATGCTGATGTGGGTATGAATCAAATTTTTAATGGCGGCAATAAACAAATAATTCAAATTTTTTATTTGTCAATTTACTTGAATTATTTTAACTATGTATTATATTTTGATTCATCAGTGGATGAATAATTCATTAGATATTAAATAATGCTTATTAATTATTGCGAAATAATATATTAATTTGCGATATTAAATTGTTATGG
The DNA here is from genome assembly GCA_918226075.1 of Microctonus brassicae. NCBI lineage: Eukaryota > Metazoa > Arthropoda > Insecta > Hymenoptera > Braconidae > Microctonus > Microctonus brassicae. Next base: position 7,909,819 of record OW445482.1, on the reverse strand, counting down.
GGTATTTTTTTATTTTAGTTGATAAATCGAATGTTGGCGCGTTTGGATGGGAAAATTACACATACATGTGTACATAACCTCACTTATGACTGGAATTATTTTATTGATATCATTCACGACGATAAATCAATAGCTCGTTGATTAGTGAATTAAAAAAGCATCTTGATTCACTGAGAAAAAAAGATAATACATTTTTTTTCATCATCAACTGAACTTGATAAAAACCGTTCAAAATTAAAAATTGATAGGTTATGTTGACGATCAACGGAGTGTGCGTTGTATATCGATTTACAAAATAATTAATAATGATTTAAGTATTATTAATTATATATATTTAATATAAATTCATTATCAATGCTTAATTAATTAGAAATTTCTGTCAATATTTATTAATTAACTGTAAATAAATATTATTTTTTGAGCGTACGTAAAATGCAATAGTTATGATTTTGAGTGAAAAAAAAAAAAATACTTCTCTTACGTTACGATTGACGTCTGGGTTCTTTAGTTTATTTTTGTGACAACAGAAAAAAAAAAATAGTATTATTGTGGTTCCGGGGAAAACCGAATGTTTAAAAAAAGAGTTAGCCCTCTCTTCTTCCTCTACTTCATGCTTATGCATTTAAATAGATTATGATTTAATTAGAATTTTATTTAATAAGACAGTATTGGTAATTTGATTTATATGATATGAATTTTGGATATATAAAATACATTTTATTCAAACACTATCTACAATAATTTTCGCACCACTCACTACAAAACGTTGCCAAAATTATATCCAAATTAAGACTGTATACAAACTTATTCTTGCTTGAATAACTCAGATAGTTTATTTCAAAAACAGCAGCTGTTACTGCGTCATCATACAATTATCTTCCTCTGGCACTCAGTCACAATTAACTATTACTTTATATATCCATATAAAATATAAATCATATGCATATAATTATATTCTTTTATTAAATTATTGATGAAGAAATAATTATTGATATTTATTGACGATAATTTATTCATCATTTTATACATTCTAATATTTATTTCTCTAATAATAATTATGCTGTCGTGATTCTATGTGCACTCAACGGTTTGAGTTTTCTTTTTTTCGGCTAATTTCGAATGCATGTGCTTCATGTTTCCATATCGTCAACAGTCAAGATTACCTTGCAGTGCTTCCGCAAATGTCTCTGGTATTCTTAGCATAGAGATGACTGCATAAATTCCTAGTTAAACTTAATTATTATACGGGAAAATGAAGAGAAAAAAAAATTAATTTCAATAAATTAAATCTACATTTTAAACAAAAATATATTTTTATAAAGATTACTTAATATATTTATTTATTAATATATTTAATTGAACAAATTGATCAATCATTTATTTATTTATTTGTAATACAATTAAATAATTTGTTTTCAATGAATAAATTTAAACTATTGTTTTATTTACTTATACAAAAACTTTTGATTCGACCTTGATACATTTATATTTTTCACACCTACGCACGTATAATTTAACGTCTGTTGATGTATATTTATAAAAAAATATTTTTAAATTCGATAGTTTAAATTTAATATGAAGACAACATAAAGAGAATAAAAAAAAAAAAAAAAAAGCTGATAGTTGTTATATAGTCTTGAATAAAAATTAAACAATGATGAAAAACTGATTGGAAATATTTTAAGATTATTTTGAAACAAGTTACGAAAAAATATATTTGTAAGAATTGTCATTCAACCTCAAAGTCTAAGTGCAGTCTCCTGCGTCTTTCCATGACCCTGAGTCGATCATGAAATTTTTATTTATATTATTATATTGCTGTAAATCCCACGCATTTAGCAAGTACACACGTAGCACCTGTTGTGAATTACTCAGCCAGAACTTGACCACTTTTTTTTTTCTTAAATTCATATAATATTTAATTTAAAATAAAATTCAAACGCAAATATAATGACAGTGAATTAAATAATATTTCCATCAATAACACGGAATATAAATACACATGAAAAATATATTAATTAATTTAATTTAATTTAATTAATTAATTAATTTATTCATGAGCGATGATGCTTTAATGTATGTGTAAATTTGGCTTTTGTTTGCTAAAGAAAAACGTTTTAATAACAGTCTTCGTCCAACTTTGCAGTCTATCTATTTTTGAAGAATGTCACACGGCCAAAAGTACGAATAGTGCAGGTAACATACGAAAATTAACTAGTTTAAACCAGAGTTTGATGCAGCAATTAAAATAAACCCTGAAAATAAATAAATAAAATTTGAAAAAATATATATTCATAATAATTTTTTCTTTATTTTTTTTAATTTAATTATTTTATTATTAATATTTAATTTTACAGCGCCTTCACAATCATCTGACAATCAACGCAACTCAGACAGTTCTGATCATGTTCATGGTGGCGGACGTATTACACCACCAGCAACGAATTTACCAAGATTTAAAAAATATCTCGTGGAGGACTTTAACTTTCTCAAAGTAAGTAAAATAAAATTATCATTTTTTTTATTACACAAAAAATATTATTATTTAAAATTATTTTTTTCTTTTTTTTATGTCTGGAGAGAGTTTAATAAATTATTATTTACTCGTGAAATATATATGTTGGGTAATAATTTGAGAGAATAATTTTCAGCTGCCAAGTATAGTATATATCATCCACATGCTACCAAAAATTTCGACGATGAATTATAGTCTTAAATATGTTGCATTATATTATATACATAGCTAATAATAATAAACACAGCTCTGTTCAAGTAATTTTATAAGTTTTATTTAATTTATAAGTATTTGTATATACAGGAAAAAATATTGTATTAAATATTTAGAGAGATTGAAAGTAGAATTGAATTATTGAATTGATTTATCATATTAAATTTAGTTTATATATTTAATTTTATTCACTTTAACTATTGTTAAATTGCAATTAAAAATTCTAGGTTTATTAGTTGGATATAAAGATTAATTTTATCATGAACTAAATTTAATTAATGAAATTATTAATTTGTTTTCTTTTTTATTCTTGATATAATTTCGAATTATTTTATATTGTGATAATTATTATTAAATATTCACGTGAATTAATTTTTTTTTTTTTATTCAGGTTCTTGGAAAAGGCAGCTTTGGAAAAGTATTGCTGGCAGAATTGCGTGGAACTGATTGTGTCTACGCGGTAAAATGTCTGAAGAAAGATGTAGTACTAGAAGATGATGATGTTGAGTGTACATTAATTGAAAGGAAAGTTTTAACATTGGCAACGAGACATCCGTATTTGTGCCATTTATTTTGTACATTTCAAACTGATTCACATCTATTTTTTGTGATGGAATATTTAAATGGTGGCGATCTAATGTTTCATATACAAAAATCTGGAAGATTTGCTGAATTTCGTGCGAAATTTTATGCCGCTGAAATTTGGTCAGGATTGAATTTTCTTCATAAAAAAGGAATTGTTTATCGTGATTTGAAATTAGATAATGTTTTATTGGATTTTGAGGGACATATAAGAATTGCAGATTTTGGAATGTGCAAATTACAAATATTTTTGGATAGAACTGCTGATACTTTTTGTGGTACACCTGATTATATGGCACCAGAGGTTTGTATTTAATTTATTTTTATAGTATTATCAAAATGCTATTACAGAGAGTATTATCAATTATTAAAATTACACAGAAAATCGCAATACATATTTTTATCGAGAATTGAACGCACTACAAAAATAGTCTCTTCACATTTTTTGTAGCCCCCTTTTTTTTCTTTTGTAGCCCAAGTAAAATTGTAACAATTTTAAAAATATTCTGGAAGCATTCTATTTGTTTTATTAGCTAAAAATACTATTGTTTAACATTTTTCGAAAGTTAAATATATGTTAGAAGTGAAATTATTACGTATTTTGTCAATAAAACTAACAGTTTTGGTGTAATATACAAAAATCAGCCGAATTTACGAAAAATTGAACTTTGACATTGAATAACTTTTAAACAAGTAAACTAATCAAAAAATTAGAAGAGACCTTTTTTGTAGAGCGTTCAATTCTCGACAAAAAATATACATTGCAATTTTCTGTGTAATTAATAGTTTGCAAGTTACAAAAATCAGAAGATGTAAAAACAATTTTTCATGTTACTCTTATGGAAAATAGAAAAGTGCGATGTTTTTTTTTTTTGATCACCCTAAATTGTATTTAAAATGAATATTTTATTTAAATTGCAGATTATTAAAGGACTAAAGTACAATCAATCGGTGGATTGGTGGTCGTTTGGTGTATTACTTTATGAAATGTTAACTGGTCAATCGCCATTTTCTGGTTGCGATGAAGATGAATTATTCTGGAGTATTTGCAATGAAAGACCATTTATTCCCCGATATCTCAGCCAAGAATCCATGGATATTTTAGTTACTCTATTAGAAAAAGACGCCGGCAAAAGGCCACTTGGTCACGAAATTCAAGCTCACACTTTCTTTCGCGTAAATAAAAATTCATAATTAATTTAATTTTATTCGCCTAAAATTAATCAATTACAATAAAATATTAAATTTTATTTTATTATTTCACAGCATATTCATTGGGATCGACTTGAAAGAAGATTACTGGAACCACCATTTAAGCCTGCATTGGATCACACTCTCGATACGAAATATTTTGATACAGCTTTTACAGTAGAGAGGCCGCGGCTTACACCAGTACCTGAACAAATTTTATTATCAATGGACCAGTGTGTCTTCAGAGGATTTTCCTACACAAATCCCAATGCCACTGACTGAAACAAAATTTACAGTAAAGAAAAAAGAAACAAAAGGGAAAACTAAGAAATGAAAATATAATGAGATTATTATATCAATTCAATTAAACAATCCTATTCTGGATTAAATTAATATGCTGTGATGAAGCGTTCATGTTATAAAATATATATCGACATTCTTTGAAATTATAATTAGAATACAATTATAAAAAGTGAACGCCAGAGCAAGAAATGAAAACAGCTTAGTCAATAAAACATCAGAAAATCTCAAAATATGTCGAAAAAAATGAGAGAACGAAAGTGAATTAATTTTTTGTAAAATAAAAAATATATATTTAGTTTTACGTAAATATCTTTAATGACAATTCGATATAATTAATACAGATAAGTAAATCTAATGAAAAAGTATAAGAAACGTCATTTTAATTTATTATTTCTCTGTTTTTGGAAGAAGATTACAACTCCATGCTTTAAATAATCTCACGTTTATCTATTTAAAGTTGACGTGCGTGTGCGTGGATGTTAATGTATTGAACTGAGCATGCAGGCTGATGTACACATCAATCGTAGTGGGTGAAGACATAGTTATAAGTTTTCAAAACAATTTTATTATTTTATTTCTCAATGGATCGTGAAAAGAAAAAAAAAAGAAATCAATAAAGAGACAAATTAATAATTACAAAGATGATTTAATTAATAAACACAATTATAAGTTTATTATTGGGATAAGATATTTAAATAGCTATAGATTTTTCATTATTATAAGGAAAGGAACAAATGTATAATGTAATTTTACGATTAAATAATCCTCAAGTGTATCAGAGAATTAATGTAAAATTTATATATTTATGACTGAAATGTACTCAAAGATGGAACGAATTGAGTAAATGTAGTATGAAACAACAGTTTATATAGCACAATTACTGTGCTTTTCATGCAGCTGCTGAGCACGTGCGCCACCGCATTTTGAGAGGCCAATAGTATATGTATACTATTAAAAAAAGAAAAGAAAAAATAAACTAATAGTTTATTGAGTGTATTTAAAATTAGAAGGGTGAAGTGTACCGACTATACAGGTATATTATTTAACTTTTCATTGTGTCATGCAAGCACTCAGTATATAGTATATACCAAAACAATCAGCAAATCAATCTAAAGTTTAATTAAATGTCATCGTTGATATTATTATTGATTTATTGACAATAAATTTTGTCAATAGTTCATTTAATCATTGGATAAATGATTAATAGCTGGTTTAATAACGAAATTTTGATGCAGTAAATTTATTCTTTCAATTCTTAATCATATATACATATCTTTTTTTTTTTTAGTTATACTTTAAATTATTTATAACTTCGCATTTCCCTTGCATCAATTCGACCCCAATAGATAAAAGATTGAGCACGCGTATGTACTTTAAGCTTCTCTCATTCATTTATGTTTTTTTTTTTTTGTTGTTGTTCCTTCTCTGTATTTATATTCATATTTTTCTTCTTTCGTTTTTGAGCTTTTCCTTATTTTAAACTTTCATCTGCCTCCTGCAGCAGATGAAAGAATCTTTTTTTTTTTCTTCCTGTTTCACGTGTTGTACTTTTTAATTCTCTTTCTTTTTATATATATATTTTTTTAAATTTCTTTACTCTTGCTTTCTCATTTGCTGTATATAATAATATTATCTGATTGTGTGCTAACTTTAGAACCCCCAAAGAATTGGCAAAGTGTTGGCTACGAGTGTCTGACAAACACCAAGAGCTGAAAGTGCTTCAAATTATTTTTTTTTTTTTTTCTATATAAATATTTTAGAATGAACATAAATAAATAAAATAAATAGTTTCAAAAAGCGTAACATGTAAATATTATATATTTCTGTATGACTCTACTAAGTCTGTGGAGAATATATACAATGATGGTTTATTACTGATTACTTACAGTAACTAAAACCCCAGTGTGAAAGTGGGAGACTGTTGAGTTGAGTTTATGAGTCGTGACTGAATCAATTGCCCGCGCGAGGCCGTAAAACACCATCAATTCTCAATTCATGACATTTCCACACTGAGCATGAAGTAAATGAAAGAATAAAAAAAAAAATGAACAAAATTGCACATACGTTTAACTGAATAAGAGGAATAAGGAGAATTGTAAGTGATGCGAATCAGGGTCGTTCTTACTCATCATCTGTGTACGTGGCTTTCATACAAAATGTTGAAATCTTCTAGCTATTTTTGTGCTACTCATTCTGTCTCTTCCTCAAGTCTCACAGACACTTATTCCAAAAACCACTTTCGTGTGTCTTATTTAGTCACATATAAAATCCTCTAACTTTTCACACCAGTAGTAACCACATTTCCTCTTAATTCCAATACATTAATCCTAACCTATAATTCACCACTAAAAATGAAATAATATTCTATTAATATTTCCTTTTATGAGAAATTATAGTTTCAATACATGAATCCTAACCTATATTTCATTACTAAAAAAGAAATAATATATTCTATCAATATTTCCTTTTAATTTCAATACACGAATACTAACCTATATTTCACCACTAAAAAAAAAAATATTCTATGAATATTTTCTACATTTTAATTTTGATATCAAATAATATATTTAAATAAATATAAAGTGCAGTATTCATCAGGAACATTATGAATAAATCGGTGAAATAATGTGAGTACAATATCTGAACTCATTTGCTGAATGAATAAATACACAATAAAAAAAAACATCAAAGAGTTGATACATGTAAAAGTAAAAGAGCATCAAAGAAGTAAGAAGTGTTACGAGTAGAACGGTCAATGGTCTCTGAATAATCTTTCAACGGAAACTTTTCCTTTTCTTCTTCTTCTTCGTCTTTATGTTAGTTTTTTTTTTATTTCAGGTCTGCATCACGTCTTCATTTCTTTCTTCTCCAACAGTTCAATTTGGTTTCCCTCAATTTCTACTGATCATAAAATGGACACAGGCAATATATAATTTAATGAGAAGTGCAGAAAGAAACATAATGTTTATACCAAGAGTGAAATAAGTGGTGGGCGAATCATTCTTTGCGGTGAATGATAATGTGTCTTTGCAGGGCCGCAATACTCATCTTCACAGTGCGGGTGTATGATGATTTATAAATAGATCTCATATACGTCTCGTCAAGTGTTCCGTCCCTAGTGGCCGAAGGTTATTTTCGAGATCTTTGGCGTCGCGCAGAGTTGTTTGCACGTTCCTCATCATCTCAAAGCTCGTGCATGGTACAGTCGGCCAACATACAGAGAGTAATAGCTAAGAAGCGCCACACAGTGTGTCTGTGTCATCCAGTTCGGTGGCTTAAATAATTGTCGACATTAAACAAAAATAAATAGTAAAAAAAAAAATAACAACAAGGTGGTGCAAGTGCAATATCATCAGTGTTGAAACACTTTGTAGATAAACTTTGGTCTCTTATGTATACAATTTTATATATACATTTATTTATTTAATTTATATTTATTATTACAATTTATTAAATTTTCCAATACAACGGAATCATGTGTTATGTATAAATAATTCAATTAGTTTTTGTTAAATCTTCATAATTTTATTTGTATTAATGAATGTAAATTTTCAAATGCGACAAAATTTTCTAAAAATTTTTATCAATTTTAAAAATGAAAAATAGATATTTATATAATAATTACGAATTGAAAAGATACATAAATTTAGATTATAATAATGATAGTTTTGAATTAATAATATTAAATAAAAATAATTAATTAATAATAAAATCATCAACGAATTAATGCCGAGGATGTTTAGTTCATTGCGACTTGGGACAATGCGTTCACGCGACAAAAGTCGTGGACGTCCTGGCAGTGTTGCTACAACAGCGAGCTCAGATTCAACTCGCACTGAAGACAACATTCAACAGCATCAATTGTCGCATTATGGATCAAATAAATTTTTGGTATTAGATGATATTGATTTGAGCAATGGAACATCACCAACTGGTGTATCATCAAAGGTAGCACAGGTGCGAGTCGAAAGAGAAAGCGGTAGTCTTGGTGTAACATTACGTGGTGGTGTTTCGAGAGCATTAATTGTCACTGGTGTTAAATCCGATGGTCCAGCAGCACGTGAAGGACGTGTTAGACCTGGTGATCGATTACTTGCAGTTGACGAAACAGAATTACGTGGATTAAGTTTGACTGAAGCACAAAGAGCACTTAGACGAAGTTCTGATGCTCCAGTTGCTTCATTAACTATTGAATACGACGTAGCAAACATGGAGGAAGCAAGAGCTGCAACTTCTGGACCACTTCTCGTACAATTAGAGCGTGGTTTATCTGGTAAATAATAATTTTTTTTTTTTATATGTATATTTATTAGGGTACTTTGTTTGAGGGGACTATTATATTTTTTTCTTGGGGGATGGACAAAATATTACTCTAAATATTCAGAAAAAAAAATTCCCATCAAAGCTAATGAGCACTTAATTTTAATATTAATTATTTCCTAAATTAATTTGAAATTTTATTATTTAATTAATACGTAAATCTCAATTTTTTTTTTCCATTTATGCATAGTTTTGCGGTATTTTATGCTATTTAATTGGTTCTCAGCAGAAATTGTACAGGAATATTTAATGTTTAAAAGTGCCTATTACTAAATTATGTTCTGTGAACTGCCCTACCGGTAAAAAATATTAAAGCCGATTTTTGCTTGAATTTCATGGTTTTTTTTTTCGACTTTTATCGAAAACTATCAACTTTGTAGCAAAAGTATATAGGACCTTTTTTGTAGGAAATGAAGTTTTCTACAAAAAAGTTATTTTACCAAAAATTGTAGAATTGGTAGTTTTCGAGAAAAATCTAATTAAACATATGAAAATTTGAACTATTTTGGTCCTCTATGAATTGCATGATATTATTTTGATTGGATTTTTCTCAACAACTATTAGCTCTACGGTGTTTGGTTAGAGGAACTATATCATAGAAAATTTAATTTCCTACAAAAAAGGTCTCTTTAACTTTTGCTATAAAGTTGATAGTTCTCAAGAAAAATCAAAAACACCATGAAATTCGAGGAAAAATCGGCTTTAACATTTTTTACCGGTAAAACAATTCACATAAAATAATTTAGTGATCAGCACTTTTAAAGATTATCTATTTCTGTACAATTTCTGCTGAGTACCAATTAAATAGCATAAAATGCCATGAAGTTATGCATGAATAAAAAGAAAAAAATTGAGATTTAATTGAAATTTTTTTTTTTAATGTTTAGAGTAATATATTTCATCAATACTGCGAAAAAAAAATAGTCCCCTCAAACGAAGCACCCTAATATTTATATTCACTTTATAAATCATAATTACATATCGTTTATATTAAGAGTATATATTTTTAACCATACTGAGATAATAAATCAAACGTGAATGTTTTATTTCACATGTATATGTAGCGATAAACATTTATAGGAATTGAGTTAGTTGATTCATTCAAAAGTGATGTTTATTATTCTATCTTTATACGCAACGCAATGATTATATAGTTCATAAATATACTTCACAGGCGAATTAGGTTTAACAGTTAGGGAGACTCCAAGTGGTGTCTACATTGAGAGCTTGCGGCCAGCCAGCACTGCAGATAGATGTGGAGCACTTCAACCTGGCGATAGACTTCTTGCTGTTGATGATACACCAGTCCAAGACGCTATTACTGCAGCTAAATTACTACGGAATATTTCTGATAATTGTCGTATTGCACGATTACAAATATTACCCAGACCACCTAGTGCATCATCAAGAACGGTAAAAAGACGTGCACAGCCACAAGCACAAACTGGTGTTAATCAAACACTTTATACAAAAGAAAATCTTACGATATTATTAAGACCCGATCATCGGGGTCTTGGACTTGCATTAAGATTAGCTGATGATGGCGTTAATTATGTTGTTGATCTTTTGGAAGCTGGGGGTCCAGCTGAAAGAAGTGGTGTGTTGTTACCGGGCGATAAAATTATTGCTATTAATCGACGAATTCTTCGGGATCTTCAAGCTAGCGAAGTCGCTGCTATACTTGAATCTTCTCAGGTATAAATATTTATTTTTAAGTAGATTATTATGTAGAATATATTTAGATATATTGATATTTATTGATGGTAATTTTAAATGAAATTAAATTAAATTGGTATATTTGAAATGCAGGTGGAATTAGTGATTGAATATAAAGTTGGTGGTCCAGTTGTACCGAGTTCAGGAATTTTTACTGTGCGAGTAGCACGACCATTAGGTGGTCAGCCTGATCTTGGATTAACTGTTAATGAAGATTTAATAATTGCTGAAGTAAGACGTGGATCATTGGCGTATAGAACAGGAAGTTTAGCACCGGGTGATCGACTTTTAGCTATTGATGGACAAAAATTGGATCCTGGTGATTTACGACAAGCGGCACAATTGCTTCATCGACCTGGCACTTCAGTTGTGGCTTTAACTATAAAAAAACCAGACATTACAACAGATACACGGTATTGATATTTATTTTGATTTTTATATTTAAATGAAATTTAAATTGTTAATTTTGTTTTCATGATTTTTGGAATTTAATTATTATTATTGATTATAGAGAAGGAAGTGTGTCAGGTGATACTGCAGTTCAATCGCAATATCCAGCGAGTATTTTACGATCGGGTAGAGAAAGTTTGCCAAGTGTTGATAGTGCTGTGGATTCTTGGGGTGAACTTGGTGAAGTTGGTAGTTCTGCACCTGAAATTATCAGACTCTGGGACACTGCTTCTATTGATAGTGGACAATTGGACCTTCCAATGACACATTATCCAGGGTAAAATAAATAAATAAATATTTATAATTGAATTTACAATTTAAAAATTACTAGATTAATTTAAAAAATAAAATTTTATTGTTGTAGCTCTCAGGATAGAAATTCAGGAGAAAATCGTGCACAAAAAATTGTACACATTTCTCTTCATAAAGATTCTGTTTATGAAGATTTTGGATTTTCTGTTTCTGATGGATTGTACGAAAGAGGAGTGTATATAAATCGTTTAAGACCTGGTGGGCCATGTGATGGCGTTTTAAAACCATACGATCGAATACTTCGTGTCAATGATACAAGTACAGAAGATTGTGATTGTTGTCTTGTGGTACCGTTGATAGCAGCTGCTGGTTCACGTTTAGATCTCACAGTTGCTCGACCACTTTCACCTCAAAATGTTACAAAAAATTTATAAAATTATCAAAATAACATTTTACATTTTAGATTTATCCAAAAAATATATTTGGCCACTCAGAAAATAATATTTTGTAAAAGTTTAAATAAATAAAACTACTTCATTAGTAATTTTAATTAATATTATTAATACAAATTTTTAATTTTAGACTCATGTGTCCACCGTATTTTGCGATGATACACAAAAAATCAAATCTAATAAAATAATTTTAATAGACATATTGTTTATAATATAAAGAAAATGCAGGTGGCCAAATACTTTTGAACGACAGTGTAATTAAATTTAAATTCGAAATTTAAATTAAAAATATAATATTTAGACATTAATATTTGATAGTTTGATAATACTTTATTCAATTGGGATACAAACATAAACGACTCCCGGGCATATAATTTATCAATATTTTTGTACGCATACGTTTATTTATAAAAATAAATGTACTATATAGATTGCTCTATTTGTTTTTTTTTATCTATAACACACTCTCTTTCTCTCTCACATTTTATCATCCCCATAAACATTTTCACAATTATTTACAGTTATTTCGTTTCATTTACTAATTTATTCATCTCAATTCGAAATCTATCTAAACGCGCACTTATTAAAAAGTACTTTTATGCGATTGGAGCAACAAATATTCAAGTAAATAATTGAATTTAATTAATACAAACAATATCTTGATAATAAAAATTGCGACTGACCTCAGATAAATTTATAATTTAATTTATAATATATAAATGAAGGGTTACGAATAAAATTAATCATCTCAATTGTACAAACGCTTTTTTTTTTTTCCTGAGAAAATATAACTCTGTTCAATTGTCATATCAGACTCATTATACGAATCAGTTCCATTTTATAATCCATGAATTCTTCACAATAATTACAAATAATTGCTGCGGAATATCAATGATTAATGATATAATTAACGATTGAACCTGCAATCGACTTATTTCGATTTTTCTTTTTATTTTATCGAGAGAAACAATTTACTTCAAATCTTACCAGCAAGACTGAATAGAGCGCATCGAGAATTGTCATTTAACTAACGATTATTTAATCAATTTATTTACTTATTAATTTTTTTCTTTCAATTAAAAATGTAATCTATAATTTTTTGATTTTTCTCTTTTTAATTTCCTATTCCCAATGAATTAAAAAATTTTTTAAAACATAATGAATATTGTAATTCTGGAGAAAAAAAAAAGGGCTCATAATAAGTAATAAGAATATAATTAGCTCCATGTTATTTACAATTCTAAGAAAAAAAATTCATCGACATTCGATTAATTGTCAAAAAATCGAAAACAATAATAATAATAATAATAATAATAATAGAATTATTACATAATACTCATCGATTGAATTATTTTTTTCAATAGACTTTTGATTTGACTGAAATGTGAAATGAGGTCCGTAATGAGAATAAAAATGAAAATGAGAAGAAAAAAAAATTTTTTTTTTTCCAAATTACTTAAGTTATTAAATTAAACCGCTAATAATCGATGTTTATCAGAGCTCCAACCATTGGCTTGTAACGTTGCACTACCATTCGATAACTCTGTATACACCGGTAATAACGTAACTTTTTTTTGTTCTTGTCGTTGATCATATTTCGCTTTATTATAGCAAAATACTCCCATAATAGCTAATGTCATTCCAAAAATATTAACTCCAGTTACTGGATTACCTAATATAAATAATGTTACAGCAATAACAAATATTCGTTTGCTTGCATTAGCAACTGCATATGTAAGTGGCGTTACAATTGACATAACCGAAAACGCAACAATATTTTGAAGCCAATTTAAAATACCATCAAGCACTAATAATCCTAAAACATTATAACTTATTGAATTCACGGATAATGACTCGACAATCAGACTTTTTAAATCATAAATAATCCAAACTGGTAGAAACATAATGAGTGCAAGTCGCCCTAAAATAAATAAAAGTCTTAAATGATGAATACCAGTATCGCACAAAACCTGCAATGAAATAAATAATAATATTATATTTTCCAATTAAATTATTTACAAATTTTATTTAATCAATTGTTGTTACTTACTTTTTTCGAGTAAATTGTTTGCAATGAGAATGCTACTGTTGATGCCAATGCGCTGATAAGTCCAATGAAATTAAAACTCAGTTCTGTAAGTGTTGCAATTGCCACACCACCAACAATTGGTACCAAGCTCAAATAAACTCTGTTAGTTTGTTTTTCACGTAATATTATTCTTGATAGGATTACAGTAAAGATGGGCATTGTAGCCTTCACTGGGTCAGAGCCAAATATAAATTAATACATCATGTAGAAAGAAACAAAAAAAATGAAATCATTAAAAATATAACCTCAATATTAATCATACATTCAATATTATAAATTATTTATCTATTATATAAATAAATACATTTATATATTTGAATATACAGATCAATATGTGGAAATAAGTCTTGGGCAAATAATAATATCTCATACCAGTGTGAGCATAAGATACAGGAACCTTCCAAATGCTGACGTGGCTGAATACGTTGGCAAGAAATTTACCAAGTGCAAGTGGTACAATTAATCTAAAATAATATCGCCATGATATTTCAGCTGAGGATTTACGTACACCCCATAATGAAAAAAATGGTCCAGATAATATTGTGATTGAGGTTAGTTGGACCATTGTAACCGTCATTGGATATGGAAATTCCGAGAGTAAAAGTTTACCAACGACATTATTACTGCTGGATACTACATACCACAGCACACATAAAAATAATATTGTTACAGTCTCTCGTCCCTCATGTTTCTCCACCATAATTGTTTAATTTTATTGATAACGATATGATGAGACGAAAAGTGGGTGGTAAGGTTATATATAAAAACAAATATGGATTACAACTGCGCCAAATATTGTGGCGAATAAAATACGTACATACGGTTATAACCACTCACTGAATGTGATTTTACTCCCTCTTTGAATATAATTTTATTTGAATGTTCAATGTAGTACGCGTGTTCAAACAATTAGCTTCATACGAACAGATGATATTATATTTCCCCCACTATTATTCTAAATTAACCTCCATTTTTTTTTATATGCATATTAAATAATGCTTTGAGAAGAAGACTATAGAGGGCTTGACTGACAACCAATCACAATACAGAGAGAGATTATTGCATTAAGAAATGGCGCCAAAGTTCGTTGAATTTTCAAAATTTTTTAGCTAAATCGTCTTGGATTATTTTTCATCTTCTCAAAACGAATTTAAAGTAATAAAATATTAATAAATGTATATCACCAGTTTGTTTAATATGGAAATGAATTATTTATAAATAAGAACACAGGACTGAAGATATTTTTAATGATCTTTGTCAAATATTTTTTGTTTTTCTCGACTAATTCATCACTATATGTTTAATAAAATATTAAACATTTATATTTGGCACAAGTTTATTGGCAACTGATGCAGTTACTGGAATAATACGTCCTTGTTCGTCAACAAACTGAAATAAATAATTTGGTCTTCCATTTACATAAGATAAACTTCGTGCTGCATTCACATTTATATATGCATTATTTTCTGTCATTGCCATTACTAAATCTGCTATAGATTTTGGTACAATCATAACTCCTTGAAATATTGTCATTCCATATTGTCTACCAGCAGCAAAACCATCATCAATAAGCCGATTGGTAGCACCAATTAATGAATTAAATGAAGCTCCTAAATTATTAATATTCTTCGAAAAAACGCCAAATCCATTTTGAAATGTCTAAAATACACATTAATAAAAATATTAACAAGCAATTAATTAATTGATAATATAAATTAAATAATATAATATACATTACCTGATGAATAATATTTACTATTCTATCAATGATTTGAGCTTTGTATCTGAATAAATTGCCCAAAGGTGATTGTTCTAAATTATTAGGATAATTATTTTGATAGCTTTCAATGAGTGGTGCTGAATAAATAATCTGTAATACAATAAAGTATAATTATTACATACAGATAATAATTATAAATATATAAATAAATATTAAATGATATTTTACCTGGCTAAATGTAGAGAGGAAAAGACCAATACAAATTAATCGTAGGAACATGATTGTTCTTGATGAAATATAATCTTATTCTGCAAGTAGAAATGTAATTCTCCAATCATTTATATTAATTCCTACTGGAATATTTCATTTTAGAAGACAGAATAAATTAATACACACTTGTGTACATATCGTTGATCTTATTACATACGATTTTATACTCTTTATCATATTCCTGAAAATAGAAAAAAATATTTAAGAATGAGTCATAATTAATTTTTTTTTTATCATCTGTATTCGTTGAATAATAATTGAAATGATGAATTTAAATATATTTACATATCAATTCCATGATAAATTAATGTTGCCAAAAATTTTGTTTCATTTTAACGTCATGTATAACGATTAATTGAGAACTAGAATTCAAACTTCATGGTCATATATATATTGATCATATAATATATACACCAACGCATATAAATTATATATCTCTGCAATCAAATAATACTCGTGAATTTATTATGTGATATAAAAACTTACTGGAAATGAAATATTATGGTATTTATTTCCTCACAAATTATGTGAAAAATAATTTCAAAAATTATATTAAATGCCTGGCTTGATAAATCAATTGAAATTGTTTCTAGAAACATTCAACAATATTATTAAATATATATTTAATTCTATTATTTATATCACCTAGATATTTATATTTATGTAGAAGTTTATATAATAAATAATAAATTCTGCTTTTATCTTTTGATAAAAATAAATATATAAAGTGATAATTTTATTTTTTTCATTATTCATAACCTCACATTTCTATTACCACTTATAGATGAATATACTATTGCAACTATAATATTGTTCTTTGCTGCTGCATCTATTGGAAATGATGCAAATATTAATAATGCAACTATGAATAATATGCTGATGAAGTTATGGAATTAATATAAAATTTTAAATACCTCTAAAATTAATGATCATACATAAAAAAAATTACATCACCAACTTGATTGTTGATGAATGTCAAAAATTTAATCCTAATAGTATTACAATTATCTTTAACTTTGTTTTACATATTATTTCATTATATTTATTCCATATTTCTACAGCAAATTCTACAATATAATTATATAAATCAATAAAATAGATTTAAATCACAGTCTTGCTTTTACATAAACATATCATTTAATTATTATTATATATTACGCATTCAATATTACTGAAATATTATTAATGCTCCATGGTTTATTTGATATGATATAATAATAAATAGATAATAAATAGAAAATCTATAATTTGCATGAATCAATTATGTATTTGATGCTTGTATCACTTTTTTGAGATGATGCACAATATTTATTATTAACAAAAGAATTTTAAAATATCTACATTTTGTGAAATTGAAAAAATAAAGTTTTATAAATATTGAAAGAATTATCTACAACAATTAATTATGACCATCACCACATGGCTGTTAATTATTTATATTTTTCATGGATAAAGTTGGGTGAGATATATAAAAATTCATATACTTAATTATTCTTGTTAATTAAATAATACACATAATTCTCATTATAAATATTAAACTCATACAAATTATTTAATATACATTCAAGGTAATGCAGTTCTGATAAACATTCATAAATAAATTGATTCAACACAATCTTGACAAAATAAAAGCTGTATAAAAAATGGATTCCAACAATACAAAAACTATAATAAAACAAAAAAAATTCGTTGATATATTATACCGTTATGGTTTTTTTATATTAATGCTTTTATGTATGTTACTGGCATCAACTCAACCGAATCTGGGTGGTGCTGATGGTATAAACAAAAGATTTATTAAATATTAAAAGCATTGAATTCATTAAAAGCAAAATATCTCTTCAGTTTGCTTTAAAGACAATTGTTTCTTAATTTTTTTCTTTCAGGAATTATAAATGGTAATTTTATCATATGGTATTTGGCAGTACCGATAACTTACTTAGAAGCTGGTCTCATTTGTACCCCAACATCATTGTACTCTGCAATAACTGATGGATATCTTTTAGCTTTTGTCATGACATTTATGTACATTTTAATGCCACTTTTAGCACGAGTTAGCAGCTGTTTATTAATATATGCCAATGTCAATATGTGGCTCCTAAAAGGAATGGAGGTAATAAAAACAGAACAATCATTAAATAAAATTATCTAAAAAATATTCATAAAATAAATAAATATATTCTATTCTAGGTTTTTTACTGCATGCCACCACCACTTAATGTTAGCATTGTTTTAAGCCGATTAACAAACAGCGATATTGCCACAAGTATTGTAACAACAATTGTATCGCATTTTTGTGGACTTATTATATCGCCAATATTACTTTACCTTATGGTAAACAAATAATTATAATTGATTTAAATTGATATTCACCTGGAGAAATAAATTTCATATACTTTTAATTTAATAGTTAGGCACATCAACTCCACCACTTGTTGGCATTAATATCAGTGAAATAATCTGTGGTACATTAGTGCCTCTTGCAATTGGTATTATATTACAATTGTCAATATCAACATTGAATTCATATGATGGAATTCAAACCAAATGGATTCCACTTGGATTACTGTTAATTACAGGATATCATTGGTTTTGTGATGCAATTACTGTTGATTCTTCAGCTATTCAAGCAGTTGATATATTACTGTGCATAATGATTGGTAAGTTATCTGAAAGCATATAGAAAATTAATAAAATAAATAAATAAATAAATAAATAAATGATGATAATTATAAAGCATGTCTGGGACAACTTTTGATTACTGGACTCTGTTGGATTTTGTGTTCACGATGGTTATCAAAAAGTATTCTTTTGGCTGCATTGTTTACTATTACGCACA
Source organism: Microctonus brassicae (assembly GCA_918226075.1). Taxonomy (NCBI): domain Eukaryota; kingdom Metazoa; phylum Arthropoda; class Insecta; order Hymenoptera; family Braconidae; genus Microctonus; species Microctonus brassicae. The sequence continues at coordinate 7,890,907 of OW445482.1, read as the reverse complement.
AGTCAATAGGCCTTGGTGGTTGGATTTTACGTGGTGCTTATCATGGTTCTGCTCATGGTTCAGCGGTAAATTTACCAATGGCCATATTGCCAGTTGCACAATTACTTCTTGGTAGTCTCATGGCCTGCTGGATTACTCCATGACGAATTAGGTCTCATTCAGTTCTAAATAATATTGAAGAATTGAATGATACAAATGTAATAGACGATAATTGTACAGACTTGGAAATTATTAAGTTAAATGGATGAATTAATTGCAATTGATTATCTTAAGTGCGGATAAGAAATTTTCACAAGGCCTTAAAATAATACAAGCAATTTCTTATCAATAATAACTTTCGTAGAGTTCATTACTTCATTGTAAATGTATATTATCTGTACTTACTGTAATTGTTTCTATTCATTTGTTTAATAGTTAAGAATAATAGTTTATATCCGCTTTCGTATTAAGTAACAAAATGAAAGAAGAAAAGATGAAATTTGAATTGAAATAAAAAATATCTAAAATACACCAAACTTTATATTATTTTTCCGTTTCTATTTTGTAATTTTTTTTATGTAATTAATCTCAATGAAAAAGAAATATATATATATATATATATATAATTTTTATTCAACGTCTAAAGTGAATAATTTTTTCATTTATATAAAATTAAATTGATATGAATAAAGCAAATGCAGTTATATAAAATAAACATTTAGTGTGAAAAGAGATTGGCACATTTTTGGCATTACCTTAACCTAACTTTTACTGTGTGGCGTGTGCTATCTCAAAATTCTAGAAAAAGAAGAAAAAAAAAAAGTAGAAATAATAAAAATAATAAATACTATTAATTTAAAATAACAGGATAATTGACAATGGTGTCAAAGTAATAATGTACAATGTGTCCCATACAAAACATAGCGATTTTATTCTACAAATAATGGGATAATTTTACTTCATCGTTTTTGTTTTTTTGTTTATCTTATTTTTTTTTTTTTTTTCGTCTCTTACTAGTATAATTATTTTTTTTTCTTTTCCTTTTTTCTTTTGTTTGAAAATTTGCATATAAGTTTTTCTATTTTGTGAATGCGCTCAAAAATTTGACAATTGTGTAGCATCTTATGCTACTATATTAGCGCACGCACATAGTTCATTTAATATAACATTATTATAACATTCATAGTAACGTATCACATTATTTACGTTACGATTGAAAATTTTTAAAAAAACGTATGTTCGTGTGCTGACTTATTGCGCATTGGTGCAATGATGGTGATAGTGTTGGTAGTTTGTTCCGATACATAACGTCAATGATAATCAGGCTGAATGTTATAACAACAATGTCCTGTCATAAATGCCGTCGTTGCTGCTATCGTCGCCAACTTCTTGGCTCACCATCCTCCTCCTCTTCTTCCTCATTTTCTTCAAGATACAGCGCTTCACCAGTACCCTGCAACACAATTAAACCATGAATAATTAACAAAATAAAAATAAAACAACTCGATAATTTGCACAAAATCATTCACGTTTCATTGCAGTAAATTGAATATTCAAATTAACACGCAGAGAAACAAATATAAATACATCACTCACGGCTAAATAGAATGTGCCATAGCAATTTTGCGTTTCCTCTTACCCAAACTAACAACACACAAAAATTTATAATTTTTGATACAGCCATTCTTAAATTCACATTCAAACACCAATATTCAGGCAAATTTTTGATATTACTTATAAAATAATGTTTCAGATAACACTAAATGATATTCCAGCGTATTTCGAATTGAAATATTAATTAAATGCATATTAGAAAATTAATAAAATTTTTTTTTTTAGGTTAAGGTGTATCTAGCTTGACGCTATTTTACACATGTACTTCTTGAATATGTTTTTGCTTTCTTGTTGCTATAGTATTTTTCCCCGTTTTCTTAATAAGCTCATATATAATTTTAATTGTATTATATTCCTCTTTTTTCAACTAAAAAAATTAATATGATAATTATTGAGGTTATGTATTTCAAATACATACTTCAAGATCGATTTCTTCGTCAGTGATTTGCGCTTGCTCCGAGCGCGCTGATACAGCAACATTAGAATTAGAACTCAATCCACTACTAGCAACACCACGATGTAAATGATGGCCAGATACCCATGTTACAGACAACAATCTATCTTGAAATGTTCTACCCTTAATCATGGCAACTTCTGCTTCTTTTCGTGATTTAAAATTAATTACAATTGACGGTGTTGCATCATCCACAATTTTATTGACTATCTCTCCATATTGCTGTAATTATATTAAACTCATTTTAATTCAATTAATAATCAGTAATTACTAAATAAAAATCATCAAGAGAGAAAAAAAATGATAAATAAAAAGAAAAAAACGTTTTATATAATGATTACTATGATATTTTACTTGAAAATGGGCGAGGACTTCAGCTTTCTCTTCTGTTTCATATCCAGAGACAAGTAGACTTGTCGGCCGATGATCAACAGATACATGAGTAAAGCCACCTCTACCACGTCCTCGATACGCTAATGTATGACCACCTCGAACAACTCTAGTTGTTTTTACAGTTCTTCCAACTGTCGTACTCGTTGTGAGACCCAATGCAGCCGCTTGTGCTTTTAATTCAATAAGCCTTTTTTGCAATTCACCGGCATCTTGACCCTCTTGTTGAGCTGTCATAAGATCCAATTCTGCGTCCAATATTTCTTTTTGTGTTTGTTCACGTGATTTTACTTGCGATTTATTTGCACCTGATTGTCCATTTGTAGCTAAATCTTTACGAAGTTCATCAATTGATTGTTGCATCATTTTGATTGTTGCCATAATAGCGTCTTTTTGTTCGGGATTTTTTTCGGCTTTATCAATTAACGTGCGTATTTCCATTAAATGTTTATCCAACAATTCTTGTTTTCGTTTACGTAAATCGGCAGTTAATTTAATAGCTTCTTTACGTTTTTCCTCCTGTTTTTTCTTCAGCGTTTCTTTGGCTGCCAATATTTCTTGGGTTTTTTTAATGGCATTTACTTTATCCTCACGCGTTGGAACTGCTTGGGCAATTTTTGTTGTCGCTGGTACAAGACTCTGCGTTATTTGTTGTTGTTGCTGTGACTGTTGCTGTTGCGGCTGTTGTTGTTGTTCATCACTTGAACGACGTGTAGGAACGTATTCATTTTCTTCTATTTTCGTTGGTACAGTAACTGCTGCGCCAAGTCTCTCTTTAACAGATGGACGACATCCAGGTGGTACATTTTCAATTGCAACACCAGCCGTATTATTTGTAACTGTATTATGCCAAAACACCTTGATAAATCTATTGTTCAACACAGCCTCGGTGCTTCTATATGCGGCTTTAGCTTCAATTGGTAATTGAAATGTAACCAAAGCAGCTTCAGGATCACCACCAAAATTCACTTGTATATTTACAATTTTACCAAATTTAGAGAAATGATTGTTTAATTGAGTTATATTATTCAAAACACGCGGTACTTTTTTAAGCTCAAGTGAGCAATTTGCTGGATTATGAATCGCACGTTGTTTAGGACCAAGTCGATTGAAATCAAATGTTTGTTTTCTCTTCAATGGATTACTCTGTGGATGAGTAACCTCAGGTGGATTAGAATGCGGTATCACTGGTACACTAATCAACTCTCTTTGACCTCGACCATAAATTCCTGATCCTGGTGGTGGATGTCTGCCCCATGGTAGCCGGGGCTCCATACTGGGTGCATCTGGATTATACTCTGCAAAAGCACCTAATAAAATATGTTGTGTTATTTTTTTAAATAAAAAAATCTGGACAAAATTCATTATACATAAATAATTGTATATCAAATAATCTTAAGTCGTTAATAAATTATGAAAAAAATATTAGAAAATTTGTACATCACAAAATGCCGATTTGAATTATTCAACTCTGTAAATTAATCCATTTTATAACACTTATGATAAAAGTAACTGATATCACAAATTGTCTCAATAGAAATTTTACATCTACGAAAAATAATTTCCAATTTATTGTTTTTTGAATTAAACACTCGTAACATAAATTAAGTTATTATATTACGGTGCATTTACCCATATTTGAGTGATGTTGATTGCGTAAATGAGGTGGTGGTAAACTAGCAAGAGGTAAATGAGGTGGTGGAGCATTGCCATTATGACCTGGTGGAGGTTCTGGCACAGCTGTTACAGGAACAGTACCAGGTGCTTGAGCACCATGAGGACCAAAAGTCAATACACGACTCAGCGCAACGTCCTCAAGCACAACTGGATCTGTCCCATGATCATACGGGCATAAATCGCCGCGCATACAGTAACCTTTCTCTACAAAACAAAATAAAATAATTAACAATTATTAAAAAATCAATCGATATTTATTCGCTTTTGATGAATATTATATTTGAATTTTTCTCACCGTCAAAATCACGACATCGTCGCTTTGGTGGAAATGCTCCAGGTTGACTATTTGAAATATTTGATGCAACAGCAACAACACTCTGAATAGATTGACTTGTTGTTGATAGCCTCATATCAATATCACCATGATTACTGTCTTGAGTTGGTGTACCACCTGGACTAGCGTCAGCGCGTTCCAATCTTCCAATGTCCACACCTATTCTCTCTGATCTATCGACTTTTGGTTTACGATCTGGCGACCTCGACCGCGATCTCGAACGCAATGGACTAGGCGATCTATTACGAAAACGTGTTCTATGATCACGACTCTCAACGGCGTCTCGTGCTCGCGTTCGTAATGGTGAAGTACTGCGACTACGACTACGTCTAAAATATAAATAAATGTTTATCATTATAATAATTAATAAAGAAGAATAATATTAATTGGTTTATTATATAAATATTAATAGATTATTATGATTAACCTTCTTTCATGGCGTCTAACAGTTGATGGTGGTGATTTATTTCTCCATGGTCGACTTCTATCACGTTCACGATCACGACGTATATGCTCTCTGCTTCTAGATCTACGTCGATCTCTTTCCCATGATCTCGATCGTGATCTTGTCCTCGATCGCATTCGACCACTGTTGAAATGAAACAATAATAATGTTAAAGATGCAAATTTAATATGAAAATTAATTTAGCTAAGAATTATTATGAAAAGTTACTCGCCGACTTCGTGGTCGTTTGTCTTTATCCTCTTTCTCAGAATCGGATTTTCTCGCCTCACGTTTTATATTTATTGGTACAGCTGTAGATCCATTTAATTGAATCGGTAATGTTGGATTTGTTAATATAGGTGTTAAATTTGTTACTGATACTATTGGTGTATCAATAATTTTTTCTGATTTAATTAATTGCGTTGGTGGATTTACACCAGGCGGTGTATTTCCTTCCGGTGGCTCTACTTTTGGTGGTGGCAATACGTACTTTTGAGTTTCCAATGTTTTAAACAGCATTTCAACGAAATTTTTTGTTTCTACATTGAAGAAAAATATTAAAATAATATTAATAAATAAATTATTTCAAATAATAATGTAAAATAAATTGAATAATATTAATGAATATAAATTTATTATACCATGTTGTAAAAATACATCCAGCTGCTCAACTATTACACCTCTCAATTCATCCAAAGTTTTATCTTTTTTCACTAAAGCATAAACATACTTGGCCAATGCTTCTGGATCAGCATCACAACTATAATAAACATAAAAAAAAATAATAAAAGAATTATTACATCATTAATAAAATAATAAATACTCATATTAATCAATGAAAATCAACTAATAAACGCGCATCCATTTTGTCCTGTTAAAAATCATGAAATGAAATGAAGAAAAGAGTTGTAATGTATTAATAAAATCAAATATTTTATTGGTTAATAACGTAAATATGATGAAAATACAAAAACGAAGGTAAAGATCGATTTGGAGTGAATAAAAAAAATTTTAGGTTTAGATTTATCATGCGTGACAGGATGATTGTGAGGATAAATATAATAATACAAAATATTATTGAAAATTAATATTTATGTTATGTTTCATGATATTGATGACAATTTTACTAATAAATATATTGAGAGAACAATATATACATATATAAATATGTACATAAATAAAAATGCCACACGCAAAGAGGTAATACAGGGAGGCACATGTATGAAGAACCATTAACATTATCACAACTCCAAACGCACACAACGGGAACATAAAATCGGACAAGCTGGCCTACTTACAGTGGTTCCAAGACTGCAGTTAGCCAAGCCTTAAATTGATCTGGATTCTCTATTATCATTTTGGACGTTTACACGTTAAAAAGCACATAGAAATAGTCAATTTAACGTTGTAATCACACGTCTTATGGGCGGGAATAAGTACTCGTCTAAGTAGAGATGGTCGCCATTCTGAAAATCTGGCACTACTACATGTATAAAGACTTATTGAAGCAAATTGTAATTCTGTATTTGTATATAGTATATCAGTGTGTGTATATATTATAGTGCTAGATATTACTATATGTAGTAGTTTTTAACATGGACAAAATATATATATTCGGTTGCTTGCTCTTATTAAACTATAGAGAAGCCGAGTGTTCCCGATGGTTTCCGAACGCAAATTATTCGGCGCGGAAAATATAAAAGTTTTAAGATTGCGTTATTTGGAAATTATGTTTTGTCATTTTTTTCAGATAATATTAATGATGTCATTAATATGAAATTGTGATTAAATACAATAGTTACATAATGAGATGTTGAACAATTGACTATGATGAAAATAATTGCAAATGGCAAAAACACTGCATAACCTAAAAATGTATTAACCTCAAAATTGGTTTATTATTAAATCAATTTCGGTCGTAAATTATATACAATAGTGATGAATATTTTATGAAGATTATAAAGAACCGTATATTAATGCAAAATTCTACTTTAAAAGAAAAAAATTAATATTATTAATTAATTGAATTTAATTTTGAATATATATTTTTCTTCGCGCTGAATTATTTTTGTTACTATTATTACAAATCGGGAATCATCGACAAAACTCGGTTTTATATTCTCTGAACAGTGCATAGCAAGCAACCCGTAAAAACCACACATATATATGGTTTATTTCTAGAATGTGCCACCTGACGAGTTCAATAATTTATATTATATATATCTATATAATTATGTACTTTCACCGCGAAATTATTTTGAATATAATCGGGAATGTGAGAATAAAAATAAATTGATTATGTATATACAAATAAATAACTTCTATGTAAACTATTTGAAATTTTTAAATATTTCTTCAATTCCACATTTTCATCTCGTAAATTAAATGATAAATAAATTAATAAAAAAAAAATAACATATGTATAAAGGGTGAATCGAATCAAAAATTTATTTTTCATTTATTATCATTTACGAACATGTATATTTATATTACAATTTGATATTCTCAATACTCACACTCATGTAATCATTATTAGAACTTTAATAAAATTCATTTATGAATTTTATTAAATTAAAAATTTTTTTTTTTCCTATACCGCACGTTCAAATTCTTTCTTTTTAATTAATTTTTCTTTTATTTTTCATATGTACTTGAGCTGCATTTTCATTAAAAATAACTCTATCCAAGCAATGATAAATAATCCCTCAATTTTTGTATGCAAGGGTGTAGTAAAATATTTTTTTATACGTTGTACAAGGAATTATTATTTCCTAAAGTATCATTACCTTAAATTTCCTTAAATGTTCATTCCTCTCAATATCTCATTGTGTGCACAATTAATTTACAAGCTTGACAAATGGCGAGATTTGTTCTACATGTTTTAAATGTCTTTGTTTCATTTTTTTTTTTTCATTTTAAGGCCATTTTTGTTTCGTATCTTTACTGAGGATTTCATAATTTTCATTTTACGTGATTCAAAAATTTGATTTCCCATATTTATATAATATATAATAATTTATCCTAATCTCAGAGTCGATTATACGTATTGATATTATTTATATCTCATATAATTATTAGTTTTTGTTTTGTATTTAATATTCCACATATTTCATTCACAGCGACAGGTAAATAAAATAAATCACAAAGTTAGATAATAGATAAATAAAAAAAGAACGAACAAAATAAAATATACATGACAATTAAATAAAAAAAATTTGTGAATTAATTCTTATCTGAATATTGCACAAGCGACAGAACTAAATAAATTTATTTTGCATCTAAATCATCATGTCCTGCATTAATTTAATTATAATAAATGTTTACACAAATATATATTAACATACAAGAATAATTATCTCATGTGCTTTTTGGTTGTTATATAATTTCTCATTCAATATTTCATTTATTGTAATATATTCTTGTTTTCCTGTCGCTGAGAATGCAATCGATAATTCTATGTACTATGTAAAATAAGCAATTATTATTATATATTAGGTACACTTAGGTATCGATAGTTTTTTCTTCTTCTTCTTCTTCTTTATATTTATAAGCTCATTACAGTTATAGGAAACATTTTTCCTTGTATTAACTAACGCTGTCATATTGTTTGTAACAATAAGAAAACGTTGATCGTTAATTCTCTCTCAATTATTTACTTCTCGCTTTGTTACTAATTATTCTCTATAGAGTTTGACTAGTACATATGCCTCTAGAGAATTTAAAATTAATTCGTAATACAATTCACACGTCAAATTTAAAAAAAAAAAAAGAAAAATAAATAAATTGTTTGTATAACTAAAAATAATTTTTTTTTTTGACATAATTAAATGTTAATGTGGCCATTGCAAATTGTTAAAAGAATTGTTGTAACTCATGAAATAATATATTGCTGAATGAGTAAGTTGTGTGTATGTATATTAGCACTGATCAGTCTTTTCTTTCATTAAATAAAGCAGCAAAAAAGAATAATTTTCTTTTTTTTTTTTTTTTTTTCTTCTTCAACGTGTGCGATACAATAATATATATGAAATTATTTGTTCTATTTCTAACGGTAGAAAATTATTATTATTTAATCGATTCCATGTGGGAGCATAATGAATAAATTTCACTTACATAACTAATAATTTGCATTTGCACAGAAATTACTTGAAACGAAATAATAAAAAATGAAATTAATAGTTTAAAAACATAAATAAAAAAAATTTTTTCAAACAAAATAAAAAAACTACGATTATTTATCGAACGAAACTCAGTGTTAATCATTAATCGTAGTTTCATTACGATTGATTAACAATATAAAATTAAATGAAAATACAACATTGAATTCGTAGTAAGATTATCAGGATTTAACGATGCAATCAACTGAATTATTAATAGATACCTGAATTCTTTTAATAAGTTACATTAAACGTACATTCCTTAAACTTTAACAATCGTGTGTTAAACTATTTCTTTGTTATCATTTTATTTTTCTTATTCATTTGTGCAATAAAGTAATAATATTTACACATAGGTCGCACTTTGTTTTCTTCAAACGATTTTCATAATATTATTTTCAATCGCGCTTGAACTAACCTCAAAAATTGAATTATTCAATCTTTTTCTTTTTTGTTTAAACTAAATCCTAGTTTTTCTTAATGCATACATATAAATAACGGTAATAAAAAATATTCAATGCTCGAATACTATTGGAATATCTTGTCTATCATTAATTTCTTTTTCTTCCTCAATCTTTTATTCTTGATAATAAATACGGCAGAATTATTTTATAAATTTTTATAATTCAAACCGTGATCTTATCCACGGACGGGCGAATAAGGATTAACTTCCTCTCCTTTTTTCTTCTATTAATTATACAAAACTAAAAAGACATGTATGATAAAAGAAAAAAAAAAAAGGAAAAACAACAATTATTTTAATACTTTTTCTGTATGCGATGAAATTAATAAAAGAAAAAGTAAATGAATGAATGAATGAATGAATAAATAAATAAATAAATAAATAAATATGTCGAATGTTACAAAAAACATCAATTATTAATGGGTATGAGCTTATTCATGGTCCCAAACATGGTATCGAATGCATTTGTTCGACTAGATGCTGTTTATACTTAATTAGCCTGTAATCATATCAGATATACACATATTTTTATAATGGCTACGGTGTCGTTTTCCAAAGGCGTTTCTCAATCTTAATAAATAATATTATATCTCTTATCACATAAATATACGTTTTTTTTTTGTCAAATTTAAATGACGATAATTATGACTGTTAAATGTCACTTAATACATTGACAATTGAACCTGTGTTTAAAAAAATTGTATTATATTATTTTTCTTTTCTTCTATCGCACTGAGTTCCTCTTTTATATGAATTAATTATATAAAATAATAATTTATAGAACAAATTTTTTTTGTTCATTGTCAAATAGGCCTGTGTGCATTTTCATCAGTATATTTTATATATTGATAATATTAATCTACAATGCACTGGCACTCAGTTAGCTCATTTTCATTCGCTTCAACTGATTTGTGTTCGATGTATCAGCAAGAGTATTTTCAATTCCTGTAAAAAAAAATTCATTATAAAACACTGTGTTATTATATTTATATATTAAATTATATTATTATTAATTGTTATACCATTCGATGTGTTTCCGAAATTATTTATCATCTGGCATGTTTGATTTTTCTGAAAATATTCCAATATTTTCAGTAGAATAAAATACTTGAATGAATTCTAAAATTTATAATTATGCAATTATGATTAAGGACGTTCGTGAGCTACGCTAGAGTCAAATGAGTACTAACTTTTTATAAAATTTATTTGAGGCTTGAAAAAAGCTGTAAAATTTATCAATAATTTTACAATGATTTATAATTTTTTTAATATGTACCAATTATTTTTAAGGTATTTATTTTAAAAAATCAGTTGATCCACATTAAAAATTGATTTGACTCCATTTATCCAAATTTACCAAAAAAGTTTTAATTATCTTTATTAAAATAATTAATATTTAATTTAAATATTTTTCAACACCTGTTTTTTTGTGGAGTTATATAAACTAAATAATTCAAAGAATATTTTTGAACATTATTTATTATTGTATCTACTCTTACAATATACTTTTTGTGATTTTAAATACATAAAATGCTAATTCTCCATAAAGCTCTATGCTAAAAATTTGATTTTTGATCTTTAATAACTTTCTTAAATTATCAATAAGGCGTCTTGGATTTTCAAGGGTAGATAGCTACATGATTTAACTTATTAAAACTAAAAAAAAAAAATTTTATCTACTAAAAAGTTTCTCTAACGAACGTGCTTAATTGTAATTAAATATATTCATTATTTAATACATACGTCGCCCATAACAGCAATTGGAGTTGTTCCAGTAGCAATTGCGACTTGATGCTCAATTAAATAAAACATATATTCATCATAAAGCAATCGAATAAGATGAAATGATCCAAAACTGGCGGCACTTCTTAATGTGAGATCACGAATTACCATTGAACTAATGAAAATATTTAAAATAAATTAAAAAAATATTGTAAATTAATTCCTGCATGTTTCATAAGTGATTAATAAAAAATAATATTTACCTGTAAAATGACCATTTAAGTAAAAATTGCCGTGCAGCTTTGGCAAATGTTGGTTTACCGTCGTAAGGTTTTAATACTTGTGTTACAACACCTTTTAACCATACTGCCCATTGTTCTAATGAATTTTGCTGTTGTAAAGTCACTTTAAAGTCAGCTTCTAACCGTTGTACCACTGCATAATCACATTGGCAAACCCAAGATGCCTAAGTATTAAAAAATAATAAAATAATTTTTTTTCTTCTAACATTATTGTCATTAAAATTTTAATTTTACTAATTCATCTACAAGTATACCTAAATTTTTATAATAAATTAATTACCTGCTCTTGTACATTATGAAAATCAACTCGATTTAAATCCGCCAACATTTGATTTATTTGACTAGAATTTTGTAAAACAGCACGTGCAGCTTGAGCTAAATGATTTAATGACGTATAACGACGTAATGTTTGAGCAAATGCAGACACAGCGGTTAACTAAATGTAAATAAATAATTTAAATTAATATTTAATTATAATTCAATTAAGCAATTACATATATTGCTAAATTTAATGATAGAATAAAAATAGTCGTTGGATAAAATAAATAATTACCTTGATCTGCATCATTTCTTCTGGACAATCATTCATTGCAGCGGTCAACCATGACTCAAGGCCCTTTGCAAAATTCCTAATAGACTGTGTCAATGTGCCTTTTAAATAAAAATAAAAAAAGTTATTTTATACATCAGATTAGATTAAAATATTTAGAAGAAAAATAAATATAAAAATGAGCTTATTAATTTAATTTAAACAAATAAATCAATTTAATTGATATAATAAAAATAAAAATATTAATACTCACTTGGTATTGGTCTGAGAACATCCGGCATCAAAACCTCTACAAGATTTTGATAAAATGTATAATCAACTGTTTTTATAAAGTCCTGTACTTCACTACATTTGCACATTTGATATAGCTTAGTTCTAAAATTGAGAAAGAAAAAAATAAAATGAATCAAATAAATCTTTCAACGATTCAATTTAATAATTTATATTTTAAATTGTAAACATAGAAAAAAAAATAGTTTACTTACTTTGATAAATATTTTTCTTCCTCACATTCATCGCCATTATTATTGTCTTGACTCCGCCAAAATTCTCGCCATAAACTTTCAACTGTACCAAATTCAAAATTTAAAACAGCATCGAGAAAAGCCTCACAATGTTCACGATAAATACTGCGAAATGTATCAATATCTTCAAGCGTACAATCATCGGGTAATGATGAGCCATGACCAACAATTATATCGGGAAAATCAGGAATAGCACCACTTGCTTCGCCAAGATATTGATGATACTGCGGTGATGATGATGTATTGGATGAAACATTTGTATTACCCTGAGAATTATTTTCGTATGTGGATTCTTGTTTCTGATTATTTGAAAATTTAAATCGTTTTGTTTGATTATTTGTGCTTGGCTGTTGTCGTTGTGTTCCATCTTCATTTAACATTATTAATGGTGAATTAGGCTTTACTCGAATGCCATAATAATGATATTTTGAATTTCCACTGAAAGGAGATGTATATTCAAAAGGGATATAAATAATCTCTTTGGTCTATTGCATAAAGGAAATAATGAGAGAATTATTCCTTTGTTATGATGATATGCTTACCGTGTTCCCAATCGTCTTGTCCTTAAGCCGAGAAATACCGAGCGAATCAATTTACCAAAACTCGCAGCATTAACGGGATCTAATTTGTTGTCCGAACAGTGGCGCAAATAATGATTGTAAAGTGTTGATCGTGGTAATGAGACACCGTCAGCTGTCTCATAATTTTCCAAAAGCCATTGTACCTGCACCGATGGAAATGCAATTAACTCAGCCTGCAGAATGCGCCGCTGAAAATAATTTAATCACAGTGTGCTTATGAAGAAAAAAAAAAAAAAATTGTGCATTATTGAACAGATAAAAGAAAAAAAAAATAAAAGAATATATATTTGTTTAAATTACTGCGCAATAAAATTAAACAAATTAAGGACGTTCGTGAGCTACGCTAGAGTCAAATGAGTACTAACTTTTTATAAAATTTATTTGAGGCTTGAAAAAAGCTGTAAAATATATCAATAATTTTACAATGATTTATAATTTTTTTAATATGTACCAATTATTTTTAAGGTATTTATTTTAAAAAATCAATTGATCCACATTAAAAATTGATTTGACTCCATTTATCAAAATTTACCAAAATAGTTTTAATTATCTTTATTAAAATAATTAATATTTAATTTAAACATTCGTCAACACCTGTTTTTTTTTGTGGAGTTATATAAACTACATATTTCAAAGAATATTTTTGAACATTATTTATTATTGTATCTACTCTTACAATATACTTTTTGTGATTTTAAATACATAAAATGCTAATTCTCCATAAAGCTCTATGCTAAAAATTTGATTTTTGATCTTTAATAACTTTCTTAAATTATCGATAAGACGTCTTGAATTTTCAAGGGTAGATAGTTACATGATTTAACTTATTAAAACTAAAAAAAAAAATTTTATCTACTAAAAAGTTTTACTAACGAACGTCCTCAACTTAAAAAAAAATAAAAAAAAAAAAAAAAAAACAAGAAACCATCGGGTAAAATAGAAATCATTTGAATCAAACTAAAAAAAAAAATAACTTTGTGACTGTAAAAATAATTCGAAATATGAAAGAAATATAAAGTTTGCACCAAAATAACCCAAATAAATAAATGAAAAAAATATTTTACAAAGCAACAGCAACAGTAAAGCGGTGTAAAAAATAAAGATGATAATGAACTAATGTGTGTAATGCAAACAAATATAATTTCATATTTTATATGTATATTGAATAAATATGTAGAAATGTAATAGTTATTATAAGAAAAATGGTAATAAATGAGAGGGTCGATATGGCTTACGGTGGCCTGAGATACTCTCGTAGCATGCGTCATATTTGCCGCGGATGTTGCTTCTTCTACGCTGATACCACCGCCTCCTGTATTACCGCTGATCAAGTATGCCCCTCCACCCCCGCTAACCACAGCTTCCTATCAAACATCCCATTACCGTATTCTCGTTATTATTATTCAGAATTAATACTTCAATAATTTCCCATAACAATCGTCCTTATTGGTTATTATAACTAGTTCATATTAAATTTAATCTAATACAATTATAAACAACTGTAATATTGCCTGGACGATTCTTATAAGTAATTTTAATGAATTAAATAATGAATTAAAATGATATCGTGAATTTAATTGCCAATTGTCAAATGAGAAAATTATTCACTATAAATAAAATGAAATAAATTTATTATTTATTTATCATTCTTTGGAATTATTTCATATTTTAAATGAATAATTATATTTTTTAAAATGACTCACTGCAGTATCAGTTTGCGGACTGGCGCGTGCCGCCGCAGCGGATATTAATGCATGTGTGGTTGGATCACCATCAACCACGCTCTGTTGTATCAGGTACGTGCCGTTGCCTTGAGACAAGAGCTGGCCAGTTGTGGTGTTTGATCCCTGTCCCGAGACCTAAAATTTATATCGATAAAAAATATTGAATAAAAATTTTATTGTATGAATATAAATATAATTGAGTAATTTTGTTTTTTTTTACCTGAGCATAAGTCACTGGTGTTGTTGCTGGTGTGTAATACTGACTTGAGGCGGGAGTGTACATGGCTCCCGCCTCACCGACAGCATACACTGGATATGTCCTAGAAAATGAAAGATAAAATATTAGAAATTAATTTAATATTTATTTCAATTAATAATTATTTTATTTTATACATTTGTCCATTTGTGAGATTATAAGTTGAACCATCTCCCTCGACATATTGCACATAGGTTGGATGTGAGACTGACTCGGAACCCACTGCCTCGCCGTCACCGGACACTGTAAAAGCACAAGAAATATATATTTACCGATCTATGTGAAAAATGAGATGAAAGAATTTTTAATTATTAATATAACAAGCTGAACAAAAGCTTAAGGCAAACAAGGGAAGCTAATTATTTTTTTTTTCTGCGATGTATGTTGTTTTTTTCTTTTTTAGTTCTGCAATTAGCTAGAGCAATTTAGGGTGCTTTTTTTGAGGGGACTATTTTTTTTTCTTGTGGGATCGACGAAATATTATTCTAAATATTCAAGAAAAAAATTCCCACCAAAGATGAGCTCTTAATTTTGATATCAAGTACTGCCGATATCAATTTGAAATTTTCTTATTTAATTAATACGTAAATTTCAATTTTTTTTTTCTTTTATGCATAGTTGCGCGGTATTTCATGCTATTTAATTGGCTCTTAGTGGAAATTGTACAGAAATATATAAACTTTAAAAGTGCTAATCACAAAATAATTTTTTGTGAACCGATCTACCGGTAAAAAAATGTTTAAACCGATTTTTGCTTAAATTTTGTGGTTTTTTCGATTTTTCTCGAAAACTATTAACTTTACAGCAGAAGTTAATGGGACCTTTTTTGTAGAAAATTAAATTTTCTACAGAATAGTATTCTTAACTAAAAACCGTAGAGCTCAAAGTTTTCGAAAAAAATCCAATTAAACACATGAAAATTCAAAATTTTCTTGTTTGATTTAGATTTTTTACCGGTGGGGCAGTTCACAGAAAATAATTTAGTAATCAGCACTTTTAAAGATTATATATTTCTATATAATTTCTGCTGAGAACCAATTAAATAGCATAAAATGCCGCGAAGCTATGCATGAATGAAAAAAAAAAAAAATAGAAATTTTCGTGTTAATTAAATGAAGAAATTTCAAATTAATTTAGAAGTACTTAATATTAAAATTCAGAGCTCATCTTTGGTGGGAATATTTTTTTGAATGTTTAGAATAATACTTGGTCCATCCCAGAAGAAAAAAAAAATAGTCCCCTCAAAAAAAAAGCACCCTACTAGAGCATATTGTAATTTTTTCTCACAATATAATATATTCATAACGATTATAGAATAAAATAATTTTATATTATTAACAGAAGCATGCTGCAGATTTTTATCCGTCCTCACCTACAGCCGTTGTAAGGGACGCGTAAGACGGTGATTCGCTGGTACCTATAGTAGTGTAGTTCAGTAAAAGTAGAAGATAGATTGATTGGTGCATGATTTTATGCGAAATCACTACTCAAATACTAATTTGCATTCGTTTATTTTTGTATTTCTTTTTTATATTAAAATATATTTAATATATTTTTCTTAATTTCTCTTTACTTTTGTTGGCTACCATGAAATATAAATTTCTTTTACGCCAGAAAATTCTTGATAAAATATCATTTTACAATATCATCACAAGCAAATGCTGCACTCTAGCATTTATATTTATATTTTTATTTATTACATTTTTATTGTTGAAAATCACGCGAGACGTCAAAGTCATGTTTGAACAAGGCAAAGAAACATCGAGGACAATTCCATATATTGTATACAAAGGTTTATCTTCACATGTCTATGAATGAATAAAAATAAATATTGAGAAAAAATATAAAAATGAAATAAAAGTTTTCATGATAGCCAAAGAACAATGTTAATATAAAATACATAAATGATGAATGGATGATGATAAAACATTACCTGTAACTGTTATGTAGTGCGGTGAGCCAGTGACAATTGTTCCTGTTGATGTTGATGCTGAGTCCGAGTCAATGAGTGTATGTTGACCGGAATGAGTTGTGTTCACGACTACTTGAGCTGTCACGTGAGCAGACGTGCCTGAAGAACCGTTTGATGAATCCGCAGCGGTCTCCAGCGGATCTTGAACCACTAACTAAAATCATTATCAACACAAGAATATAAAAAACAATTCAATTACAAATTTATAAATAAAAAAAAACAAACGATAATACATAAAACATTACAATCTCCCACATTATTCTTAGTGACAAAAAACTTTTCCATCCATTCATTTATATATTGTTAAATATTAAATTACATAAATAAGCTCTAAAAAAAAAAAAAGCAGATGTTGCCTTTCTGTTATCACGAAAAAAATGTTTACACAATGATAATAAATTTCTGCATTCGATTGGCAATTATTGATTTAATTCCTATCAATTGTTCTCCATCAAAAAAATTCTGAAGTGAAAGCTAAAATAAAAATAAATGAATGAATGAATGAGTAATATTGTTAAATTGTTTATTCTATGAATAAATTAAAGTAAAAAATAAATTAGAATACAATAAACAAACCTGTATTGGCTGAAGATTATTTGCACTATTTGGATCTGAACTCGTGACAACAGTAATAAGCTGTTGACCTCTGGCAGTTTGATTTTGTGCAACACTACCACTGCTACTGGTACTGGAAGTGGTCACGACAACAACGCTTGGTTTAGCTTCCACCTCTACGACTGTAGAATTACCCCCGCCATGACCAGCCCCTGTAGATGCTGCAAGAGCATACTGGGCTCCAGTTGTAGTCATGGCAATCACTCCCTCTCGTCTGTTCGTACTCAGAATATCACAGTTGTCTCCTCGTTTCTGGATAGACAATCCTGTAACATACAGGTAGACAAGACAATGAGGTAGAGTATTTAGGTTTGTTGAGAGAAAAATAAAATATCTATAGAAGAAAACAAAAATTATTTTCATTATAATATCACACACTGACTTGATCTTCAGCCAATCACCCCATCAAGTTGGAGGCTGGACAAAAAGTAAGCAAGAAGTGATGAGAGTCCTGTATCCATGGCAAACATTCCCCAGCATCACTTCTTCTTAGATACATTTAGAAATTCAATGTGTCCCAAAAAGCTGTATATATATATAGGGAAACTTTTTTATTATTAATTTTACTGATAAAAGTCATTCTTTATAAAAAGTTTATCGTGGTCTTAAACTGAAAATATGACAGTTAAATATCAAATTTTTCAAACCGTACACGCGGGATATTGAAAAATATGAATTTTGCTCAAGAGTAAAGTACCTTTATTTTTGACATAATTGAAAATTGTTATTGAAAAAAGTTGATTAGAATTGAAAACTATGTACAAATATTCAGTTATACTTATTTACGATGAAAATCAGGTTTTGTTATTTTTTATAATTTTTTCAAATTCGATTCATATAGAAAACTTTTTTATTATTAATTTTACCGAAAAAAGTCATTCTTCATAAAAAGTTTGCCATGGTCTAAAATCGAAAATATGACCGTTAAATATCGAATTTTTTAAACCGTACACGCGGGATATTAAAAAATATGAATTTTGCTCAAGAGTAAAGTACCTTTATTTTTAACATAATCGAAAATTGTTATTGAGAAAAGTTGATTATAATTGAAAACTACGTTCAAATATCCAATTACACATATTTACGATGAAATTCTCCATATGAATCAAACTTGAAAAAACTGTAAAAAATAATAAAACCTGATTTTCATTATAAATAAATATAATTGGATATTTGAACGTAGTTTTCAATTCTAATCAACTTTTCTTTATAACAATTTTCGATTATGTTAAAAATAAAGGTACTTTACTCTTGAGCAAAATTCATATTTTTCAATATCCCGCGTGTACGGCTTAAAAAATTTGATATTCAACGGTCATATTTTCGGTTTTAGACCATGGCAAACTTTTTATAAAGAATGACTTTTCTCAATAAAATTAATAATAAAAAAGTTTCCCTGTATACATACAACTTTTTGGGACACACTGTATAATAAAATTGCTTTCATATAAAATTTCATATAAACAATTTTCATTCTATAATTCAAACAGTTTTAAATCACTTTTTAAAAATTAATATTTACACAAAGTACAAATATTTTTGTCCATTAAAAATATTTATAAATTTACAATCAAAAAATATTAAAAAAATAACCTATAAAAACAATTATCATAATAAAACATTAATATATGATATAAATTAATTTTAAATTCAACAAGTGTATCTAAAAATAATAATAAATTTGTATATATTTCTACTGTATTCGCACATTATAACTGATAAAATTAAGTTTAAGCTTTCTTTACATATATATATCTAAAAGCTTCGATTACAATAGATGATATGAATAGATTATATATATAAAAGCAAATTTATGATTGGCAACATCACAACTAGTTAATCTATCTATATATACATATACATATACATATATAGAAGCATTTTGTCGGCATCATCAAATGCAGGTGTGCGTGGACAGACATTTAATAATCCTGGGATCAAAGTGAGTGAGAGAGTGGCAATACGACAAGCTGCAAAACGATCACGTCACTCTCTATTATAATCGTTACATTACAAGTTTGTATATCTATATGTATATATTATGAGCCCCCTGTACCTCTTGGGGCGGCAGGTACCAAACACGCTTACAAGGGCGCAATAAAAGGAAGAATATATGTATACATATATATAAAGGGGAAGAATGAAAATGAAATATACGCGTGGCTTGTTACAATATATGAGAATGAGAGAAGATAGGGTAGATATTGATACATATGTTTGATCATATACAAATGAATGTGTGTTTGTGGATATATATGAGTGTTCTGGAGATCAATTAGATGGTATTATCACTAAGTATAATAAGTATACTTTTATCCTGATATTCAGGACAATAAGTATGGCAAAGGGATGAAATTGTTGAATTGAAAATTGTAAAATAGCGATCGAGGAAAATTAATTGATTATTTGTGAGATGTGTAGATTTTTTTTTTTTTTTTTTTATAGGTTAGGGCTGATAATATATTTGAGCAAAAGAGATGATATTTATGATGTGAGATTGTTTATTAGAAGTAGAAATTTAGGAAAATGTAATAAGTATGGTTGAGGGATGAAATTGTTGAATTGAAAATTGTAAAATAGTGAGAAAAATTAATTGATTATTTGTGAGATGTGTAGATTTTTTTTTATAGGTTAAGGCTGATAATATTTGAG
The DNA here is from genome assembly GCA_918226075.1 of Microctonus brassicae. Taxonomy (NCBI): domain Eukaryota; kingdom Metazoa; phylum Arthropoda; class Insecta; order Hymenoptera; family Braconidae; genus Microctonus; species Microctonus brassicae. The sequence continues at coordinate 7,870,496 of OW445482.1, read as the reverse complement.
CAAAAGAGATGATATTTATGATGTGAGATTGTTTATTAGAAGTAGAAATTTAGGAAAATGTAATAAGTATGGTAAAGGGATGAAATTGTTGAATTGAAAATTGTAAAATAGCGAGGAAAATTAATTGATAACTTGTGAGATGTGTAAACTATTTTTTATAGGTTAGGGCTGATAATATTTGAGTAAAAGAGTTGATATTTATGATGTGAAGTTTATTAGAATTAGAAATTTAGGAAAATACGAAATTGTTCAATTTGGATAAAGATTTTGATATCTAATGCGATAAAATGCATTGAAATTTTGTTAAATGGTTGGAGATTGCTTTTTAATTTGAGAAATTGAATGTTTTAATAATGCCTGAATTGTTGTTGGAATTTATTAAAGTTTGATGATTATGTTATAACATCTACTCAGAATTTTAATTTCAAAATTCGTTTCAACTGGTGATTTGAATTTCAATACTTTCTTCATCATTGGATGATAGAAAAAAGAAATGAAGCACATTCAGAAATATTTCAACTTCAATATTAAATATCAATAGATTTTTGTTTTTCATATTTTACTAATATGAAATGAATTATGTTATTCACAACGAGGTTCACTCATCATCGAAAGCATCATGAAGATCCAAAGGAGCCTTTCAAGTCAAGGGTGTTGCTACGGTAACAACTTACACCTGTATGAAGAAAAATATTGAGAGTCAGTCAGAATAGAACATGAACAATTCGTCGAGTAATGTCGATATCGATATATCCTGAAGTATATTTCTACTAAAAAGATTCCCAATGATATCAAATAAAAAGCAAAGCAAAACGTGAAATGAAAAAAAATAATAACAAATTTCATTCAGAGGAAATACAATATTTACAATATTCAACGTAGTTAATTATGAAATATGATCTGGTATTGAATCTTTAGTAGTGAACATTGAAGTTTATTAAAGCATTTCATTCAACTTGCCGCAAGTTATACGAAATGATCAAATTTCATTTGTAAAAAATTTCATCACGTTGGAAAATATTGAAAGCCCAAAAGAATAAAATAAATTATTATTTTCTTGATTGCTCAATCAAGTTTATTTTACACGAATTCAAATTAATATTCAATTAATTTCACAAATAAAGAAAAGAAATCCAAAAGAAACTTACTTCGATCAAAAAATTTTGAGAATTGATGAAATTACAGAGACAATTGCGTTGAAACACAGTCGAACAAATACTGAAAGAAGTATTTACTGAACTAAAATAAAATACTAAACTGTGTGGAAAGCTGCTACAGTGAAAAAAGAGATAGAAACACATGTTGACATTGCACCTGGACTCGGTTATGCATCGCTGGTGCTATTAGTACCTACAGTGCACCCTGTCGCTTAGATATTTCCCTCCCCTGAGTGTTATTCAACTCACTCCTGATAATAATAATCATCGACCAGTGGAATATTGCGTCGTTTCAACGTTTTGTAGTTAAAATAAAATGTGGGTATTTAGAATTTAATTTAAAAGTGTAGGGCTTGAGAAACCCAAAGGAAAATAATTGAAAATAAATAAAAATAAAATAATATTGAAAGTACAAGAAAGACCTTTTTTATTTTCAACCCACTCTTGAGCCAATAATGTCGTGAATGAGTTGAATTCTTTGTGCAATTGTTATGATGCACATAAAATTAAATTGATCTCAATAAAATTATTATGAATGTGTTCATGGAACTATAAAAATTTAGTATTTACAATTTTTTTCAATATAAATTCCATGTTAATACAAAAATTTTCCAGCTCTTTTATCATAAAAAAAAAATCATTTTGTCTTTGAATTGAAATCTTTTATCATCATCAAACTCAATAATTTATATAAAAACACATACAATATGTGATAGTAATTAATTTTGTTGACAAGTATATATGGCGGTCGTGTAATAATAAATGAACATTGTTCGGTCATGCTTCAGCAATCGCATTGATGTAATTGATAAGCCTACTTTAATTGGGAATGCCTAAGGCTTCCAGGCATCAAAAAATTTCTATAAGGGGATCCTTGTTAAAAGGACGCGCGATTATTGAAGGGATAATATACATATACAATGTATGATGAATATTCCACCCCAAATGATACATTATATTAAAAGTATTGACGATAACAACAACAGCCATAAAACACTTTGGCAATTGTCATCAGTAAAACAAAAATTATTTTATAAATTTGTTAATAATGTTTGCCAAAATATTTAATAAATTTTAATTTATATACTTTTAAACACTGTAATTCCTTCAATATTATTCAATTGATTATATCTATAAAACAAATTAATAAACGATCAAAAATATAACAATATTTATAAACAAATAATAAAAGAAAATTAAATAAAAAAGATGAATGTAATTACAATATCCACAAGGCCAATGAGAATTTCCATCAGATTTTTTACCATAACCCAAAATCATTGAGTGAACTGTCAAAAAAAAAAAAAAAAAAAAAATGAATAATGCTAAAAAATTATTATATATTATTTATTATTAACAATAGACAATGAATAATAAATTGATTAATTTATATAACTAATTGTATTGATAGCAGGCAAATAATTAGGTGCAAAATTTTTTTGTCACCTCACCTGTCTTCATGAATGGCGAGTAGCCAGAGTTAGTGTCTTGACGCCCGATGGACACTTCAAAGTCTTGTGATAAATCCAAACTATCCAACCTCGTGTATTGTCAGAGTTTGTGCCGGCCCTGGCTTGGTGTCACCCGGGAAACCACGCGGAAAAAGCAGAATGTGGAAAAGAGTCCACCAACTAACAACGAATATGTATTATTATGATTGACGACAGACCGGTTGGAGTGTCAGTTGTCTGCTGCTGCTGTGTGGTGGTCTCCTTGGCTACGGCATCACTGACCGCGTTGCAACATTATTTTATCTCTCTTTCTTTATAACCTCTCTTTTTTTTTTCCTAGTCTTAACTTTTTTTCTATAATTTTATATCATTTCAACACTCCATTATTGCATTGGGATTTGAGGTTAGAATGCCATTTTGTTGAATTTACTCAACAAATACGTTAAGTTAAAAATAATTCATTAAAGTTTATATGAAAAATGTTGAAATTTAATGACATTGAAGTATATACATTACCAGGGAACTACTTTATTTGCGACAGACATTTTGATATTACTACGCCCTTATATTTAGATATATGTATAGATGATAGTTCTCTTTTCTCACACTATTGTCATTTTGTACATATTATATATTTCGTTTCTACTTTTGCATAGTTGTTTCTTTTATTTTTTTTTATAATTTAGATAAGTATTATTTTGGAAAAAACGATTATAGTATTAGATTAATGATAATTGTAGATAATTGTAGTCCCCTGCTGAGCGCAAACTTGCGTTGATTTTGATGGAATTCAGAACATATAAATATATATATACTGCATAAATATATACATATGTGTTTGTGTGTGTATAACAGTCAAGTATATATATTATTTGATGAATGGGAATAAAAATAATGGCGAATAGAAAGCGCTGAGAGCGCGCAAGTTCTTTACAAATGAAGAAAAATCAACCTAACCTCCATATAATCGATGTAATCATACCTGATTTATACTCATCAACAATTATATACATATTATATATAACATTTTTGCAGTTATGAAGTAATTAATTAATAGAGTTAATGAAGAAAGAAAAACAAAATGGAGAAAAGCTGATTTTACAAGTTTACGTTCTCATGAATTTCGAATTAAATTTCACTTATATCGGATATTTATTAATATTATTTATACAAAGTATATAAACTGTAAGATGTAGTTGGTGGATTTGAAATACAAAAAAGTATTGAAAATTCAAATGTAAAATGATAATAAATGTGAAGTGTGGTATTTGATTTTTGTTTTAAACTTACCGTTATTTATTTGACATTTTTCCTGCAGTTGAATATTTCTTGTTGTTCGACAACGTATTTTTGATGTTCCCACAAATATTGACTGTATACCCATGTATGTAGAATAATCATCAACTTCTTCAGTCATTATTGATAGTTTTTTTTTTTTTTTTTTTTGAATCACAAAGTTATTTCAAAAAAATAACTTCAATCTCCTGAATGTATGCAAGAGTTATGGCTTCTACAGCAAAAGAAGATTAATTTGTCAGAAGAAAAAAAATAAATAACCCAAATATACTCTAATGTCGATTGTTTTTTATTTTTCATAACATATTTTTCTATGTTTCAAGTGCAATTCTGTTTATAAATTCAAACAATTGCCAGATGCAACTTTGAACGAGATTATCTCATTTCGTCATAAGCCATGTTTAAAATTTTGGTTTTATGTTTCATAATTTTATATTTGATTATATTTGCATACAATTTATTATACAGATACATATATGAATCGAAATAAAGTTTTCTTTTCACATATGAATTCCACAACTTTTAATTAAATCCAATATTTCCCGCCAATCTCATAAAAAAAAAAAATGGTGTATATTTTTGGTGTACATAACCTCAATGTATACTTTTGCAATCGCCGGCAAGTTAAACATGAAAAAATATATATAAAATAATAATTAATACAAATTATTTATTTTTAATTCATTTAAAAAATAGTTCACTGAAATTATTTAAATTAAATATTTGTAACTAATGACAATAAATTTTCTATGTATATAAAAAATGTTTTACAATAACAATTTCCAAATTTTGAAGCAAATTCATCATCGTCCAATAATATTTAAATTGCAAAAAGTAATAATGAAATTTATTTACAAGATAAATTTGAAGAATTATTCATTAACAATTGGCTTTTTAATTTCAGTGTTCGACAATGGTCCAGAAAAAATCAAAACCACATATGATATTAGATGAGAATATTGATAAATTAATTAAAGCAAATGAACTTAAACCTCGTAAACATGAAGGTGTAATTCACAGAGCAACATTGGAGTTACCAAGATGGATAATCCAAGCAATGAGTCATATGCTGGAAGGTAATGATAGTCAAATAATAAATAATTTATGTATAAAAAAAATTTATTATCCTAACAATTTTTTGATAGATTATCCCAAGTCTGAAATTATCAAAGATGGAAAATACTTACATAGATATTTAAATTCTAAAATGCCACCGCCAGAGAATTACAATACTGAATCAAAATATATGGAAGTGAAGGAATCTATAATGAAACAACGGAAATATCAGAACATATCGGAATCTGAGGATAATGATCTTTTACCTGAAATTCATGACAAAACGATGAAGGTGTTGAAAAAAAAAATTAACCCTTGGGCACCAATTCAATATGATACATATAGAAGTTTGATGTATATGCTCGGAAGAGGAGCTCAAGATTACGCTATTTTATACAAGATTATGAAAGAAATTAAATCGCGTGATGAAAAGTTTAGACCTAAAACGTTATTGGATTTTGGCTCTGGTATTGGAACTGTATCTTGGTAAATTGAATGTCACAATTTTATTCAGATAAATATTTATTTATCTATATATTTGATGTTTTTATCGATAGATTAATTTATTTTCATTTGATTTAATAGGGTAGCAAATGAATTTTGGTATCAATCATTAAAAGAACGAATGTGCATAGATATATCAAAAGAAATGAATAATTTAGCTGAAGGAATAATAAACTTAGCAGAAACTAAATTTAAGAGTACAGGATTTTATCGAGAATATTTACCAATAGCGACAGTGGTAAGATTTTAAATTATATTGCATAAAATATTTTTATAATCAATGGTTTTTTAAATTATTTAGCCAAAATTTGATATTGTTGTGAGCTCTATGAGTCTACTAGAATTACCAAACAGAAAAACCCGACTGGACACCATTGCGAATTTATGGAGAAAAACTGAAAAATATTTAATTCTTGTAGAATATGGTACAAAAGGAGGATTTCAGGTATTTCTAAAAATAATTAAAATATTTAAATTCATAAATTTTTATAAAAATTATATTTCAATTAATTTTATAGATAATATCAGAAGCCCGAGATTTTATTCATCAAATGATAAATATTCAGCAAAAACGTGATCCAAATAACCGTGCATTTATATTTTCACCGGTAAATATTTTGAATGATTATAATTCACCAATTATATTTTATTATGAAAAAATAATAATTAAATTATTTGTTTAGTGTCCACATGACAAAGATTGTCCGATGGATATTAATAAGGATCATACGTGTCATTTTACAACGAAATTTTTTCAAATATCATTTAGCAAAACATTAATACCAAGATCCGAATCATACACATACGTTGTATTTAAAAAAGGTATTTGTTGGATGAAACATAAATATTTATCACAAATTTTTAATATATTTTTTCATCATTATTAATCGTGTGTTTAAATACAATTAGACGCTGAACGAGAAGAAAAAGATCATTGGCCACGAATTGTACGACCAGTTATTGTACGCTCTTGCCATTCTATATGTCGTGTATGTACATCAGAAGGAAAATTGCAAGAACTTCATTTTACAAAAGCAAAACATGATAGGTAAAAAAAAAATATAAATCTTGTATTCAAAATTTTCTTACTTGTAATTATGAATTTCTAATATATTGCATATTGTTTGCAGATCTTTGTATTATTGCGCAAGGAATAGTCAATGGGGAGATCAATTGCCAATCGAAATAGATAAAAATGAGGAAGAATGACGTTGTTAATTTAATCCTGCTATTACATCAACTACACATTGAATTTAAAGATAGAAAAAAAAAATTCATAAATAATGACTCTTAATATTCCATTTTGTTGCTATCAATCGGTCTCTTTTGTAAATAGTTAATTTAAGTATGGTATATAATAACATTTTATAAACTGTAATAATAATCATTGTTGATTGTGTCAATATAAATAATTATTTTACGTGAGTTTGAGATATTACGTGTGCATTATCGGTATATTTTTATTAGTCGTGTGTTAATAATTCAATTGCTATAGAATAGGGCAAGTAAAAAGTGAATGTGTGAGATATATTTTTGCTGTCGAGTTCTCCCTCCTGTTCATTACAGGGATACTTGCTGTCGTATAACCCCCGAACATTTAAAAGCCGCATTGGGACGAGCTCGATACGCAGTTTCGCTAACATGATGCACGACGTTATTTCGTATGTGATTAGGTATGTTATTAATATTTATTAATTTTCCGTTGATATTCATTTTAGTTTTGATAATGTATTATTTAATCAAAAGTGAAAAGTTCATGAACAATAATATTTAAAAAGTGTTTTAAAATTGTAGAACTTTTTTTTTTTTAACGATATTTTCATATTTCAATTCATAAAATGTTTTTTATATTTTATTAATATAAATTTTTAATTTGAAGTTATTAATAAATTCATATGTGCAATAAATTTTGTGTTATAGAATAACAACAAAAATTTTTCATAGTTCAAAAATATGATTCAATTAATTCACGACATATTTAAATTTAATTTTTTATGCAATTAAATAAATTTAGTAACAATAATAATTCAGTTGCTCATAACGATGAAGATTAATTTGATTTGTATAATTCAATATTGAATTAATGATGAAAAAAAAATTGACTTTTTACTTATTATAAATATTAAATAATTATTCAAAATTACAAAATTCATTTTACAAAATTCATTGCGGCAAATTATTACATAAGAAATGTGTGAGATATTATGGAGGACATGGTACTTTTACTATTAACAAACTGCATGTATGATTCCTTCCGTAACCAACTTTCTCCGTTTCACTTTCTTTTTGCGTGCGGGTTAAAACCCAACCTGTGAGTTAACTCTGTATGTTTGACGAGTAGAAGTTAAATTCATTATACACACACACACACACACACGCGCGCGTTACATTGCGTAAAACAACTTGATGCTAAAAGAAAAAAATAAATAAATATCTTTTCGCAAACACGCAAAGAAAACTTTTACATTGCATAAATAAAACTATAAATTTATTCTTCTATTCAAAAAAAAAAAAAGAACTTTTTCTTATCCTCTATTTTTTGTCTTTAAAATTCAAAGGATATTTCATTTAACCAATGTGAGTAATAGTGATTATTTTTTTTTCAGAATGCTTCCGATATCTGTTTTATTCAGTGCTTTATTACTACTATTGTTGTATCTTAGTTCATTAAAACCTAAAGGATATCCACCAGGTGAGCGGAAATATAAAATATATATCAAATATTTGTAAACATTCTTGCGATTTTATTTAATCAATAATATTTATTATAACTTCATATTTATGAATTATCATTAATTAATACATAAGTGATTATTATCTATATTATAATGTATAATTATTTCAATTATTAGGACCAAAGTGGTGGCCGATTATTGGATGTGCTATCGAAGTTGCGCGAATCCGAAAAAAAACTAAATATCTTCATAAAGCTTGTTCGTGGCTCAGTGAAAAATATGGGCCAGTTATTGGTTTAAAAATTGGCGTAGATCAAATTGTAGTATTAAACAGCTTTGAAAGTATAAAATCAATGTTGATTGATGAAAAGTGTGATGGAAGACCCATTGGACCTTTCTATGAAGCAAGAACATTTGGAAAGAGACTCGGTAAATTTTCAAAAATAAATTACATTAATTTTATCAATTATTAAATATTTTATTAAATATTTTTATATTTTTAGGGGTCTTAGTAACTGATGGTGCATTGTGGCTTGAACATCGTCGTTTTATATTACGTCACTTGCGTGATTTTGGCTTTGGAAAAAATAATATGGCAGCAATGATTGAAGAGGAAGCAATGTATTTGGTGGATAATTTGTTGAAGCGCATGGAAAACTCCACAAATATAAAAGAAAATGATTATTCATACAATAATAATATTAATAATAATAATAATAGCAATAATATGAGAAATGATGGACGAATATATCAGCTGGTTAGTCAGAATATAAAGAAAAAAAGTATTGAAAATTGGGATTCAATTTCAAATATTTTAAAGCCAGAAAATTCACCAAAATGTATGAAAATAGAGGATATGTATATGAAAGCTGAAGATTATGCTGAAGTACGAAAAGTAGCACAGTCAACGCAAATGATTGTTCAAATGGATGAAGTATTTGGTGTGCCAATACTCAATACACTTTGGAGAATGATGGCAGGAAAAAGATTTAATCAAGATGATAAAAAACTTAATCATTTGCAAAAAATTCTTACAACTTTATTGATTGATTTAGACATGATTGGATGTTTATTTGGTCATTTTCCAATTCTCCGATTTATTGCACCGGAAATGTCGGGTTATAAAAAATTTATGGAAACACACCGTGAACTTTGGGCATTTTTAGATGTAATAAATTATTCTATCAGAAATAATTTACAAATAAATACAGTTTATAATTATATATATTTTAATTTTTATATCATTTAGGAGGAACTCAATGAGCATAAAGAAACTTTTGATCCGAGTATGCCAAAAGACCTAATGGATGCTTATTTAAAAATTTTACAGTTAGAATCCTATGACAAAATATTTTCAGGTATATTGAAAAATTAATAATTCTTATAAAATATTAATTACTCTAATTTTAATTAATATTACACAATTACATTGTCAATTAATATTTCAGAATCACAATTACTTGCAATTTGCGTGGATTTATTCGTAGCTGGATCAGAAACAACAACAAAAGCATTAAATTTTGGTTTTTTATATTTGGTGCTGTATCCAGAAGTTCAGCAAAAAGCACAGGAGGAAATTGATCGAGTTATTGGACGAAATCGACTTCCAACATTATCAGATCGACCACGGTAAATTAATTCACAAATTAATTTCTTCAAGTTCATACATAAATAAATAAATAATATTATTTCAGTATGCCATACGTCAATGCCATAAGCTTGGAATCATTAAGAATGTTTATGGGAAGAACATTAAATGTTCCTCACAGAACTATGACAGATGCCAATATTATGGGATATAGAATACCAAAGGTATTGGCTCAAAATAAATTTACATAGTATATTTTCTTTTATTTAATTATTATTTGTATTATTATTCATATTTTTTAATTTTCTTTTTATCAATTAGAATACAATGATTGTCGCAAATTTTAATAAAGTGTTAATGGACGAATCGTGGAGTGATCCTGAAGTCTTTCGTCCTGAAAGATTTATTGACTCTGAGGGAAATATATCACTTCCTAATCAATATATACCATTCAGTATTGGTATGTGAAATTTGAATTAATTTTATTTATTTGTTTTTGTGCGTTTATTAATGTTTAAATATTTATTTTTATGATTCAATTTAATATTCACAGGTAAACATCGTTGTATGGGTGAAGTATTGGCAAAAAGCAATATTTTTGTATTTATTGCGACATTATTACAAGCATTTACATTCTCACCACCCTCAATTGAAGAAACACCAACAACTGAATACACAGATGGTGTAACGGCGAGTCCACTTCCTTTCAAAGTTTTGTTGACGAAAAGATCATGATTGTTGATTTTGTCTAAACAAATATGTGTTAAATAAAGTGCCACTTGCCGGAATTTAAAAAGTTAATTCAGGCCTTCTCGACGCCCAACGTCTAGTCAAAATAGGCCATTGAAAAAGTTCCAATAACAAATTGCTTTTTTTTTTTTTTTTTCATTAATTTTTCCCTGAAATTAATTTTAAAGATCAAAATGTCTTGAGAATCTGCAAGAAAAAATTTCTACATCGCAAAATATTTGTATTAATTATGTAATAGTAATTTTTATACTTTTTCATTTATCAAATAATATTCATTGTTGGTTTATTAATTAGATATTATATTATTCAACAAATTAACTAATTTTCATTTTAATCAATATAAACATTTTTTTTGTTTTTTTTTTTTTTTTTCATTGTAAGTTACATAACGTCTCATGTCAAAATACATACATCATATATATTATGCCACAATATATTTATAATACATAAACATTTAAAAATTTATAATTGTTTCAAAGTATTTACAATGTGTCGTAATTTACTGTATCATTCAACTTCACAATGATTTACATTTAGAGGAAAAAATAACCCAGATTATTTTATATATATTATAAATAATGTATCCATATGTACATAAAATATTGAAAATGTTTATAACTATTTTCACTTGAATGAATAAATTACACAACATTTACAAGTTGATATTAATATTTTTTCATAACTTGTTTGATTTCAGTTGCCCTGTAAATGATAAACATTCATTTGGCTAATAGCTTTCATGTTTATGTAATTTTAGTGTAAAAATATGTTTAATGTATATTTTAACTGTAATTATTGATGATAAATTCCATCAAAATTTCACAAACTAATACACTGTTAATTGGGCATTAAATTAGTTTTCATTTTGAACTCTTAAAAAATATACAGATTTTATTCAATTAAATTATTTGAAAAGCACCACGATCAATATTTTTAATTATATAGAAATCATAATTTTTTTGTTTCATTTCTTCTTTTTTTATATTAGTTGTTTAAAATACTTTTTTGCCATCGATATATTAAGTCGAAAAATTCTGAGATAAAAATAACTCAGCATAGAAACGTGTAAATTATAAGTTTTAAAATGTATTAATTCGAATAATAATTTCAAGTTGTTAAATTTTTTATCAAAACTTATCTTACACATCGTAATATAACATAAATGTTCATATACATTATAATTAAGTACTGAAATGGTACGAATATCCTTCATATAAAGACAATTTTCACACATTTTTGAGTATAAATTATCGCCTATTGAAAATGTATTGAAAAATTCGTTCTGCAAGTTATTCAAATTCAAATAAAATGTAAAAAGACTTCACAAAAGAAAAAACAAATTAACAATGCGTCGAAATCACATGAATTATAAGTAATTTATAATTTCAATGTATAAATATAATTATACCAATTTACCTAGATGCCACAGTGTAAAACATTTAAAAATAAAAAAATATATATATCCAAAGAATAACATTAAATATATCACTATTTTTATAAGCTACCAAATTAAATTTAATAATATAAATTGTTTCATAAATTATTTTCATTGTTTAATTTGGTTTTCCATAGCTATGACTTAATGAAATTTTTTTTTATGCTCAGCAGGCACTTTGAGACATCCCTAAAAAATCTTATATACAATAGCTGACATAGTTGCAAATTTTAATTCAAGTATACCTATTATATAAAATTTATTAGTGTACTTTGTATCGATAATATTTTCCTCCACTTTTTAATAGTTGTTACCTACTTTCATCTTCTACAATATGAATTTCGGATATAATCGCCCAGTTATCACTATCACTGTGAACAGTCATTCGAAGCACAGAAATTTTTCCAAAATTTTTATCTACCTTTCCTTGAGCAATTCCAAAACTATCAAATTTATTAATAACAATATAACCGTCCTCAGTTATATTATTACTATTTCTATCCATATTATTTGAAAATTCTGACATAACCTCAATAGTTGTATTATAAAATTTATCAGAAGGATGCTCTACATTTCCACTTCTGAATAAATATTTTTTTATGTAAATTGGTCGTGAAAAATTAAATTGTAAATGATCACCAGATTGTGGTAAGAGGCCCCAATAAAAAGTCTCGCCTCGGTATGCCCTATCTAACGTATATCGTTTATATGGTTTTATTTGAGACTCCACAATTGCTTCAGGATTCTCATGAGGATAATGCAATATTATCTTTCCAAATTTTTTGTCCTAAAACAATTTTAAACATTAAAAAAGTAAAATTAGAATCATGAAATTTTACGTATAAATTCTGGTTATTATATTATATAATTTATTTACTTTCAACTTTTGTACTTTTCCTTTCAGCGAGGAATGAGTACCAATATGTTGAAATAAAGAATGTTCATAATGACGCCATAATTCTGCTTTTGCTATTTTACAATGTTTCTGTAAAGTAAAAAATATTATTAATAAAAATATGATAAGAAATGACTTTATGATAATATTATATTGATGTTTACGTTATCTTTATCAATGCCGCACACTTTTGTGGTTATCAGGTTGTCGAGTAACCAATCGACTGGTTTAGCATTGTAAAACATGAGAAAAAATTGTACCAACCACGGCAAATCCACCGATTTAAAAAGTTTACCTGAATTTAAATAATACCATATCCAAGTATAAAATATTAAATAATTAAATTTATAATTACAATTCGAATTTTTCTAAAGTATTACCTATGAATCCCAGTTGACAAAAGTCCAAAATAAACCAATTTTCCTTTAGACCAATTTTTTCTAAAGCATACAATTTCATTGTAGTAATAAAATTTTTCTTTGCTAAAATATCATCTTCAAGCTGAACATAAAATGTTCCTTTTGTTTGTGCATAAGACATTATGAATGCAAAATCTAAATTTTGTTTCGATCTCCATTTAACACGTTGATGATCATCGCCCAATGTGTTTTTTAATTGTGTAAAATTTGGATAATAAGACGGCGATGGTGATATAACCTCAATAAGTCCAATTTCAGTTTCTACAGGAAAATGAACTTCAATCTGTTTAGCAACATAACTAACATAATCTAAATCAGTTTCTGCTACTACTACTATAATTAATGTATCAGACATTTCCTCAGAGCTCATTGAATCCAATAAATTCTTTAATGTCGCCAATAAATAGCTTTGAACTTGTCTTTTAACTGTTGGAATACCAAGTACCATGCTTACTCCAGTTTTACCTTTACTTTGCAGAAAAGCAGGTTTCAAACTATTTAAATCATTTAGTAGATATGGCAAAAATGTAAATATTGATGGCAACTTAATGTTAGTTATATTAGATGTACCATTGTTTATTAAATATTGAAGATCTGGTAAAATATGAGCATTTTCAGTGAAAGTAAGCAGCTGATGAGACAAAAGATTCAATTCTTCTTGTGTACTGACATATTTTGCTTGAAGATTTTCCAATTTAGCTTGCAATTCAGCAATTCCATTTTGTAATGCAGTCTCATCTCGTAAATCAGGTGTTGATAAAAAATTCAAAATAGAACATGGCACCACCACCACCATCAATATTATCAAACACTTTTTTTTTATTGGTGATATTGTCACAATATGAGATATCATTTTTCCCTTCATCATTCACATGATTACCAGCGAACTACTGATTGTCAATATTCCATTATATACATTCAAAATCAATGTTCATGTTGTTGATACAATCATTAACATCTAGAAAATAAAGTTTAAAATTAATTAATAAATTTCATTATATGTATATATAAATTTTTTGATTCAATATATTTTAATGTAAATCGACATGGATTGTAAACATTATTTTTATCACTGATTACTATGTTAATTTTGTAGTATAATAAAATTTATATTGTGATTTCATTTTCAATCTCATCGAAATAAAATACGAGTATTATTGATAGTACGACTATCGCCTTCCAATTTATAATATTCTGTGTTCGAAATCAAACACAAATTTATATATTATAACCACTATGCAATAAATTTAATTACAAATCATTGTCAATCCTCTCCATTAAATTATGTAAATAACAATAAATTAAACAACATATATTTCACATAGTATTCAAGGACTAAATAAATTTTGCATTTGTTATGAAAATAATAATGAAAATTGATCATTTATGAAACTTACTCGATCGTCCATGGATAGAATTGTTGATTTGGTTTGTTGATTTTAATTAAATAATAAATATTGAACAAAAAGATATTTGTTTAACGTTTACATAAAGGTTAGTTTGGCTATATTACTTTTTAATGCAAACTCGTGGACACCAATGAGTTTAAAAACTCGGTCAGTGCACAGATAATGTAATTATTGTTAGTGTGTGATATATACATAAATGTAATATATATGTAAATATATTCACACACACACACACGCACACATATATGTATATCTATGTACATAAGAGATTAGAAATTGAAAGTTGCGCCTTTATCTGCGTTTTACATACGAAATGGTTCAACTTTAAAAATTTTCTATGTACAAATATTCACAAATTCGATGTATGGACACAATTTTTCAATTTATACTAAACTGCACTCCAATAATGATAATGTTAATTAGTATTGTTTTTGTTTTATAGATGAATAAGTAGATCTATTGTATATTTCTTAATATTTATTTATATTTGTAAATATTGAGTCGTGATAGAAAACTGATGAGTTTTATAAAAGTAGTTTGTGTTGGGGAAAATAATTGAAATAGATTTTAGGTTATATCGCGCGAAAATTATAGGTTAGGTTGATGTACTTGAATTTAAATGTTGTGAAAATAGTTTTAGCATGGGAAAATAAATATAATTAAATTATACTCATAAGTTATTTCACTGTGGGAATTTTTTTCATTAAAAAACATCAATATTTAAATATATTTTTGATAATTGTATTTCTGTGTAAGATTTTTTTAATGTAGAAAAAATCATATGTATAATTTTTCATGAAATTCCAATTTGTATTTATCCATTTATTATTTTATAATATAAAATTTTTCTTTATTAATTATAACGACGTTATTAGTTACAAAACGGTTTTTTATACAGTAAAGTTGAGAAATAGAATAAGAAAGTATTTACATACCTATATTCTTTAAATGATTAATGGCAATTGAAATTGAAACATATAAGTTCAAAATATATAATAACTACACTTCAATCATATAAATTATTGATCTTCTCCATAGATTTGAGAACACTCAATATAAATATCAATAAATAATTTGAAATATTGATCAATGATATTCTTACTTATATTTTTCTAATTCATATTAGCTTGGGGTAATCTTTTAGTAATAAATTGTTTCTCTATTCTCCGAAAAGGTGCTTCTACGGCCAATAAAAGAACTAGAGATAATGAAAAAGTGAAAATCAAATCCAATATTATATCTTGAATCTGAAACAAATTTCAAAATAACTTATGATATCAAATGACTCTCAAATATCTCCCATCAAAAATAATTAATATAAAAATAGATAACTCACTGCATAAAATGGAGAGCATGTTTGTGCACTTCTTTCACTTCCAATATCATAACTTTGAAGAATAGGATGTATAAGATATGCGCCATACGTTAATTTGGCAAAAGGTTGAGCCCATCGTGGCGTCAAAAAGTTGTAATAATTCTCTAAAAAATATAATATTATTAAATGATGCTTATAAAAGATTATTAAAAACAAATTATCATATACCTGATGGATTGTTCATAGTCAATATCACAAGAACAAACATTGTAGTCAGCGCAATAGCCGGTCTGCTTAAACTAGCATAAAATGCATTTTGTAGCAGACTATGATTCACATTCGGATCATAATAATTCATCCCCAAGCTTAGCGTTTTGATGCTCATTAAAACTGAACCAATGATAATGAGTAGACGTATTGAATGCTGGAATAAAAATATCATATATAAATTAGCAGTATACAGAAGCACTATCTAAAACTTAATAACATCAACTGCAGAGAACAAGTAATTTAATACAAGTACGCAATTAATTTGATTCGATTGAATGAAAAGATGATTTAATTAAATTCTAGTGACACTCACTTTTGGTATATTCCATGGAGATAAGCTGTGATCATAAATGATAGCTCCTCCAAGAACTCCAATGAAATAACTAGCTAAACGTTCGTGCGATTTTATATAATGGTCAATGAAGTAAGTGTCCTCACGTAAATCCTGTAGACTAATTATTGATAAATATTTTTAATCATAATTTTTTTAGTTACAGAATATATTGTTCAATAATGATACTTACTTGGAGGATATTATCAACATTGGTTGAACGTTATAAAAGTACGTGATATAAAATGGTATTGCACATCCAATAATTATAATAACAGTAAGAAATGAATAACCGATTTTTCGTGGTATTTTCCAAAAGATATAAACAATAAATAATGCTATAATGTATAGATGAAAATCCACTGCAATATAATACGACTGGAACATGCACTGTAACATAACATTAAGGTTGAATTTAATTTTGTTTAATTTTGAATGTTTATAATTTTGTATTATATTTAATTTTATATACCAATTTGTCTGTGTTCACGTAGTTATTGATGTAAAGAACATTTGCCCACCAATTATCTGCACAATTTCCGGAATCGAGACCGATTTTGTAGTCCCAATAAGGGCCAGAACCCACATGTGGCAATATTAATGCAATAAAAAAGATGACAACAAGGTAAGATGGTGTAAATCTATAAAAAAAAATTTAATTTCATAAAAGCTCCAAGAATTTTTTCATATTTCAATTCATTTGTCATTATAATTACCTGAAATAACGAACTAAAATAGCGTGAATAAAACTTTTATTTTTCTTTTTATCCAGTTCCTTCAGCATATTGTAGGACATTAGTATTCCGCCAAATGTGAAGAATATCGCGATTAATAATGGGCTGTTGTAGAAAATCATATAAGAAGGTGTGTTATAAGTCTATAACAGTAAAAAACAAATAATATTCAAATCGAAATATGATTTCAAAATTATATTGTCAATATAAAGAACATGAGGAGACAAAATTTCGTCGCCTTTCTGTGAGATGATTTTTTTTATATTTATATTTTATCTCAAATATATTGTTTAGATAAAAAAAAATTAATAAAATAGGAAACTTTATATAATATATTTACATAATGCAGAACTTTTTTGCTTACAGATTCCAAGTATTCTGAATTTATCATGGGATTTGTTAAGTATTGTAGCGTTCTGTGAACAATTATAGCCAAACACATGAGAATAAACCGAGGTAAATAAATACTATCTAGTCCTTTGTGGTTATATGTAATTCTTCTGAAATTTTTAAAATTGCGTTGTGCCGAAAAACATTGAAGAATGTCTACTACGACAGAATTATTTTCTTCTTTGATATAGTTCATTGTTGAATCAAGCCACGTGCCGACACTTACTAATAAAAATAGTCCGAATATCGCACAACTAAAATAGAAACAAACAGAAAAAAAAAAATACCAAAAGTACAAGCAAACAAACAATTTCATAAGGTGGCTTTTCTTTTAAATAAAAAATAATTCTTAACTACCAATATATTTTAGCTGACGTTGAGAATTTGGGCGAAGTGTTTCGGCTTTGACATTGGCCCTTAACTCCAGTTTTTATAAATAATCCTTCCTCTAGACCAAATTTTTTCAGTGGCTCATCTAAGGCTTTTTTAATGTCTTCTTCATTGCAAGCATCAGGTACACAAAGTGCTAATTCTAATAAATATCTTTTAAACCGTCTAAAGTCTCCTCTTTCCTACGTAAATAACATCAGAGGATTATAAAATTATTCATAATTATGCATTAATTCATTACACATTGATTTAATAATGTAGCGTCCTTGGCACTTGTCATCGTCTGTAAATCGTGATGGTTACCTTGATTGCCTCCCATACTGATGCATTTGGATCAAACTCTAGCGGATAAGGTCCAACACGATCGTTAGAACTGTTTAATTTATAGTAATCAACCTTTATCAAACAGTATTTGCCATTAATCACTTCAGCATCTTTTTCAGAAGCATAATCTTTTATTGTTGTCCCAATTTGATAGCATTCATCAAAATTTCCATAGTGCTTTATGTGACCGGTCATTATTCCCTCTGGATATTTAGTAGATGAATCAAACACTAACAAAAATTAAGAGAAACTTTTATATAAAGTTAATATTTTATTATTTCAGTATTATAATAAAAAAACTTACTGCGAACAGCCCACAAAGTTCCGTTGTTTAGTTCCTCAAGATATTTTTGAACCTGCTTTTTGCATTTACCTTCCGGAAGTGTCGGCGAAGTGGCGAAAAGTATTGGTAACAAAGGAACTCTTAAGTACCATGGTTTCATTTTCATTTCTAGATTTATTATGTCATGTTTTTTTATTGATCCAATATTGTTTTCAAATTCTGAACTAATAATATTATTTTTCTCTTCTTCACACTTTTCTGAATAACTATTACAATATGTTGTGGCTGTATGTTCGGAACTTGTTGAATGGCAAAAACCATTTTGCACTTTGAGACAAATATTTAGTAGAAAAAACAGGAAATATAAATTCTTCATTGTTCACTGGGATTATTATTCTAGTCTCTAATGACGAATTATTTGTGAGACGTTTGTTCACACTCATCTGTACATCTACTCTGAAGCTAATGATAATTTTCCAACGGTTAAATAGCAGTGGGTAAAAAAATTATTGAAAAGAAAAAATCCATAGACGCAATGTAAAAAATTTACATCAATGAATTCATCGCAATTATATCAAAGATATTAATAAAACCTCTGCTGATTTAATCAGTCATTTATATAATCATTCAACCATATGAATTGCACACTATAAATGATAATCGTCAGCAACTTTGTGACGTAAAGTAACGAATATCAGGTAATTTATATTGATCGTTGCATTAAAATAAAAAATATTTTCATAAGCATTAATAAAAATCATAAATGATTGCATATTTAT
This sequence comes from Microctonus brassicae, assembly GCA_918226075.1. Taxonomy (NCBI): domain Eukaryota; kingdom Metazoa; phylum Arthropoda; class Insecta; order Hymenoptera; family Braconidae; genus Microctonus; species Microctonus brassicae. The sequence goes on along the minus strand of OW445482.1, from coordinate 7,851,045 downwards.
AACGATTATATGACAAGTGGATTAAATATGCTCATCATCATAAAGCTACCATCAAGCATCAATGTTCAATGTTGATTGAAGTCAAATTAATGCTTTTAATTATCGCAAACAACTTACTCCTTTTTTTTTTGTTCATTCACTCAGAGTTCACTAAATTAATTTCTCTTATAATGTCCACATTGAACTCTACTATCAAACAAACTTCCACCTAACAATTATTCATTGTTATTCACGTTCCAATCAATTCAATGATATTCGACGTTAAAGTATTCAACACAATAATTAATATATAAAACAGAATTATAAAAAAAATTTTCATTCTTATATTATTTCCACTTTCTTTTCTTTGCATACATTAATTAAATTTTTTCATTGACTGTAGATTGTTTTCGGCGATAGATCTGAAGATAACAAATGAATATATGAATATTAAAAAAGAAAACAAAAAAAGAGAAACAAATATTTAACTTAATACTAAAATATTAAGTGATGATATAATAATTTATTTACTTTACTGACGTTTGTTTGTGCGATCGTTTGGTAATTAATCGCTTTTCTATTCTGCGAAATGGTCCCTCTATGACCAATGAAAGAATTAAAGACAATAGAAATGAAAAAATCACATCCGGCACTAAATCCCAGATCTAAAATATGAATTATACAATTGATTATATCCAATAATTCAAATTTGATACATAAAATAATATAAATAAATATTCAACGTACTACATTATGTAATGAAAATGTTTTTGCATTTCTAGCAACGCCAATGTCGTAGCTTTGATTAATATTATGTATGAGGTAAACACCATAAGTTAATTTAGCAAGAGGCTGTGCCCATCGTGGCTTGAAAAACTTGTGATGAAATTCTATATAAAAGAGTAAAATATTTATTAAATAAAATTGTTTTTAATGAATAAATATCAATGAAATAAAGTCGTTTGATTTCCATACCTGATTGATCGCTTACTGATATCAAAATAACGATAGAAACTGCAGCCATTGCAAAAACAGGTCGACTTAAACTTGCATAAAGTGCATTTTCCATTGGTGTTGATTTTATGTTAGGATTGTAAAATTTTAATCCCATACTTTGTGATTTGATGGCCACCATGATTGCACCAAGTATAAATGGTAAATGTGTCCATGGCTATGATGATTGTAAAATAAAAAGAATGAATATTAAAAAAATATATCAGAGTCTTTAATATAATTAACTGTTGATGAGATATTAATTTAATATCAATATTCAAATTGATGTAAATAATTAATTGACTAGTTTATAAATAATTAAAATGAAGGAGAATTATCAACGATCATTTGTGATACAATTATCATATCGATAATCAATTCTTTTTCAGCTTTTTAGACAGTGAACAATTTCGAAATGATATTAATGCAAAATTAATATGTATTTAGTAGGGTGATTCGAAAGAATTTTTTTTTTGGAATCAGGCTTAAGAATTTTGTTTAAGTCTGGAATTGATTCCTTGAAAATATGAGCTATTAATTTTAATATTAAGATAGTCCGCATCGCACTTTTCTATTTTCCATAAGAATAACATGGGAAAAATTGTTTATACATCTTGTGATTTTTGTAATTTGCAAACTACCAATTACACAGAAAATCGCAATGTATATTTTTTATCGAGAATTGAACGGTCTACAAAAAAGGTCTCTTCTCATTTTTTGTTGCCCTTTTTTGTTTTTTTTTGTAGCCCAAGTACTTTTAAAAATATTCTGGAAGCATTCTATTTGTTTTATTAACTAAAAATACTATTGTTTAACATTTTTCAAAAGTTAAATATATGTTAGAAGTGAAATTATTACGTATTTTGTCAATAAAACTAACAGTTTTGGTGTAATATACAAAAATCAGCCGAATTTACGAAAAATTGAACTTTGACATTGAATAACTTTTAAACAAGTAAACTAATCAAAAAATTAGAAGAGACCTTTTTTGTAGAGCGTTCAATTCTCGACAAAAAATATACATTGCGATTTTCTGTGTAATTAATAGTTTGAAAGTTACAAAAATCAGAAGATGTAAAAACAATTTTTCCCATATTATTCTTATAAAAAATATAAAAGTGCAATGTGTACTATCTTAATATTAAAATTAATAGCTCATATTTTTAGGAACTCATTTTTAAACCTAAACGAAACTTTTAAGCTTAGCTAAACAAATAATCAATATTAAATTTTTGTTTTTTAAATAAAATCACTTTTGGTATACTCCATGGACATAAACTGTGATCATAAATCACAGCACCTCCGAGAACTCCCACAAAATATGAAGCAAAACGTTCGTGTGTTTTTATATAATGCTCCGTAAAATATGGATCCTCCCTTAATTCATGCATGCTAATTAATAAAAAAAAATCATAATTAATTTATTTGCTTTCATAAATAAATATTATATTTTAAATATAGATTTTGATATTACTCACTATGGCAATCCTCTGTACATTGGTTGAACGTTGTAAAAGTACGTTATAAAAAATGGTATCATACAACCACCAATTATAATAGCAATAAGAAATGGATAGCCCATTGATCGTGGCATTTTCCAAAACAAATAAATAACAAATAATGCTATAATGTATAAATGATAGTCTACAGTAATGTACCATGATTGAAACATACACTGAAAAATAAAAGAATAAATATAAATTTCCTTACAATAATATTATATTAAATTATATGTAATTTTTTCATTAAATAATATACCAATTTATCTGTGTTCACATAGTTGTTTATGTATAATAGATTTGTCCACCAATTATTAGCGCAACTGCTGGTGTCAAGGCCAATTTTATAATCCCAATAAGGTCCAGAACCAAGATGTGGCAATATTAATGCTATGAAAATGATAACAACAAGATACGATGGTGTTAACCTATAACAAAAATTAAATTTATATTAATTTAATGAAAATATTTTTAATATTGAATAATGTTTTTTTATTTTATTATAACAACCTGAGATATCGAATTAAAATAGCTGCTATGATATTTATTTTTTTTCTTTTATCCAATTCAGCCAGCATGTAGTAAGCCAATAATATTCCACCGAATGTAAAAAAACCCTCGACAATTATTGGCCCATTGTATAAAAGTATTAAAGACGGTAGTGTGTAAGTCTGTAAAATGAATAAATAATGAACGTTGAATAAATCAACATTTTAAGATGATAAATCACTTTGGTTACTTACATATTCCATGTATTCAGAATTAATCATGGGATTCGCATAATATTGAACCATTCTATGACCAAATATACTGAGACACATGAGAATAAATCGTAATAAATGAATACTATCTAATCCTGAATGGCCATGTGTAATTTCTGTGATACTTTTAAAATTACGTTGTGCTGAAAAGCATAAAAAAATGTCCATGGCCAAAGATTTATTTTCCAATTCATCAACATTGTTCAAAGTCAAATCGTACCAAGTGCTCACTCCCACCAATAAAATTAGTCCTAAAATAACATAACTAAAAAACAAATAAATATACATAAATAAAAGACTGAAAAATAAAAGGAATTATTATTTTAAAAAAGAATAGGTAGTTAAATTTTTAGTAAAAAAAAAAAATAAACATTTATCAATTACCAGTAAATTTTTGCCCACATTGATAATCCAAGAGAATCTTTTTGTGCTTGACATTTTCCTTTAATTCCAGTTTTTATAAATAATCCATTGTCTAAACCAATTTTTTTTAGTGGCTCATCCAAAGCATTTTTAATGTCTTCTTCATTGCAAGCATCAGGTACACAAAGTGCTAATTCTAATAAATATCTTCTAACCCGACGAAAATCTCCTTTCTCCTAAATTAATAATATTCATATTTTTTTTTCCCCATGTTTAATCTTTTTTATTTACTACATTCAAATTATTTAGTGTCCTTGGCATTCAACATTTATTCGTAGATCATAATCGTTACCTTGATTGCTTCCCATACTGATGCATTTGGGTCAAATTCGAGAGTATAAGGCTCAACACGATCGTTAGAGCTGTTTAGTTTGTAGTAATCGACCTTCACCAAACAATATTTGCCACCAATCACATCATCTTCTTGTTTAAATGAATAATTATCTATTGTTGTGCCTATTTGATAACACTCATCAAAGTTCCCATAGTGACGCGTATTACCGGTTATTATACCCTCCGGATATTTAGTTGATGAGTCAAACACTAATGAAATATTGAAAAAAAAATAAATAAAAAAAATTGATTATTTTTCTCTTTCATTTTTTGAAAGCGTTATTTTTATTTATGAGATGTGTGTTGACATAAGTGATGTTGTTAGGGACCAGTTTGTATAGCTCTGCGCAATAAGCTGACCTTGCAAACTTGAGCCCATTTTTTTTTTTTTTTTTTTCTATAGATGAAGATGTAATATATTACATGAGTATATGATCCCATGATATTATTTCCATAGTCATTTAAAATATAATGTTGGGTATTAGAAAAATTATATACAAGATAAACTAAAAGAAGTTTGTTGGAATAAAAAATTGTTTGATTGTAATGGAAGGAAAATAATAAAGCTTACTGCGAACAGCCCATAAAGTTCCATTGTTTAGTTCTTTGAGATATTTTTGCACCTGTCTTTTACATTCTCCCTCTGGGAAGGTAGATGAAGTTGCAAATAACACTGGTAATGAAGGTACACTCAAGTACCAGGGTATTTTATCTATTTTTATAATTTTTTTATCACTATTACTAATTATTTGATAATCATTTTTAATTTCTTCATTTTTTTCATGTTGTAGTTTTTTATTTTCTTTACATTTTTCATTAATTTTTGATACGGAAAAATTATTACATTCTGAACAATTACCACGAAATATTACAGATGAATATTCACTACTTGATGAATAAGAAAGAACAAATTCTATAAAAAGCACATTGATTAATAAGAACTTTATGTTTGTATAATTCATTTTTTATGATAAAATTGTCAATAATTATTCACTGAATCATTGACGCCAAACAAATCCGATCTGCTTCTTATTCAGACTGGAAGTCAATGATCATTTTACAAGATTTAAGTAGAAGTAAACGGAAACGGTTTCAACCTTCGACCTAGAGAATACGTTGGTGGGCAGAACTACTATTCAATCTTTTGCTGTATGTATAATATTTTAAATGTACATGTGCACAATATTTCGATGAAAGCGGGGATTCTAATATAAGAAATAAATACACTAAAAAACCTAATGAACAAAGATTACACAATCTCATGAATAGGAATAGTGGAATCTGTTTGCCTTTAAGGATTGAATTTAATTGTCTTCGACCTGATATACGTCAATGATAATGATGTTATTGTCAATCTTGTGAGCATTTTGTGTATATACAATGCGCAATAATAGAATAAAAAATATGATTAGACAATTTTTTTTATGGCTATAAATAAAATATTTCGTCCAAGTTTCATTTAACAATATTTTGATGAAGATAAATGCCTTCAACTTGATCGTTTTCAAATAAATATACATCAATTATCAAATTTAAGTTTTACATACAATAAATGAATATAATAATTGAGCAATAAAACAATTAAAATATGAATACACAATATGCTTGAACGAAATATTATATATTATATGACAAATGATATTTAATTATTTATGTTACTCTATAATTTATTAATTCTATTGGCGTCGGGCCATTTTTCTTTCTAATTTTCGTTGTTTCTTTTCGTTGATTTCCGGCTGCTCTTGTGGCTCTGAGAAAAACCACGGGGATAATACTTTTATCCACAGCATGTAGAAAGCACGTACTGGTGCCTAATAAAAAAATAAACAATAGTCAACATAAATTTTATATTAATCAAATAAATTAATTTCAACTTTAATATATTAGAATATTTATTATTTACCAAAAGCCAAAATAGCCAAAAATAATTTGATATCAATGAAGCTACTTGACATCCAGCAGTCAATATAATTAAATCTTTTACGTGTCTGTAATATTAATTAGAAAAAAAAAATTCATTAATACATTTATTTGCATAATTTAGCTATAAATAAATGTTCATTAGTAACCTACTCAGCAATTCCACCTTCCATATTAAGATCAACTCCAGATTCAAGCAATTGACCTGATTCACTGTATTTTGGCTTTGCTATGTAAGCCATAAATTGATAACTTGCTATGTACGTAATGCCTGATAGTAAAGTTAAAAACTGAAAGAAAATTAATATTAATTTTATTCATCATGATATAAATCTGATTTATAAATAAATTAATTGATAAATAAATAATACTTACTATTGTCAACATTGTAAATTCAAAAAATGTAACTATTACAGTTAAATACAGTCCAGCTGCGCCAAAAACCATATTTCTATAAAAATTCAATGTCGATGCATTTTCTTCAACAATTAATTTTGCTCCTCTCGTTGCAACTTTTGTACTTTTTGTTGGAGGCTAGTAAATAATTCATAATAATGTAATTAAATATTTTTATTATTTATTTCATTTAAAGTTTAAAGACATTTATTAAATTTATTATATATAGGTTATGATACAGTAGTAATAATCGGTGAATTATTTTTATACTTACAGCCATTGTTTGTTTAATATAAATGTCTAATTATTGGAGGATGAGAGTGGATAAAAATGGTCGGACAGATGTCGATGACTTTAATGAAACATGTCACCTTTGATTTCATATGACTTTTCACACACGTGGATGTTTACAGTAATTTTTGCCGCCGATCATTTTTTTTACACTTTTATCAGTTGTTATCAAATATATCACTATATAAAGTTTTCATACCAATAGATGGCACGACAATTGAGTTTTAAATTTGTGCGCCAATTTTAAATTAAATTTTCTAACCTATAGATAATACATATTTTATTATAATATGTAGAAATTTACTTTTTAAATTCATTTTTTATTATGTATTTTAATATTCTTTATATTTTATACTATGAAATTTATATATAAATGTACATATTTTGTAGAATATGCTGAAATTTTTATAAAAATCATTTGATGTGATTTATAATAATCAACTAACCTATATTTAATGTTGTTTATAACTATTAACGAATAGAATTATTATATTTACAATCGTAATGCACCAAGTTTAGCAGTTTTATGTTCATTTCCAATTCTTTCTGCCATTGTCTTACCCCAGTATCTTAAATCTGAATAAAAAACTGTTTCTAACCATTCAAAATCAAGATTTTCAGCAATTCGTTGACTGTAATTTGATGTAAAAACACCAAATGCAACTTCAGGAATAATTTTATTATCCTCACATTTATTTTCCTTCAATTCTCGTGCTAATTTTAGTGATGCAGCAATGACACCTTGACCAATTTGATAACCACGATATTTTGGATCTGTTCCAACATAAAATATCTCCATGGACGCACAAGTATTATATTTTTCATAAATGTTCACTTTGGATTCAACCTTGAGAAAAATATTTAGTAACAAATTAATTAGTAACTAAATTATGACTAATAAAGCACATTTATGCAGATAATTGACTGCCATGCTCTCAGAAATAAATGAGCTTACGTCATCGAGGAATTGAATGAGAGCAAGAGCAGACTTTTGCTTAATATTATTTTTTATATTTTCAAATATGTTATCCACTTCTCCAGGACCAAGTGGCACCTATAAACATTATTAAATATTGAAAAATATATATCATAAATTAATATTAATTTATTTGTATGAATGATTATTCAAAACTTACATGTAATTTATTAAATGCAACACCAACAACTTTGTCCGTTTTATTTTGCACAGCAACTATTGTACAGCCATCTTTAATTACCTCATGAAATATCATTTTCATTGCTTCTGGAGCACCCATTTCTTCATAAAGACCAACACCTTGTGCAACATTCTCTTGACGCATTGTTTCCTGTTGAATTTCAATTGCAGATTCAAACTTATCCTCTGTTAATATCCGAAATTCAATTGTGCCATGTACACCAGCTTCAATACATCCCAACATGTTTACAAATATATAATTAATAATGTATTGATAATTGAATGAATATTGAAAAAACAATCAATTGTTTGATACTGTGAAAATGTAAATGAAGTATCGTCTCGGAGCACACTTGTTTCTTTACTGAGTATATACAATTCCGTATTGAATTTTGTCGTCGTTGCATCAACACACTACTGCTTCACTCCAAGTTCAATTATATTGCCCTTATCAATGAAACAGCACGAAAAAAATTTAACACTAGTCTAGCCTATTTATTAGATTCATTTTCACAAATGGTGTGAATTACTTTCATTATTCTCCCTACTTTCAACTAGCACGAAATTCATAAATATTTATGAACATTATGGGTGAATATATTACGATAAGTGATGAGTATCTCGTAATGTTGTATAAGTAAGAACATTTGTTAAATGAAATTAATTATTCCCTGATAAAAATATTTTATATTTTTATTTATCGATTATCGATGAAATATAACGATGTTGTAACTTATCGTGATATTCGCTGTAATAATAGATTGTAATGTACTACGTCATTTTTAAATGAGTGTTGAAAATAGACTACGTATGCAACGAAGTCATAAAAATGATTTGGTTCTTCGTTATATACGCTTTAACGAACTATTCATCGTATGAATAGGAAACTCTTATTCAATTTCGTATTTTTGCTTCATTGAATTCATTAATGTATGCTAAAATATATGGATATACTGAACAGCAAAATGTTATAAAGTAATAAAATGTGTTTATAAAATGAATGTTGATATGATAATAGATTTAAATATTGATGTATGCAAAAATAAAATTTTCTTTTATTTAAACTTTAATTTTAGGTTAACAAGGCGAGAATATTTTACAAAAAAAAAATGTTAATTCAACGTTAAATGTGGAATAATTTATGTGTTGGGATTAAAAAATATAATATAATTCATATAATTATCTTAAATTATACTATCAACGACTAGTAAAAAATCTCGCGAATGAACAAATATATATTTGATTGTAATTCTTTGATATAAAATATTTTAGAATTTTTTTTCAACTTTTTGATAGTCTTTTAGCAACAAGCCGAGCTGATTTATGAAAACTCGGAATTCTTTCACTGAATTTTTTTCCACTATATGTAAATTCATCCCAGCTAACGTCAATTAATGAATCAAAGCCGAGTTTATCACTGATTTTTTGTGAATAACTTGATGTCATTATAGCAGAAACAAGACTTGGCACAGAATTAAAATTGTTAATTGTTTCATTATCATTAATTTCAACTGGTGTTTTCACTGATTTTCCACGAAATAAATGTCGGCCAATTTCTAATGATGATGATACAAGTAATTCACCAATTCTCCGTTGTTTATAATTATCCAACGTTGCAAGAAACATTATTTCAAGTATACAATCAGCATTGTAATGTTTAAATAAATCCAATTTCGCATCGACATTAATCATAAAATTTACAAGCGCCTTTGATGATTTAGTCTTACAATTTTTGCTGAATTGTTCAAATGATCCAACTTCATTTGGATTACCACGTATCTGCAATTAAAAAAAAAAACACATTTTAACCAACAATTCCTTACATAAATTAATAATAATCAATCATAATCACGAAATTAAATTATATAAAATTGAAATAAAATTACCTGAATTTTATTGAATGCTACTCCAACAACTTTTCTTGTACTAATATCAATTGCAACAACGCTAACACCATCTCGAGCAGCATCCAAACATAATTCTCCAAGTTCATCAACAGCACCAGGCTCATCAAGTAATTTAACGGCTTGACAAACATTTTCTCGTTTACAAAATGCTTCACGATAAACATTCAAAGCTCCATCAAGTGTTTCAATCGTCAGCGATTCAAATTCAATTGCGCCATCCTCAGTAGAGCCCCACGGCCTATATGATGGCATTCTCTTTCGATTACTGTAAGTAATTTAAACTCAAGGTCAATTATACAATCAAACAATAATTATAAATAATAATTATAAATTAGTGTTACTCTAAAAAAAAAAAAAAAAAAAATTTTTTTTTCTATCTAAAAATTATTTCTTTTGTTTCAGTAAAATGTTGTTATCAAACTTGAGATAAATACGAATATATATGTTAATATACATATTGTGTATACAGTATACTTTGCCATACATTTGGCCTTCGCTTTCAAGATATGAAATGATTATTAGAAATTAATAATGCAACCTTTGAACACCTTTGATCGATTAATCAAATATGTAAAATTGATAATATTAAATATTCCGACTATGTTTTTCCCCATCTTTTAAAATGAATAACAAATAATTTTGGAGTAACAAATGAACAATGTTTTGCTGAATATATTTTTTAAATGAAAAATAAATAAATAAATAAATAAATAAATAAATTTTGAATGTCAATTTCAATAACTTGTAAAAATTCATTGAATATTTATTTTATTCACACCTCATGTTTTATATGTATATGTAAATGTTGATGTACTGAACTGAATAATCGACACTTGCTGAAGTATAATGGTAAACTGAGCGTCTCCAGTTTGACTCAAGTTATGTTGTGAAATTATCCCCGCCACATCGTAATATAAATTGTACTGAGTGTATATACAATTACACTGTCATTTCTTGACTTGATGAAATCCACTAGATCAATTGACATTAATATATGTATTTGATAATTAATTAATGTTCAATTATATTGAGCATTATGATGGACTCTAATTTTTGTTTATATATATAAAATAAATAATTTATATTTTGATATAATTGAAAGAAATTTATCAATAATTTATTCGAATATTTACAAGTGTTTTTTGCAATAATATTATTGTCATATTACGTGCTTTATGTATGTGTTCATGTGTTTTATTTTTTTATTATTATATATACATTTAATAAATGTATATTTTTTCACGTCATTGAAATGCGCAAGCGCAATATTGTATTGCATGATGGATGAAAATAAACAATGACAAAATTAAACGCTCTTGCTTGTCAAAATTTTCAAAACATTGAACAAAAAAAAAAACAAATTAATTTTATATGCATAAATGTTTTTTTTTACATATTTATAATTGAATGAATTTTAATTTTTTTGATATTTGTTTAATTGTTTTATCATTTCTGAGTGTCAGATAAATCTTGAAATTTGTTTGAATTTTTTTTAGAAATTAGATTATATTTATATATAGAATTTGAATAAGGAGATGACCTAAATTTGAATTTATCTTCTTGTTAAAAGTAATTTTAATTTTAATGAAACAAAGCACGTAATTACTTTATCATTATTGTAAGTTGAAAAAGAATTCATGAGACTGTAATATTATATTATGGGTAAGAGTACATATTTAGTAATACTCACGGTTTGAATAACAGCTTTAATCCAATAAATAAAAGACTATCACAGTACATAACAAGTGAACATTCTCGTGATATCACTATTATCAGTTTTTTTTTTGTTGTAATTTGCACTACTTTTACGCGTGAATTTTTATTTCGAATTATCTGCATGAAACTACGATAATGAAAAAATATATTATGCAATAAATATTAAGATATATAATTATTTCAATTTGTATAAATGGATAGAGATGAATTATCTTTTGTGAATATCAATTATATTTTATTTATCGATATACCTATAATGTTATAAATTTGTTAATTTTGAATAACGAATTATCATTTGTTGGTTCCAACGAGATTTTTTTTATCTTCGTCAACATCACGATGATGATGTTTTAGGCTTTAGTTTATAATCCATTATATAAACAATATTATGTGGCTTTGTATTTTCAAAAATTAATTCATCTTCATTATTTTTATAATCCAACAAATCAATTTTTAATAATATATTCATACCAATTTTTTGTGCACTTTTCATTGAATAAAGAGATGTAAATACTCCAAAGACTAATGAAATATTTCCAATATTTTTTGCTAAAATAATTCCAGCGTTAATAAGATTTTTTGATATTCCCATTTTACGATGATTTTTATCAACAGCGATAGCATAAAATTCTAATATCGCTTTTGATTTAGGATATTTAACAAACAAATTAGCTTTTTTATTGAACTCGGATAAATATTGAAAATATTGATTAACTAATTTGGATTTTGTATTATTAGAATCTAAAAAATTTTTATGTTCTCTTGATTTATCATTTAATTTTGGATTTTTCGTAATAGTCATTAGATTAACACCGATAATTTTGTTTGTGTCATTATGAATTGCTACAAGACACGGTGCACTTTTGAATGCAATTTCAACACTTTCGTCCAGAACTTTTTCAATATTATTTCTCTCTTCTTGGGTGATATGAGCGTTTGAACATAAAGCATTAAATATTGTTTCTTCAAAGTGGAAATTATGTCGCATCACTTCTAAAACACCTGGCAAATCACTGGACATTGCGACTTTTATTGTGTAAGGTGAAGTTGAAAATTCTTTCATCCTGTCCATCCTAAAAGTATATAAAAAAAACCGTAAAATATCACTGTACTATAAACAATATTTAAAATATAATTATTGAAGAATAATATTTCAATAATTATCTACAAATATTTTATTATACTATAAATTATATGTATATTCAATTATGAAACAAATCAACTACTCATGTGAATGAAATATAGGTTATGTATGTACTTGTAAATATTTTCCGAAACAATTTTCTAATCTGCTCATGAATAATACATATATTTCGTAGTTTATTTACCAGTAGTAGAAACTATATTATTTTTTATCTACTCATTATTCATAATTTCAAAAAACAATGTTGAATTGCATCAAGTATACCTGAAAAAAAATAAAAAATAAAAAAATAAAAAATTCTTCTACCTATCCTAAATGGATTGTTTAATATAAATTCATCCAGCAACACAAGAGAAATGAAAATTTTCTCTTACTGTAAAAAGCCGGCTGAAAATTCTGAAAATAAATGACATATATCATCAGTTGAGTTTCCAAAATGGACATTGTAACAAACGAAAGTCGCGCCATTCAACAAAGTGGCAATTATAAGAACTACGGAGACCAAAGCACCTATAGAGACAAATCAAAACCATAGAAATATAAAACATAGAGGTAGCAATATCGCTTTGATGAGAAAAGGTGGATTTAGCGCATATCATATATCCCCCATAATGCATCATTAAATGGCGCCGCGCGCGCGTGTGTTACATATGCGCACGCGCGGGTGGCGCGCGACAACAAAAAATAAAATGGCTACCCAGCGAAACAAATAAGAACCGACTACGTGAATAACAAACCGTTTGTGCCGAGTTTGTAAGTGGTTTTTTTTTCATTCACTTTGTTTCTATAGGAATTTAACAAAATTATTACCAACCATATAATTGCCATTAATTGATTAGAGGTTAGGAATTATTGGTGAATAATATTAAAAGTTTGGCATTGGATACAATACGCGCGTGCTGCTGCACGTACGACAGTGACGACGCGAGCATTTTATGAAAAATGGCCCGTTGACGGGTCACAAAAGAAGACTTCCCATTATTTGGGTTTAATTTTCACGTTGTTGTCGACGGGATGTACCCGCAAAAAGCGGGATGCGTACTTTCTCGTTGCCATCGGCTGGCCTAGCTTTAATCGCTAGTCTTGTCTTACGAATCGACTGGACCACAGCATGAAGGAGATGCTTGGAGGGTGCTGCGTGTGTTCTGATGAGAGGGGATGGACCGAGAATCCACTGGTGTATTGTGATGGACAGGGTTGTACAGTTGCTGTACATCAAGGTTCAATATTTTTTTTATTATCATTTATAATTTAATTGTTATTATTTTCACTGTTGTTTACCACTTTATATTTATAACCTTAAATTTATCTTTCGTTAAATTATTTGTCATCACAAAGGATTTGGTTAATCAATTTATATTACTAACATATTTAGTATATTTATTCTGTGTTGTTTATTTATTTATCAATTTTTTTAATTTTAGTAAGTGGTGAATAATTATATTTTATTGTTCAGAATGATTTCAGCCTCATACACAAGTTTAGGTTATGACTACAATACGTCATATGATAATACAACCAGTTGTGTTTAAAAGGCGACGAAAATACACTCGTTTCTCTTTAATGAAACATGTTTGAAAAAGTAGAATTTGTATTATTATGTTCTTTTTTTTTTTTTTTTTTTTCACAACGTGTCATACATACCACGTGTATGTGATGTTCTGACGCATCTTTATTTACTCCATATGAAACTATTTATCATTTACGTTTCAGTATCTCTTAAAAATCATTAATAATTTTCTTTTTATATATATTACAGCGTGCTATGGCATTGTTACGGTACCAACTGGACCATGGTATTGTCGTAAATGTGAATCGCAAGAGCGCAGTGCGCGTGTGGTAAGTTAAAAAAATTAATAAAAAAATAATTTAAATAAATAAATCATTCATATGATATAATGAAAATTATTACTTTGTATTAATATAAAATAGCGTTGTGAGTTGTGCCCAAGTCGTGATGGGGCACTTAAAAGAACAGATCAAGCTGGCTGGGCCCATGTTGTCTGTGCTCTTTATATTCCTGAAGTTAGGTTTGGCAATGTTACAACAATGGAGCCAATTATTCTTCAACTTATTCCTACAGAGAGATTCAGCAAGGTAAATATTATTATATGATTATTATATTTTATTGTATTTTAAAAATTAATGATTGTCTTATCATTATTTTAGACATGTTATATATGTGAAGAGCAAGGTAGAGGCAGTCGAGCAACAGTAGGTGCTTGTATGCAATGTAATAAAGCAGGTTGCAAGCAACAATTTCATGTAACTTGTGCCCAAGCTCTTGGTTTACTATGCGAAGAGGCAGGAAATTATCTTGACAATGTCAAATATTGTGGCTACTGCCAACATCATTATTCAAAACTGGTGGGTTTTTTTTTTAAATTACTCAAAACATTAATAAATATATAATATATAAATTACTATCAATTATTAATTTTATTCAAGAAAAAGGGTGGTAATGTTAAAACAATACCACCATATAAACCTATTCCCGCGGACAATGGTTCATCTGACTCTTCGCCGGAGAAGGAAGCAGAGATTCCTTTAAAAACTTTATCTAGTGCAACAAAACGTAAGGGTTCGAGTTCAAAATCATCAACGTCAAGTTCGAAGAGCAAGTCAAATGCTAGTCCCAGCCTTGAGAACAATGGAATCACCGATGACAAGAGTGGTAGCGGTCATAACACCCCAAAAGACGCAAATGCCTCAAGCTTGGCATCAAGTAAATTCACGACTTCCAATTTCGTAGAAACCATTGTCACCCAGTCGGAGAGTGTGTTTGGCCATGATGGTACGGGCCCAGTTCCTGCTCCAGGTCCAGTTCCACCACCAGTTGCGGCCGTTAAATCAGCATCGAGTACACATGTGGCGCATAAGAATAGTGGCCAATCGAAATCCAGTTCGTCATCGTCATCATCGAGCAAATCCTCAAGTCATACCAGTAAAAAGCGTAAGACTGGTGCGCGTACGCCAACAGTGCCAGGCAATGACAATTCAAATAATTCTGTTTGCTCTGAAGTCAGTGGCTCAGTGGTTGTTAGTGTAAGTTCAATGGTACAATCAACGCCGAGTAATACTATCCAACCGACAGTTACTGAAGCCACGAGTTTGAGCACAATGTCTGAACCAGAAAAATCTAGAAAGGTACAATAATATTTATTATTTTATTTATTATAAATAGTAATTTCAATTGTGATTTTATTGTATTGGTTTATTGAATTCACAGTTGTGTTTATGTTTATAATTACAGTTGAAAATTGATAGTCCATCAGTTCAAAGTACTACGAATACTTCAGTTACAACTGAGGCTACCACAACACCTGTTATTATGTCAATAACACAGTCGCAATCAACGACAGTCACACAATCGCCAACGACAACGACAACCAGCATTGTTGTGTCTGTACCATTGACAGCCACATCGTTACCCAGCTCAGTACAAAGTGTTGTCACAAGTGCACCCACTATTTATCAACAGCTTCAACAGAGTATGAGTACTACTGTGTCTAGTAATGAGAGTAGACCAAGCTCCGTTAATAATAATGAACGTTTTGTCGCTGAGGATGTTCCATCTAAAAGATCAAGGTGATATTTTTTTAACTATTAAAAATTTTTCTTATTTATCAACTTGATTATTTGATCAAGTATTCATTTTTTTCAATTTACGAAATGTTGCTTTGTATAAGAAATCTGTAAATTCATGAATAAGTTGCAGCAAAACCTTTTTTTTTTTTTTTTTTTCGGTTTTAAAGTTCATTTTATTGATGTTTGTGAAATTATCCGCAATTTTTTAAATGTTTGTGGCGCCAAAATCGTTCTCGAGAAGGTTCGAGTTTCGATATTATACCGCAAGGTTTGAGAGTGCAGTGAGCTGTGAGTTTAAAATGGCTGACGTGGGGGTAAACAAGCAAGTTTGTCTAACCTATTTTGCGCGCGATTATGATTATTCAACGTCAATTAGTGACATTTTGTTGTGCTAATATTAATTAGTGATGTGCTGGATAAATTATTTAATATTAATTACATTTGTCCATTGATTATTATTGGTTATTACTGTTTATAAAATTGTGCCATGTCTATTTTAAAAATGGAGTGTTTATAGCAGTAGTATGTGAGTCGATGTTATTGGGTACATCGGTTCACTCGAGGTCATTTTAATATTGTGATTATTGGATTGTGAATTGATGTAATTTTAATTATTATTAATTTTATAGCTTATATTCAATTATTTTCATCACTAAATACAGTAAATCGAGATAATAACTATTTTATTTATATATAAATTATTAAGTCGGATTATTAAAATTTTATATTTGAGGTTATGTTTATATTTTTTTTTTTTTTTTGTAAATTATCGATGTAAAATGAAAAAAAGATTGAAATTCAAAAGAATTCATTGATTAATCATAATCACAAATGATAATAAATATTTACAATTATTTATAATTTATTTGAATTTATAAATTTTAGATCGCAGTCAACTGAAAAACAAGATAAAACGAGAAAAACAAAACGAGGTTCATCGAATAGTCAACCGTTGCCAATACCACCATTACCAGTGTCTACAGTTGGTTCATCAGCTTCAAATAGTGGTGTTGTTACAACGTCAAAACGTGGTGGTAGAAATAATCATCCGATCCCATCCCCACCATCAGTGACAGTGGCTCCAATACCATCGATTATTCAAGGGCCCATTTTGGGTACCGGTCATTTTAGTAGTGTTACTTCTGGTACGACAAATACAATGGGACCAGTAGTTAAAGACTCACCGCCGAGTAGTCCAAGTTCAGAGAGTATGAGTAGTACCGGACCAGGTAGAAGAAAGAGAAAAAGTGTTGGAGGTTCAGTAACTCCTACACCATCAGTGTCTACTACACCTACAAATTTAGGAAATAATACAAAAGATGAAAAAGATGTCAAATTGTACGTATTTTTTTTTTATCTAATATCAAAGATTTGGGTGCATTGTTTAAGGGGACTATTCTTTTTCGTAGTGTTGATGAAATATTAATCTAAACATTAAAAAAAAAAAAATTCCCACCACAGATGAGCTTTTAATTTTAATATTGAGTACTTTCTAAATCAATTTAAAATTTTCCCATTTAATTAACACGTAAATCTCAATTTTTTTCAAAAACTATTAGCTTTACAGTTTTTAGTTAAGAATACTATTCTGTAGAAAATTCAATTTCCTACAAATAAGGTCTTATTAACTTTTGCTGTAAAGTTAGTAATTTTCGAGGAAAATCCAATTAAACACATGGAAATTTGAATATTTATACCTTGAATTTGTCCTCTATGAATTGCATGATATTATTTTAATTGGATTTTTCTCAAAAATTATTAGCTCTACGGTTTTTAGTTAAGAAGACTATTCTGTAGAAAATTCAATTTCCTACAAAAAAGGTCTTATTAACTTTTGCTGTAAAGTTGATAGTTTTCGAAAAAACTATTAAATTTGAGCATAAATCAACTTTAACATTTTTTATCGCAATTCACAGAAAATAATTTAGTGATAGGCACTAAAGATTATATATTTCTGTATAATTTCTGCCAAGAATCAATTAAATAGCATAAGCTATAAAATTGAGATTTACGTGTTAATTAAATACGAAAATTTCAAATTGATGATGGCTGTACTTAATATTAAAATTAAGAGCTCATCTTTGGTGGAGATTTTTTTTTTAATGTTTAGAATAATATCTCACCAATGCCGCAAAAAAAAAAAAAATCGTCCCCTCAAACGAAGCACCCTAATCAAATATGGTTAATTATCAATTTCAATCATTTTTAATAGATTTCAAAATGGTGTAAGTGCACCACATATGCTTGGTAATCAATTAAATCCATCGTCAACAATGGCGCAAAAAATGTCTGATACGCTTAATCAAGAATTAGAAGCTCACTCAATTTTCACTGAAGCAAGCAATTCTTCGACAAATTTAGTCGGACCACAACTTCATAGTCGTGTGATTGCATCGGTAAATTTGATCAATATTTATTGACTAAATTATTTAATAATAATCAATGTTTAACATAAATTTATTAAATTTAATATTATTTATAAATAGATACGGTCTACGCAAGCGTCAACACCAACGGCACCGTCGTTTTCATCAGTTTTTGCAACAAGCACTAATACAAATGCTGGTACAAGCACTGGAGCTTTAGTTGGAGGTGCCATACCGCAGACATTAGATCAGCTTCTTGAAAGACAGTGGGAACAAGGCAGCCAATTTTTAATGGAACAGGCACAACATTTTGATAGTCAGTATAAACATTGTAAAACAAAATGCGCATTTAAATACATAAATATTAATGATGCAGTTGTCCTTTGTTTTTTCTCTGGAATATTCGAATACATTGCATTTCATAGTATAATATTCTGATGATATTATTCAAATGATTTTTAAGCGTTCAAAATAATTATTTAATTATTTTCGTATTAATAGATTAATATAAATATTATTGATTTCAGTTGCATCACTTTTATCGTGTTTACATCAACTCAGAGCAGAGAATTTACGATTAGAGGAGCATGTTAATAGTCTTTTACAGCGAAGAGATCATCTATTAGCCGTTAATGCTCGATTAGCGATACCTCTTACCACTCAACCGAATACACATACAGGTAAATTAATAGTAAAAAATATTAATTTATAAAATTGTTTGTGTGGATAATTGGAAATATAAGGATTATATATTTTGTTTTATTTCAGTTAACAATATACATCCCGCAGTGAATCAGTCGCATCAAAATATTTCTCATCCTGATTTACCGCCGGGTGCGCCAATTTCGATATCACGAGTTAATCGTGATTCACGAGTGAATAATGCATATTTACCGCACTCAAGCTCAAGTGGTCATTCAACACCAATGGAAAATGGATTGCCACCAGATCCCTCGCCACCTGCCGCAGTATCAATGTCACAATATCCGCACAGAGGTCCGCTAGTACCACCACAGCCAAGTCCCTCAATGAGGTATTAAATTATTGTTTCAATTTTAAGAAAATTAATAAAAGAATATTAACAGTAGGGTGTGCCATTTTTAAGCAACTTTTTTTTTTTTTTTTTTTCATCGAAAAATCGGGCTGAAAACTTACTGGATGGTGGAAAAAAAGAAGCGGGTTTAAAGCGGAGCTCTTAATTTTAATGTTTAGAGGTGGATTTTCGTAATTTTCGTTTTTTGATTTGAATAACAGGGGAAAAAAATTTTTTTTCTTTGGATTTTTGTAGCTCAGTATTTTTGTTCCATAGAGATGGAAAAAAAAAATACTTACGTGTCAGATATTTTTTTTTTCTTTATTTTATTTTATAGTGCAAAAAAAATTATTTATAACTTATGTTTAATGAATTCAATTATTATTTCAAAGCAATCGAAAATATGCTGTCTAAACAAAATCAATAATTCTCACCATAATTTCCATTGCTTTGAAATAATAATTTAATTTAATTAACATAAGTTATAAATAATTTTTTTCACAGTAAATAAAATAAAAAACAAATATATCTGACATGTATTTTTTTTTCAGCTTAACGAAAATATTAGCACACTAAAACCAGTTTTTCGATGAAGAAAAAAATTTTTTGAGACGATAATAAAGTGATTAGTATCGATTTAATAACAAAAAAGTCAAAATTTCACACATCTGGAACTTATTGTTTGAATATCTTTAGAATGGCTGTCTCTATGAAAAAAGTATAAGAGACCTTTTTTGTAGAGCGTTCGATTTCCTACAAGAACATGTCATGAGTTCATTTTTATGTTGCCCAAATGCTGAGCAACAAAAAATAAAAAAAAAAAAAATTTCCCATGTTAATTTAAAATGAAAAAAAAAAAATGGCACACCCTAATCAACAGCTAATATACTATATTAATAATTAATATACCATATAAATAATTAATATACTATATAAATAATTAATATACTATATTAATAATTAATATAATATATTATCTATAAAAAATCTTTTTTATCACTGTAGATTCAGTGAAATTTAAAATTAATTTTCCTCAATGAACATTAAATAAATTCATAAAAATTATATTCAATTTATTTATATATATTTATATTGTTTTATTGAAAACATAAAGACACAGCCCGGCTGGTGGATATCATCAAGGTTCAACAAGTAATATTGTATCACCTGGAAATCCAAATAATTCCGGAGTCGTGAGAAATTCATCAGCAACACCAGAACCAATGCGCGGTGTACAGAGGTAAGACGTGCGCCCAGCACCCCACATATTGTTTCTCTACTTCCTGCGCGTCGTCGACCACCATCGTCGCACGTCGTTGTGTGGAGGAACTTCTTCCACATGCCTTCATCCGTTCATTAAATATACGTCGAACGAATCTTCACAAATGATTTACTAGGTCACTGCCACAATCGTCAAGCAGTTACATGTCGATGTATCAACCGACAACGGTATCCGGCTTTACGAGTAATCAATTAGGTAATGTACATAATCTACAATCGCATGGGCCAACAACAACAACAACAACAACAACGAATTATGGGCCATTGAGTAAGCCTAGCTGAAGATAGAGACATTTGATTGAAATTAATGAGATGAGACAATGCTTCATTTGGAAATTGTTTTGATATGCTCATGCAACGCAGTTCATCCACTAATATTCACAACAAGCATTATTGCAACACAAAGTAAGAAGAAATGGATCTTTTTTTTCTTTTTCTCATCGTCATTGGTCGCTGTTACATTGTCAATTGGGGAAAGACATTTAATTTTGTTTTTGCTGTCTCGTAGATTGGCACTTTTGTTAGATTTGTTTCTCTTCTCTAGTTTCATTTTTTTTTTTATTTAAGAAAAAAAATATTTTGTAAATATTTTATACTTTCTCAATGTCTTGTTGATATAGTAAATTTTCTTTTTTTTGAATTTCATACGATATTTAGGCTTATTATTAATATGTTCGTTTTTCTTATTACTTAATTGCGCGGTATGTTTTGTTCTTTTTTTTTTTTTTTTTTTATATATATTTTCGATGTTAGAGTAACGATAATCACGTGACTAATTATAGATCATTTTTTTTTATCACAAATTTGACCAGAATTAGGTGTGGCATATTTGTATTACAGAGACAGCGATTGTCTGATGTGTTCTTATGATGATAAATGGCAATAATGGAATCGCCAATATGATCTAGTTTAATAAAATGGAAACAAAGAATAAAAGAAAGTAAATGAAAAAAAAAAAAACAATAATTTGTTTTGTTATATTATTTTTTCGATGAATTTTTTTCTTATCATTTTTTTTTTATTAAGTCTGAAGTGTTTGGCTTGGTTTGCACAATTTTCGAAAATATATTTATGCAACGTGGTTATATTATATCCCGAAGCATTAAACGACGAAATTAATTGTTATTTGATTTAATTAATTACTGAGTTTTTTAGTATATTGTCAAAATAAAATAAAAAAAACAGGTGAAGCGACCTGACCAAAAAGCTAGTGAATAAATTTTCAAAATATAATTTGAAATGTAAAATTAGTTATAAAAAAACACGAAGACAAACAAAAAATAATAATAAAAAAAAAAAAAAAATGTACAAATATCACGACGATTGAAAATTAATGCGACTGATGAATTAATTTTTATTTATCAAACAAATTTGCATTTATATCGCATTGGGCATTGGCTAACAACCAAGACAATCTTGTATCAGTGACGTCATTGACGTGCGAACGAAAAAATCACGCATGTACAAAATACTAAAGAGTAAGATAATTAATTACAAAAAAAATATAGCAATAATATCATAGGTGTACATTAACAATGATAATTAATAATAACTGTTTGCCTGTAAATTTTCGGTGATGCATTGATGTTAATTATTGCATTAATTTGTGTACGAAAACAAAAAAAAAAAAAAGAATTTGTACTTTGTCGTTTTAAATTTTGTAAGTGATTTTTTACACATTTTAATACATCTTTGACAGCATTGCATCGCTGTGTAATGAATGGATTATGAAAGAATGACGTACAAAAGACAACAATAGAATGCAAAAAAAAAAAAAAATAAATTTGTAAAAAAAATGTGAGTGCTCCTTAATTTTACACGATATAATTATTATAAATAATACACAAGCACTGCCTTCCACGAATAAGAGCTGTGAATTAGAATGGTCGCAAGAATATTTGCTGCTGTCAATGAAAAATAATTTGTTGCTTATTCTATTTCATTGTCATTATATTGCTGCCAATTTAATATTTAATTTTTCTTGGTAATTTTTCGAGCTAATTTACAATCGTCGAGTTTGATTTTAAATATTAATATTAAACGATTTATTCACATTATAAATTGTGAAAGTAAATTTTTGTATACAGGGATGATTTTGAATATTCAGTGGTGATTATAAAAATTATAAAAATAACTCGATAAATTCACAATGGATTTAAACAAACTTTGGAGCTATTTATGATGTGAATTTTAATTAAATTTTCATTGTATAATTTAGGAATTAAATGCGATTTTTGTGTGAACATTCCTATTGAGTTTTGTGAACGTAATTGAAATTGATAAGTTTATCGAGCATTAATATGGTGTAAATTAGCTCAGGATTCGATTTAGAGTATTTAAATGAAAAAAAAAAAGAAAAAATTAGGCTGAAAGAATCTTCGTGTGATTTTTATGTTTAAAATTATTTGCGGATTATTAATAATTATCTTGAATTACAATACAAATTTATTTATGTAAATATATATTCTTTCTTTATATGACAATATAAGTAAATATAATTTTGTTGTATCTAGCGTGAAGTTGCCGATGGAATGTATATTTTAGTATAGGTATGAATTAATTCATTGCCGTTGACTCTTCCTGCAATTATCATTGATTATAAATTTATTAAATTAAATTGAACTTGAATTAAATTTTTCTTTTTTGTTTCACGGTTTGACATGTCATTTTCAAAATATTAAAAAAACTTATGGTGCATAGATTTTTTTATTTTCCAAAAGAATATTTAATAATGTAAATGAAAATAAATTCCTATTAAACGCGTGAATAACCAAAGAACAAAAAAAAAATGCATATTACATGCAAAGCAGCATCAATTTTTTTTTTATCTAAAGTGTAGTGATGAAATATGGTATATTCTGATGGACATATCGAGATCGAGAGGCAAAACTCATGATCGAAACCAAAATAAATTACATTTTCATCAAGATTTAATAATAAGATTTGTCGAGTTGACGAAATAAAAAAAAAAAGATAAATTGTGTACACTCGCGTTGATGAGTCCTAATCAAAATAAGTTGTGGTTGTAATGGGGGTTTTATGAAATAATTACAGTACAGCGTGCAATGCGATTAAATGCAATTGGACGACGAAAAAAAAAAATGAAATGAAAGAAAAAGAAATATGATCTCTTGCTGTAAATTTATAATTTGATATTGTATGATATAATGGCCTATAAAAGTTAATCAAGGACCTTGAGTCGAGCTTACAATGTGGATAAATAGCGTCGATTGTTTCTCAGTGCATAAATTCTATACGATTAAATATCAACTCAGGGAATTGGTTGACTCGAAAAAAAAAAAAAAAAAGAAAAAACTGCTGTATGAAAATATTAATTATATTAAAGCGGTATGAAATAAAATTAAAATATACTATCAATGAATTCATTGAACAGCAATGGAGTTTCATTGAAATTTTCTTTCATGTAAGAATGACTTTGTATTTTTAGATATACGCAAAGCCTAGATATTTGGTGAATAAATTATAAGTTATGAGATATGATGAAATAGACAAAGGAAAAACAAAAAAAAAAATAACAAATCGTAAGGATTACGTTGTTGATAACATAATTTACTACAATGAAAAGTCCAAGGAATATTTTTTCACTGCTGACTGTGCCAAATTTTTTGCTATCTTACATAGTCTCTCGATCAATTTATTCGAGGTTGAATAATATACCAATACGTATACTTGTATAAGAATTAAAAATGTGGTAAATTATTTGATAAAAAGCAATTATTGATGAATATAATTTTCTTTTCTACATCATTATATGTCTGTTCATTATAAAAAAATTAACTGATGATTTGTCACAGAAATTGTACTTGTCTTTATTTTAATTTTTAATTTCAAAAATTGTTTATTTCAATTGTCATAATCCCCCAACGTTCCATGATCGTTTTGTATTTATTTGTAGTCATCAATTGTGAAATTAAGAATAATTTCATTTAACGACAAATGGAATAATGAATTTTCAAGTCTTATATAAAAACGAATGAAAAATAAGCATTGTAATGATATTGTATGCAAAGTAAAATTTTTGCAGGATGAAAAAAAAAAGAAACAAAAGGAGGGAGAATAATTCAGACGCAAAATATTCTAATATAACGTGAAATTAAGTGGCTAGTATTTATTTTATACATATTAGAAATAAACAGCGCGATAGAAAATACTAGAATGAATTCTTTAATTGCTAAGAATTGAATTGCACCTCGATCAAGTGATAATTGTCGTTAAAAAGAATAATTATTATTAGCTTGAAAAGATAAAACACAAAAAATTAATGACGAACAAATATTGTTATTCTTATTTATTTATTTTTTTTTCTCTATTTCTCTTTATCGAGATGCGATACAAGAGACGCATTTTTATAAATCTGTGCATAAAACCAACTTGTATAATAAATCACTCGAAAAAAAAAAAAAAATTGTATTCGTATCATGAAATAAATTCACCTCAATCTATAAAAAGTAATTTATATATGAATGAAATATATTACAAATATATTTTTTATCAGTAGGTTTTAATGATATGGAATGATATAGATACATAATAGGGTAATTCAAAAACATTTTTTTTTTCTTGGAACCAGGCTTAAAAGCTTAGGTCTTTCGTTTTACATCTTCTGATTTTTGTAATTTGCAAACTACCAATTATACAGAAAATCGCAATATATGTTTTTTGTCGAGAATTGAATGCTCTACAAAAAAGGTCTCTTCTCATTTTTTGATTAGTCTACTTGTTTAAAAGTTATTCAATGTCAAAGTTCAATTTTTCGTAAATTCGGCTGATTTTTGTATATTACACCAAAACTGTTAGTTTTATTGACAAAATACGTATTAATTTCACTTCTAACATATATTTAACTTTTGAAAAATGTTAAACAATAGTATTTTTAGCTAATAAAACAAATAGAACGCTTTCAGAATATTTTTAAAATTATTACTACAATTTTTTACTTGGGCTACAAAAAAAAAAAATTATTTCTTGACCTAAACCAAACTTTTAAGCCTGCTTCCACGAAATAAAAAAATGTTGCTTTTTTTTTAATCACTCCATAATACATAAACAACATTTGATAAGTTTATTTTCATTAGTGACCGATTTTACAAAGTTTTATTTCCCTACTTTGTACATAATGGTTTTTTATTTCATTTCCTATTTTTTTGTCAATAAAAAAATATAGACAAAGAAGCATATATGTATTATTATATTCATGTATGTTACTTATACATATGTATCTATGTATAATATACATATATATGTATATAGACAGACCGATCGTGAGAATGTATCACCTGTGACCTCGCCTTTACACTTTGCAAATCGATACACCATACACATTTAAAGCTCTTTTCGTGTATACACTTTTATTTATACACTATGTTTATTTTTTTTATAAAAAAAATTACTATTCTTATTGTTTCATCTTTCAATGTACCATGATGTTTTATTAATTTTACCTATAACTAATAATAATATGTTTCTATAATACAAATTATTACAAAATCTGAAGTATAATTTTAAAATATTTATAAAAAATAATATCTGATAATTTTTTCATTTCAATTCCATTGTCATTCATGGTCCATTGAAATTTTATCATATCGTTATTGCACTGCTTATTGTTATGGCATTAGTAAGGGGTGAAAAATATGAGAGAACCCTCATTTTTTTATATAATGTAAAATGCGAGCTAATAGGATTTTAAATGAAACGACTCGAGCGAGTTTTTACGGGGGATTTAATGCTTGATGGTATCATTGACAGTTTGAAGAAACCATGCCAATTTGATTTTTATCATTTAAATCAGATGAATTATAAATATATTCAATTTTGATGACAAATTTTCTCAAAGGAATATTCGATTTAAATATTTTCTATCAATTGTTTCAATTAATTCAATTTATTCTCTAAAATATTTTCATGTGTATATTTAATTAATTTCTTCTTGTGTATTAATTTTTGTTTATTAAATTAACTCCTCATAAATCGAATCAATTTGATACGCATTAGATATGCATAAATGTGAGCAGGTTATTTTTACTTTAGTGTCGAACTATGTGATGTATATTCACCCCAAAATTTATATCGTCAATGCTCACACAAGACCCTTATAATTCTCCCTGGGGATATATCATTCGCGAACGGTTTACTACAGATAATTGCAGTATAATAAAGATCGTTGGGTGGTTTAACAGTGCGGGCTGCAAGCGTCAAAGCGACAGCTCAAGAGCCCAACTCTATCTTTTTCTCCCTTTCAAATATTAACATTTAATTTTCATGTCTATGTATGTATATATGTATGGACCCCTGGGGTGCAGCTGTCCAGGTATTTGCCCCAATTTTTCTACTGGGGATGACAGTGTGATGACAGCGATGTAAGAGGGAATGAAATGGAGAAAAATAGGGGTAAAGTTGGATGTTCTCTTTGCGTAAATATAGGACAATATGTTTTATTCACAATTTTATTTTGTTGAGTCATTTGACATTGAGTAATTTTTGTGGATGATAATTTATTAATAATTCTTTTTCAGATTGATAATGTGAAATAATTTATTTCATAATTTTTCTTAAATTTATAAGCGTAATTAGAGGAAAGGATGCAAATTTGGAGTACCACTTTTTTTAAAAATCGTAATAATCATGGGTTAAGAGATGAAAAAGTAAGAATCGCATTAAATGTTAGAGAAACTTATATTTTATTTAAATAAAAAAAATGAACAGCCTCGAATTATTATAAATAGGATAAATTTTTGTTTAATCATAAAATTACAGATTGGCGTGGTTTAACCAATGTGAATATAATTTGGAATAGGGTATTTCAAATTACAATCACCTAAATAATCAACTTTAATTAACTATATAAATATCTTTAAACTTAAATCTCAACTATAAAATTTAAAAAATTCAACTTCAAGCTTATATCTAAATCAATTATATTTTTTGTAGTCTTTGCAATAATCACAAACGTAGCAACCTGAGCCATATTCCAAATTAGCAACATAACCATTTGTAATCTAAAATATTTTTATCATTTTGTGTTACGAATAATTTCTCAAATAAGCGCTGATTTCTACAACTGAGACACTTAACTATAGATTTGTACAAATATAAACATATAAATATAAGTTACACTCAAGATGCAAACCGATTTATTACTTACTTTGAAAATTTTCTAGATAACACTTTTACTTCGATGCAGTTTATTACGGCACTATCAATTAATTTGTTTGTTAATACTCACACTACGTAATACTGGTAATCGTTAATGGTTGGCGTTTTCCTATATTTTTATAATGTAATATTCCAAATCTGCACCCTTTTCTCTAAGTCATGAAATAGGTTATGGTTATAAGATTGATGGTGAAATAGATTAAAAATAACATTTCGAAGTAGTTTTAGAAAATTATTATCAGTAAAATATTTAAATTAATTACTTATAAACAAGGTAATATTAATATAATATTATTTCGACGATAAAAAATTAAAATTATTTTTTTTCAAGAGCGATTTTGAGGTTATTCATTGTAGCTATGTAGACATATATCTATATATATGTATTTGTCGCCGTTATTCGCAATGGATTGGGAATTAATACTTTATTTGTGTGTCACTCCAGCTGCGAGGATCAACACAAGTGTCATTCGTTGTTCTCTCGTCCCCTTGTCTCACTTTGTGGTGATAGACATGAGGGGGGCATGCAACGAAAATTCAGGTTTTTTTTTTCTCCTCTCGTATACCCTGCAATAGAATCCTGATGCGGTTCGCTAATTTTCATGGTATTATAAATGCAGTATGACCCACAATGCTCGAGCCGATTATTTTCAAAGACCAAACACCGAAACGAATCTTCACACCTTCATAACAGTCTGCAATAGATTAATATAATACGCACTTTTTTATTTTGAGGTTAGTTCGCTATTTTAAATGGAGTTGCATAATAGATATGAGATTAATTTGATTTTATATTACAGATATTTCCTAAAAATTCATAAATGTTGGGATGTTATAAATCAATCGAGGATAATTACTCTGGTGCTATAATTATTTATAATTTATTTAAAAAATATATGCATAATTCGCATTGGAGAAAGTGAGAAATTATACATTAATTTTTTTTTTCTTTATGTATATAATTTATATAGGTTCATCAAATAATTATTCACAAGGAACAATTTAAACAACTAGAAATTTTATTTGTTTATTATTATTCATATTTTATAGTTAAAGATTTTTAAATTATTCAATTTTATATTTCTGATTTTAATTTTCTAGAGTGAAAAATTGTTAAATCATGTAAATTATTTGTTCTTTTACTTTATACTTTTTTTTTTCGATTGCTGATTATTTTTCTCAATTGTTTCACAGTATTAATGAAATTATTATTAATTATTTATATCTGATGATGTGCATACTCTTTTATCTGCTCAAATACTTATTGTAGTCGGTTCATTTTACATGATAATTATTTTTGTTTATGTCAAACGATTTTAAATTTGTTATAGAATTATATAATGTTTCATTATCAAAACTGTTCATGCACAGGTGTGTGGAGAAGAACACCTGCGCTTATCAGCTCATCCACCCATCGACACCCCACATATTTATATTATTCTACATCGCCCCCATCATTTTTTTATTTACTTCAACCACTCATTTATTTACACGGTCGTCTATAATAGTTTAGCATCTGCTTTCTCTCACAATCATTTTATTTTCAACTTTGTCAGAAAAAAAAAAAAATCTTATCCTGAACTCAATAAAATAGAATATATTTATTTATAAATATATACAGAAGTTAAAAAGATTGAGTCGATGCTAAACTTATCATATTCAATCAAATATTTATTTCAATTAAATAATTTTGTATTTATAGAAACGGCTCGACCGATTTTTATGAAATTTTTTGTGTATATTCGGTAGGTCTGAGAATAAATAGTAAACTATTTTTTATACCCCTAAATGATAAGGGTGGCCCACCCCAAAAATTTATTTTTTAATTTTTGGACAAAATGTTTCATTTTTATTTTTTATGATTTGGCATTAAAAATACATATAACCCTTATTAATTTTCACCCTTCTACTACCAACCCCCATTTTTTAAAAGCGATATTAGCACTAATAATTCCTTCTTTTTTTTGTTTTTCAACTACCAAATATTTTTATATTTTTTTTTTATAATAATTTACATATATATATAGTAATAATTTAACATTTAACTACTAAAATATTCACTAGAAATAATTTATATAGCAAAACAACATTTGCCGAATCAGCTAGTTTTTATATAAAATATTTATCAATGCAGATCACTTAATTAATAAATATTAATAATAATAGTTTTTTAAATATTAATATTAATAATAAAATTAACAATAAAAAAAAAATAATAATAAAAATTTTTTAACATCTTACTAAAACATAATTTAATAAATATTAATAATAATAATAATAATAATAATTAATAATAGAAATTAATATTAATGAAAAAAAAAATGATCATTTTAAATTTTAATTATAAAATTAACAGAAATTCTTCTATATTTTTAAATTAATCATGAATGCTAATTTTCATGAATGATAGAAACATTTTCAAGTAAAGAATAAATAAATATAAATAACAAATTAGATAGAAAATTATTTTACTCTGTCTCTTATACTGACAAACAAATTTTTGTTTAATAACACTATTGTAATACTACAATTGAAATGTTCTTAATTCATTCTCTCTATCGTCATTTTTTTTTTCTACTATGTCAATAGTAAATCGTGGGCCACTATCAGCTGTGAAAACACCCTTGTTTATAGACACGACCGGACAATGAGGTGTAATTGAATCCATATATTCCATTGGTATACAGGGGGGAAAATAAAAAAGGGGCGACATTTTCTGAGAGTATATATTGGACCCCTAAAGGGGGCCTGGGTGTTGCTAGTGGAGCGTGGAGACCCATAGGGTAGTTTGTGGGACCCGTTGCACACATACTCAACAATTTCGTTTGTCTATATCAAGACTCAATATCAAGGGTTGATGGTATGTACGTTTTGAGGGCAATTAGATGTAATTTTGTTATGTAACACAAGTAGAAACAAAATACAGAAAAGAAATGAGATAATATTTCGTTATTGAATCAATTATCGAAATAGAATAATTAAAATAAATATATTTTTGTATTTATCTTGATGTTATAATGGACAAATATTAATTTATGATTTATTATATCAAAAGCGTAATAATTACAATGAACAATTCTAATATATATTAATATTATTATCAATTTTAATCATTTGAATTAATTAATTTCAAATTATTAAACGCAATCGAAACATTTAATTTATTTGTTGATCTTTAAAAATTTTAATCTAATATTTTTTTCATATATAGTGTATTAAAGATGGACGATACACATTCACGAATAATTATTTATATTATAACTAAAAATATCAAATTTAATATTATAATTAATAATATATTAATATTAATATTGATATTTTATTTTCTCTATTCTCTTAAAAAGTGAAAATATATCAATTAAATTCGATTTTCTTAAATATATCGATATTTTTAAATATAATATATCGATTTTTTTAAATATATCGATTTTTTAAAATATGATATATCGATTTTTTTAAATATATCGATATTTTTAGATATGATATATCGATTTGAATATCGATATTTTTTAGTATATTTTGTGTTATCAATATTTTTTTCTTGTTCAAATATAAATAAAACTAATATACACTTATAAAAGAACAACAAATAATAATAACATGAATTTTTTTATAGTTTCATTCACAGGTTACCTATATACCCATATATTTATTGTCAATAAATATTTGTATCGATGGATTTGCATTGACAATATGTATGAATTAATGGCTAATATGACGTGACTATACCAACACACATTGGAATGACATAGAATAAACTTTATATCGCTCTCTAGAGTCTAGCTTGCTTGGCATCCTTTATAACTATATATTATGATGATAGCTAAAAGGTATGTACATGTATGATGGACAATTGCAACGCGTGGGAAGTATTTCAGCCGTTGCCGCCATTACACTTTCTACGTGCGATATATACATATAAATATTTATGTATGTGGATGTACAGATATGTATATATGTGTATATGTATAATTGTGTCTTTTTCTTTTCTAGGCGTCGCGACGCCGCAATATCGACGTCCCGCCCCTTTAGTGGAGTTTAGAACCCTGCGATATTTTGATATTTGCTGCTTTGGACGCAGGTGCGGAGCCATCTTGAATTTCCCAGACAAAAAGAGCACATCTCTCTTTATCTCTTTTGTCTGTATGATTTTTCTTAATGTTAGGCGAAGATATTAATAGATGGAAGAAGGAAGAAAAAATTCGAATGGACATTTATAATAAAGGTTTATTTATTATTTATTTATTTATTTTTTTTTAGTATATTTATGTGTTGTTTTTGCTTTTATTTATGAGATTTTTGTTATTTATTTGAAGGGTTGGGCCACAGCGGATTTTTATATGGAGAAATAAAATTATTTGGAGCAATGAGATTTATTAGATTGAATTTAATAATTGTTTTAAACAATTATTTATTACTTTGATGGTATAATGTTATTTATTTGAGGTTAAAGAATTTTTTCTTTCACGTGTTAAGACGGTAAGGATATTTTATTGATTTATTACACTGAAGAAAAATTAACAGGCATTAAATAAGTAATGGTTTTTCAAATGATTATTATTTAATTTAAATAATATTCATTTGAAATCAATTTGTTTTATTTAGTGCCTGTTAATTTGTTTTTTTATTTTTCAGTGTGTTTGATATTATTTATTATTATTTATATTTGTTTTCTTTAAATATTTATTGTTTATTATTAATTTATATTGGGCTACGTTGAATTGTGGAAACATTAAAATTAATTTTGGTATAGTTTGAGGAAATTTTAGAATATATAAATAATTATATGGAATAAAATTATATTTGTAGGCGAATATAAATAAAAATACGTCATCATTTATTTGATGTAATAATAATTATTGCAAGTTTATATTAAATAATATTTTCATATAACTTTATCAAGATGCACTGCACACATATGGAAAATATTTACAAATAATTGAATTTCAACATGTACATTACTTACATTGCATTGCTTTTCTGCCACACATGAATTTTCATAAATGACATATTTTATTCGTGACCAGATAGTAGACTAGATTATTTTTTTATCTCTTGAATAAATTACACAACGAATATTACATTATGAATTGCTTTAACCCTCAACTATAAATATTGATTGAGAGCATAAAATAAAATAAAATAATATATTCTTAAATTATAAATACAAACTAAATCATCATCTTTGGAAATAAATTGATAAATTACAATTGCAGAATTACTTAAAAAACTAAATAACATATTTATTATTAAGATTTCAACTAATAATAAATCAAATTCTTTTCTACGATTGCACTACCACACAATCAAGAGTCATATGCTTTTCTATGTTCGATACACTTGCATCTTTTGTTGTTTCAGCACGTGATGATTGATCCTGAGACCAAGTTTTTGCCATTTCCATTCTATCTGTATTTAAACAACCACTTTTTATTGCACGTGGATCTTCTGGTGTCCATGCTTTTGGCATTTCTATTGTTTCATATTTATTTCCAACACCGCCAGTTTTTGATGATCTGGAATCTTCTGGTGTCCATACTTTACCAATATTAATGCTCTCAATTTTTGTGAGACTGTTGCTCAAATTTTTTGACACACGTGGATCTTCTGGTGTCCAAACTTTAGCAAACATCATACCATTGGGTGAAATGTCGGATTTTCTAGACCATGATAAAGAATGAGAGATAAAGGGACTTCCACCATAGCCTGGAAAAATGAAAATTTTATTTTATAGAAAATTTATCAATACTGGTTTATGAATTATATTCGAAATTGTGGAAATAAATAAAGGAAACATATTCATGGCTTTATTGAAT
This sequence comes from Microctonus brassicae, assembly GCA_918226075.1. Lineage (NCBI taxonomy): Eukaryota > Metazoa > Arthropoda > Insecta > Hymenoptera > Braconidae > Microctonus > Microctonus brassicae. The sequence goes on along the minus strand of OW445482.1, from coordinate 7,817,267 downwards.
AGCCGGTAGTTTGGTGGTGTCTATAAATATCTTGTATTGTTACAATGACAATACGTATTATTTACATGTGGGGGATGTAATAATTAAATTGACACCTGGAAATGTGTTATGGCTAATATTTGAATAGACATATCAACTGCATGAGTGATTGAGCCATCAAAATTAGTGATTTGTTTATGTCAACAGTGAAATATGAGTTTAAAATAATTGTTAGATTTTCTTTTTCTATTTATACATGAAGGAAATTATGGAACAAATTTTATTCTAGAAATATGGAAATCCGTGATAGGATATTTATCATGAGGTATATTTAGATATTATGTGTGTTGAATTATCTTCATGAAATAAATTTTTGTTTTCAATTTATATTATTATTTCAAATAATATAAATTATCACTAATATTTGTCGTAAATAATAATATAATATAAATAATAGGGTGTGTTATTTTTAGGTAACTTCAATAATATTGTACTTATACATTGCCTAGTTTTGTTTAGATAGAAATAATTTCTATTGCTTTGAATTAATAATAAAATTCATTTAACATAAGTTATAAATTTTTTTTTTCATATAGTATACTAGATACATTTTTACTTAATATAAGGTAAGAAAAAAAAAGCAAAAGTTGTGAATTGGCCCGGGCTGCCCATGTGGCAGGCGAACATTCTACCACTGAACCATCGATGCTGATGCGAAATATTTATTACTCAAGGTATTTAATCTGATGTTTGACACACTTAAATAATACATATAATTTTGCAAAAAAAATCGACATTTGTTGTGAAAAAAATCATGCCTATATAACCATTTTGAGGGCAAAATATAGAACTGTGCACACTTTCGCGTTATTCAGTGCTGTACGTGGTTTAGGCGTAATGCTCGGACACTGTACAGATCATTTGTTTGTCGACATTCACATTTATAGTATAGAAGATAGAATAAAGAAAAGAAAATATCATTTTTAAGACAATAATAAAGTGATTAGTATCGATTTAATAACAAAACAGTCAATGTTTCATACATTTTCAACTTTGGGTTTGAATATCTTCAGAATGGCTGTTTCTATGAAAAAAGTATAAGAGACCTTTTTTGTGGAGTGTTCGATTCCCTACAAGAATACGCTATGAGTTTATCTCTATGATTCGCAAATGCCGAGCTACAAAAATCCAAATAAAAAAAAAATTTTTTCCCATGTTATTTAAATAGAAAAACGAAAATTACGATGAGAATTAATTAATAACCTCTATAAATATTGAAATTAAGAGCTCTATCTGCTTCAAGCAGGCTTCTTCATTCACCGTCCAGTAAGTTTTCAGTCTGTTTTTTTGTTGAAAAAAAAAAAAAAAGTTTTCTAAAAATTTCACACCCTAATAAATAATATAAATATCAAATGCTCACTGTGAACGATAACTTTTTCCGAATTTTCGCGACCTGAACATCTGGAAATGGTGCCATTACTAGTTAGTGAATCATTTCCTTTATCTGCTCGTACAAGTTCAGTGAGAAATGTTATGTAGCCAATAGCAAGTCTCAATGTATCAACTTTAGATAATCGTTTTTCATATGGAAGTGTTGGTAAATGTGCTCTTAATCCTTCAAACGCGTCATTTATATTCTGCATCCGTCTTCGTTCTCGTAAATTTGCAGCTTGACGTTGTTGAACTGCTTGTCTTGGTCGTTTCAATGATGATCCGTCCTCATCCTCCACCAATCCATTCATACAATCGTGAAGTCGCCTATAAATAATATCAAAAAACAAAAAGAAAAAAAATAAATAAATCTATAAAATTAATTTCATTGCACTGGTTAAAAATTTTAATTGATTCCAAATAAAAATCATGCATTAAATGTTCAATCAGAATTAATTGCAATTTTATTTTACAGGTCTAGTGGAGAACAGAAAGGATATAAGAATCAACAAAATTATTCAACTCAGAGATTGCAATAACAAAAATATATTTTAGTACATACTTTCTTGATTGCGAATCACGTGTGCGAACTTCTCTATCGCTACTATAAACACTTTCATCATCACTGCTATTATCATCAAAAGGATAGTGCTCGCTACAATTTGAGCTACCAGTACTACCAGGTGGATGTGTCGATGGCAATTGTGAAACCATTTGCGGTAATGCGACGGCCGACGGTGGACCACAATGCGGTGGAAGCGATGGAATAACTGGATTCCCCAAAAAACTATGAGTGTCATAAATATAATGACGATTCATCATATCCAGCTCCAAATTGTCCATTGAATACATCATGATTAATATTGTAAGTATATTAATATAATTATCTTAATTTATTTATTGAATTAATATTTTTACTTCTCACAAATGTAGATATTTATAAAACTCTTTTTTCAGATGTTTATTTTACTTTATTGGCTTTGAAAAAATATCTTCAATTAAAATTACGACTAGATGTTTGACTAGATGGATCCAAAACTAATATTAAAATATCTCACATGAAAGTGTATCTAGTAATTTTTTCAAGTGACAAAAGTCTATCAAGATTTATTAAAATCCCATTGGATTTCCACTTGAACACGTCGAAAATTCACTTGTGATTTCAGTTACGATATCGTTAACACGCGCCACTGTATAGGATATCTTTAAACACTGGCACGTGTGTCGCGTGCGACGACACGTGTCAAAAATTCCTTGATATACACTTGTATTATATGATGTTTCATTTAAGTTTGAACAATTTATACAACTCGATTTAGTATATTGGTATGTAGCAATTAATATTATATATTTACTTTGCTCCGAAACACATTAATAATTTTTCACACTCTTTTTATTAATTTTCTAATCTTTTTCAGCACAGATATTTCATTAACATCATCGCAATCATTTCACACTCTTCAATTAAATTAAACAACTTTTAATATTTCATATTTTTATTCACTTATAAATTTTCGTGTTGAAATTTAAATATTTGTCTGACACTAATAATAATTTCTTATAATTTTACAGATAATTACTGAGGAATTAATCGATAAAAAGTCCCTGTGATTGCACTTAGTAAATCAAAATAAAATACAATGATGGAAGAATATGAGGAATGATAACGAAAAAAAAAAAAAAAAAAAAAGAAAAAAATTGTTTTGAATTTTCCGGCGATTTTAGAAATTCTCTGATAATATTTCTGTAAAATCGTACTGTCAATTAAAGCACCGATGTGTCCCCCAGCACCACTGACGAATGATAGTGACAAGGGGTTTGGCGGGAATGTGATGACTGTAGGGTAGCTATGCCCGGGGTCGAAGTTGAGGTGTACAAACTGATTCGTCCAATGGTGGACTGGCAGAGGCGGTCTGTAAGACTCGTTGCTGGGGAGGTTTATACCGCCCTCCTATATATTCATCGATCTGATAAGGGATGCTTTTGCAAGCTTGCGTATAGGTCGAAAAAAAAAAGCCAAGAGTTAAATAACCGTCAAATTGTATGATAAAAAGTATATTATCTAAATATATTAAAACTTATTTTCAGATTTTTATTTCAAATATTAAATAGTTATAAAAATTTTGAATATTATTATAGATCATTTATACATTATATCATTTGTTTAATTAAAGCTTCGACAATTAATTCTCGGTTATTAAAGTTATAAATGCAGGTGACATATGATGTTTATTAGGCATGTGGTTCTTTTTCTCTAATTTCGATATCGTTTGTTACAATTTTATATTGTATAATTATGAAAATCTGTTGAGTTTGGTATATAAAATGATAATAATTATAGGTTTAGGTTTACCGGCCAAATGTCACCAATGTGGTTAACCCGTGGTGGGTCATGAACACCGTGCATAACGTTTTCTGCACGTGTCACGCACGTGTATATAATTATTATTAATATAGATAATATACAAAATTATTTTAGAGTGAATATTTTTATGAAATTTATGGTTTATTTTTTCGTTTCTAATTTTTTTTTTCAGCTATGATTTGAGGTCTAATCATCGAAGATAAAATCATGATGAAATTGTTAACTGTTCTGTTTACATATTGTTTTTATAATTATAATGATAAGGGTGGTTCGGAAAGAAAGAAAAATTTTTTTTTTCTACTGCCAGCCTTAAAAGTTTCATTTAGGTCTAAAAATAAGTCACTGGAAATGTGTACTCTTAATTTTAATATTAAGATAGCTGTATACGCATCGCACTTTTTATTTTCCATAAGAATAACATGTGAGAATTGTCTTTACATCTTCTGATTTTTGTAACTTGTAAACTACCAATTACACAGAAAATCGCAATGTATATTTTTTGTCGAGAATTGAACGCTCTACAAAAAAGGTCTCTTTTCATTTTTTGATTAGTCTACTTGTTTAAAAGTTATTCAATGTCAAAGTTCAATTTTTCGTAAATTCGGCTGATTTTTGTATATTACACCAAAACTGTTAGTTTTATTGACAAAATACGTATTAATTTCACTTCTAACATATATTTAACTTTTGAAAAATGTTAAACAATAGTATTTTTAGCTAGTAAAACAAATAGAACGCTTTCAGAATATTTTTAAAATTATTATTACAAATTTACTTGGGCTACAAAAAAAAAAAAAAAAAAGGGGGAGGGGCTACAAAAAATGAAAAGAGACCTTTTTTGTAGAGCGTTCAATTCTCGACAAAAAATATACGTATTGCGATTTTCTGTGTAATTGGTAGTTTGCAAGTTACAAAAATCAGAAGATGTAAAAACAATTTTTCCCATGTTATTTTTATGGAAAATAGAAAAAAGGCGATGCATCCTATCTTAATATTAAAATTAAGAGCACATATATTTTCAGGGACTTATTTTTAGACCTAAACAAAACTTTCAAGCCTTGTCGTAAATAAAATAAATTTTTTTTTTTTTTTTGAATCATTCTATTAATGATAAATTTATATTAAATTATATTTACAAAAAATAACTAATAATTCTATATACATCACAGTGAAATATATTTGTTCCAGGTGTTCAAATAAATCAATCTCTCATTCTATATTTTCTCATATATAATACAATGAGGATGAAAAAAAAAAAATAAATAAACGATTAAGGGAGAGGTTCATCAAGTTTGTAATAATTAAGTATCAACCATAGGGTCCATGTAACCATCACAGATGAATTATGACCAGTCGGATGTTTAATTCTTATATATATATATAAACTCTGAAACGTACGTAGAAACAAAAAAAAAATACATGTATAAAATATTCGTGTTTAAATAAATATAGCTGGGATGAACATTTCTATGTATAAATATAAATGTGTGATGCATCGTGCGATGTTGCACGCGATATAATCGTGCTAATTCTTTGGGGTGGATGAAAGTTATACAACTGAGAAAAATATAGAAACGATGAGATAATCACAACGAGATATTATTTTACGTATTGTCAAATGTGGCAGGCTGCAATAAAAGAGATGCGATTCATGCACAAGATGAATTTAATTTTTTTTTTTATATATTCATATACATACATTATATAAATATACAGATATGTACATATACATTTATTTATGTGTGTATATTATTCGTTGAAATGAAGCTTTGGGCTATCTGTGAATGCGATGAATGTTGCTGTGTAATCCTGAATCAAAATAATGGCTCAGCTTCCCTGTTTTATTGTTCGGTATACAACACAATTTTCAAGCCCTCAATATTTTTCTTTACAGAAGAGTGAAATTAATTTCATTATAATATTTTTTTTTTTATCATTTTTATTTTCATAATTCTTTATTTATTTCTTTTTAATGTATAGATAATTTATTTACGTGAAATTATCTTTATTCTTTTTGTTTTTCTGCTAATTTAATAACTTTTTTATTTATACAATAGAATATTTGGAATTTGTATAATTAATTATGAATTTCTCAGACGAAAAGAGTTCATCTCTCTTTATCTCTTTTGTTCGTTTGATTTTTCTTAATGTTAGGCGAAGATATTAATAGATGGAAGAAGAAAGAAAAAATTGAATGGACATTTATAATAAAGGTTTATTTATTAATTATTTATTAATTTTTTTTTAGTATATTTATGTGTTGTTTTTGCTTTTATTTATGAGATTTTTGTTGTTTATTTGAAAGGTTGGGCCACAGCGGATTTTTATATGGAGAAATAAAATTATTTGGAGCAATGAGATTTATTAGATTGAATTTAATAATTGTTTTAAACAATTATTTATTACTTTGATGGTATAATGTTATTTATTTGAGGTTAGAGACATTTTTCTTTCACGTGTTAGGATGGTAAGGATATTTTATTGATTTATTACACTGAAGAAAAATTAACAGGCATTAAATAAGTAATGGTTTTTCAAATGATTATTATTTAATTTAAATAATATTCATTTGAAATCAATTTGTTTTATTTAGTGCCTGTTAATTTGTTTTTTTATTTTTCAGTGTGTTTGATATTATTTATTATTATTTATATTTGTTTTCTTTAAATATTTATTGTTTATTATTAATTTATATTGAGCTACGTTGAATTGTGGAAACATTAAAATTAATTTTGGTATAGTTTGAGGAAATTTTAGAATATATAAATAATTATATGGAATAAAATTATATTTGTAGGCGAATATAAATAAAAATACGTCATCATTTATTTGATGTAATAATAATTATTGCAAGTTTATATTAAATAATATTTTCATATAACTTTATCAAGATGCACTGCACACATATGGAAAATAATTACAAATCCATCAGATAGTACACTAAATTATTTATTCATTTCTTAATCAAACTATAATGAATGAACGAATAATATTTGTAATATATATTTGTTTGTGTATTTTAAATTAATGCAACATTTGAAATGTTACATATATTAGATTTAGAATATTATTTATTATTATATATAAAAGTATATATAATTTTTCACGGTCCATCCCCTTTTTAGAACGTGATGCGTTCAACACCTGGTATCATAAAATACCCTGGGATGTGTCTTGGTATCAATTGAAAAACTACTTTATATTTCCCATGGCTGGTCTTTGTCCATTAATTTATACTCAGCAGGAGTGTGAAATCGATTTATGAACTCTCAAAAAAATTTTTTTTTTTGATTCAACACTCAATTTCTTAATTCACACTCTTCATCATTAAATAAAGTATTAATATCTTGCAAGTTTGAAGCTCATTCAATAATAATTATTTATAATACTCTGAAGAAAGAAAAACATTTAATTCCAGATTTAATTTTTTAATTTTCAATTCTATAATTTATTTACATGCGCAAATGATAATGGCTCTTTCATGCCACTCTGTCCCTGAATTAAATTTATTTATAAATGCCGTAATAAGCTTTAATTGTTAAATGAAATAATTTGAACGTGATATAAATATTATTGTGTGTTGAAATAATATTTTTATTTATATATAAAAATATTCTGAATATAATTTATACATATTGTTCTCACTTTCATGCCCTTTTTGACATTCATCATCAAAACAATTGCGTGTCGCGATAACAAATCGATTTACTGGGTCGGAGGGCTTGACATAGAAGATGACGAAGGTACATAGGGTGCACTGGTGCGTAGAATGATGTTTGGGGGTTGCTCCTGGCTCTCCTTCATACCGCAGGGGGTCCTGTCAGAAGGACATCGTGGGGTGTACATCTACCACATACCGGAAACACTAGTGCGCCAACCGGATGCATGAATACACATTAGACAGGTGGGTTAAAAATAAAAAAAAATGTGTAATGTGCACTTCTGCAAAAGCTTCTGGCCTTTTTTTTTTGTCATGCATGTAAATGACGATCATATGCATTTATGATATTTCCGTTGTAATAAATTTTCTATTTCATGTATTTAAAAAAGCAAAATTCGTTCAACTTCATGAACGGATTATGGAGAAATATATTGCAATATTAATTCTTTGACGAATATTTATTATATCAAATTACGATATAAATTCATAATTGTTTTAATTTTATAATTGAACAGATAAATTCTATAACGAAAATTTCATCAAAATTTTTTAGTTTATTAAATATGTAGAATTAATTTTTAATTTAGTGAATTACTTAAATGTAACTTGAGATATTTGTGAAACAATATTGTTGATGTGCAAAAAGAAAGAATATTGTGTTGGATTTTTCTTGTTCTTTTTTATATTATTACCAGTAACGTTTTTCGCGTCCTGATACACATAATTGTTGACGAATATATATACATTAAGGTGTTTCATTTTTAGGCGATATTTTTTTTCTGTGGTCACTGAAAATCTGACATGAAAGAAAAAAAATATTTCGGCGTTGGAAATGAACGATTGAATGGTTTAATGAAACCACGATGCAAGTGAAACTTTTTTCGGATCGTAGGCCTCATCGCCTGAAGAAAAATATGCAATAATTTGGAGATGAAAATGATTTATGTTAAAAAAATTATATACCGTTTCGATATGTTATAATTTTTATATTTAAATAATGTGAGAAATAAAAAATTTTTAGCTCTAAAGTGTTTTGTAAATGTTTGACTTTTGACAGAAAAGGATCCAGGGATCCAAGAGGATCCAAGAGGATCCAAAAGGATCCAAAAGGATCCAAGAGGATCCAAGAGGATCCAAGAGGATCCAAGAGGATCCAAGAGGATCCAAGAGGATCCAAGAGGATCCAAGAGGATCCAAGAGGATCCAAGAGGATCCAAGAGGATCCAAGAGGATCCAAGAGGATCCAAGAGGATCCAAGAGGATCCAAGAGGATCCAAGAGGATCCAAGAGGATCCAAGAGGATCCAAGAGGATCCAAGAGGATCCAAGAGGATCCAAGAGGATCCAAGAGGATCCAAGAGGATCCAAGAGGATCCAAGAGGATCCAAGAGGATCCAAGAGGATCCAAGAGGATCCAAGAGGATCCAAGAGGATCCAAGAGGATCCAAGAGGATCCAAGAGGATCCAAGAGGATCCAAGAGGATCCAAGAGGATCCAAGAGGATCCAAGAGGATCCAAGAGGATCCAAGAGGATCCAAGAGGATCCAAGAGGATCCAAGAGGATCCAAGAGGATCCAAGAGGATCCAAGAGGATCCAAGAGGATCCAAAAGGATCCAAAAGGATCCAAAAGGATCCAAAAGGATCCAAAAGGATCCAAAAGGATCCAAAAGGATCCAAAAGGATCCAAAAGGATCCAAAAGGATCCAAAAGGATCCAAGAGGATCCAAGAGGATCCAAGAGGATCCAAAAGGATCCAAGAGGATCCAAAAGGATCCAAAAGGATCCAAAAGGATCCAAAAGGATCCAAAAGGATCCAAGAGGATCCAAAAGGATCCAAAAGGATCCAAAAGGATCCAAGAGGATCCAAAAGGATCCAAGAGGATCCAAGAGGATCCAAGAGGATCCAAGAGGATCCAAGAGGATCCAAGAGGATCCAAGAGGATCCAAGAGGATCCAAGAGGATCCAAGAGGATCCAAGAGGATCCAAGAGGATCCAAGAGGATCCAAGAGGATCCAAGAGGATCCAAGAGGATCCAAGAGGATCCAAGAGGATCCAAGAGGATCCAAGAGGATCCAAGAGGATCCAAGAGGATCCAAGAGGATCCAAGAGGATCCAAGAGGATCCAAGAGGATCCAAGAGGATCCAAGAGGATCCAAAAAGATCCAAAAGGATCCAAGAGGATCCAAGAGGATCCAAGAGGATCCAAGAGGATCCAAGAGGATCCAAAAGGATCCAAAAGGATCCAAAAGGATCCAAAAGGATCCAAAAGGATCCAAGAGGATCCAAAAGGATCCAAAAGGATCCAAGAGGATCCAAAAGGATCCAAAAGGATCCAAGAGGATCCAAGAGGATCCAAAAGGATCCAAAAGGATCCAAAAGGATCCAAAAGGATCCAAGAGGATCCAAAAGGATCCAAGAGGATCCAAAAGGATCCAAAAGGATCCAAGAGGATCCAAAAGGATCCAAAAGGATCCAAAAGGATCCAAAAGGATCCAAAAGGATCCAAAAGGATCCAAGAGGATCCAAAAGGATCCAAAAGGATCCAAAAGGATCCAAGAGGATCCAAAAGGATCCAAAAGGATCCAAGAGGATCCAAAAGGATCCAAAAGGATCCAAGAGGATCCAAGAGGATCCAAGAGGATCCAAAAGGATCCAAAAGGATCCAAAAGGATTCAAGAGGATCCAAAAGGATCCAAGAGGATCCAAAAGGATCCAAAAGGATCCAAAAGGATCCAAGAGGATCCAAAAGGATCCAAGAGGATCCAAAAGGATCCAAAAGGATCCAAAAGGATCCAAGAGGATCCAAAAGGATCCAAAAGGATCCAAGAGGATCCAAAAGGATCCAAGAGGATCCAAAAGGATCCAAAAGGATCCAAAAGGATCCAAGAGGATCCAAAAGGATCCAAGAGGATCCAAAAGGATCCAAAAGGATCCAAGAGGATCCAAGAGGATCCAAAAGGATCCAAAAGGATCCAAAAGGATTCAAGAGGATCCAAAAGGATCCAAGAGGATCCAAAAGGATCCAAAAGGATCCAAAAGGATCCAAGAGGATCCAAAAGGATCCAAGAGGATCCAAAAGGATCCAAGAGGATCCAAAAGGATCCAAAAGGATCCAAAAGGATCCAAGAGGATCCAAAAGGATCCAAAAGGATCCAAAAGGATCCAAGAGGATCCAAAAGGATCCAAGAGGATCCAAAAGGATCCAAAAGGATCCAAGAGGATCCAAGAGGATCCAAGAGGATCCAAGAGGATCCAAAAGGATCCAAAAGGATTCAAGAGGATCCAAAAGGATCCAAAAGGATCCAAGAGGATCCAAAAGGAACCAAAAAAAAAATCCCTTGGATTCTTGGATCTTGTCCTTGAATATTAATGAAATTCACATGATATCTCAAGTTTATTACGACTCATGTCTACATTATCCTAAAATTCGGATTCCACTTAGTGGCCTACTGTGCTACCACACGAGGTAGGCACCTAAGGTGCACTGTGCGTGATCCTAGTGCACTAGGTGCATGCACGGTGCACGATCGGTGCGTGCACTTGGCTAATGGGTGTATTGGAAGTCAGGTGTGGCGTCTCATGTCACCGAATAAGATTAAAATTCGAAAGTGTCGACGACACTCAGTCAAACGGCGATCAAACGTACTTTGACCATGGAGGTGGGAAGTGCGCAAGAAGACTCACTCTCACTCGTAAAACAGCCGCTCAACCCTCAAGAGCAACACAGCTACAGCTATAGCGAGAACAAGTTTAAGAACACCTAATTAAACTATCTAGTTTCTTTTGTAAAAATATATATCTTGTTTTTCATGGTTTTAAATAAATATACTTCCTAGTGTTTTCTAAATAAAATAAATTATTGTTAGGTTATTACTAAATATCTACACAGGCTATGAAAGGTGTGATTTCAATTATGTTTGCCCGTAATTCTTATTTAATTTATCGACAATTACAATTGAATATTATCGGAAAACAATGTAAATTCAGTACAAATAATGTAGTTGAAACAACAGGTGAGAGATTTCTTACTGTTAACAAAATGATTTCTTAAATAATATTTTTAGGTTATGTTATTTATTTCACAAATTTGCTTAATGAATAAATATTATTTTAAACATTGTATAAATTATATAGTTCTATATTTCGCATATATTTAACTAATAATTGTTAAAGAAATATTGTTAATTGAATATTTATTATCTAATGTAATATATTTTTGTTTTAATTATTCTATTAGTGCCAGATGAGAATGATCCAGCACCGGTATTTTTCAATAATGATGTGCAACAATTACTCAAAACTCTTACTAGACCCGATCCAAAGAAAGTATTTAGACTTCGTAAAGAGGGTAAACCAATCTCTGATTCTGTTTATAAATTTATGACTAATGAAGAATTAGAAGCTGAAATGAAGAAAGCGAGTCAAAGAATGGATAGACTTTTACAAATGCCACCAGTTGTGAAAAAACGAAGTCCAATTACAAATGTTTTAGCGAAAAATCCAGAAATCCAAGGATACGATACTGCAAAGTATATTTTCACAGATATCACTTATGGTATTAAAAATTCTGATAGATTAATTGCTGTAAGAGATCCTGATGGACTATTGAGACACGCAAATTGGGATGAGCGATTTAGAATGAATCAAATATATTTTCCAATTAAAGGTAGAGAATTGACGCCACCAAGAATGTTTCAAGGCGAATATTTACAGGTTATTAGATAAATTTTTCTCCATTGTACAGAATAATTGAAAAATTTATAACATTTTTTAACGAGCATGACAAAAAAATAATTTCGTGATAATTTTATCTAGTTTTTTGCTAACTTCAAAGTCTCAAAAGTAACATGATTTTTATATTTATCAATTGATTATTCAATATTTTGTAAATGATTAATGAATAATATTTTGTTTTTGTTAATTAGGATTTGATGGAGAGAGAAGAATATGAATTTGTTTTGGATCGTGCATGTATTCAATATGATCCAGATGATGCAGAATTTCATCGTGTTACCCAATTTGTTTATGAAAGTGTAAACAACTCCAGTATGTATGCTAAATTGCGATCTACTCGACACTATGGACCACTAGTATTTCATTTAGCGTGGAATAAAAATATTGATAACTTGCTCATTGAAAATATAAAAAATGACTTGATCGAAGATGCAAGATTATTAATACAATTATATAATAAAATAAATAAAACTGCAAAATCAGCGGAAATAAATTATGACGGTGATGATGTGAAATATATTCAGCAATATATTGATTTGGAATCGCCTAATAGAGGTAAAATGACTGCTACAATAAATGCATATAAAGAATTAGTTGCTGCGCGTAAAGTTGTCCATGATGGTATAAAAAAAGCCCATGGTTTGGAATAATTTTAAGAATTTGTAAAAACTATAATTATAATAAAAATAAAAAAGAAATATTATAAGTAAATAATTTCTGTTGATTTACTAATTTTTTTTTTGTGTGTAAATTTGTAATGAAAAAATTAACAGTAATGAAAATTTTTATTGTAGCATATTTTGCTTTATTCGTTGCCCTCAAGGTTATTCGAATAGTTCATTAATTAATATTCGATTATTTTATTATATATTACTTACAAACATTTACAAATGTAACAATTTAATTTAATTTGGCGTACATGACTGTCGGAAAACATCACACTAATGTTATTTGATAATGTAATTAACATATCAAATTTTTTTTTTTTAATTTTATTTTCTTCTCAAAATGTCTCCGTATTAGTTAACCAAAATTAAAAATCTAATTGTTAATTATAAATCATCGTAATGATTACTGTTCCATTTTAATGTGTAATATTTGTCATGTCAATCGTAAAATCGAAAGACTTCTTTTTTTTCTTTTCACAGATGCAAGACAAAATCAATCATGTTCAAATGAAATTTTTCATTGTCGATACATAACCTTATTTATAATGAAGAATTTTTTATCATTTATATGGTGAATTTGTGAGCGATAGTAATTCATTATTACTTTGCTTGCATAATGTGCTTTTATATATATCTAAGGATGCAGTTTTGATACAGCAAAGTTTGAGATGAAATAAATTAGGCCATAAAAAAGAACAATTCATTCGATTGAATGATTAGTCTCTATTATTATTTATACCCCGATCAGTTATATTATTTTTTTCTACTGAAATGTAGAAAATGTGCTTTTCGATATTCTTATTCTAATACATTCATCATAATATTTATATTCAAATTATAAATAAAAAAAAAATATAACAAAATCATAATCATATGAGCGTGAGAAAAATAAATTTTTATAAATTCAAGTGGTATAAAATTGTGTACCTAATGTTTGTATTTTTTTTTTTAAATGTGAAACTTATTGTTTATTATTATTTTTCATATTGATATTTATGTGCAGCATTATATGAATATATTATGTCTATACAACAATAAATTGTAGTCACAATTGATATTAAATGCTTAATTATTCACTGATTAGTTGAATTTCACTGTGAAATTAATAAATTTTGGGAACAATAATGATAATCTAACTGACATTTCTTCATGAATTTTTGTTTTCTGATCTATTACAAGTGTATATTTATTTATAACTGTCATGAATTGAATCTTTGAGCAATTTATCCACCAATAATCATTCATGCTATTACAATTTGTAAAATGGAAATAAAATGTGCGTTTTTTTCTTTTAAAAATCATTTTTGGTATTTAACATTCGTATCATAATTCAGATAAAAGATATGCACGCAGTTAATATAAATAATTGTGGTAGTGTATAGTTGTATTGTATATCAAATAAAAATTAATTCTATTTTTGTGTACAATTTTTTTTTTTATATAATTATTCCCACAGTCGAAGACAAATATTATTTCTCTGACAAATGAGTGACTTGAATTATTGGAATGTATTCGCTTTATTTATTTATCATTATTAATTGTATTATATTCTAAAAGATTGTAAATGAAGAAAAACAAATAAAATGAATGAAAAATATCAATATGAAATTACTGCAGATTATTGGCACATATGTTTGTTATATATAACAATTATTTTTTACCATTATAGATTATAGGTTTGTTGATGAGGAAAAGTCGAGGGATGAACTATTTACTTTGAGATGAGTGATGTACATATCTATTTGATGAATTATCATTTACACAAAATGCTTAAAACAAACAGTAGGATATATAGCATTCAGTCGCGGTTGTGATACGTAATATTATGTATAATAATCAATTGTTTTTCTTTTTTCATATTTTTTTGTTACTCTCATTTGAGTCGTTACTGTATAGTGTACATAATTATTTATAATATTCATATATTATTATATTATCTAAATAGTTTGTAATACACTATGAATTGTTGTTGATATAGAAAAAAAAAAAAATTAGAAAGAAACAATTTAATTTGTCGATGATTTATTGGTACAAGTTTGAATTAATAAGAAATAAAAAAATTATCTAACATACTTGGCACTGCGATTTAACATTTAATTAATATTTTTTTTAATAAACTCAATGCCATAATAAATTATATAAGATGTTATTAAGCAATTGAATGCATTTTATATGCAATAACATTTTATTTTTATCGACAAACCTAACTAATTTAATATTTTATTTAGTCCAAAAAATTTATTATCGAAATCAATGATTTCTTGTTTGTTTTTTAGATGAATTAATTTATTCATGATAATATGTATAATTGTCATTTAGACTCGAGCATAAAAGTCTGTCGATAAGAGCTCATGTAAAACATTTATATATGTATATGTATATGTGATAAAACTTGGATTTATCACTTTCGATTGACATAGTTTAGTATATTTTCAATTAATACTGCAGTTTTTTTTTTTTCCTTTACTCATTTTCTTATTCTTTCGCATGAATCTTTTCAAATAGAATATCATTTAAACGTGCATTTGTAATAGATTACATGGAACTAAGCCATAATTATTTTCAGATAAACTGCATAACGAATCAAGTGGCCATATTATTATTACTTCATCCACAGTTTAATATCAATCGATTTATGGACATAAAATTTGATAATTTAATAATTCAAAATTCACATGATGGATGATTGATTGATTGATTGATTGATTAATTGATTAATTATTAATATTAAAGTTAATTACGACAATAATTCAGACTAATATTATGGTGGTACCATAAAACGCTGTCAAAAATTTTGCGATTAATATTTTGTACAGTTGTAAATGCTTTACACAAGTACATCGCAGACTGTAAATTGTTTAATTACGTTTTAATTTCGTACAGCATTATTGTTTGTTTCATGATGACGTACACCTAATAAATGTAACAGCCATTACCGAGCAATCTTAAGTATCTTATATGATTAAATTCGTCATTTAAAGTTACAATTTATTATTTTATATCTCCACTATGTGATATATTTATTTGTCTATTATGTATGAACTTCTAATAATTTCTAGAATAATATATTAAATTTATTCATGAAGTTTTTTTTTATTGGCTGTTTTGTTTTTTTAATTTGAGTCTTTATACGCTCGGTAATTATTATTATTTTTTTTTTCACACGATCGCTCCATTGATAGAATTTTTAAAAAAATGGCACGCATTTATTTTTTGTAATTGTATAAATCGCTGTATGTGCGTGACTGTTTTTTCAATAAAGTCTTGATCGTTGAATTTTACCACGAAGCAAATCGCATTTGCGATAATGTTAATAATGACTCTGTTTGTATTTTCCATTATTATAAATAATATGTATAATTATAAATTATATGCATATTTGTATTATTTAGAAAAATTTCTAAATCACTCCAATATTCTTAATTTAATATAATGTACAATTTAACAAAACAAATTTTATTTCAATGTGATTTTAATATTTTTTTTTTATCTTTTTTTTTTTTTATTTTTTTTCCTAAGTGACGATATATTCAACGACAATATAATTTATTTCGTATTTAATTACTATTGGGTCAATTAATGTTTTGTGCAATATTTAAAATCTTGCACATTTTACCCTGAACCAAATTAATCTGTAATATTCGTAATTTATCGTGCTTCAACGAAGCATTAAAATTTTTTAATCTTTTTTTTTTTACATTCAAAAACTGTAACTAGATAAAAGATCCATTTTTTTTTTAATCCTAGAAAAATTAACTTGTGACACACCTCACACTCGCCACACTATTTCACAAGGCGTTATTCCTTTCATAATACTCAAATATTAATTATGCATAATGACAATTAATAATTAATTAATTATTAATTAGTATCGTTAACTGACGGCAGCGATTGTCCACAGATTGACATTGTGGTGAAATTTATTCGACCAATGTATCACGGGTCTCGGTCACAGAATATCTGTCTCGTAAATTTTATTGTTGACCGTTTGATTACCAATAATTAACGTGGCATTAACATTATGCAACTGACCATCTGTAGTTATTGATTGTTGTATTTCATTATTATTTTTGACAGTTGCAAGGCTAGTTAATGAGCCAGAACTCGCGGCGCTCATACCCAATCCCATTTTAGCCAATAAATTACTTTCCGATCCGGTTTTCTTCAGTAAATCTGGCGGTGCTGGTGGAACAGTTGTTACACCTGATGCATTTCTTTGCAACTGTTGTAATCTAGCATATTGCTCTTGAAGTGCCTTTTGTTTACGCAACAATTCCTGATGACGTTGCTCAAGTTGCTCTTGACGATCCTTTTTATTTTGCATACCTTCCTGTGAATTAATGCTCTCACATGAGCTTGAATTCGACGCAGATAATATATTATTAGCTGCAAGTGGCTTTTGTGGTTGATCATCATTGTTGGCATTGGGCGGAAGTGCCATTGGTGGTTTACCACAATCTTTTGAATTATTTCGTCCACGTCTCAATGTCCCTGTAGGATTTCTCGGTGGTAATTGTGGACTTGTTGGACTTGCTAATGGCGATCTAGAGCTGGTTCTAGGTGGTGGTGGTGGTGGAACACGTCTTGCTGTTGCCAATTGTAATAATTCAGCGTTACGTTCTGGTACCGGTGGCTTTTGTGGTTGTATCGTACCGTCGGATACTTGAATTCGTGCTATTGGTGGCGATGTATCAGTGTCGGAGCTTGATGGATATGAATGAAGTCGTCGAAGAGTGTTGGTAGATGCTGGTGGTATAATTGCTAAGCTACTTGATGAATCAATACTTCCTTTTCTTCCAATATCTGATATATTTGGTGCTCGACCACTTGGTTGTATTACTTGACTTGCTGAACGACCAATTTCCAACATATTTGGCGTATGATTTGTTGATTGACTTGTGCATGACACTTGGCTTAGTTGCGATGATGGTCTTGAGAATGTCTGGAGTTCATCTAACAAAGCGTCGAGTGCGTTCTCCGGACGCTGCTGATAGGCGGTGGATGACTCGAGAGTGTAGGACCCTCCCCCGATGACGCTCGTTGACCCCACGCCAGAGCGTTCCGCTGGCACAGGGGCAGTTGTCTGTATTGTATGTACATTTATATTATTATTAATACAGTTATAATTATTAATTATTGTTGGATAAATAATACTTTGCATTGAATCATGTGCAATATAAACATTTTTTATAATTTGTAATGTTATAAATATCTTAGAGCATTCATGTGTGTTGAATTGGTGAATTTTTTTTTGTTAGAAATAATTTTTCATTTGAGATATTTTTTTTAAAAATTACTCATGAAAGCTTGTAAGATATTTTTTTTTTTTTGATTGATAAATATTGATACATATACACGTCTAATACGTACATGAAACAGTGGCTAAATAAAAAATTTTATTGCGTATAATTATATATTTTTAATTTAATATATTGCTTTGATACAATTCCAAAACTTTCATGTACACGTTTATATATTCAACGTTTTTTTTTTTTAATTTTATTTCTCTACTAAACATGCGGATTATGTTAATGTGCTAAATATACATGCAAAATAATACAGAAATAATTATGAGGTTAAAGGCACGGTAAATAATATTAATGAATTGGTTGTAATAGTAAAAGAACAAACTAAAAAAAAAATCATCATGAAATAAATACCAATTTGGTTAGATAGTTACCTTTGTGTAGTCGGTTATATTATATTTGTGTGTTGTGCATGTTACAAATCAGTACTCATTTGGAGCTCTTTTACATTTGGCACCATTTGCTGTCCATTATTAGTCAACTTAAAAGCAAAACAAAAATAAAAAACAAAAAAATCAGAAAAAAAATTTTTGAAATGTCCGATAATGATTTTAAGCAATTATTATTTTTGAATCATCAGGCTTGTCATAGTCAGGTCTTCAAGTCAGGAGATGAGAAATAAATTAGTTTGTTCTCAGTGAAAAATTATTTTTCCTTACATGATCAAAATTCATGTAGATAAAAATAAAAGAAATATAAATGATTAAATGATTATATGTATTATTATTTTTTATTGATAAATATGGATGTGAAAAAAAATTAAATAATAATCCGTGAAATATATTTCGTTTGTAATATAAAATAAAATAAGCAAATAATTGAATGTGCCACTATTTTATTCATTCGCTCCAATTTGATAGCTCACGTGCTTCATGCAATCACACTTCATGCTTTTAATGTCGTCTAGTCATGAATAAAGTGTAATAAAAAAAATGGCCAATAAAAAAAAAATACATAGGCAAAACCTTCAGTCCAATCCTTATAGTAAGGCAGTAATAGTAGTAATGTAATTAGAGAGAAAATAGACGTATAGTATTCGATGAAAAAAAAATAAAAATAAATAAATGAATAAATGAATAAGTAAATTATCAATTATGTGTGTCGAATAATGAAGTAAAATAAACAAATAAATCAATAAATAAATTAACATGGTAAATAATAATAAAATAAAGAAAAGAATACATTACTATGGAGAGATGTGACGAAATTAATTACTAAGTTAATACACAATTGAATAAAAACCAAGCCATAAAAAGCTAAAATATAAAAATAATACTTTTTAAAAAATTATAAAATCAAATGTATGTAAGATTAATTACATAAAGTAATTAATCACAATAATTTACACTAATACTCTACAGTTTTATTGTTATATTATAAAGTATAATTATGTTTTTAAAAGGGTGTAGCAAAAAGAAATGTCACCGTTTTTATCAAAACAATTTTAATAATTTTTACATTAATGAGAAAACGATAATACTTCTTTTAGTCACCCATTTTGTAGGTTATTGTTTAAAAATTTGTTTTGTTTTTTTTTTATTTTAAATATATGTGTACTGAGCAGTGCCAATTGATTGATCGAGAACACGAGTAGATGAAATAGATTAGAAGAGAGAGGAATACATAGTTTTGGTTTGACAGATCTAAACGCATTATCAATAAAATAATTTGCTGTTTCTTTTTTTTTCTTTTTTTTTAATTTGAGAAATCCAATGTAAACCTTTGACATCGGTATACCTTACTATAAGAAGTGGATTGGAGTTTATGTTTCTGTGAAAAAATAAAAATTCAAAAATATTTTTGCCATATCACGCATCGTTTGTTTAATCATCAACAATTTTTATTTTTTTTTCGTTATCATTATTGAATATAAAACACATTAATAAATGAATAAAATTAATTTTATAGAACGTAATTGATGGAGAGTTCAAAGAGAACGAGATAGAAATTTTTGCATTAGGCCGAGAATAATAATAGATTAAATAAATAAATAAATAAATGAATAAATAAATAAATGCAGCAGCGATAGAATTTTTATAGGCAATAATAATGTAGATATATATTGCACGGCAGAATTGGAAATTTTCATCCATTATGCCTTATTTATTTACGTACACTGTAGTAAAATTTCTAAAAAAAGAAAAATAAATAAATGAAAAAAAATAAATTCCAGCGTTAATGTTGCCTTTTAATATTGTCATAACAATTATTTAAATCATTCATCGAGAAATAAATAATATCGTCACATATTTTGTTTAATATAAATATTCAAATGACAACAATATAACGCTGTGCAAGGAATTATTTACACAATTAAAATCTTTTCAGTAGCAGTGCTTATAAAGAATTCGCAAAAACCGAAGAATAATTTTATAAATATATTAAATTAAATGAACTTGAGAACAAGCACGCATTAATGATTTAAGTATATTTTGAAATGATTGTAAACACGTACAATATAACAATCTTTATATAAATTAAATCTCAAAATACTCTGCTAAATATTTTATACTAAAAAAAAAAAAACAAAAAAAATTCATACAATATTTTTTGATAACTTTTATTATATTTATTTTTTGCAGAATATTTTGAGTCCTATTAATGAAGATGATTTCGTATATGATCTATAAGATGGATGTGTTGAACGATGATAATATATAAATATATATGTATATATAGTTATATAAAATATTATAGAATAATAATTATAATGAATTAATATGAGAAAAAATTACTCGTGACTGGTCTGTATGGCCTCCTTGAAGTTAGTACTCCACTTCCAGCCATACTATAAAAATTAATATTATGTTCACCATGGCATTTAAAATTTGTTTTCTTTATATTTTCAATGAATTTATAACGCTAGGAATTTTTTATTTATTTTTATTATCATTTTTTTGTTCGGTGAAAACTTTTGTTTAATTTTTTTTTTTTTAATTTCTTCAGGGGAAAATGGCGAAAGTAAAAATTTTTTTCTTCTTTCATTTGTTTTAAATACACAATTAAATGTGACTACAACAAACTTATAATAATGCATGACACATATTTGCTTGATTATTAATTTATATTTTTGTTTATAAATTACGACTAACACATAAATGATTTGACAAAACATTCTGTGTATTATTAAATAGCACAGATTGACATTAATTATTATAACATTGATAACATTTAATATGGGATGTAAAATAATTGAATATTAAAAATTTAAATTTCAATTAGAAGAATAATAAAAAAAATACATTTAGATATATTTTTGCGAATGGGAATAATTAAAAATGTTTTGTCACATCGTGGGCTAAATTTTAATTAAATATATCTATTCTATCAGGAGACAACAAACATTTAAATGGTATAAAGGTAATTAGGGGTTTTTTTTTTTTGGGGGGGTAAATCCATTGAAACGAAAGTTGCAGGATATAAAATTGCCAGTAAAATACCCTTGTGTGTCAATTAAATAATTGATATTCCTCTTGAAATATGAGTGCTGGGGTAAAGGAATGAAAATTATGATGCAGCAAAAGGCATGAAAATGAAGCTTGGTCATTGTATAATATTTTTGTTATTGAATTATTGTTTGTTTTATCTGTAAGATTATCGAAAAATAGTTAAAGAAAATATTTATCAATCTAATTGACAATTTGAATGAACAAAAAATATAACTAAAAATAATATGCATATGAAATATAATTTAATAATTCTATAATTGTTTATTCATCGTGGATTATTTTAGTATATCACGCGTAGGAGAAATTTAATAATTGCGAGCAAAAGCACCAGCTAAACGGTCTACTGAGATAATTGTGATGACTAAATTCTATAATTTCTTAATTTTGTGTAAGTAATATAATGCTTGGACTATTCAGCTTCAAAAACAACACTGATAATAAAATAAAACATGAAAAAAAAAAAATTTTATTCTAATTGAAACAGGTCACATGACTTTAATCTAAGAAGGTTTACATCAGATTTCGTATTTATACTTTTAATTTTTAAATAATATAATGCTAATAACTAATATAGAACAATATGTAATAGGCATTAGCAAATTATTGATCTGTTTTACCGTGGACAAAATTTGATTCCGGAAGAATTTTGTTATATTTATTTCTTTTAATTATTTTCCTTTATAATTCCGCGCCAGAATCATACCAATTATAATTATTACCTATTGATTATTCCTGATAATTCTGTCTTCTTGAGCGTGTCTCTTTTTCTAGTAATTTTTTTTGAATGATAATTTACCGATATTATTGTTTTTTAAATTGTATTATCAATGTGGCTACCGCAAAAAAATTAAGTGGACTTGCTCCACCATCTTCTCTGATGAAAATTGTGATGAATTGTGAAAACGTTGAATGATTATTATCAGGAGTTGTGCGGGTGACTTTTTATTCGGATCTGGTGAAATAAATTATCAATTAATTAATAGCAATAAAAAATTAAATGCATCAATTAATTTAATTAAATGATTCATTATAATTACTTGGTAAATTTATATCAAAGAAATTTTATTTTTCATTTTCACCAAATCCAAATATTTATAACGAATAATGACGTGTTCGCACATGCGAAATGTTGAGTTTATAATTTTTTTTTTTTTAATAAAAAATAAGCAAATTTATAGATAGACTTCTTAATATAAATACTGTTTTAGACAATGATAATATTTAAGAGGCTTATTAATATTTATATATACATTTATGTAAATGTATACATGTATGTATATAATATATGTAAATATTTATTTTTATTTTTTTATGCTTCTACAGCATTGTTTGCATGCGCTCAGCTTTCTTTTTTCTTTTTTTTTTTTTTCGTTTGTTTAGAAGGAATAAGCGTTTGTTAGAAAACTTCACAAATTTATATTTTCTAATTAATCTAATTTACACAAAAAAAAAAATTTTAAATTAACCAATATTGTTTGTTTTATTTTTATTTCAATATTTTGTGAAGTAAACTGTAAGCAGAAATCTCCTACTTTGCTTGAATAACAAAATTCTCTACGATTTATGAATATACCATTTTTATTTTTCTAAATAAATATCCGATAGATGAAATATAAATTTATAATTATGACTAAGTACGTTGTGATACTGATAATTTATAGATAATGTATATGTAAATAGAAAAAGAAAAAAGAAAATGAAGCGCATTTTTGGATCTTTTGAACAAATATTTTATATTAATTAGAGACTTTTTATTATATGTTGTATAATAAAATGAAATTTCATTGTAATAAAATAAATGAATGTGTTTGAGTTATATTTTCCTCTTCTATCAATACTCGATAGAATATATATATTAGGGTGCTTCGTTTGAGGAGATTTTTTTTTATGGCATTGACGAAATATTACTCTAAACATTCGAAGAAAAAAAAAAAAATTCGATAATAAATGTTGAAGTCGATTTATGTTCGAATTTCATAGTTTTTTCAATTTTTCTCGATATTCATCAACTTTACAACAAAAGTTAATGAGACCTTTTTTGTAGGAAATTGAATTTTCTACAAAATAGTTTCCTTAACTAAAAACTGTAGAGCTGATAGTTTTTGAGAAAAATCCAATTTAAATATCATGTTCATAGAGGACAAATTCAAGGTATAAATAATTCAAATTTCCATATTTTTAATTGGATTTTTCTCGAAAACTATTAATTCTACGGGTTTTTTTTATAGAGGACCATTTCGTAGAAAATTTAATTTCCTACAAAAAAGGTCCCATATACTATTGCTCTAAAGTTGATTGTTTTCAAGAAAAATGGGCTTTAACATTTTTTATCGATGTGTCAGTTCATAGAAAATAATTTACTGATAGGTACTTTTAAAGACAAAGCCCTTCTATTCATTTCCCGTTGAGAACCAATTAAATACTATAAAATGACCCGAAGCTATGCATAAATAAAAAAAAAAAAATTGACATTTACGTGTTAATTAAATGGGAAAATTTCAATTTGATTTAAGAAGTATTTAATATTAAAATTGAGAGCTCATCTTTGGTGAGAATTTTTTTCTTGAATATTTAGAGTAACATTTTGTCAATGTCACGAAAAAAAAAAGTAGTCCCCTCAAACAAAGCACTCTAATACATAAATATATATGTTTAATAAACATACATGTATACATACACACAAAAATTTGTACGCAAATAATTGGAATTATTTTTGCAATAATTAATTTGATAAGTGCTACGTTTTAAATATTATGTATATAATCCAAGCAACTTGTCGGAGGTTTGGTATTATTAATGTCGATTACATGCAATTAAAAATCAATATAGGCCCACAAGGAAAAAGGATGTACAAATTATCAAGGGATATTGAAGTAAATAAAAATGCAAACAATGTAATTTATGTTACCTTAGAATGTTGTGCAGATGTTGGCGTAATTGGTGGCGTTTCTTCTAAGTCAAGGCTCGCTGCATTTGGTAATCGCTGCTCTTGCACCGACGCCAAGCTAAATTGACCGATAATAATTATTTTCTTTTTTTTTTTTTCTTCAATATTTTCTTCTTCCTCAACATTTAATCATTCAATTATCTAGTTTAAAATATTTGTGTTTGATTAAATATGACAATGATGAATTAATTGACTTGAATAAATACCGTTTGAGCGTGACGAGGGTGCCGGTTAATTTTTTACATCGTCTCAATGCTGACTCAAGTCGATCAGGTTCTTCCTTCAAGAATTTCTCTTCACGCACAACTTTCTCCATTTCCGAACTCAATAATCCTTTCATACCCTCTTGTAAACTTGGAAATCGTACTTTTAAATCCGCCACAGTTTTGCTGTGAGATAATTATTTATATTAATAATAATTAATCGTGATAATTTTTATTTATCACACTGAGAAATAGAATTTATTGAAAAAAAAATAAATTTATTAATTCGAGCAAAATATTTTGTGTTATAAATGATTAATATTTAATTAAAAGTAATTTATTTGGTGTTCCTCAACTTTGTTTTTGTTCTTTTAATATATAATATAATAATAAAATGTAATAAATTAATTTAATTAAATAATTTTACCTAGATTTACTCAATATCAAAGCCATATTTTCAACGTCCGACATATTAACACGAGTCTTCCTTGTTATAACATTTCCTCGTAGCTCCTCCACTGTACTCTCTAGCTCGCTGATAAATAAATAAATAAATAAATGCATAGATGAATGAAAAGAACAAAAATAATGGCAATATTCTTTAAAATAAATGATACAAATAAATAATTGATAATATTTACGTGAGATCTTTTTCCAGCCTAATCATTTCTTGTTTGTAAAGGTCTTCCTCTCTGCTTAATTTAATTTTTTCTGCATCACCAGCTGCCCATGCTGCATCACCACCCGATAGAAGCATAGCTCTATGAATATAAAAAGAAAAACAATTTCCAAATAATTATTATTGAATTAATTGGAAATAAAAAACAAGTAATTAAAAATTATCAACCGTATAGTGATGAATGTATCCCAAATTGTTTCACGAACTGTGTGTGCTTGAGCTTGAGACATACGTCGTAAATTTCTGACCTCTTGACGTAAATCCTTTGCTTTCTTTTGCAGACCTCTCAGTTGATTGTACATTTCTGGAGTTAATGCTAAATCCCGATAGACATATTGACCAGCAGCAAGAGCTACTGGTTTTGGTGGTGGAGTAGGTTTGTGTCTGTCTCGTTCTGTAAATTTTAAACAGTAATATATTAATTGTCAGCATAAAATAATTATTTAATATCTTTACATGTCATTTGTTTAATTTATAGAATAATAAATGCGGAATAGAAAAAATTGTAGATGTTATGATGAGTTCAATTCAATTTGATACAATGACAAATTTAATTATTATATTGTTTACCTTGCGAAGACATCCGAGGTAAAGTCGACGATTTGATTGCTGGTTTTGTAGGTTTTGTGTCCGCTTATTGGTAACATTTGCAAGTACAGCATAAGAAGATTTGTTAGCATAGAGAAATTGGCATAGATTTAAAGCAGTTTTTATTAATATAATTTATTTTTTAAATTTTTTTCATGAGTTATTATGAATTATTTGGAAGATAAATTTATTATAATATAATATTCAGAATAATAGATGCGTTATAATTGTTATTTGAAATAATATTACAGATAAATGTCAGCAATTATCTGCTGTTGTTATATTTTATTAATTATAATTATATTATATATTATTTGATATTATAATTAAATATAATAATTATTACCTGTATGTTGTGGTGAATGTTGTTTAGGTGAATTCATATCAGGCGGTTCGTCACTGAAGGAAACGGATTTTTCGAATGACACCGACTTGTCTGCAAATTATTATTACAATTATTTTTATTTATTTCCACTACATTTTCTAAACAAATATAAATAATTAATATTGCTCGATTAAAAATTGATAATAATATATTAAAGTGCATGTCATGAGGTCGATGAAGAAAATATTTATTCTAATATACAATATCAGAATTAAACAGCAAAACCAAAGTCATTAAACTTGTTAATGACGCCAAAATAAAAAATAAGAAATATAAAAATATTTTATTTTTATTTCTTCCATATTTCTTTTTTACATATAAATATATGTACATGGGAAAGCTTTTGTGCTGTGCTTTTATCAACTTGGCGTGCGTATAATACAAAAACTCGACACAATTCACAATAAAAATAAAGTGCAACAGTGCAATTAAAGGCCGTGCTAAAACAAATGGACAAAAAAATAAAAAATAATAATTCATGTATTTATATTTAAAATATAAAATTTTATATGATAAATTTGCTTATTACTGTGCCGAACCTTTGCCTAACTTTGGTGGTTTAACGTCACTCCTTAAGTATGAATCATCTGCAATGGTATATGAGAGATATTTATGATACATGATCGCGTGAATTAAAAATAAATTTTAATCATTAATTATCATTTAAAGAGCAATTAGTGTAATAAAATGATGAATTAAAAAAAATTATAGAGATCATAAATAATATTAAAAGACGATAAATAAATAAATGAAGATAGAGATGGGAGACACACACCTGGCAGTGAGGCAGAGCTGGAGCTAGAATGTTTGTCGAACTCATCCCCTGCGCCTGGTGTGCATTAGTCGAAATAACGAAGCAGTTGTACAGCAGGATTGAGGAATTTATTAGCCACAGAAGCTAAGCATCGGTATATAAGTTAATTTAATTCTTATAATTAATATTTCGTTGTGCCATTATTAACTCACTTTATGAAATAAAACTATATAAATTATATTTGATTATATACATACAAATATATTCTTTTTTTTTTATTACATATATTTATAGTAAATATATACCATTACTTAGCTCACTTTGCTCATGAATCGTTCAAGTGAAAATTGATGGCTATGCCGGCAGAATTAATTTTTTATATGATTGCTTTAATTTATTTCTATTTAGTATCAATAATTGTAAAAATAAAATAAATTAGTACTCGAAAAAAAAAAAAAAATATATTAATCCTCACAGTATCATGGCAGTAGCGTGCACTACACGATGATTAAATGCCAAATGTGTATTAGATATAATTGACATGTATGCGAATTATTTTATTTATTTATTGCTCGTTTATTATATTATTGACAAACTGTTTAGTAAAAAGAGCATTTCATGTAGGATGCGATTTTCTTTTTTTTTCTATTTCATAAAACACATTATCGCGAATTTAAATTTGAGTTTTCGGGGTGGGGGTTGTGTCCCTCGGCCGCCATCTTGAAGATAAGGGTGTGAATAGTTTTTTATATTTTATCTCGTAAATTATGAGGTCTATAAAAATTTTGTAATTAACTTTTTTTTAGATAATAATATTACCTACAACTATTTCCCATAACATTTTTTTCTAATATTTATAATAAAAAAGTTATGAATAAAATTGTATGTCCACATTATTATTATTTTGACAAAAAAAAAATTATGGAAAATGATTAATTGGACAAATATATTTTTAAAAAATGATTAATTCAGTCCAGGTTGTAGTTCAGTCTCCATAGGAAAACTTTTAGAATAAACTATTTATATTTTTTTGAATTATGAATTTTTTTCCATGATTTTTTATTGGCAAAATAATTATTAATTTTTTTTTTCTCTTTTTATTCCCATCCATGGACAAATCGTATGAACGTTAAAATTCTCATCAAGATATGCTCTATAAAAAAACCCCAGACGTCAATTATGCATAAAATTAACAGAAAAAAAAAAATTATATCACACTAAAACAATACATTTTTCGATTTTACATATAATTTCATTCATAACTTTTTTATTATAAATGTTAGAAAAAAATGTTAAAGGAAATAGTTGTAGATAATATTATTATCTAAAAAAAAGTTCATTACAAAATTTTTATAGACCTCATAGTTTACGAGATAAAATATAAAAAATTATTCACACCCTTATTTTAAAATGTGTTTTATAAAAAAAGAAAATTGCATGGTTTTCGGTTCCAATTTATTGTACTAAAATGTGACGAAGCATTTTGCAATGTTGTTTGATTTCTATGGGCATTATTATTGGTGCTTTTTCATGTTGATTTCTTTTTTTTTTTTTACGATGATAATTCTATTCTAGAAATTTTTATTTTAATGGAAATGAAAAAATAATTATAGACATATTAATTTATTTATACCTGTACTTCTCGCGTATGGATCACGACCAGCTGGGATTTGTAAATAATCCCTGGGAGAGGGACTTGTATGTGGGGCATGTGTTAAAGCCTTTTGCACAAGACCAGTTAAATTAGCAAGCTGCCTTTCCATGTGCTCCACCCTTATCCTATTACAGATAAAATTAAATATTAATGTTTGATGAATTTTTTAATTATATCTAAGTACGTATTTTTTTTATTTATTTATTATTATATTAAATTTTTATTTCATAATTAAGCATGGTAGAGAATTGTTATATTATGTTACACAATGCGCTATAGATATTTATTTATTATTAGTATTAATACATATTTTTTTTTATTTATATTTTAGTAAACACAGAGAGAGTTTTGTAATGAATTTTGGTCGGAAATTTTGTATGATTTAACGAGGAATCTTTTGAAACTTTAGAACATTGAAGTTCGGTAATATTTATTATTATTTATTAATTTTTTGTATATTTTAAAAATTTATTAATTTAATTTTCTCGTTTGTTTGTTTTTTTGAATGATTGTATCTGAAATTTTTATTTATATACTGAGAAATCAATTATATTTTTTTATTTATTAAATATTTCATAGCAATAAATGAACATTCAATTGCGATTATAAAAAATTAAAATTTATTTGAAGACATTAAAAATTTTGTTTCAATTTAAAAAAAAAGTTATCATATTTACAGCATTTATTAATACTTTTTTTTTGTTTACTATATATTTATTTACAGATATAAATCATGTGATTCATTTGTTAATACTTTTAGCATAAATAATTGAGCAGTAAATATATTCGATAATAATTTTTAAAATAATTATCAATGAATTATATGACATTTAAAATAATCTAAAAAATTATCCAAATTTCAACAATAAAATTTCTTAATCAACTCTCTCTGCATATATATATATATATATATATATATATATATATATATAAACATTCCCAATTAAGAATTAAAAATCAACATTTCCTAATTATCCTACAAGCTCTTGTATTTATATTTATGGTATCGTCCAAGTGTCAACCACAAACGGATTTATCATCGCAGATAAACGCACGTGAGCTGAATATAAATAAACAAATATACTTTAAAGTCATACATAACACGCAGCTCTATTAAGGCATGCTGCATTCCATATCCAGTAGAAATTGTGGCAATGCCAGCCTATAATGATTCTTATCATGTAACATATATTGCCGCTGTAAATAATAAACGAATTTGTCAAAACTCGTCAAAATGCTCGCGCTTATTTAAATACGAAATTAAAAAAATTAATACATTCTTTATTTTCTCTCTATCTTATCCTGTAAATAAATGATTAAATAAATGGATAAATAAATGACGGAACGAACTTGAATATTTGTAACTTCACAATTACGGAATAAATTAACAAAAATCAAATTAAATATTCTAAACTACTAAATATAAAATATAATTTAACATGCACGCTAACACGTTGTAG
The DNA here is from genome assembly GCA_918226075.1 of Microctonus brassicae. Lineage (NCBI taxonomy): Eukaryota > Metazoa > Arthropoda > Insecta > Hymenoptera > Braconidae > Microctonus > Microctonus brassicae. The sequence goes on along the minus strand of OW445482.1, from coordinate 7,787,003 downwards.
CATGCTCGCATTTAATATTCCATCTGATAATTAATTATCAATCATAATACTGAAGCGATTGTTTTATAATTGCGAATAAACTCGTGTTCAAGCTGAGACATTGAACAAATATAACATTGCAAGACACATCCGTAAATAACATCACTGGAAAAAAAAAATATATAAATTAGGGTTTGTCATTTTTAGGCTTTTTTTTTTCAGCAAAAGAATAAGCTGAAAACTTAATGGATGATGAAAAAAGAAGCATAGTTGAAGCGGAGATCTTAATTTTGATATTTGGAGGTTTCTCATTGTAATTTTTGTTTTTTCATTTGAATAACAATATGGGAAAAAAATTTTTTTTCTTTGAATTTTTGTAGCTCGGTATTTGCGTAGCATGGAGATTAGTTCATAGCATATTTTTGTAGGGAATTGAACGCTCTACAAAAAAGGTCTCTTACACTGTTTTTATAGAGACAGCCATTTAAAAGATATTCAAAGCCAAAATTCGAAATGTATGAAATTTTGACTTTTTTGTTATAAAATCGATACTAATCACTTAATTATTGTCTTAAGAATTATTTTTAATCAGAAAACTGGTTCTAGTGAGCTGATATTTTCGTAAAGCTATAAGAAAAAAAAATACTCACGTGTCAGATATTTTTTTTTCCTTTATTTTATTTACTATAAAATAAATTATTTATAACTTATGTTAAATTGATTTTATTATTATTTCAAAGCAATAGAAATTATGCTGTCTAAACAAAATTAAGCAATTGTTGAAGTGTTTTTTTATTACAATAATAAAGTGATTAGTATCGATTTAATAACAAAAAAGTCAAAATTTCATACATTTGGAACTTTGGGTTTGAATATCTTCAAAATGGTTGTCTCTATGAAAAAAGTGTAAGAGATCTTTTTTGTAGAGCGTTCGATTCCCTCCAAGAATATGCTATAAGCTCATTCATATCATATGCGAACCCCGAGTTACAAAAATCCAAAGAAAAACAATTTTTTTCCCATGTTATTCGAAACAGAAAAACGAAAATTACAATGGCGAACCACTAAATATTAAAATTAAGAGCTCTGCTTCAACCAAATTTCTTTTTTCACCATCCAGTAAATTTTCAGTCCGTTTTTTTGATGAAAAAAAAAGTTGCTTTAAAATACCACACCCTAAAATAAATATAAATATATTATACCATTATTTAATACATTATATTAATATTATACTACTAATAACTATAATATATTTAACATAAATATTCCTCTCATCAGTGTATCATTATTTGTGTTTATTAATACTCTACATATTATGCAATTATAATTATTTTGTGGAATGACTCTGTACCGAGTTACGTCGTAGGGTTGCCCGGGTGGCAGAGCAGGTGCTCCTGGAGGAAATGGAGATCTTGGTGGACCTGACGGTGGACGACCCGGTGGCTTTACGCCATAAAGACTGTACGATTCTTCCAACAGCTCTGTATCGCTATATTAAATCGTAAGAGAAAATAAAAAAGTACAACATAGCTATACAATCAATCTATTTGCGGCCATCTTAATCATCTTCACAAATCTAATTTATTATCTCGGATAATTAATAGATTTTATAATTATTTTTTAATTGAATAATCTCCACATTTATCAGTGTTCCATTTTTTTTTTGTTCAGTCTTGGATGAACGAGTGGCGGTGAATTCACTGTGGGATTTGATTTTTTGTTTTGTGAATGATTAATTTTTAATGAAGTGAAATTTATTGGTGATGATAATTTTTTTGGTTTATTTATATTTACCTGGCCTCTTCATCGATGACTGGTGTTACTGTTCCTGAATATTGTGAGTAATATGGCTCCTCGTAACTACTTCCTGTACTGTAAGGACCACCTGGATATCTTCCGGTACCAGTTCCAACTCCACTACGCTCTGGACTACTCATGTAACCGCTTTCACCATGAAGTCGATCTGTCAAATTTTAATTATTTCATTAGATTTTAATTTTTATAATAATTTCATTCATCTTATTGTATATGTGTATATTCAATTATTTATTTTTGTATTTAATTCGGATTTATTATGATATAATACAGAATTAATTTGTTGATTTTCAAAGTTTTCTTTATGAATTAAAATTATTTCTTATAATTTTAATTTATAAATTAAATAATTTATTTTATTATTGTATAAATAACAATTTCAATAACCAAACGCCATTACTAATGTACAAATCTACATGGGGAAAATCATTTCAATCAGAAGAATATCCACCACCAACCCAAACAAAAATTACTTGATAAATCCAACAATTTAAAATTCGTACAAATATTAAATTATTACATGCTTATTTATTTTCTAATTCAACTTAACAAACTAAAATGTCAGGAAATATATCGAATGAATAAATAATCAAAAACTAAAAGAAATTCTACAATATAAAAAAAATAATCAAAAAACATTAAAACCTTTACGAAAAAATAAAATTAAAAAACTTCACTAAAATAAAAACGAAATTCATAAACACATAACTATATCTACGGTGATTATTTATTATTTACATAATACGCCTGAAGACAATTAATTCTTCACAGAAAAAAAATAAATAAATGAATAATAAATAAAATTAAAATCTTTTGACAGCCTAAAGATGGATGAAAAATAAAATACGAAATTGCAATAATATTCAACTGGAATTTTTTTTTCTTCTTTTCATTTTATTTATATGTTGCATGTTGGAAAATTGTAAAGATGGCGCCCACGGCACAGGTGATATATTGTATATTTATATTTTATATGAACATATAGGGTTGCGTAACCACCTTGGTAATCTAGATTTATTTTGCATTTGATGATTGCCGTTAGCCTAAACTTAAGTATTCCACTGACCTGGTATACTATAGAGGGATACGGAGCTGTCTCTAGAGAAGCGTGCTGAACCCCCCAGGCTTCCTAGGGGAGTTTTACCACACTGGTATCCACGTAGCGGCTTGGCTGGTGCCACCCCGCCACCACCTATCCAACCATTCAAAACCAAAAAGCAATGTACTATGTACAGATGATAGCTTCTATTCATTCGCTTGCTCTTGTAAAATTTTAAATACTATCCAACTGACCATCAAAACAACAATTTTTCTATTTTTGTCACACACAGAATAACAAATATTTGAATTCTATTTTTGAATTCAGAAAAAATTAGGACAGATATTTCTTATATTTTTTTCTGTTAAAATTAACACACGGAGAGAAAAATCTACGAAATTTTACTGTCATGTACACTACAAAATAGTTATAAATGACATTTTTTAAAATATTTATCTGTCAAATGAAGAAAAATTAATAAGGAGTTACAGTAAATTTAAAATAAATGTGGATATTTTTAGGTAACACCATAGTAAAAATTTCCAAACAAGCCGTTTTAGTATTCTGTTATAAGGACGTTCGTGAGTTACGCTAGAGTCAAATAAGTACTATGTAACTGTTAATAAAATTTATTCCAGGCTTGAAAAAAGTTGTGAAATATATTAATAACTTTACAATGATTTATAATTTTTTTTATATGTATCAATTATTTTTAAGGTATATATTTAAAAAAATCAGTTGATCCTCATTAAAAATTGATTTGACTCCATTTATCAAAATTTACCAAAACAGTTTTAATTATCTTTATTAAAATGATTAATATTTAATTTAAACATTCGTCAACACCTGTTTTTTGTGGGATTATATAAACTACATATTTCAAAGAATATTATTGAACATTATTTATTATTGTATCTACTCTTACAATAAACTTTTTGTGATTTTAAATACATAAAATGCTAATTCTCCATAAGGCTCTATGCTAAAAATTTGATTTTTGATCTTTAATAACTTTCTTAAATTATCGACAAGGTGTATTGAATTCTCAAGGGTAGATAGCTACATGATTTAACTTAATAAAACTAAAAAAAAAAAAATTTTTTATCTACTAAAAAGTTTCACTAACGAACGTCCTTAACGGAAATTTCTTAGCTGCTCTAAAGTTGTATATGAGATACTTGATGAAAATTTACCGTACCAGAATAAAAATTTTTACTGTGCTATCAAGCAATCGGGGCTCGCTTCATTGGTAGTTGGTACCAATGTTTTGGTCTTTGTTGACGAATATGACGTCTGAAAAAAACTCGTCGGGGGTCATCGGGATTTCTCGGGACTTGTCGTGTCTATTGTCCTTTCAATGCATTCTGTTGCGTCATAACATATTGCAACTCACAACGGTTAACATTGCCATTGAAAAGTGTTCTTTGGGAACAAATTAATCGTATTAAATTTGTAAATTATTTATGTCTTCATTTATTTATTTGATTTTTTCGTTTATTTTCTTTATATAATTTATTTATATATATTAATATATTTAATAATTTATTTCATTCATGTCTAAGAATTAGCAGTGGCGCTTAATAAAAAATACTTGCTTTAAAATAAAAATTTATAAATAGCCCCTTAAAATATCATATGGCGTTTATATAATTCTGTATAAAAACCATTTAATGAACAAATGAATACATTTACTTATAAAAAGGTTCCTACATAGAATTAAATAAACGTCATATGATATTTGGAGGAGCTAATTGTGAATTTTTATTTCAAAGCAAAAATTTTTGATTGAGGGTCAATATTCATATGGTTGGTAAATAATTTTTGTTTTCCTGACAGTTGTGACTAGATTACTAGACAGTATGGTAAGTTTTGTTTGATTTTTTCTATAAAAATTCTACGATTTTTCTCTCCGTGCATTTCAAATAGAAAAAAAAAAAATCTTTTACTATTTTCTATTTCATCTAAGATTAATTAATTAATTTTTCACCAAACTTATGCAAATATTCATTTAATATTCCCCAGTTTGTTATATAATAAATTCTCAATCGTGGATATTTTTATATAACAAATTATTATTTATTAAATTAATTATAAAATATCCAACCCTAAATTTTTTTTCTTCGTATGTTTGTACAGTTTTTTTAACATATATTTCAAGTATTGAATTTGAATCAGTTGAATGAATTTCCCACATTTGCGTTTTGTTATTATTTAATTTATAAAAAATTAATGAGCAATGAATAATGAGCAATGATTATCGTTGGATTGCATCAATGCATTTGTGCTCGCATATTTTAAATGCCAGTACCTAATTGTAAAGTCAGTACATTGGATAATTCATTGTACATGTAATAACGGAATAATTATCGACTAATGATAATTTCACAGTGAATTCGAAGCATTAATTAGAACATAACGTGTGTATACATCATTTTTTTTTTATTCTAAATAACATCTAATGATAATAATTAATTAATGACACTCAAAACACCATAGAAAACCTATAATTCTGATATATTTCCTCTATCATTAATATTTCTCATTATTTCACATTTATAATTCAATTTCTTTTTTCCCCTAAATTAATTTAATATTATTAAATCGATACTATATCAATTATTTACAGAAAAATGTACATGCAATTATCCTCAATATAAATAAATCCCGTCATTTAAATATAATATTACACAATCCCATTTATTAAATAACCACATGTTAAATACAGGAAATAAATGCAATGATAATTTTCTAATGTTAAATTACTTATTAAAAATATCATGCACTTAATTATTATCTCGGAAATTGAGCGATAAAATAAAGCAACTGCATGCATGGAAAAGCACAATTTTAATTCATCTATCAGTATATAAAATTCTGATATTTTATTAATTAATTTATTCTATTCTATATTAATTTATAAATTAATTATTTTGTGTGATTTTATTTTATTTTTATTTCGATGTGAGTGAATAATGTGAATACATTCGATTGAATTTAATGTAATATATAATATGACAAACGTTACCTGGTGTACCCAGTGCTTTTTGTGGTGTTGGTGTGACATTTGGACCTGCAAGCACTGCTGATGTTGCTGGACTGTAAGCTCTCATGATTGGTCCACTTCTAGGAAGTGTGCTGCTACCGCCCATGTAATAATTTCCGGATGAAGAATTTTTTGACGTCTAAAATACCAAACAAAAAATAATAAATAATTTTAATTCAAATTAATCATTCAAATTCTTTTTTATTAAATATTAAAATGATGAACAAATAATAATACATAATTTATTTAAGAGTTTATAATAAAATATGTATATAAATAAATTTAATTGTAAATATATAAATATATTTTAGTATTATTAAATGTGAATTTTAATGTTGACGTTGTTGGATGCACATGAATAAATAGTGAATTGGATAATAAATTTTTCTGTAAATTATAATAGGGGTTAGTTAAGAATTAATTTTTAGAAAATAAAAAGTGCTTTGACTGTTGTGTATAAATTTGTTCAACACTTTTACAATGCCACTGTTCATTACGACATCCAAAGTTTAATAATAAATTTATATAATATAAATACCATATATGTATTTATGTATGTAATAATGTTGACTTGAAATTTGAAATTAGACCTGAATGTTATATAGAAATTCCTTGCCATCGAGAGCGTGAGGTTGGGTTTATTATGAAATAAAAATAGTTCAAGCACACATGTGTGTGCCAAGTTTGGTTGTTGGTGAAAATTTTATAGCACCACATAGTTATATACACCACAATATATGTAGATATTCATATACTATACGACTTTGATGATGATTATTATCGAGAAGAAATTATAAAATAAAAATATGAAAGATAAAAAATTATAAATTTTCTTATTTCATTTTTGCAAACGATTGAATTATGTTTTATGAACAATAAGTTGTGAGCCAAGAGGAAGTAAACAATTGTGAGAATTATTTATATGCATTTCTCATGGAATAAAAGTTGGACAAACATGTTTTTTTTTTTTTTTTATTTATCCATGTTTATATAATGTTGCAGAGAACAGGAATTAAAGTTTCAAAATAGTATTGATGATATATTTTACGTGACATTTTCTAAATAATTTTGAAAATGGAAGAATTATTAAATAGGAAAATGTGTAATAAAAAATCTGCGAATTTTGAAATTTATTTACAAATCAAATAAAAAATGAATAATAATTTTAATAAAAAATACATTTCGTTTTATTTACTCTTCAATTTAATCAAATTCTCAACAATTATGAATAAATAATATAAATAAATTACGCAAAAGTTTAATAAAAATATTAACATTAAAATTTATAAATAACAAATTAATTAATTTTTTTTTTTTCATAATTATTTGTAGTAAATGATGATATGAATTTAGTTTTTTATAAACAAAAATCTATATTTAATTATTATCGATGTTAAAATTTGAATATTAAATAATCGAATTTATACATTTAATAGTTGTATTAACAAATGTATTCTCAATTGCAAATTGAACTTCTTCTCATTCCATATCGTTATACAATCGATATACATTAAAATACATTTACCCCGTTTGCATAAATACCCGTGACAATGCATATTCATTTACCATGGCATTCAGTGATTCACCACAAAACTCAACAGCACGTTCGCATAAATTGAAAGTCGCGTACGTACATATTTGCCTACGTGGAAGGTCGAATATATTATTGCTATGAAATCGTGAGGATAAAAGTAAAATTACCCAGTTGTATTTTATTATTAAATAAATAAAACAAAATATCAAAACTGCTTTTTTTTATATTTATATTATTGACTCTAATAAAACGTGATATAAAAGCACTTTTAAATATTATATTTGTTTATTTGTATAAACAAATTAAAACTGGAAATAATAGTTGAATATAATTTCTCCTAAAATAAAAAACAAAAAAATATATTTATATAATGAAATAAAATTTTTTATCAAATAATTTTTAATTTATATTATTATTTATATTACTTCACGTTACTGTGTACCTAAAATTTTAATTCCAATGAGAAAATACTTTATTGTCTCCTCCTCCACTCTCACATCTCACGTGCTATAAATACATGCACTTTATTTTTTCATTATTTCAGTGTACTTTTTATTTTACTTGTTAAAATAAACCAACTCGTGAGTTCTCACGTGAATTTATTTCACATCACAAACCAAGTCTGCATTTTATTAATTAAATCACACCTTAATAAAGATATAAACGAAAAATATATAAATATAAAGACAAAAAATTGAATAATAAAAATTGGTCTTGTCAATAAATAATAAAATTAAAAATAATACCAACTATTGAATTAAACAAAAATTATTCTACTATCAAATAGAACATTAATAAGTCTATATTTAATTAATTATCACACTCTAACAAACAAACAAAAAATATATAAACATAAAAAAAAAAATGAATAATAAAAATTGGTCTTGTCAATAAATAATAAAATAAATAATAATATCAACCAATGAATTAAACACAAATTATTCAACAATCAAATAGAATATTAATGAGTCTGCATTTAATTAATTATCACACTCCAATAAACAATCAAAAAATATATAAAAATTGGCCTTGTTAATAAATAATAAAATAAAAAATAATATCAACTATTGAATTGAACACAAATTATTCTACTATCAAATAGAATATTAATGAGTCTGCATTTAATTAATTATCACACTCCAATAAACAATCAAAAAATATATAAATATATAAAAAAATAAATAAAAATTGGCCTTGTTAATAAATAATAAAATAAAAAATATCAACTATTGAATTGAACACAAATTATTCTACTATCAAATAGAATATTAATAAGTTTGGATTTAATTAATTATCACATTCTAAAAATTAAACAAACAGAAAATTTACAAATATAAATAGAAAAAATAAAAGTAAAAAATTAGTCTTGTCAATAAATAATAAAATGAAAAAAAATAATATCAACTATTGAATTAAACACAAATTATTTTATTCCCAAATAGAATTTTAATGAACCCATTGGCACATAAATGTGCGTGTAAATATTTCTGTATTTGAAATTAATTATTCACAAAAAAAAAAAAAAAAGAATTATATAAAAGAATTATGAAAATACACGTGAGGATTACGATTGGTGTATAAAATAAAAGTAGGATGACGGTAATGTTGACCACTGTATTGCGAATTGTCGTAAAATACCGGCACAAGTGGACACTACTGTTAATGTTGGATGCTACCTATAGTATATTTTACGTCGTCGTGATGCAGAGAAGGCGTCTCTGTGCAAAGTGAAACGTGCCATGCGTGTTGTGTAAGTAGGTAGGTGATGTTTGCTGGATCGATTGAGAGTCTCATGATGATGCTCTGGTTTATAAAAAAATAAAAAAATAATACAGGCATATATCTCTTTATATTCTACAAATATAAAACTGTACACAAGTTACACGTATACATCTATATAATAAAAAAAAATAAAAAAAAAAATGGGTGAGATAATATTCCAAGGTGAAAATAATAATCATGTGCAAGCTATAAGAAGAATATTTCAATCAATAAATAAATGACTGGAAAGACTTTGAAATATTTAAATATATTTTTATTCACTAATTTTGTTTTTGAATAATATCTAATCGTGCAATTTATTTGTGAATTAATTGTCCAGTAAAAATTTATTAATTATTAATTTTTTCATTAGCTAAATTGAAATTTATTTTCGCAATTTTTGTTTTATTAATTTTGTTTATTCTTTGTGTTAATTAAATTGCTATCAACTGGCGATTAAAAAATAAAATTACATGAAATAATTTTTTATATAAAAAATATGAAAAAGTCTTTAAAATACTCTATTTAATTTTTTTCCATTATAATTTTGTTAATAAATAATATCAAATCGTGTAATTTGATTTGTTTGTGAATTAATTATCCAATAGAAATTTATTAATTATAAATTTTTTCATTAACTAAATTGAAATTTATTTTCGCAGTTTTTCTTTTATTAATTTTGTTTATTCTTTGTGTTAATTAATTTGCTATCAACTAGCGATTAAAAAATAAAATTACATGGAATAATTTTTTATATAAAAAATATGTAAAAGTCTTCAATATATTCTATTTAATTTTTATTCATAACTTTTATTAATAAATAAATAAAATCAAATCGTGCAATTTGACTTATTTGTGAATAAATTATCAAATAAAAAATTAAATTAAATAAAATAAATAAAATAAAATATTAATTATCAATTTTTTAATCTATATTGAAATGATTTCTCGCAGTTTATGATTTATTAATTTCGTTGATTCTTTGTGTTATTTAAATTGCTGTTGGCTGGCGATAAAAAAAAAAAATAAAAAATATATATTATACAATAATATTTTATACATATAAAAAATGTGATTTAGTCCCTAGAGCGACAAAGGCTTGAGGTTAAATTGAAGGAACAAAAAGTGTCGCATGATATTATAAGTGTTTCCCCTACCTGAATTGACTATCGATATTGGGATTTTATTAAATGCTAATCCACCCAACCGAACCAATCTATTTTCATCGTGTGTCTGTGTGTGTGTATGTGTTTGTTTGTGTGTTCCTTGCAACGTGGGGCTGTAGTTCAATGTGCCAAGACGGCGACATATATATAATAAGACGTATATACAGACAATTTGCAGTCTGATAGATAATCGTGAAAGCTTAACGTGATTTCACGCACCTTGAAAAATTTATTGAATTTAAAAAATTAAACGATAGATATTTATTTGTGCACGTGTGTGTTTAGGTGTATTAACGTTCATGTGTGAATATTATTCCATCATAAAACATTTATTTATATAATAACATTCTGTATTTCATAATTTTTTTTATAAATTAAAGTGTTGAAAAAATGTTTTTAATATTTATTTTAAATTTAATTATTTTTATCTGCGGTGAAATTTCTCAAATAAATTCACAATCAATTAATAATACAGAGCATAATTTGGTTAATAAACAAATGAAAAATCGTACACCTATGCACAAAGTTTTGTTTACTCAACGTGGATATATTCAAGTAATTACAAAAAAATTATTTATCAAATAAATTAATATGACTAATGAATATTAATTTATATTTATTTTTTTTTTCTTTATTAGTTTCTCAGGTGGGAGTTGACAGTACCAGAAATAAATGAATTCACATTTTGTCTTTGGATTAAATCGACAAATTTAACGTATCCACATTCAATATTTTCATACTCCAGTAAGTAATAAAAAATAATAAAATAGAAATATATTCAATATGTCAACTCATTTGTATAGCTCTTAATGTTTTTAACTGTATAGAAATTAATGCAATTGCGTGATAAATATGATAGTCTATCGTACGAATGGGTGCGTACACAGTGGAAAGTAGGTGGTAATTATTAGAGTCACGTTACAGAAAATAATCGACAACACTGGCAGCGTTTAATTTTATTCCACACTTTATTTTATTTGTGTATTTTTTTTTTTATCAAATCCAATATGCAATATTTGATTCAATATACAAGCACGTTTGTACTGCGTGTGCAAATAATTATTATGAAGCAATTTCAGCATTAAATTATCATATGAGAACTGAATAAATCATTGAAATTAAATAAAAAGCTGAAAAATAAATAAATAGATAAATTTAAATAATTAATTCAAGCGTGTAAAAATTAGATAAAAAAAAAAAGTTTTATGTTCACTGTCGATAAATAATTTGTATGAACATTGTCAAGTGCATCAATTGAATTTAATTAATAAATTGCACACATTGCACTTCACCTTCTTCGAATTAATTTTCACTCATTCATTTAATTCATTTTTTGTTTTTTTTTTGTATGCTATAAATGTATGTATATAAATAAATAATATGGTCAAGATCGAATTGTAGAGAGGTCGAGTTTTTTGTTGAATTCAATCAATAAAATTACATTTATTTCACTCAACAAAACCGGTATTTTATTTAATATTATATGACGTCAGTAAATAAATATATAGCAGCAGCAGTTGAGATTGAAATTGAACGAGCCCCTTTTTCTTTACGCAATAATTGTTTGTCTGTTGTTGGGGGATTTGTATGTGACCTACATTAAACAATATATCTCACTAGATAAAAAAAAAAAATAATTGAAATGAAATAAATAATTCAATCTTGAATTATTATTTTCTTGAATAAAATCATTTGATTTATTTTTATATATAAATTTATATATAAATTATTATTATATATAAATTACAGAAAATGAAAAAGATCGTTTAGTGAGAGCGTGGATAGGATCAAATGGTCAAAGTATTCATCTGGAGATCAATAACATTGAGATATTCAATCAGCCAACGTCAATTCAAGTGAATCAATGGTATCATATTTGTCAAAGTTGGGACAATGAACGTGGACGATATGGATTGTGGATTGATGGTCAAAATATATTGGACGATTATGCACCCGAGGTAAATGAACATTTATCCAACATGAAAATAAATAATTAAACAGCAATAATATTTTATTTACTCAAGTAAAGATATCTACTAGGGTGATTCAAAAAAAGAAAAAAATTTTTTTTTTTTATTTGGGACCAGGCTTAAAAGTTTTGTTTAGATTTAAAAATGAGTCCTTGAAAATATAAGCTCTTAATTTTAATATTAAGATAGTGCGCATCGCACTTTTTTATTTTCCATAAGAATAACATGGGAAAAATTGTTTTTACATCTTCTGATTTTTGTAACTTGCAAACTACCAATTACACAAAAAATCGCAACGCATATTTTTTATCGAGAATTGAACGCTCTACAAAAAAGGTCTCTTCTCATTTTTTGATTAGTCTACTTGTTTAAAAGTTATTCAATGTCAAAGTTGAATTTTTCGTAAATTCGACTGATTTTTGTATATTACACCAAAACTGTTAGGTTTATTGACAAAATACGTATTAATTTTACTTCTAACATATATTTAACTTTTGAAAAATGTTAAACAATAGTATTTTTAGCTAATAAAACAAATAGAACGCTTCCAGAATATTTTTGAAAATTGTTACATCAATTTTAAAAATACTACAATTTTAAAAAATGAGAAGAGACCTTTTTTGTAGAGCGTTCAATTCTCGATAAAAAATATACATTGCAATTTTCTATATAATTGGTAGTTTGCAAGTTACAAAAATCAGAAGATGTAAAAACAATTTTTCCCATATTATTCTTATAGAAAATAAAAAAATACGATGTGCACTATCTTAATATTAAAATTAAAAAACTCATATTTTCAATGACTTGCTTTTAAACCTAAATAAAACCTTCAAGCCTAGTTGAATCACTAAATTTCTACTTTATCAACTAAACTTTATACCAGAGTAAAAATTCAATATAAATGTTTCTGCAGTTACAAGCAATGATGTAGAATTCTAGTTTTACTTTGCTGTAGTACACGCGAGTAAAAGGTGCATTGAGATCACTTGATAAATTCATTTGCACCGAAGTTGTTTATATGCATTACAGATGGCAGGACATGTGATTCAAAATGATGGTGATATTGTGTTGGGTCAGGAGTACACTGACTTTGACAAAGGATTGGAGGAAGGTATTGAGGGTGCTGCACTTGGATTCAATTTATTATTGGCATCATCTTTTGAATCGTCTCGTACTTCATTTGAACAGAATAATCAATTGATAAATGAGCCAATGACATTTATGTCTGGTATTGATTTGCCAGAATTTATTCCACCACGAGATATCACAAAGAGCATTGGTCCTGCGCTCTTTCCACAAACATATCCATTATCGTACAGATATCCTCGTAAATCATTGCCATTAACTCGTGAAACAATTAAATCTATATCAAATGATGATGTACATTTAATAAAAATTCGTAATAAAAGACAGACGCCAATTGTTTCAATGTTGAATTTGAATATTAATAATAGAGATAAAATTAATTATTCAATTCCTTTGGGATTACGATTAATTCAAATGGGATTTTATCATTGTGAAATAGGTCGTGGTAGTCCTTTTATTGGTGGCGAACGTCTTCTTATTTCATGGACAAGAACACCAGTTAAAATATTTGGCGGTGCAATTATTAAAAATACTAATAATAAATGCGGTGTATTTAATTAATTATTATTACACACGCAGTTATTTTTATATTATAAAAAAGTAGATAAAATAAGCAGCCATATTTTTATATTCTTTAATATGTAATTATATTAAATATAAATGTGTAGGGAGAAAAATTTATTTTTATTTTTCTATATTTTATGAGATTAAATAGTTTGTAATTTTTTTTTTTTTTTTTGCGCATTGTTTTTATGTTGTGTAATGCATTTATGCAGGATGTTTATATTGAGATTGTTGGAACACTGCAAATAATAAAATTGGTTGTTTAATTTTTTTTTTTTTTTTTTTTTTTCATTTAAATTGATTTTTATCGTTTTTTTTCTTATTTACTCTTGTGCAATTTCCGCTTTTATTTTTGTGTCTGTCGTCTATACATGTATATACACGTTCGATATGTTGCACTGAATAAGAAATTCTCTTTGAACACTTGAATGCTTGCGTCCGTTTACATTTAACGTTTAAGATAACTGTAATTGGATAGGATATATGTATATGAATCTCTGTTACACGAAGTTTGAAGTCTTGCGTGAGAAATTTCAAGAATGAAAGCACTAGAAATAGTTCTTTATAGTAATCGATAAGGTTTATGTATCAACTATGTATGTTTACAATAAAAAGTGTGTGAATGAAAAATATGTTGAGATAAAATAGAAATATTAAAGTTGAATTATTTTCGTCGACTTTTTGAATGATTTTAATGAATAAAAATAAAATAATAATAAGTAAAATTGCGGTTTTGAATCAACTCGCGATTTATTAATTGGAAATTGTTTGCAATTTTTTCATATGAATATTGAACAAATTGAAATATACATTGGATGAAAAAATTTGCAAGTGGAAAAAGTAGATTGAAAAAATTAAATAATAGGGTGTGCAATTTTTAGGCAACTTTTTTTTTTTTCAACAAAAATTTAGGGTGAAAACTTACTGGATGGTGAAAAAAGAAGTATGTTCAAAGTGAAGCTCTTAATTTTAATATTAAGAGGTTCATTTTCGTAATTTTCGTTTTTTGATTTCAATGATATGTGAAATTTTTTTTTTTTTTTTATATTTGTAGCTCGGCATTTGCGCATCATAGAGATTGGTTCATAGTGTATTCTTGTAGAGAATCGAATGCTCTACAAAAAAGGTCTCTTACACTTTTTTCATAGAGACAGCCATTTTAAAGATATTCAAACTCAAAATTCTAAATGTAAGAAATTTTGACGTTTTTTGTTATTAAATCGACACTAATCACTTTATTATTGTCTTAAAAATTATTTTTAATCGGAAAACTGGTTTTATAGTGTGGTGATATTTTCGTAAAGATGAAAAAAAAATATACTCACGTGTTAGATATTTTTTTTATTTCATTTACTGTAAAATACTTTTGGAATTTTGGGTTTGATTATATCTTTAAAATGGCTGTCTCTATGAAAAAAGTGTTAGAGACCTTTTTTGTAGAGTGTTTGATTCCTTATAAGAATATACTATTAATTCATTTTCATGATGCAATAATGTTGAGCTACAAAAATCCAAAGAAAAAAAATTTTTTCTCCCATGTTATTTAAACGGAAAAACAAAAATTACGAAGAGCAACCTTTAAATAATAAAATTAAGAGCTCCGCTTTGAACAAGCTACTTTTTTCATCGTCCAGTAAATTTTTAGCCTAAAAATAGCACACCCTATTAAATATATTTTGTTATTATATTAAATCAATGTGAAAATTTGTTTTTATAAACAAATGACCTGCTAAATAATTCATAAAATATTTTATAGCAATTTTTGTTGATAAAAAAAATTTTCTACTATTTAGTTACGTGTAAAATAGTAAATTGAAATTAATTTTTCATCCATTGATTAAATTTTTATTGAAAATAATTAGAAATTCAAATTTATTCACATCCAAAACAAATTCAAGAATTCATAAAACTAATTTGGTTTTTTTTATATTTTATAAAAATTATTTCTGTTTTATATTTTTGTTTATTTGTTTACTATATTGATTTTATTAATGTTATTAATGATAATAATATTTCTTGAATATTACAAAATGTATACTAAATTTTTCCTGAATAATTGAGACATAAAATATATATTTTATAATTTCGTTTGTCATCGTTATACATATAAAAATATATTTAATTATGTACCATGGAATAATTATTGTCCTTCACTTCCTACAACTTGTAATTTCTCTTGAATCGTTCAAGTCCAAGGTAAAACAACTTAACTTATGACGCAGCAGCTTACGATGAAGCAACTTTCGTTCGATCAAATTTCCGGCTTTTATAAAGACGAATTTAATTTATAATATAAATCAACCATAGACATTTTATATTTTATTTTGTTCCGGATCGTTTAATCATACAACTTGTTTTAACTCTCGCAATTTTCTACGTGTTTATACATGTATATACATTTATGTATAAATATTATATACATTTACTGCACTGCCAAGGTTATTTTAGTAATCTTAACTTGACTTTCGCCGCTTTGCGTATGATCTTAAGATGCAAATCGGAAAATTCTGTGGAGACACATCGACATTTGAATTTACTTTTATGTATTTAATATACCAATGTATATTTATCCATTAAAAATTTTAAACTCTTCGCTTTCTTAACATTAAAAATGTCGTCATAAATAATATGTAATCAAGTGTAATATTATATTGATAGTTTACATATGATTAATTTTTTTTTATAATATAAACATATAATATCTAACGTTTTTTCATGTATTGTGATATAAAAATAACTATAAATTTACGTATTTGAATTATTTTTATCAATAAAATTGAAGAAAAAAAATCTCATGCAATTTTATTCCTTTTTTTATCTTTTACTCTTTCTGGAAGAAAAGAAAATTATTTTTTATAGCTAATAATTATAAGTGATCTACTGCTTTGAAATAATATAAATTATAAGTGTATTTCAAAACTTTCGCCAAGTTAAATGACCAATAATAAATATAATAACATTCACATCTTTAAAATATTATTTTGTATAAAATTTATTTCATTTTCGTTGATTCATTATGAATAATATAAAATAAATAGCTCATCGATTCCATAACTTTCAGTTACAAATAATCAAGTTATATCATAAAAAAATATTCATCACTCATAAATAATATAACAAAATAAAATTATACATAGAAAAAAAATAAAAGATGTATCACGCTTTTTATTTAATATAACCCATGACTAAAATTCCATTTCATTTGTTTAATAATACCAAAAAAACAATAACAACAACAACTAAAATTTGATAGTTATAATATTAAAAAATGGAAACAGTTACAGCAATAAAATTATATATTCATTATTTTTTTAAATCGTCATTGCTTTTTTTTTTTATTTAAAATTATAACTAAAAAATCATCATAATTTTTTTTTTTCTATTTTCAAATGTACTAACCACTTTCACCAAAAATTCTACAACATATTAAACACACAACCAAGGATTTCACTACAGTGAAATTGTCTTTAGCGCAATCATGAATTATAATTATTTTTATTTGTTATAATATTCATGTTAAATGGACTACCATATATGAATAATGTTTATAAATATATTCCTCAACTTTACCCAAGAATTGTTGACGTTCACCATATATATATTCCATAGTAAATATCCCCCACATATACATATACATTTCATAAAAATAAAATAAATATTATTTCCAGTTTCTCGTACACGTTTTATTTCTCTCTTACACATTCACTTGCGCCATAATGATATCTATTCACAAATGTACGGATTGAAAATAAAATAGTTACGTGAATGTAGGTCTTGTCTGTGTAAATGGGAACAGCCCATATAAAACTATATATACATAGTTATTATATACATAAATTTATATACTAATATATTTATTTTTTTCTTTTTTTATTTTTATTTTTTCTTTAACATAATATTAAAGTCGCTTACTTTCTTGTTGGAATAAACAAAAAATATTTATATATATTATGACTTCATATGCCAATAGCCAATTAAAATCGATTGATTGATTGTTTATTGTTTTGGGGAATATTTATAATAAAATCAATGACTATGAGATTGAAGTGAAAAAATTTTTTTTCATTTTTATTTTTAGATATTTTTTTATTGGAATATATATATGATGAAATCAAGCGTGCAATAATTTCTCAACGTTAGGCCAGGGACTATCGATCATATTTGAGTGAGGAACGTTAACAGCAACTGCCTCCGGGATAATTATTCACTGGACTAATTAACTCTCGATCAATTGAACGATATACACGACGTAGACTAATCTTACTTTAGTTATGACCATCATCATTGACAACTGTTAAGTCCCAATAATGTAGTTACTATGACATCGTCAAGTCATTTCGTGGAAATGATATTTCGTAAAGATATATATATATTTATTTATTAGCTGGAGGCCAACACGACACTTTACTATATTTTTAAATTACTTTAGTTACAATTTTCGTGCTAATTAATACGTGCCAATTTTCCTGTCGGAGGTCCTGTGCTAGGAGGTAAATTTCGTATTACATTTGTGAATAAAAAGACTCCCTTGCGGCATTGTTTAGAGAAAGCTTATGAAAAATTTAGCAATCGTAAATTTTACTTTAATGTTGATGTATGAGAATAATTTGTAAATTAATTTATTTTTTTGTGAATTTTTTAGGGAATATTTTTTATGTTTATTTTTTTAATTTATTTAATTGTATAGGGTTTTTATTTTTTTAATGTTAAGGAATTGCGAGAGTGGAGAATATTTATTGGAGTATATATATTTTAATTGATTTGTTAAATTATTATATGCAAGTTAAAGCAGTCAAAAAAATTTATAATGCATGTTATAATTTTTTTTTTATGTTTATGATTTTTTTAATAATCAAGTTATTATTTTTAGCTATGAGTGTAGGAAAGTTTTATGAGTGGTTAAAGCGAAATGTGCTCTTGAGGGATTTTATAAAGTAGAATTGATTTTAATTTATGAAATAAGATAGGGAAAGAAATAAAGAAACTGATGTTAATTATTATAGTAGTTAGTGTTGGAAAATTAATATAATAAATTTTAAAAATAATTAGAATGTCAACATTGTGTTATTAAAAAGTGTAGATATTTGCATTTTATTTATTTTCAATTCTTTATTGTTATATATACTTGAAAGAAATTACTATTTTATTTTTTTATGATTAAAAAAAATTGTTGAAGTGAATTAAATAAATTAATGTGTAATAAAATAAATAACTTGGCACAATAAAGTTTGATTTTGAACAATCAATAATTATTTAATAAAAATTTTGTTTGATTATTACTCCCAATTTTTTGTTTTTATTTTTTCAATGAAATAAAAAAATCACAAATATTTTTTGAGTTTTTTCTCCAGCAAAATTATGAATTAACAAATTAAAAAAATACACTCCAAGCATGATAAACATTTTTATTTCTTCATAATTATTTAAATTCCACATTAAAAATGAAGAAAAAATTTTCAATTTTTTTCACACGAATTTTTTTTTTTTTCCAATGAAATAAAAAAATCACAAATATTTTTTGAGTTTTTTCTCCAGCAAAATTATGAATTAACAAAACAAAAAAATACACTCCAAGCATAATAAATATTTCCATTTCTCTATAATCATTTAAATTCCACATTAAAAATGAAGAAAAAATTTTCAATTTTATTCATATGAATTTTTTTTTTCAATTTTAAATTCACCTGGATTAATTAACTAAAAAAAAAAGGCTTCAAAGTCTACCAATGCTTTATAAAATGTAATATAAATCAAACTTGAAAGAAGAATATTACCAATCACCCATCAACTTTTTCTTTCGATTAATTTATTTATTATATATGATGAAACATTTTTTTTAATAATAGCAGTGAAGAAATATTCAGAATTAAAAAAATATTTTTGCAACTACTGAGAGTTCAGAAATGACCTTTCAAATTAACCCTCGAACTGGAGTGACCTCTTTGGTCCATTCTAGAATAGCTATTCCGATCGATAATACGAAGAGTAGTAAAAGACTTTAGATAAAATAAGGACAAAAACAAAGAAAGAAAGGAAAAAAAAAAGAATTCGAAGTGAGTTTGGGTCTGTATTTATAAGATAGAAATTATTGCTAATACAAGAACTTGTTAAAGTGCCTTCTTCGAAAAAAAAAAAAAAGTTATATCATCATGTAACACCGGTTTCACTAAGTTTAGTATCATTCACGTGAGTTAATTTTTTTTTTCTCAATACGAAATTATATTGAGCAATCGATCATGCATGGAGTTGAAATTTTTTTTTCTCTTTCCTATTTAGTGCAAATTAACAATTTTTTTTTTTCTCCACTAAACTCACCTCACATTTACTGCCCAATATATTTATTTCTGAATTGTATATACATACAATAATTGACGTAAATTAATTTTTATCTTTGATCCAAGCGATTAATTAAACTGGTTGATTAAAATTTATTCTTAAATTTATATAAACCAATATATAAGATAATTGATTCATGTTTTCTGTTACCCCCATTTCAATTTACCTCGAGGTAACTCTATGATTTCTTACGTAATAATTCCCTGGGGCGGTTAAATCTGCCCTCGTTATTGCGCACAGATAAAATAATTAACTATATATAAAAAAAAAAAACTCTTCCGCAATTGATGGCTGCCTTCGTGCCAAAATTACATTCACTTGTCCCGAAACAAACCTTTTAAACCTATCAAAATATATTTTATCAAATCGCTTGACATGTTAATATACAAAAAAATAATTATAACATACGTAATTAATTAATTTTTATTTTTTGCAATATTTTTAATCATAATTTAAATTGCAGTGGAATAAAAATAATTCAAAGCTGTATAAAATGCATTATTTATTTATTTATTTTTTTCCTTTTTTCATTTATCCATGTCAGAGATGGTGAATTAATATTATAAAGGAAATGATTTGCATTTTTACTTCTGAAAGGTGTAGCACGTCGAAGAACTTTCTTTTTTTTTTCTTCCTCATAAATGACTGAATGTCTGATTTTATATATAATCATCTTGTGATGAGCAAAATTTGCAAAAGTAAAATCCATGATTGGTGAGAGCATTCAAATACTCATAAAAGTACACCGGATAAATAATCAGATGGATTAAAATTATAAAAATAATTCTCAACATATTTAAAAAAATATCTTTAAATTTATATTTTTTTATAAATCAATATAGACCAATTTATATATTGTTTAATAATCGAATCGTTAAATCATACACGCTTACGTGATATTTATCGCATAAATGACTGTATATCATTTTCAGAGTTTCATTAAATAATTATTTATTATTTTTTATAAATCGATCAATTTATATTTCAAGTCAATTCAATCTATTTTTCGATAATTACTAAACTGCAAGCGAGTGTGTGTGATCATTTTATTTAATATTAAACAAAATCCAAGGACAATATTGCCCGGAAGCATCACGGATATGTGCGTTTAATATACTGCAAATCAATCACGATCATTGTCGCAATAAAATTTCAAATATTTACACAAATAAAATAGAAAAAAAAAATTGATTTCTATTTTATTTATACCAGCACACTCATTACCAACATTTGTATTAAAAAGAAATATTATCCATTAATTATATTTCAAATTAAATTCATTCGAATGTTTATAGAAATATTTAATAGGAAAAAAAATTTTTATCTCGTTGAATTTAAACGCGAACACGTGAAATAATTTTATTTATTTATTTTTATCAATAGATATTTATTGCGACATTGATGTGTGTATTAAAAATAGCGGTATATATTAAAAATACAGATGGAATTTTCACCGAGATATTGATTAATATTTATATCTATAAAGATAGAAAGCTCGTAAAAAATCAATTGTAATATTAAATCGTTTTATTTTTTGTTTCAATATTTAAAAATATTTATTACTTGTAATAAAGAAGTCATTTAAATGTATATAATATTATTGCTTACCCCCAGTTGACAATAATGATTTAGTAATGTTATACAATTTATTACTGATGTTACTTTTCTTACCTGAAACAGAAAAAAAAATAAAATAAAATTAACTTTACAATTTTACTAGCACGAGAGCAATTTTAACGAATATATAATTATATTTCTTCTCTCTCTAATGAATATGTTACATGTAATGAGTTAAATACATACAATTTATGTGTACAAAACGATGCAACGAACGAGTTAGATATAAAAAAAAAAAAGGAAGCAATTTTCCTGAGAATTTCATCGTGTAATAATAAATATATGAATTCATATATCATCGAAACAACTGTAATATTCACTCATTTATTATTTATAATTTAGTCATTGTATAGTTGTACACATCTACAATCCTTCAGTATATTATGTATGAATGATTTGTTGAAAACTACAAACTACAGGGAAAGTTTTTTTCTTCTTCTTCAATTTTTTTTTTTATCTTTTACAATTGTAAAATAGTGTTGCGTGTGGAATAATGTGTATCACACGACTGCAAATAGCATTTACCATTGTTCAGTACACTATAGAAATAATATGCATTATTTATCTAAGTGCATTACGCCGCATCGACATCGCGCAATGAATGTATTACAATATAAAAAAAAAAAAAAAACAGAGAGATCAATACCGGATATAGAAACAAATTAATTTTATATCGCTGTTAAATCATCCCAAAAGTATTTATAATTTTTTTTTTCTTTTATTATTCACTACATTTATCTGAATTAAATAATGTGATATTTTTTATCTATTGGAACAATCAGATTGTATTAATGTAAATAGAAAAAAAAAAAAAATATGTTTATTTGTGTAATATATAAATTAATTGAATATTGGATTGTAATATTGGTAATAAAATTTTTTTTTCGCTTGAGATTAAGGTCGTTTTGGTTAGAGATTGAGAAATAATATCCATCCGGATGATTAAGTTAGTAGATAAATAAATAGATATAAAGTTGATATAGTATTTTATAATTATAAGTACAGAAAGTCTTTGTGGATATATATTTTCTTTCAAGGTCGTTTTCTGCTCGAGAAATGTAATGATTGTGTGAAAGGTACGTGTAGGTTTTCATTATATATATTGTGTGGTTGATTATATTTCTATGATTATTTTTTCATTTTCAATATGACTTTTTATTGTGCCGGAAGTATTCAAAGTGTAAATTGAAAGAAGGAAGAAAGAATACAAAAGGCAAGAATGAGAAAAAATAATGGCGAAGTTGTTGAGAAAGTAAAAGAAAAAAATAAAAGAAGAAGAAGAAAAAAAAAAAATGTTCATTGCAATTTAAAGTTTATTGAATATACTCGAAAGAACAATATTCAATTTTTTTCTTGCTCATGTTGTAAATAAATTTAACGATCAAATGGCCTCGTTCAGAGTCTGTGAAATTTTTTCTTGGTAGTAATATAAATAATATATATTTAAAAGATGATAACGAGGTGAATTTATTCGAGGGAAAATTGCGGATGGAGTTAGCGATGGAGAAGCATCAAAGAGCTGATTTTATGTTCGTTTGAAAATTGATTTGTCTATACTAACGAGATCATTCGTTGACTCTACAGTTCATCGTGTAACTTTTGCACTTGGCTCCTTTTAATTTAATTATTTTATAAAGTAAAAATAAAATGAATTTAAAAAATTCTATATTTTTTTCATCACAAATTATAACGATGTGCAAACTTTTATTAATGATTGATTGGCCACTTGAATAATTATCACCATATTCCACAGTATTTTTTATCAAACATATTTTTTGCGCACCAAATTTTCATAAATAATAAACAGTATAAAAAAAAATATTCAACTGTTAATTTATCACAAATAAAATAAATAAAATTCCAGTATGAAGACGATGTAAACAAATTTAATTTTTATTATAACCATCATAATTTTTAATTCACATTGAATTTAATTTTTATTCTTCGAATGCATTTCGCAATTTCGGTTTTTTTTATTTATATTTAATCTTAATAATATATTTGGATTTTTTTTTTTCCGTCTTTCCATTCAACTAACATGACGTGGCACACCTTACTTTCTCTGGTTATGTCTGGACATACGAAATGTGAAGAAAAAAAAAGGGCAAGGCATGACACACAATGGTGAAACGGTAAATAATAGCCAGTGGTATCCATCCATGTCGTTCAAGGTTCTTCTTCTCTTTGCTTGCATGATTTTTAAATTTAACAATCAAAATTATAACCCTCATTTTTAATTTGGTCAGACAAACTTTTGACCATGAAGTTCTGTGACAACTGTATGTCAACATTCCATTCCATTCACTCTAATTTTTCTCTCAAGTCTTTATAAAAATTATTATTTATATTTATATCGATTATTATCTTTCAATGATTTACTCAACGCTTTCATATATTGTCAGTTAACGTCATTTATCAATCAACAATTTACATAAATGCTAATTCAATTTTAATAATTGATCAAAATTTCTGATTGAATAAAATTTAAACATTCTGTTTTATTTATATTATCAATAGATAATAAAATTTTTAATGAATAATAGAAAAATAAAATTTTATTGAAATAAATGTTTTTTATATCAGATTAATAATTTTTTATATCAATTATAATTTTTACTTATTCAGTTGTGTTTGAAATATTGAATAAAAAATACAAGTCAATGAAATTATAATTTATATTAATTTATAAAATAATCTAAAATATCTTAAACGAACTGAGAAAATTTTTGTCATAAATTATATGAATTTTCATTAATAATTCCAACAAATAAATATATTTATTTATTTACTGCATCATTTTATAAATATTACTAACAATCATAAGATTGTTTCAAGCTTGCAGAAAATATAATAATTATTTCCTAAATTTTTAAATATAAAATACTTTTATTAATAACTTTTATTAATTTCTTTTTGTGACATGTTAAATTATCAATTCTAATTAATATCTCAATCTATCTCCCTAGTCTAAACACTTTCATCTCCACTGATTGTGACTAATTGGATTTAGAATTCGAACCATTTCATCCAGGGGTCAAACGGAAGTCCCAACGTGGTGTTAACTCGCTACGGTTAGTTAATTCGTCTTCATCCTCAATTGTTTATTTAAATTATCCAACCATATCCCCAGATAACCATTGATGTATACATAAATTATTCACAACAATTTTAAAGAAATTAAATTGATATATATATATTTCATTTAAAGTTAATTAAAATATTTATGATCGTTAGAATTATTTATTTCATTCACACTTGAAATAAAAAATAATAATTGTTACAGATTTATCTTTGATATGCTCCAATTGTTTTTTAAATAAATTCTATTCATGTGTGTGTATATTATCCATAGAGCCAACAAACCTAAAGAATTCACAAAACGATGGTGAAAGTTTTAATATATAATCACACAAAGATAACTATAAAGTAATCGCATTTATCTATCATTTCTTCATTTACATTGTTATAAATTATATTTATTTCTTTTTCCCTCTCATCTTTGTATAATTTAAATATCCATTTTTTATCAACAAAAATACATTCTTTCAATCAATATCAAAAATATCAGAATTAAAACAATACATTATTCATAAGCAACAAAATTTTTATTCATTTTTTATCATTCCCATTGTTTTTACTTCATTAAATATAAGCAACAAATAAATCTGTATGTGAATTTTGTTTTTGTATTTGTTAATAGAAGAAAGAGGAAAAAAAAAATTGAAAAAAAAAAAAAAGTATTTATGTAAATATGTAAATTTATTTGCTATTTTTATTCTTGCGGTAAATTATTTATAAATATCTATACTACATCAAATAATGATTGCATTATTTAGAATTATTGAAGTATACAATGGACACGAGTTGGTTAATATTCAAAGAATATATATAAGGAAAGTGTTTGTGTGGGCAGATATATGTATTTATATATGTATTAACGTTAGTCAGGCATAAAATGACGACATAGAAATTATTCCCTTACACTTACATATATGTTTATTCATATAAATAGTGCAATGGCACTTGAGTGTATTCTAATTCCCACGAGATATACCTTCAATCAACATATCCATGGTGTTTTATATATTATTATAAACCTTCATTGAATGAAAGAATCGTGCAGAAAAATATTGCGTGTATTAAAAAATATAAAAATATTTAAAACTCATTAAATATCATAATTTATAATTTATAATAATTTTTTATATTTACGATCAAGTGTATAGAAATAAAATATAATTTAGTTTTAAAAAACAATTTGTATTTTTACTGGTGAATAATTAAAATTCCATTGGATAAACTTCGGAAAATAAGTTAATAAAAATAAAAAACGCGTGAATTATTAATAAATAATGGACACTAATTTTCAATACTGGAATTTATTTAATTAGATTATGAAGGACACACTCTATTAACCATTAATTATTTCCACAATTTCGTATGATAATTTATTATTTTATTTTATAATTAATATAAAAATACAATAATATTTATCAATGCAAAGAAAAATTATATTTTCTTGTCTATTAAAATTGTGAGCCACGTGGTGATAGTTATAAATCATTTGTCCTCGTGTATATAAATTTTTACAGTGGCGCGCGTATAATTTCCGACATTTCTTCACGCGGCGCGTGTATAAACCGCGTCTTGTAAGTATAAGACTTACTATACACCACTATCCAATTGCCAAGTAGGAGAAGTAGAGGGTTTCTTTCACATGAGAGTTTACGAGGTGGCACAGTAACTATCGTACACAGACAGTTTGCTTTCTGTTTCGAGACCGCGAGGATCAACAAACTCAACGTCCTGTTTTGTCAAAGCGATAATTATTTTTGGTGAGTAATTTTAAGAACAATTTCAATGTCGAGGTGGTAAAAAATAGACAAAATTTTTTTTAAATTATATAAATATTTTCAAGTAATTTTTTAGTGGAGTAATAATTATTTTTTATAATTGTTTGATAGAATTTTCTATTGGAATAAAAAATATCTATTGATAGAAAAAAATATTTATTGATAGAAAAAAATATTTATTGATATAAGAAAAAATATTTTAAAGAATTTATTTTGATTTATTTTTATTTTATTATTGGTTTCTTTTTTGTATTTTTATTTGGAGCAAATGATAATTTTTATAATTGTTCGATAGATTTTTCTATTGGAATAAAAAATATCCATTGAAGGAAAAAATATTTATTGATAAAAAAAAATATTTTATAGAATTTATTTTGATTTATTTTTATTTTATTAATAGATTTTTTTTTTTGTATTTTTATTTGGAGCCAATGATGTATTTTTTTTTTATTATTGATCAGCATTTGCTGTGTTATCTTCAGACCATGTTGAAATATAGTTGCAAGTTAGCTGTGTCGATATATAGAGAACAATGAAGGTGGAGGTCAATTGTACGAAAGTATTTGAAAGTTTTTCTGGGGAAATTTATTGAGTACTTTTCTTCCCTTGCTTCAAGTTTATAGTGTCCAAGTTGAGGAAGTAAACTTGGCAAGCTTGACTTTAGCTTGATGGAACACCCAGTTCTAACGAAACTAAGATGAAGATTCTTGAAAGTTACAAATTTAAAAGTGAAAGAGATTTAAACCATTAGTTTCACTTTTTGCACCAAGTCGTGTGTGGTCGATTAATTACTTTTTTTCTTTCATTTAATTCTATAATTTTATAACTGTCGATTATAAAAAAGATAAAATACAAAGGAATAAATGCAGAAAAGTAAAATCAAATGTAACATTGAACTTTAATTTATATTCTTTTTTAAATAATTCAAATGTTGATTATTTTCTCACACAATAATTTTATTCAACTATTATAAAATTTTTAATAGCATGATAATTATATGAGAAAATTTATTTTACTCTTATTTTTTTTTTTTAATGATATGTGTATGAAAATGTCATATATTAACTGCAGCAACCAGAATCCGTTGACGTTCACGTTATGCTCCAATTATTGTCTGCTGGAGAGATTGACCAATGCTCATATCGCGCTGGCAAAATTGTACAAACACTTTAATCATTCCAAGGTTTATTCCTTGCATTTTACAATTTATATTTGTTTCATACCGTAAGAAAATGAATATTTTCACTTGTTGGTTGGTTTACAAATAAATAAATATTATATTTCAATGCAATTTAAAATTATATTTATTTTATAATAATTGTTAATTTATTTGAATTTATGTGAAACCAAATAATATTTTAGTAGATTAAAAAATTAAATTATTTTATATTGATAAATAAATATCGATATGAGAGTGGAAATTATTTTGCAGCAATCATTTTCATGTGACTATAAAATTAACCACAAAATTGGTTATTTATTTTAATTGACTTCATTTCACATTTATCTTTTATTATTTTTTTTTTACCACCATTGACAAATATTTATATATTTACGTTAAATAATGTTATAAAATTTGGTTACAAAGTGTAGTAATAATAATATAAAAAAATAACTAGCTAATAAAATTGGGAAATTTAAAAAATGAAAGTCAGTTTTGTATAATTCTAAATTAATGTATATTAATCTAAAATTAAAATAGAAATAAAATTTTCAAATTTTAAATATTACGTAATAATATTTAAAACTGCGACATATATTAACACAATTAATTCAAAAAATAAATAAACAAACATTAGAAAAAATACGATTTATCAATCTAGCCATAAAAAATAAATTATATCAATTATTGTGAAATGAAGAAAAAAATAAATAAATTAATAAATTATATTATATATTTATAAGCTCACAGTACAATGACCAATGCTACTGATTACTATCAATATTATCTGGTATTATGAAAATATGATGCAATGATGAACGTAGCTGGTTATAATTATTGGTGTTGTACATTACAGCGAAAGTAAAAAAAAATATAAACACGAAAGTGTGAAATTTACAGGACGAACAAGTCAATCGTTTTTTTAAATCAAAATTCGTGCGTCACGCCCGATGATTAATTATAACCCTCATAATTGCAATTATGACACCAACCACTAATTACCAAAAAAAAAAAAAAAAAAAAAAAAAAAAAAATACATGACAAACAAAATCTCTCACATAATATTTTTTTTTTATTTATTCAACTCTGGAATAAATCGAATTATTAATTTTAATAATTAATATAAATTTTACTGTCATTTCAATTAATTTATTGATCATAATTTGAAGGTATTTTCTAAAAATGTTTTGTATTTTTAAATTACTTGTTCTCAATTTATTTATTTAAATCAATATTTGATAATTGAATTAACTTGAAGTGAAAATAATTTTATTTATTTTTTATTTTTATTGAAACAATTTTATAATCAATTGAATCAATATTATATTCTATCAAAACCATAAATAAAAATTCTAAATTAATTAATTCAAAGACACATTTTCATATTAAATCAATAAATAAAAAATCAAATCCCATAACCAAACGTAATAAAATAAATAAAATGAAAAAAAAAAAAAAAAATAAACTCCATTGGACATAAATAGAAAAATATCTAATTAAATATATAAATTGTATTTAATATGTCCAGTTTGAATATTTGCACGTACAATTTTTTTTCCATCTCAGATACGTATTTAATATAAAAAAAAAAAAAATAACTAACGTAATACCAGTGCGTTTATAAATGCAGTAGATGTATTATAAGGGTAACGGTATGTTGAGTCTTCGCCTTAATTGGACGCGCACGATCATACCTTCAATCAATTAACTTTATACATTACATACATATACTTATCTCAACGTTAAATATATATAACTCACAAGCATTTATTTAATGTTGTTACACATTTATATTCAATGAATAAACCTTAGAAGGCGATTCCCACAGAGTAAATGTCGTTCGTTGGTTTATCATTAACCCAGTCAACATTAAACACGTGGTATGTTCATAACAAGACAATCAACTTTTGCTTGAATATCACTTTCAATAGTCGCACCAAGACTAATTGCAACGGGAAGTAA
This sequence comes from Microctonus brassicae, assembly GCA_918226075.1. Lineage (NCBI taxonomy): Eukaryota > Metazoa > Arthropoda > Insecta > Hymenoptera > Braconidae > Microctonus > Microctonus brassicae. The sequence continues at coordinate 7,757,116 of OW445482.1, read as the reverse complement.
AAATACCTGATGAATAATTTTATAACTAGATAATTTTACATTGTAATTATTACACTCGAGTTAATTTTTAATCAGTGTGAATTATTTGATATTATTATATTAAATATAATTTTGATGTTTATTAATATTTTTGGAGTTTTATTTAATTTATTAATTTATTTTGATTAAGTGGACTCTGGTGAATTTATCTGAAGGAATAAAATGAGGCGTGGAAAAATATTGGTTGTGTTTTTGTCAGTGATTTCTATTACACTGGCAATTTCATCGTCATGGAGACCACTAGTTCCAGCACAGTTAAGTACGAGTGTTATTCATCAAGAAGCTACGATTTATGGTGGTGCTGGACATGCTAATTATAATCTTGATGATGCCTCATTGTCAGAACAACTTTTGACACAACAGGAACAGGATACGTGTGCATTATATAAAGTTTCTATGAATCAACAGCTGTATTTTGAGGTAAGTAGTTGTTTTTTATGTTTATTGTATTTTTATTTAGATATTTTGAGTAGTTTTATGAGTGTGGGATTTTATTTTTGTTCATTTCAAAGTGAAATTCATGACAAAACATCAATAATTAAATTTTCATGAATTAAAATTGCATATTAATTTTAATAATTCATATAAATTTTACTGTCATTTCTGTTGAATTATTGAATATAATTTGGAGGAATTTTATGGAAATGTTTTGTATTTTTAAATTATTTTGTTCTCATTTTTTTTTATTTAAATCAATATTTGATAATTTGAATTGAATAGAAATGAAAATAATTTTATTTCTTTTTTTTTTATTGATTTTAATATCAAATTTGAACAGATTGAAATTAAAAGTATTGAAACAATTTAATAATCAATTGAGTCAATATTATATTCTATCCAATCCAACTGATTAAACTGCAAACAATAATTCTAAATTTATTAATTTAAAGACAAATTTTCATGTTGAATCAATAAATAAAAATATTGAATCAATTAAAATATTTTTATTTTCAACGTCTTTAAATTTAACTAAATAATTTTTTCCTTTTTCCATATAAAAAAATGACAAAGTATTGTAACTTAAATCTCTGATGCAATTTAAAAAATAAATATACAACCATCAACTTTGACATTTACACTGGAAAAATAAAGAAAAAAAAAAAAATTTACGAATACAGGGAAAGTAAAATTGATACTGTCAATATACCTCAAAGGATTTTATGGAAATTTAAACAAAGTGTTAAATGACAAATGTGGAGATATGAAAAAATAAAAAATGAATAAATAAATACGACAATACCACTTGCGGCTAACAATGCGAAAGCTGGTGAAATTTTTTTGCGTTCTTCAACACTGTTTTTGCTATCATGTCAGTTTTAGTACATTACATACACATGTTTATATGCACAGTGGATATTGCCATTTATATACACTACACAACTATGAGTATAGATAGATGAATAGAAGTCACTGTCCCTACAGGAAACTAAGTATAGTTGTGATTTGCCGCACAATGAAGAGACAACGCAATATTATTCACATTACTTTTACATATACTCAGTTACTAATTGGATGAAATTTCATTCTCGCTTAAATATTTCATTTGTTTCTATAAATTTTATTTGCTGCGACATATCCGTAACTGAAGAATTTAATAAATATTATTCATTCTATAATTTAAAATACATTGAACAGATAAAAATGATATTTTATGTTTTTTAAACTTTGTCCAAAGTGTCAAATAAATTTTACGCTCATGAAATTGGACATAGACACTTGGGTGTGCCATTTTTGGGCAACTTTTTTCTTTTTTTCATCAGAAAAATAGGGTGGAAACTTACTAGATGGTAAAACGAGAAACCTGTTTGAGAGGAAGCTTTTAATTTTAATATTTAGAGGTTATGCTCTTCGTAATATTCGTTTTTCCATTTGAAGAATATGGGAAAAAAAATTTTTTTCTTTGGATTTTTGTAGCTCGGCATTTGCGCATCATAGAGATGAGTTCTTAGCATATTCTTGTAGGGAATCGAACGCTCTACAAAAAATGTCTCTTACACTTTTTTCATAGAGACATCCATTTTAAAGATATTCAAACCCAAAGTTCAAATGTATGAAATTTTGACTTTTTTTGTTATTAAATCAATATTAATCACTTTATTATTGTAATAAAAAAACACTTCAATAATTATAGTTACATTGCTTAATTTCATTTAAACAACATAATTTTTATTGCTTTGAAATAATAATTAAATTCATTCAACATAAGTTATAAACAATTTTTTTTATAGTAAATAAAATAAAGGAAAAAAAAATATCTGACACGTGAGAATTTTTTTTTTAGCTTTACGAAAATATAAGCACACTAGAACACAGTTTTCTGATTAAAAATAATTTTCAAGACAATAATAAACTAATTAGTATCGATTTATTAAAAAAAAATTCAAAATTTCATACATTTCAAACTTTGGGTTTGAATATCTTCAAAATGGCTGTCTCTATGAAAAAAGTGTAAGAGACATTTTTTGTAGAGCGTTCGATTCCCTACAAAAATATGCTATGAACTAATCTCCATGCTACGCAAATACCGAGCTACAAATATCAAAAAAAAAAAAAAAAAAAAAAAAATTCCATGTTATTTAAATGAAAAAACAAAAATTTCAGCCTGTTTTTTTTTTTTTTTTTTTTTGATGAATAAAAAAGCTGCCTAAAAATGGCACATCCTAATGTGGATATATATGTACATAAAAAGGAAGCGAATAATAATAAAATAAACTGATGGGAATATTATTCATTTCCTTGAATAAGTTGTCATTTTTGTGATTCATGGACCATGTAATTCCATCAAGTTCCCCCTTTATTTTTTTTCTTTTTTCATCAACTATATTTCATTCTTTTTTTTTTTCATTCTTGCTCATGAATGTTGTGAACTTACCACTGGTTTTTAGTTCACAGGAACAATTGAATTACATAGTGTTACATTAAATCGATTGTGTGTGAATGTTGGATATAATAAAAGCCACGCGAAAGTTAAATTTTATATGGATTACGATTTATAATTAAGATAGTAGTAGAAATATAATTATTAGTGTTATGATAAAAATGATATTATGCTGTAAAGTTGCTGTTGTTTGAGTAGATATATTTATATTTTAAGTAGTAACTTGGTTAATAGATTGATCAAATCATATCCGCCGTAGAAAATATTACATGATTTTCCTTTCACGATTCTCTCACTTCCTATTGCAAGATAATTTTGCAGCTCGTGTTTAATAATTGGTATAAAATTCTTATGAATATTTACAGGACTCTCTGGATAAATATAATAAATTTACAAGTTATGATTGAAATTAAAATTTCAAATATGCATTTATAAAATTTATAGAACGAATGTTGATGATGAAATATATTTTTTTTTATTATACAAATTCTGAATATTATTTCTTTAATGAATTTTAATTATAGTGATAAATCGTGAGAAACTCTGGAGAATTTAAAAGATTACAAATTTTAATCCTCAACTTTTATTTGCTTTTTATCTCTTTAATTTCTTTATATAGTTTCATTGGAATTTTTCTTCTTTTCATAATTATTATAAATAGTTTTGATAATGGGTGCAGTAAATTGTGTGTGATCAAGTGATCAAGTGCGAGTCGATTATGAAAAATATTGCAAAGTCAGTAATAAAAACGATAGAAAGGAAATAAAATAAAGAAAAAATGATGAGATGTATCTTATGGTTATTTGTTGATGATTCATGTTTAGAAGGAAGTGAATTTCACTTTCTGCCTGAAGTTCAACGTCATGAGAAGTTGTTTGTACATATATATGTATATAAAATCGCAATACACTTGAGGAGAACATCTAATGTTATATTGAATAGAGTAATCCATGAAAGTGAAAACGTGTTTAGTATTTACATCAAGTGATGATCATGTCTCGTGCAATATATTACATTAAAATTTATTCTACATGAGTATTCACTTAAATTTAGATACATGTGAAATACTGATATTGATAATTTATTTTTTGTTTATTTAAATGATGAGAAAAAAATTTTTTTATCCTGAAATAAATTTGAATTTATTCGAGGATTTTAAAATAAATTATAAAAAAATTTTTTTTCCTCTTTTAAATATGGCCTGAGTTCTATGACGTGAATTGAATGCATTTTTATTAAAAACGATAAAGAAGAAAAGAAATTTTAGTTTGGAATTTTTTTTTTTTTTGTATTTTTCAATTTTTTATTTGAGGATTTATTTTTCAATTGGAGTGAAATTTTGCATTGAATTTCAGTTTTTTTTTTTATGTGCGATGTAAAGATAGACTTTTTTTTTTGATATCGAATGGAGTGATTTAATAAAAAATTTATAGGATTTTCATTATCATTAATATTTTTTTTAACTTGATTGAATAAAATTTTTTTCGCCAAATTTATTTTAGTTTGAAATTCTTTCGTAATTTTAATTTTATATTCATTCATGTGTGATTACACAACGTTTTATTACGCTATATGTGCGCATTTATTTCTGGTATTCATAAAAAAAATGACATAATACAATTAAAAAGAATAATAAATTATTTTTTAGTAGTGAAGAAATTATTTGGATAGAAGTTTTATGATTTTTACTTTGTGAAATAGCTATACTAATATTTTTGGATAAAAATCTAAACAAATGTTGTTAAAAAGTCCATCTATATATGCATTAAAAAACAGCAAAAAAATTTAATTAATACAGTAGTCATTTATCTAAAAAAAAATTATTATCTAAACAAATTTTTTATTTCTACTGTCAAATTAATTAATTTTATTTTCTATTACGACAATACACAAACGAGTTTTTTTAATCACGTTCCATTAATAAACATTATATTAACATGAAATATAAATTCATGCGCAAATAAACCGTAAGAAAAAGTCATTTATATAATATACAAATGAGAAATCCTAACGCTGTTTTCACATATTTAACACAAAGTTCAAAATTGTAAATCAAACTCGAGTTTCGTTTCAATTATTCAATCTCAAAAATATTTTATACTTAAAAAAAAACATTGTCATTATCAATAACATTAACAAATTAATGCAATAAAACAATACACGATAATAAAATAAATTTTCGTTTGACTTACTGATGAAATTTGATGAAATTCATAAAAAAAATTGTTTTGTCTGTCTAAAAAATTCCTTAACTCCTTCACAAAATCCTCAAACATAATAAATATAATAATAATAATTACAACAAATGAAGCAAATTATCCTATATTTTATCCACCAATCTCCTCACTGTCATATTACTAGACTATTGAAAATTAAAATACGACTAAATAAATTCTCCACTTTATCAAAATTCTAAATAACTCTGAATGATTTTTTTTTTACTAAAAAAAAAAAACAAGATCTATTCCCCTTTCACTATTTCATCAATTGCTCATTATTCAATGTCCAAATTATTCACCAATAAAAATTAACACATAATTCTAACATCACAATACAAAATATAAATTAAATAAAATTTTTTTTTTTCCAAATTCACTTTTATTTTCATGTAAGAATTCACTCAGGATTTTAAAATATTATTTTAAAATTCAAATACAATTTAACTGACAAACTTGCCACGCTTATATCTGTCATTATTCGTCAAAGAAAATAATCCATATGACAGTCATATTTATATTTGTTTGGCGTACATGTGAGAAAATATATTATTGGTTATAAATATACACCACATGGGAATATGATAAAAGTTCTGAAGCAATGCTCGCACTTCCGTGTAACGACATGTATTTTGCAATCGACGAGTTGCAATTTTGTTACAAGTGTGGATGGTATAGTGAGGGTGAGGACATGGGAGGCTTTTGAGTCCTGTAGGTATTTGTATATTGTACATAGAAAATAAGAAAAAAAATTGTATATATACTTCCACGCCTGTTTTATTTTTTATTGCATTTTATTTTTCTTTTTTTTTTTTTTTCGCATACGCCTACTTTTATGAATGCTGGTTGTAGCACGCGACGATATTTATTTTATTTTCATGCGGTTATAGAAATAGAATGGCGTGACGATGTGTAGGAAGAAAAAAAAAAGCAGCAGGTGTGAATAAAAATTATTTATACATGACTTGATGAATTAAATAAATTGACATCGGTTTGTAATGATTTTTGAATGAAAAAAAAAAATTATTACTTAATTATTTCCTATATTGTTTTATATTTATGTTGTGTGATAATTGATTTTATATTGCACAGTGTTTTGAATTACACGAATTTCATTATTGAAATGATGAAGGAAAGAAAAAATTGAAATAAAGTTGGGTTTAAAGTGTTTAGAATTATTAAGGTTCATTTGATTAGGTAACACTGAATCAAGAGTTTGATTTAATGATGTGCAGTTATTATAAGAAATTACAATTATGTATATTAGGATATGCCATTTTTAGGCAACTTTTTTTTTTTTTTTTTCATAGAAAAAAGAGGCTGAAAATTTCGTTTTTCCATTTAAATAACATGGTGAAAAATTTTTTTTTTTACTTTGGATTTTTGTAACTCGGCATTTGCGCATCATAGAGATGATTTCATAGCATATTCTTGTAGGGAATCGAACGCTTTACAAAAAAGGTCTCTTACACTTTTTTCATGGACACAGCCATTTTGAAGAAAAGTCAAAATTTCGTACATTTTGAACTTTGGGTTTGAATATCTTTAGAATGGATGTCTCTATGAAAAAAGTGTAAGAGATCTTTTTTGTAGAGCGTTCGATTCCCTACAAGAATACGCTATGAACTCATCTCTATGATGTGCAAATGCCAAGATACAAAAATAAAAATAAAATAAAATTTTTTCCCATGTCATCTAATTAGAAAAAAGAAAATTACGATAAGAAACCTCTAAATATTAAAATTAAGAATTGTTCAGCCTGTTTTTTTTTTTTTTTTTTTTTTTTTTTTGATGAAGTTGTTTAAAAATGGCACATCCTAATGTATAATATATAAAATTTAAATTATTATTATTAAAATTATTATTTATATTATTATTTGATAAAACCATCAAACCTCTTTCATTTATGACTTTTTCTTTTTTATATATTTATTCATTTATTTTTCCAGTATATACACTACAAGTTTGACATGCCAGACTTGAAGGAATTTACACTATGCATGTGGACAAAATTCACAAACCACACGAATGACCATCCACTATTTTCTTACGCTGGTGAGTGTTTTAATTTTCCTATACTTCACTACATTAATTTCCACTTTCTAAATATATTCATCTATATAAATAAATAAGAAAAATAAAATATAAAGATAAATTTAAAACATGAAGTTAATTTAGAATAGTTTAAATGCTATTTCAAATTTTTCGCGCAGCTATCTAGAAAGTTAGTTCAACTTAATTAACATTATAAATATTCTCCGACTATCATTTGTATATAAATACATATTCACAAACACATTAAATCATAAAATATAAATTAAAATGTATACACTTGGTTAATTTACAACTACAGTTGACGATCAGCCACGTGGAATTCTCTCGTGGATTGCTAATACCCAACGTAGCTCGTACTACATGATGAATATTGACGGACATAATTTATATCGCCTAAATTATCCATTGAGATTAAACAAGTGGTATCATTCGTGTCAAAGTTGGAATGGTCGAACTGGAGAATGGCAAATTTGGGTCAATGATGAACGAGTGGGTCGTGGTTACAATAATCGAGTAAGTTTAAAAACATTTATTGTCTTCCCACTTTAACATAAAATCTTTATTTTTTTTTTTTTCAACACATTCTACACATGTGTTATAATGTTATTGAAACCGGTATCCGCATTTCCACAAGGTATTCACAAAGTGACAGATTATTACAGTAGGTAGATGCAATATTATTTATTATTTCGTAATAAATATTATGTTGTCACATATTTCATGACAATTATATATTTTTCTATTCACTTATTTATTTATTCAGAAATTGATATCCACCAGTTATTTGTCGTATTAATAAAAAATTTATATCACGCATTATTTTTCCAATCCGGAAATCTTTAATTCACGCAACAAGTCACGTTCTTTTATCAATATACAAATCGACACGTTAAATGTTATATTTATTTTCTTTTCCATCAGTGAAAAAGCACGTACTGGAAAGTCGTTCACATTTGAATAGTGAATGTAGATATTTTCCAATAAACTTTATCATCAGTAACTTGTCGAATAATTTTCTAATTATTATATAATTTACATTTATAAACGATAAATATTGTAATTTTATATTTATTTTCCATTTTTATATGATTATTAATTTTGAATCTTTTAGCTTGTGGGGCATGTAATTAAAGGAGGTGGTATTGCATTGTCAGGACAAGAACAAAGGCAATTGGGTGGAGGTTTCCTCGAGGGAAACGAAGCACCTTCAGGTAAATTGAATAATATTAAATTATATCGCTACAATACAAAACAATATTGCAATTGAGATGAAATTATATGTTGGATTTTAGGCTCTGGTGGAATGTTGGGAGAATTGACGATGATGCAATTGTATAATGTTGCATTGACCGCCGGCAAAGCTCACAGGGATCACAAACATCATCATGCTCATCATTATGAACATGACACTAGTAATAATGCACCGCGAACCACAACACAAACGCCTATAACTGGACCACCACTTCCTATGCATCCATTCATCACCGGCGGACAGATAAATCATCAGGTATTAAGACATTAAAATATTTATCAGTATAAAGAAATTATCTAAATAATTTTAAAGACGAAAAATTCGATGAAATATAAAACTAAATTTGATATTTTTTATTTTCATCAGGTGAAACTTAATCCAGGAGTAACTCTTCAATATGTTAAAAATGGATTAACATTGAGGCATCCAAGTGTACCAGCACCACCAATTCCTATGCCATTCCCACCACCAAATCCCAGCACACCACAACCAATTATTCAACCAACATCAGGATACCGACCTATTTTTGGTACATCACAATTTTTTGGTAAACGTTTACCATCAGTATTGAGATTCCCCACACCAGAAACGCCTATAAATGATTATGGTTATCTCGATGGACAATATCACAATTTATTTAAACGAGAAGAAATATCAGATGAGAAAAATATTGATGATACTACGTCAAAATCAATTGAAATTTCACGTTTCGAATCTAAACGTGAAATTGCAAAAAGAGAAGTTGTTGATGATAAAGTAAGTTTTGTTGAACGTAAAGAGTTGGCTGAAGATGAAAAAAGTTTGGTTAAACGTGATTCAACGAAGCAAAAACGTGGATTAGTACATTTGTCTGATGGATTATTGATCGATGACACTTATCTTGGACATCAAAGTTTGACCAATGATTATTTTTCGGGTTTAGCAAGTTTTGGTATTCAATTACCAGCGCAATCAAATAAAAGTGATGAGCGTGAGCCAGCTGAAGGCGAAGTACGAATGGTAATGAATGTTTGCGATGGCTGTACACCGGATCCATTTGAAAAAGCCTTAGTGATGGATTGGAGAACTGTACCGAAGAAAATTTATTCCGGCGCACTTTGGTTGCCAGCTGCTCAAGCCTGTAAGGCATTTTAATCAATTGTTTATTGGGCTATTATTGCCACGCGCATTCGCCAATCAAAGTGAATGAATGAATGAAAATCAAATGGCTGATAATATAATTGAAGAGAGCGTCATCAACATGATAAACGCCACAATTGTATCACCATAACGATAACTATTTTTTTATTATTTAGTTCGTTTTTTCTTGTGCCTCCAAGATTTGTCTTTCATTTTTTTTTTTCAATTGCCAATCAAGAGAATTTAGTTGTGTAATAATTAGTTAAATAATCTTGGATGGCGCAGCAGCCATTTGAAATGTGTCGTCTTTTTCTTTTTTAAGCGTCCAATTTGTAAATGTTTATTTATATTTCTTGAATATCATTCAATATTACGATTATTCATACAACATTTAGCATTATGTAAGTTTCATTCGTGGCATGAGTTGATAAGTTTGTATTTCTTCTCAGTATTCAACAGCTGAATCTATTTTATTTTTTCATTTTGTACAGAATTCTTACGTAAAATCGTGCGTTCATCAAGATTCATTGTATTATGTTTACGCAGGAGTTTTATCAGATTTAAGTAATAGATTGTACAAATTCAATATTAAGTAAACCAAAAAAAAAAAAATCAGTTGCACCTGATCTCTTCATTTTTTCTTCCTCTTGATAATTTAACTATTGAATAATTAATCATAATTGATAAATTAAATGAACTAACCTTGCTTTTGTGAATGTGTTGATGTTGAAATTCGCTGTCAAATTCCGGTTCACTGAAGTAACTTTGATCTTCCCAATGGGGTGGAAGACCAGGTGGACCACCAACGGGTGCACCCAATGGTCCAGATATTCCACCAACACCATCAGTTTTTTCAATCAATCGTAAGACACTGCGATCCCTAATATCGCGTAAATGTGATCTAAAAATAAAAATTTCATGATTTAAAATTTTTTTATTATTCTAAAATTTATTATTTTACAATAATAAATTGTATCAAAGTTTCCCATCACTTACCGATGATCTTCGAGCTCATAAAACATATCTTTATTGCTGTCGTGAATATAAACCTTCACATCAGGACTGTCCAAATATTCCATGGTCAATTGTTTGGGAAAGCTTCTGACGAAGAGAGCTTTAACTGTGTCTATGCTGGTTATTTCATTTGGTAATAATGCCCTCTTCGTCTCTTTTCTATACTGCAGGAACACCAATCCTAGGGAGTCGCCAACAGAAATTCATTGTTTTGTCAGGCTAGCCAAACTTGTTGAGAATTATTTTAAATAGTAAATAGTAAATAGGTATTAATTAAAAGTATTGAATTTAAACTTATAAATACAAAGAGATGTAAAGAGTTGGTTGGAGTTTGATATAATTGAGTTTAATGTCTATATTTCATTGGATGTTTGGATTATTGGATTAAATTATAGGATTGCGAAAGGATTTCAATGGATTATTTGTATCTCAGTTACCTAGTGGTCGCTCCAAAGTTTTACTTGGTGTTCGTACAACTGGCAGACTGCTTCTTTGCTTTCCACCACGTCTAAATCCCGTACACGCGGTCTCCACCTCGGACATGATCCCCGGGTCGTCATCGAATAACATCGCCGTAGACGGTGGCGGATATCCTCGTGGCAGAGGCGACTGTAATTAATTATTTTAATATTAATACACTGCTTTAATTAATTGCACTCAAAAAAATTAATTTCATAATGTAAATAAAATTATTATCTTGAATTTCATATTTATTTTGAATAGTTGAATATTTATTGTCAATGAAAATCATTCATTTGTTGTCTGTATTTAATTTTATACATTATTATAATTTTTTTTTTTTTATATATTTTTTTTTTCTGTGTATAAATATAAAATTATTTTTATTTCGTCTTTTATGACTTTTATTGAATTGTAATGAGAGTTTAGAAATTGAAAACAATCATTCAAACATTTTACATATCATGCAAAAATTTTGAGAAATTAATTTTTTTTTTTTTTTTTTAAATTTGAGAATAAAGAATAAGAATTACCTTTCTCTGGCGAGACTTTGTCCCCATCTGTTTATGTAAGAAATACGAAAATGCATGAGTAAAATTTCAATGTGTGATAATATAAAATAATTCAAGTGCATTAGAAAAAAATAATAAATAATATATTAATATTGCATTATGAAAATACATAAATTTAAATTATTTGCATTGATCATCAATGATTGCACACCATAAAACAATTATCAAAGTGACACATAAATAAATATTTGAATATGAGACAAACACCATTAATTCAAACACCCAGACATAAATAATTTGAATTATGAAATTATCACACACACCCGGTATTGTGTACAACAAAATAATATTTACAACATCACTCCAACATGCTGAATGATGTGTACACAAAAATAGTCTTTTATCAAGCGTTCGAAACTGTCAAATAATAAAAATAATTTTAACAATAAACCAGAAAAAAAAAATTGCAAAAATATTTACTACAGTACATTTATCAAAACAATTAGTAGACTTATTTCAATTTTAATTAATATCTAAAAGTTGAATCGCGTAGAGAAAATTCTGGTTCAACAATGTTAATTAAATTGAAAATGTGTCGTTGGTATAAATAAAAAATAATTTCCAATGTATTGTGAATAGTTTTTCAACGTCCATCTCAATAAAAATACTAGGCATTAATTTTAATATCAAGTGACACGTGGTAAATTAGCAGTGATGAAGTGAAGCACAAATGAGAATAGAAAGGGAAATTTCTATCCGGAATTGTCGTGACAATTTTTTATTGGCTTTTAACAAATTCTCATCGACTACACTAAAGTGTTAACACTTTAATTCTTTCAGTATTAATTAATATATTCATTATTTAATGATAATAATAAATATAAAAATAAATAAATAGTAATTTTTTGAGGATAAAAAAAAAGAAAATGAATAAGATAAAAATTATGGAGGATAATTACATGTTATGGAAATTAAGATTCACCTCGAGATCCATAGTGGTGTGTCGTGTGGATGATGTGCTGTATTGGCCGTGTGGCAGCGGTAGGTGATGGGGATGCAGTGGAAATTGTTGGGCGTTAAATTGCTGATGATGCAGGGAGGGCGCGTGATCGCCGCTGAGGGTGTGCCGTCGTGGCTCGTCCCTCGAGCGGCCACCGCCACCCCCCGATGTCCCGGTGACACGGCCGCCAACAACACTGCCCAAAACTCCGATTCCTCCACTTCGACGTCCACTTGGGAGATCGTTTGAGCCACCCTCACCCTCCGCCCTGCCCAACCCACCTACAATCATAAAAGACAGTAACATTAGAGGGATCTTTTTGTGGACAATAAAAATGGTAAATTGAAACAGATAAAAAATATTTGTATGTTAATTATTTAGAATTAATTTAATGAAAAAATTTTTTTTTGCATTGTTTTTATTTTTTATTTTTAAGGTATGGAATGAGTATTTAATTGAATTATTAAATTTGAATCGATGTTATAGTATGTGTTTATTAGAGTGTGCAATTTTTAGGGAAATTTTTTTTTCATCAAAAAAAAAAAGGCTAAAATTTTTATTTTTTCATTTAAATAACATGGGGAAAAAATTTTTTTTTCTTTGGATTTTTGTAGCTCGGCATTTGCACATCATAGAGATGAGTTCATAGTATATTCTTGTAGGGAATCAAACGCTCTATAAAAAAGATCTCTTAGAATTTTTTCATAGAGACTGCCATTCTAAAGATATTCGAACCCAAAGTTCCAAATGTATGAAATTTTGACTTTTTTGATTTCATACATTTGGAACTTTGAGTTCAAAATCTTGAGAATGGCTGTGTCTATGAAAAAAGTGTAAGAGACCTTTTTTGTAAAGCGTTTGATTCCCTACAAGAATATGTTATGAACTCATTTTTAGGATGCCCAAATTCCAAGCTACAAAAATCAAAAAAAAAATTCACGTTATTCAAATAGAAAATTATGAACAGCAACCTCTTAATATTAAAATTAAGAGCTCCGCTTCAAACAGGCTTCTTTCTTCGCCGTCCAGTAAATTTTCAGCCTTTTTTTTCGATGAAAAAAAAAGTTGCCTAAAAATGCCACACCCTAATGTTCATAGTAATAATTATGCCGATATTTTAATGTATTGTGTAAAAATATGTTGTTATATTAACCATAAAAAAAATTTACGAATACTTCCATTGCAGGGTTATTACTTTCAAACAAATAATCAGGTAATTTTATATTTAGCAATAAATGTCATCGAGAAAAAAATGAATTTATTAGAAATAATAAAATTTGTTTGATAAATATAAATATTCATAAAGTACTTGTTGATATTCATTATAAAAATGTGCGATGAAATATTTTTACTGTAAACAAAAATTTGATTATTATGTTACGTAGTTTGGACGAAATATTTTAGAGGTAATTTGCCTAGAATGTATATCTTAAGTCACAGCGCCTGGTTACTCGGCCTATTTGGCAGAAAGTGTAGCTACAATCAGAAATAGAACATTCTGAGAAGTCGCTGGAAATAGTCATGAGGAAATACGAAGGTGTCTTGTGATCAAAAGGAAATTCAGTTTGTTTAGTTGATATTTTGTTTATTACTATAAAACTATATTTTGCAGTGAATTCATAACAATATTCAAATGTTTGTAGAGCCTTGGATGAATAATTTTACTCACTTAACATTTACATTTAATAAAAATTGAGGAAAATAATCCAAAAATTCAAAAGGTTAAAAAATTAAATTTATAATCTACAAATCCACAATTGAAATTATATATAAAGTACATCTTTTTATATCTTATTCCATTTAACTTTATGGATTTATTGAACTCACAATATGCAATAGCTATTGAAAAACGTCAATAATCATTATTGGAAAAGTGTCGAAGAATTTTTTCATCTATTCTTTGTAAATTTAATAATCAATTCGATGCGATAAAATATTCCTATAGTCACGCATTTTTTGGTGAATTTATTTAATAATAAATTCGATAATATTCACAATTAAATGTATAGTTTTATGAATAGGTATATAATGTACAAGGAATTTTATTTCAAATAAATTCAAAAACGTCTGACGAAATATATTTGAGGAGTGACATGTGCATTGAACCAAAATACATAAAAAAAAAACTCTGTTGAAAATAACGTGGAGTACATTTTAATCATCGACCGTGTCTGGAAAGTGTAAGTTGCGTCGAGTGCCGTCAGAGGAGATGAAGAAAAGAAAAAAATAAATAAAAATATGTACATATAAAAAATGAACGAAGAAAAAAAGAAAAAGAATAGTAATGTGCGGCTGGCCACGACACGGGATTCTTTATCTCTTGAGGGTGGTAGAAAATTTCAAGCATAAGCCGCAGACGAATATATATATACAGATTATATAGTGTGCACGTTGAATTCTGTTTAAAAAAAAAAAAAAACACTTTTTTATCCAACTTCATTGCATCATAAAAAAAAAAAATATTGAACTTTTAAAGAGTTATCTCAATTCAGAATTTTTAATAAATCGATTTATTTTTTATACTCTCTACAGATATAGCCGCACGAATTTTTTTTATTTATAACAAATGAATCGGAAATATTGGCAATGTTATGTACTATCTAAAAAAAAAATTATTATTAAATATTATTAATAAGAAATAGAAACTTTAAAATTTTTTTAAGGTACAAATGTTCGTGAATTATTATCAGAAATTTTGTTGTAGTAAAATTTTTACATTATTATTAGTTTAACAAACATAATAAATATTATATACTTTGTGGAAAATATATATTTTTATAAATGCATTGAAATAAAAAAATAATATTAGCTATTTTTTCTTCAACGAAAATTTTAGTTACAGTGGAAATAATTTAGCAAAACCAAAATGGCAATATAAAATTCTACTCATACACACATTTACAAACGTAAAGTTCATCTAATTAATTCATGGAATGATGTCAGATGATGGATATTAATTAGTCTATTTCATTTAATAAATTAAACAATCATTTAATTCTCGTGTGCATTCAAAATGTCTAAGAATGTAATTGTCTTCAACGAGATATGCTAACTAATCCACTTAAGTAACATATGTTTCAGTTTGTTACATATAAATACATATGTATGTACTTTGTATATTAATCTATATACTAGTATACAATAGTGGTATGTAAAACTAATGGGTTTGAATGATGAATAATGCATCATTGCACATAAAAAAAAATTGTAAACATAATTAAAAAAATTCACAAAAAAAAAAAATTAGGAAAACAAATATTTAGTTCAATATAAATAAATCACAAACTCCAATTGAATTTTTTTCTTCATTCTAATAAACAATAAGAATGTTCTTAATTATTACAACAAATATTTAATTCATTATAAGTAAATTCAAAGCTTTAATAATTTTTTTTTCTCCATTTTCATAAATAATAAAAAATAATCAATTATTACAAAAAATATTTTATTCATTAAAAATAAATTGAAAGCTTTAATTAAATTTTTTCCCATTCTCATGAACAATAAGAATAATGTTAATTATTACAAAAAATATTCAATTCATTATAAATAAATTGAAAGCTTCAATTAATTGTTTTTATTTTTGATTTTTCATTTTTTATTTTTTTCATTCTTTTCTTTATAAATAAATTGAAAGCTTCAATTAATTTTTTTCATCTATTCTCATAAACAATAAAAATAATGATAATTATTACAAAAAATATTTAATTCATTATGAATAAATTAAAAGCTTTAATTAATTTTTTTATTTTTTATATTTTATTTGTTTTATTTTTTTTTTATAAATGAATTGAAAGCTCCAATTAATTTTGTTTATCTATTCTCATAAACAATAAGAATAATGATAATTATTACAAAAAATATTTAATTCATTATAAATAAATTAAAAGCTTTAATTAATTTTTTTATTTTTTATATTTTATTTGTTTTATTTTTTTATCATAAATAAATTGAAAGCTCCAATTTATTTTGTTTATCTATTCTCATAAACAATAAAAATAATGATAATTATTACAAAAAATATTTAATTCATTTTAAATAAATTAAAAGCTTTGATTAATTTTTTTATTTTTTATATTTTATTTGTTTCATTTTTTTATTATAAATAAATTGAAAGCTCCAATTAATTTTGTTTATCTATTCTCATAAAGATTAAAAATAATGTTGATTATTACTACAAATATTCAATTCAGTATAAATAAATTGAAAGCTTCAATTAATTGTTTTTATTTTTTATATTTCATTTGTTTTATTTTTTTATTATAAATAAATTGAAAGCTTTAATTAATTTTTTTTCCTTCACTTCCATAACCAATAAAAATAAAAAAAAACTACAAAAATTATTCTCTTAAAGTTATATAAAAAAAAAATTATCATTGTCTACCTCTAAAATAAACAAATCTACATTCATACAAATGCTTTCTCCACTCTTATATAAATTATTATTCTAATTATCTCATTCAACGACCGAGCATAATTTCCCTCCACTCACTAACACTTCATTCGAGTTGCAGTAAATATAATTTTCCTCGTACATTTACTCATATCAAGTACTATTTTAAACCTTATGTTAATCTAGACACAAATGTAGACTCATTAATGCTTGCACGTTTATGTACAAATATTATACTTACACATATTTTAAATTCAGGGTATATGTATATACAATGAGAGCATGGTAACCGTTGTCACGTTTATGTAATGATGATAATGTGGGTGGTTGTCAAGCCGAGTTTAAGTAGTGTCTACTGGGATTGTATAGAGAGAATACATCTGATAATATAGTCGAGTGCTTTCAGTAGGCTGGCAAACGGCCATACAAATCAGGTCAGCTATAATCTCTGAAGCTCACTGTCGATACTAAATTAATTAGCAATTACGAATCTTCATTATACATATTAATATATATGCATTTGAAATTTTTCCTGCGAGTTGAACTTATTTTTTATTTATAATCCAGACAAATATTGCGATTATTATTTGGTTATAAATATTTATTTTAGTAATGCATCAAATGAATAGGATTATAATTCTGATTATGAATGAGAGGTCAGATTATTCGTTAAAATTCGTGTCGTAAGAAAATATAAGTTTTATAAATGTAACAAAAAATTTTTGTTCATCATTTCGTGAAAAGTTTTTTAGTAACAAAAATTTTTATTTGCTGGTCGCGTATTTTTAATCGAAAGTGCTGACATTAGTAGATGACACGAAACAGGTGGCCACTCCATGCGAATTTGTAGCAGATTAAATGATAAAAATAGTGTCAATAAGTGTGCAAAAAAAAAAAAAAATATATATATAAAGTAGAAAAAAAAATTTAGAAAAGTTAAACGTAAAAATGAATAAATTTTTTCTTATATTCAGATGTGAGAATAACTTTGGGAATTATTTGTTTAAACATTTGAGGGATTATAAAGTTAATTTTAAATATAGATAAATAGACAGACAAAGCTATGTCCTTATAAAATAATTTATTTTATTGATATGAAATTTAGAACTACTAAAAAAATTTATTACAGAAAAGATACTTCAATGTATACAATTTTTTTATTATTAAATTCCAGTTGAATGGTTGGATTGTTTATGTGATACAATAAAATATTAACATAAACTACTTCCTTGTGATATATATGTTTATAATAAATTACATTTCCGATCAAATCGAACGTCAACTTGAAACCTGAATTTTATTCTTATTCAGTCGGTCCGGAAATCGAATTCAAATGCTATGTATATAAATTTCTAAAAATCTCACATGGAAATTCAATATTTATTCTCAAATACTTCTGAAAAATCGTCGTATTTCACTGTAATGTTTCACGATATCAAAAGGTAATTTACAATTACTTTTATTATTATTATCTATAATAATCTTCTCAAAGTTTTCCAGCCATTGTGAATATTACTTGGCTAGAAAATCCAAAAATATATATTAAAATTATTTACGATTATGCTGGAAGTTAAATTAAAATTTAAAATTCTAAACTTCTACATTAAATATATAATCACCAATGTTTTGAAATTATTTTTAGTCTCTTTAATAAAATAATAAAACGATAAAATTAAACAAAATCTATATTTCACAATGAACAAATAATTATCACGAAAAAAAAATATTCTATTAAAAATTATTACAAAATAAAATAATATAATTAATACAAAATTATGTCAAATTATAACAATCGGATTCATTGCATTGAATTAAATAATAATTTTGAATAATTAATATTTATTTAACACTGTCAGAATTTTTTTTTTGTTTCAATAGATTTTAATCTAAATATTCATCTTAACAATTAATTGAATTTAAATAATAATATTCTTGCATGCAATATTATTCATAGCAATATTCTCCTTTCATATATATAAACGAATAATGTTACAATTGAAAATATTTATACATGCTAAACAATTATATCCTAATAAAAAAAGTAAAAATAAATTAATGAGAAAAACAAAGTTTTTTTAATGAAAAAAATTTGCATGATTGATTTTTGGACTCTAGCAAAATTAAGACACTTATTCTCGTTTCATCCTCTCATATACATATTATATTAGAGATATATACATATATAAATACATATATATTATGCATGTTATATACTTTACTAACGACGAAAGCTAGAAAATGCATTTGCATACAAAGACGATTACGTTCGTGACTTGTGTTTGATACAACAACCAACACACAACTTGTCACATGTTCACAATTACCAACACATACAAAAATGAAAATTAACTAGAAAAAAAAAAAAAAAAAGAAACAAAACTTAATGCTTTGTACTGGTACTATAAAAACTATTATTATTTTTACTTATAATAAAAGCACGATATAAAAACATTACGTTTTTTATTTATTTCATTTAATTAAAATTTATGTTGATACTTTATGTGAAAATTTAGTCGATATGAATGGAATTGTGAGCAATAATTATCCGAAATGATATAAATTCTTCAGAAAATATTAAAACGTCATTTCACAGTAAATAAATAAAATGAAAAATTTTCTGACTTTAGTATAATAAAAATTTCTGGCATTATATTATGATGAAAAATTGTTAATCATCAAAAAAATTACTTATCAACTTCATAACAATAAATCACGACTCACAAAACAAGTCTTCATATTGTTAAACAAATTCACGACGTAAATGGATAAATTTAAAATATTTAATTATTAAAAAAATGTTAAAATCTGTACGCATTGGGATTCAAATGCGTATATCTTCTAAATGGTTAGAGTAATCGATTAACCACAAGAGACCTTTTTTTGTAGAGCGTTTAATTTCCTACAAAAAATGTAAATTGAACTTTTCTGTACGTTGCGTATTTTATAATATTTATTTATTTACGAGTTATAAAATTTAGAAGTAACAAAAAAATTTTTGTTAAATTCTTCGAACTTTGACATCCGATATCTTCTAAACGATAAGAGTTATGAAACAATTGTAAGATACCTTTTTTGTAGAGCATTCAATTTCCTACAAAAAATGTAAATCAAACTTTTCTGTACGATCAAGTAATGGCGAGATATGAATTTTTTCATATGGGACTAAAGAAAAAATATAAAATCGAGATGAGAAGGACCTTCCTATTAAAATTAAGAGCTTATCTTGACCAATTTTTCAGTGTCGAAAGTTAAAAAAAAATAGTCGATTTAGCCCACCCTAATATACAAACATTCATACATATGTATCAAACATGAGTGGTTTCAATAAAAATTTATATTCGTCGAGACAATTTTTTTCTTTAATTCATCTCAATGTCTATTATGACCATGATATTAAACTGGAATAAAAGACATTGTCAAATTTTTATTTAATCTCACAAAAAACTAAATTGGACAATAGATCCACCACTGGTACACTTAAATTGTCTCAATGAGCTTCACGACGCTTATCGATTATTCACAGCTTGAAGCTTACTGTTTGGCTTCTCCGATAAAATACTGAAATAATTTTAATGCGACACAATAATATAATTTTCTCACACGGATATTAAATATCTACATATACATACATACACACAAATATCTATAAAGGATGTATCTAAATATATGTACAAGTATATTGTGTACATAATAGGTCAGACAGTATATTGATATTTGATATTTTTTATATTTTGCCAAATTGTATTATTGACAATGGGGGCTGCATATGAATGAAGGCGGTGTGCAATAATGGCACCCGGAAGTGGTGTGTAATCGATGGGAACGCGTCGATATATAACCACGTGTGGGTTAATATATATGCATGTATATATAAGTATATTTATTCGTTGAAGGATGTCTCCTGTTGGATATAAAAATGTTCGTCCGGTTGAACGAGAAAAATAATAAGTAGGGAATGTGAAATATTGTTTATTTGTGAGACATCGTCGCATAGATGTTAAATGATGCGTTTGAAAATTGCTGGTTGTCTTAAAATTGAAAATTGATTTATGCTCGATAATAAATATATATTTAAAGTTATGAAAAAAAAAAAAAAAAAAATGCACAGCGGTTTATAAATATTCCGATAATTTTTATTGAGCACTTGGGATAATAATTTATGGTGGAAATAAATTTAGATAATTTAATATTCATTTTATTATAAATTAATACGATATATGTGCAATCTTCAATTTATGAATTATAATAAAAATTATTGAATAAAAATTGTTTTTAAAATAAATTAATTTTCTTTGTGTAGATTATCGAATTTTAAAAGCAAAAATATGTAACAATATCCGTGAAACAAAACAAAAAATTAGAAATAGAAAAAAAAAAATTGATAAATAAAATCAATTTTCCTTGAAACAAAAAATTATTTTTATACCTTCAAATGGTAATAAAAGGTTTGAAGCAAAAGAGCTCTGGCGATCTGCATTGTAAAAGCTCTTTGAACCATCCCCACGCTTTTGTAACAAACCCCAACACATATATAACCAGAAATAAATACAAACGCGCCACAAAAAACAAACAAAAAATAAATACGAAATCAAGGACAGAGGTGAAAAGTTTCTAATCGCTCTCGGACCACATTATGAAAATACCAATTCCCAAGTTCATTTTCCACTGAAGAAAAGCGTTCTTTTCTTCGTTGGAACGTTGGTTGTGTCTAAGTTACAGCGACAAAAAATGAAAAGAAGAGAGATGGGAAGAAATCAAAGGGAGTGCGGAAAAGGGAGGACGAGTCTCCCGTCTGACTAGACGAGGGTTGCATTCCCTTTTCACCCTTCCATTCTCCAAAACGCAAATATCAATCTCTGCTCAACGTACTCACACACCAATATACCCACTATTCCCACACATACACGTATATAAATCCATATACATACACAAATACATATGTGTGTAGCTTTGGATGAAAAGTGTGGATTGATATATATTTTTAGTGGGTGGATTCAGACTTTAAGAGAGACTGCATTTTTTTAATATTATACATTTATGTATCTGAATATATACATATACGTATTTATAAATGTATATATGTATATGCACATTTATATATTTATTACAGACTCTTTTGCTATCAATGTACAAACGTAGGTTGAAAAAAAAAATAATTTATATTGCTCTTAAAGTATTTTTGAGTGTACATAAGTTAATAAAACATGTACATCGTATGTGTATATTTATTTCTAAAAGACTTTGGATTTGTTTTCATATTCAATTATGTAATTCATGAGAGGAAAAAAATATATAAAGAGAAAATAAATAGATATTTGGGTGTAAGTATATATAAAAGTAATGTTTCTATTTGATAAATCTGCTCTACTCGTGTGTGAAAAATATATTGAGAATTTATGAATGTGAAATTCATCCGCCATTTCAAGGATATCAGAAGATTGGAAAAGTATTTTTTATGTATATGTAAATTTTTTTTTTTTTTAGGGAAAATTTATTCAGTCTTTAGTTTGCGAATGTGATCAGGATTTTTTTTCTTTATGTCTGATGTCTGTGATGAAGTTTTGAGTACAAGAATTTTTTTTTTTTTTGATTTTATTTTTTAAGATGAAATTATTTGAACATTTATTTAGTGAAGATAATTCGACTGCTGATCGTGTTATTATTTTTTTGTGCTCATTGTCAGTTATGTGTTTTAATGATAAATTAATTATTCTGATGATTTATTATTGTTTAAGATAATTTTAAACACTTTGATTATAAAATAAATGTCGAATGTTTCAACACGTGATGTAAATTACTGAAAAAAAAAATTCTAAAGAAATAAAACTTCCAATTAATCATTAATTAATAATGTATAGGCGTGACTATTGATAAATTTGAATGAAGAATAAATAATTATATTAATTTAATCATCAACCTTATCACCAAAAATAAAAAAAAAAATGATCATTTTCTATTTATTTCTTTACTTACATATTTCTTGTTCAATTTATTTCGATAATTGAAATGTAAATCCACAAAATGACGCGAGACAGCATCCGTAATAAAAGACACGATTTATCTAACAATTGAACAGCACTGTCAATAAAATAATATTGTTTTACACAAGAATTTACTAATAATAAATACCACGATAGATTTATTTATTCATTTCGCAAGAGAATAGAATAATTCTCATGATTATTTCAACGTTCAAGTCTCATATGTCCAACAATCGCGCGTGCACTGCCGCCTAAGGCGAGACGCCAAAAAAAGAAAAAAGAAAAAAATATTACTCCCGTTTTACAATCAATATTAGTTTACAATCCGACCGCGCCGCGGCGTGTCAATAACACGCGTGAAGCACGCGGCAATTCAAATTAAAATTCATTATTTCACATAATAAAAAGCAAAACAAAAAGTTTATTCACCTTTTTTAATATGTCATGACTATTTAATTACTTAGAAAATTATTACAGTGAAAGAGAGTCACAATTGTAGCAAGAATATTTTGTTTTTTCTTTATGTTTAAATATTTAACCTCAAAGATATTATTAGTTAACGACATGTTGACGCCACCCTTGCGACAGGCATCGTTCATGGTGCTGAGGGAGCAGCACCAGACACAACCCTCGTGTCTTTTTGTCCTTTTTCCCCACCATACTCCCACACTCACACATTTGCATTTGCTTGGCAAGTGGGCACGTATATATGTAGTGGGGTGTGGCGAGACCAGTCGTTCCAAACGATGATCATCAAAGCTTTCCCCGGCATCCGCCAGAGGCTGCCTTTGTGCAATTGATCGCACTGCCATCTCGGAACCCGCGGGAAAATTACGATACGTGATAATATAAAATGTTTGTGTAATTTTTTGTCTCTAAATAATTTTTGAATCTTTGTTGATATATAAAATTGAATGAAACAATATAATCTAGAAATTAATATTGTTAGTTTGTTTTTTATATAGCTGAAGGATGATGAATATAAATGTTTGGAAGAAAATAAATTCTTCTTTGCCAATGGAACTATTTATGATTACAGATTTCTACTTTATGCAGTGATGAATTGTATGGAAATATTGAAATATATAGATTGAACATAATGATTTTTGATTTATTAGAAATATTTTTGTGTATTGCGATTTATTGAAGCTGAATTATTTTGTGGTATTTGAGATTAATTTTGTATTATATATTAAAGTTTATGATCATCAAAGAGACATAGGAGTTGAAAGGTGGAAGGATAAAAGACATTAACTCCAGTCGGTAAGAATGAATTATCTGGAGATGAGTGAGAACAAACGGTGTCGGTGAAATTAATTAGTATTTGAATTGAAAAAGAGAATAAAGGCAGATGAAAGTAATTTACTTTTGGCAGCTAGCTTTTATCTTTATAGTGAACGAGTGGAAGACTTGCAAGACAATTGTCTCAAGTAGACGTTGTGCAAGTTGAGAAATATCTTGTGATATATATATATATATATATATATATATATATATTTTTTTTTTTCAGTGAATGAAAGACTAGTGAAAAGGAGGAAGTAGAGAAAATGAAGGTAAAAAGAACGAACTGAATTCCTCTTGGAATAGCTTAAAGTTATGGGATAGAAAATTAGATGCTTTATGCACTGCTAATTTTGATTTAACTCTTCCGTTCAGGCAAAATCAAATAAACAAAAATTATAGATTGTAACATGAAATCATTTCAATGTTACTAAAAAAAAAAAAAAGATCCTTATATGAAATCATCAATTTTTTTTTATGAAGTTTAAAAAATAAATTAACACACAAGGAATAAATTATGATTTAATTTTCTTTTGTGTCTACGCCGGAAATACAAACTAAAAATTATCGTATTAATTTAATTACTCAATTCATCACTTTTCAAACAACACACAACGATTTATTCAAATATATATCGTGCATTTTTTATTTGTACAATGTATGAACATTTTATCACTTTTTGTCGAGACAATGATGTCAAGGGAATAATAAAATATAAATATCACGATAAACTAATCGATAAGTATGCACATAAATTATGAAGTCAAACAAAAAGAAAAATATATATATATTCAATTTATTTATAATTTATTTCAAGAGAGCGGTTTTCTTTTTTAAAATTTTTTTATCAAATATTTTCCGTATTTTTTCCAGTGGAAAAAAATTGGGCGTGTGAATAAAGATACGAAAAAAAAAAGAAGAAGAAAAAAAGGAAAATATATTATACGCTTTTGGCTATGCATTGAGGAATGCGAGGTCGACCATCGTCCGTAAGGACAACCAGATATTTTTATTTTCTCTTTCTCAACGCTGAAGTAAGATACAGGTGTTGCGATATCGATTACATGTCGCTCGTTCGCATGAGAAACTTAATATCCTGGAAACCTGGTAAAGGCCACGCCGATTTTCCGTAGGGGTTAAAATTTAAATACATGTAACGCAGCCAAGCTTGCAATTCAAATAAACAAATGAATATATAACGGAGAGTAGGGTAAAATCGTCCTCAGTAAGAAATTTTGAATGAAAATCTTTTGCTCGTCAGTTCTTTTTTTTTTTTTAACTGAAACTTTTTAATGGACTTTGGAAACGGTTGCGTTAAATTTTTAACGCTACTATGGTGGGAGAATGTGCGTAATGGGGGGAATAAACAAATGAAGTATCTTATGTTGATTTATTTTAATGTCAATTTGAAATCTGTGGTGTTTACTGTTCGAGATTCTATTAAAATATATTTTAATATTTTCAATTCATAGTGTGAAGTTTCACTTCATCTGCGTGAAGGGACTATACACGCATCATTTGTTTATTTGTAGCATTGACAATATATTAAATAAAATCTTTGAGTATGCATAATGAAAAAAAAAAAATAATAAATACGCTTTTAATTATTTCAAAAGCGTCTTGAAAAATTCTTCATCGTTCGCAAATGGATGGATAATATATTCCGCTTGGTAATCTTTTCATCCGAGCTTAACTATAAGCTTCATCAAGCTTATATCTATGAATTCTCAATGGACAAAATGCCTGCATTATATATTGCCGTATTTTTCATAATTTTCGACATTTGTCCTGCAGGAAAAAAAATTCAAATACTCACTTGTAAAATTGTTTTAATAGACAGTAGGAAATCTTAATATTTTTACTCATTTCATTTTAGCAATAGTATAATTTTTACAATAAAACTAAGAAAAATAGAAACAATAACATTTTTATATTCTTCGTAAACTTTGGTATTTGATAAACAAATGTTGCATTCATGCATGTGTAAATAAATTGTTTATAGAAAATAAAAGTATTGATTTTCTATGTTTGCCAGACTATATTTGTTATTTTATTTACACATTTTTTATTTTTTTTTTTTGGTTAATTCGCATTCTGCGATAGAAATCAGAGTGAAGAGAAAATACCACAGATCGAAATTCAGTTTTATACTTCAATTTCCGTACCGAATCGTTTTTTTTTTTCTCAATCGATGGAAGCAAGGAAATGCAAAAAAAGCGCAAACAAGAAGGAGGAAGAGAGGAAATCGTAGAAAAACGTATTAGGTATGTCTATATATGTATATATATACATGTATATGTGAGTGTATATATCCGCACACAGAAATAGAAGAAGATTTTTGAAGATTCAATTTGCAATACGGTATTATGAAGAAGTGAAAAATTTTGGCAAATAATTTGCTGACTACTTTCCATCAAGACAGTCAAACAAATATTTTTCCAAATCATTCAGATTAAATTTTAATTTATTGTATAAATATGACATTGATTTTCAATTTTTTTCATCGAATCATTCCCAAGAGAATTTTTAAACATAAAATTGATTATAAGCACTCAAAAAAAAAAAAAAAAATACATTTTAAAATTTTAATTGCTGTTGAAATTTATTCCAAATGAAAGTTTTATTTTTCGTATATATATATGTATGTGTTATTACTCATTTTTATAACTCACAATATAATCTAATTATAATCGTGAAAAATTATGGAATATATAAGTAAGAAATAAAAAATAAATATTGCATTAATTGCACTGGGATTTTATTTATTTATTTCTTTCATCGTTTCATCTCTTGGGTATGTAATTGATGTAAAATATTAAAAAAACTCACCGGTGTCATTGGACTGGCGACCTTTACCACCCGGATTCCACTCTTCTTCTGTAACAAAATGAAAAAAAAAAAAATAGTATTCTCATTTCTAAACGATCTGCATTCTCATGTGAATATTAACCTGAATTTTTGATATGTTAATCGTCTGCCGAAGTATATAATAATAAATTTGAAAATGAAATATCAAGCCCATTTATGTACATATATATGTACATATGTGAAGAAGTTTCCGCATATTTAGACCACGTGGGAGTTATGAATTTAGATTTACCAAGTCATTCGGATGTGACGGGGAAATTGGATAGGGAGTAAAAATGGAAACGGAAGAAACGAGTCTAAAGTAAACTATGATGGATATTACTACATATAATGCTGCTTTTTCCATTCAAAATATAATTCTCTGTGTTGGGAGAATGTCAAATGTAAAAAAAAAAAAAAAATTTACATCCCAGAATTAAAATTTATAAAACTTCATTACAGGAAAAAAAAAAAGAAAATTTTAATTTTATTTGTATCGTAAAAATAATTGAAATGAAAAGTAATTGACTAGTTACATTTGTATTATTTGTGTGTAAATCACACAAATTAATATATTCATTTTTTAATTTAGTAAAATTCTCAACTATTTTAAATAAAAATTTCATTGTAATTAAAAAAATTAATTTTTATCCATTATCAAATGCGCAATTAAACAGTGAAGATTATTTGTTTATATTCAATAAAAAATACTATGTAATATAGTTATAAATATTAAATAACTATGCATTAATTATTGTAAAAAATTTGTATATCATTAAAATTCGTAATGGAAAATATTTAATAATTTATTTTTATTTTCTTCGCGTGTATAAAATAAAAGCTACTTTATCGCTATATCAATTCAACTATAATAAATTTATTTCCAATTATTCAAATGTTAATTTTCCACTTACAGTCAGTTACACAATTTTCAACTGAAAAATATAATTATTATCACCTTTTAATTAATCAATATGAAACTATAAAATTCCAAATACCAAAATAGAAAAATAAAATACATTCACTATATTATTTTAAATTAAAAATTCTGAAGTGTTATTAATTTAATACCAAAGTACAAATTTCAATTTATTGAAATTATCGATTGAAAACTGCAAACATTATATCCAATATCATCAGTGTAATAATTACTTAATGAGCTCTATAATTTTTATTTTTTACCCTCATTCTACTTTTGAATATTTTTCCTCTTTTTTTTATTTTCTCTCAACTCGATCGAGAAATTTGTAATAATAAATTTTATACAGAGCCATTGTCTCATGGGAAATGTATTCTCTATTTTCCATATGTAACATAAATTCATGTTGCAATTGCGCTTTTAAATAAATATCAATGCTTAATTATCATCGCTAAAAATAATAGATAATTTCCAAAATGATTTGATAAATAAAAAATATCAAATTATAAAAATTCAATAATGAATTATATTCAAAATAAATTCACATATGTATACATATATTATGTAGAGATATATGTACACTCATACACACATAAATATACCTGAGGGTTCCGAGTCAGAGCCAGGGGTAGGACTTGCATCTACACTTTGCCTGGAGCCATGGCAACACTCACTACACTTGCTACACATTGTTTTATTCTTCTCTTTCTTATTTGTATATTTATTTAAAGTCACACTTTATGCAAGGAGTGAATAGAAAAAAAAAAATTCACCTGGAAGGAAATTTTTTCTGAGTAAATAATATATTTTTGTTGTTAGAAAGTCTAATTTTTTTTCACCATTCTTCAGCTGAGAATGTTTTATTTTTATCAATTAAATTTCAATACAATGCGATGAACTATATAGTGATCGATAAACAATAATTATTCTACACATAGCACAGAATAACAATTGTTATTTAATATAATATTATTTGTTACGATTGATTTTTATTTTGTAAATCGATAATTCAATCAATTGAATTAAATCACAAGGCGATGAGTGAGAGCAAGAAATAGTAAGAATTATATTAAACTTTTATCTGCATTTCGATATTTTTTTTTATCTTCTTGAATTTTATATAGTTATATAAGAGTAAAATTTTTTACTTAATAGACAACGCTGTGTTATAAATTGCCTCTTTATTATCGGCAGATGATTTTTTTTTTCCTTCGAGCAAACTCGATGCGAAATGGAGCAATCAAGTGAGAGCAAAAAATATAATGGGCGAATAAAGTATGCATGAAAAAATGGATAAGACATATTTCGATTATAGTACAATCTTTTAGGAAGATGAAAAAGTTCCTCAGGATATTAATTTTAAATTTAATGTAGGTCATTATTGGTTAATGAGTTAAGATAATGAGACATAAAATAAATTGTACATGAAAAATTGATTGAAGTGTAGAAAGAATTAAATATTTTTTATATTCATTTCATCACGTACTTTTGTGGGTATTGACAATGAAATTTCATTTATTTATATACATAATTCAATGTACTTATACATAAAAGATTGTAATTTATAACAATATATTATAATAAATAAAATCAGTAAAAAAATTTAGATATAAAAAAAAATATTGTGATAATTTTGTGCAATTTATTTTCTCTCAAAATTTATGGAAATACGAAATGAATTATTTTATGTATGTATTTAAATTAATATTTGAATACTACTCAAAAATATTGTTGCAGAAAATGTATAGGAACATTGTTAAAACTATAGAAAATTTTCTATTGAGCTCTACTTTTGAAAATTTTTATATGACGAAAGTTTTTCAACAAAAATTGTTATGAAAACGCCGGAAAGTTTCCATTCTCCATCCGGGGAACGTTAAAAAAAAAAAAAAAAAAAAACGAAGTAGAGAGAAAAGTGAACTGAAAAAAATAATAAACTTTCGCGCCTTGTATATGTGATAATTTAAACAAGCTGCAGCAATGTAAAGTTACTGAGCTCAAGGCCCTGTGTACTGAGCATTTAATCGCTCTACATCCTCTTTTATGTCACACGCACGTGCAACACATTTATGTAGCTGTGGGCATACATACACTTATTTTCCTTGTGCAACGTTTGTAAATGGCACACGTTGTTAGTTTGAAAAATAAAAAATAAATAAATTAAATAGAAAATAATAACTATGATTCTATATATGAAAACACTCCCTATTTAATTTTCATATTTATTCGAGAATTTTATTCATTTTATTTATACATTATAACAAGAGTAAAAATATAATCTAAAATAAATTATAATAATTAAAATATATAAATCTATAATTATAAAAATATATATAAAAAAAAAATAAAGTTACTGTGATAAAATGTATACATTTGTTTGTGCATTTTTTATAAAATACTCATTGAATATTTTTATATTTAAAAATTTTATATTAATTATATTAATTATTGAAGTAATTTGTTATAATCAAATTTACCAAATGGTTGTATTTAATGTATATAATTTACTCAGTCTTAAAAAATATATTCACATGCTTTGTGAATAAAAAAAAAATTTGAACCA
Source organism: Microctonus brassicae (assembly GCA_918226075.1). Taxonomy (NCBI): domain Eukaryota; kingdom Metazoa; phylum Arthropoda; class Insecta; order Hymenoptera; family Braconidae; genus Microctonus; species Microctonus brassicae. Next base: position 7,726,588 of record OW445482.1, on the reverse strand, counting down.
CCACTAAATAAATAAAATTGAATCAATTAAATTTTTTATTTATTAGATTCAGCACTTAATCAAAAGCGAATGAATATAAATAATTGAATACAATAAAATCCCTTTCTATTTCTTCGGACAAAATGATGAGAATAATATTTGTTTAAATTTCCAAACGTTTGGAGCATTTTTTTTCAATTCCACAAAATAGAATTTATAAATGTGAATAATAATTGTCATATAATTAAGCGATAGTACATAAATTATTTTAAATTTCATTTAATCTCATTATAGTTTGTTAACTAACCTCATAGGTTGTGTAATTTATGGATAGAACGAAGAAAGTGTTGGTTATAGCAAAGGGAACGCTACGTAAATAATGGTTGATTCACTAGAAGATGTAGGGGTGTTGAAGAGAATATATAGGAGAGGGTTGTAAACCCCGTTGGCGACATTATAGCGTGAATGCCACAAGATATAGGTATAAGTTATGCTCATTTCAACGTAAGAAGAACAAGTGAACATATATGTACATATATTAGGGTGTGCCATTTTTAGGCAACTCTTTTTTTTTATTATAAAACAGGCTGAAAATTTACTGGACGGTGAAAAGAGAAGCTTGTTTGAAGCGGAGCTCTCGGTTTTAATATTTAGAGGTTCCTCATCGTAATTTTTATTTTTCTGGGTAAATAACATAGGAAAAAAATTTCAAATATATGAAATTTTGACTTTTTTGTTATTAAATCGATACTAATCAATTTATTATTGTAATTAAAAAACACTTCAATAATTGTAGTTACATTGCTTGACTTTGTTTAGACAGCATAATTTTTATTGCTTTGGAATAATAATTGAATTTATTTAGCATAAGTGATAAATAATTTTTTTTACAGTATAATAAAATAAAATAAAGGAAAAAAAAATATCTGACACGTGAGTATTTTTTTTTTTTTAGCTTTACGAAAATATTAGTATACTAGAACCAATTTTCCGATTAAAAATAATTTTTAAGAAAATAATAATGTGATTAATATCGATTTAATAACAAAAAAGTCAAAATTTTATACATTTGGAACTTTCCGTTTGAATATATTCAAAATGGCTGTCGCTATGAAAAAAGTGTAAGAGACCTTTTTTGTAGAGCGTTCGATTCCCTACAAGAATACTCTATGAGCTCATCTGTATGATGCGCAAATGCCGAGCTGCAAAAATAAAATAAATATTATTTTTTCCATGTTATTCAGATGGAAAAACGAAAATTACGATGAGAAACCTCTAAATATTAAAGTTAAGAGCTCTACTTTAACCAGGCTTCTTTTCTCGCCGTCCAGTAAGTTTTCAGTCTGTTTTATTTTATGAAAAAAAAAGTTGCCTAAAAATGGCACACCCTAATATATACATATGTTTACCTTACGTTAAATAAAGGAGGCAACTTGCAGCCTTTCGTATACATCTACATATATAATAAAGGGGAAACTCTTAATAAAATATTTCAACTTGTATATTACCATGAGTGTATTCAAAAGATTTGAAACATAATAAAAAAAAAGTAGAAAAAGTTTTTTTTTCAAATAGGTCAAGTAAAAAAAATGAATCTAAAGATATTTTATAATATCAGAATTTTATTCACTGAAATGGAATAATTTTATTATTCAATTTATTTATTTCTCCTTTGATTAAAAATTCATTTCATTTTATAATTTAATTACGATGACAGAAATTCGTCATAGATTTTTTTCTTTAAGTTGATGAGAATGATCTTTTATTAATCATTATTAAAAGACCAGGAAAAAATTAAATTTGAGTGATATTAAATAATTTAAAAAAGACAATTAATTTTTTACATCGTGAATTGATTTGGTTGATTCAATAGAACCAAACTTAGTTCAATTTAAAACTTAGTATAGAAAAATTAAATTTAGTATACATCAGTTAAATGAATTAATTAAATTTCAGAGTTCGATAATAGCAATAAAAAATCCCTCGTCAACCTCAAAATCAAAACAATATCATCCAACTTAATGTGAGGTTAAAGTACTCTTAATAAAATCATAAAAATGCTGATAAATAACAACGAAAAAATATAAAGTGAATCCTCAATTGTTAGCAAACCGGTCTTAAGAGTGAAAAAAAAAAAATATAATGAATAAATAGATAATAGCGACAAGCTTGTATTGTTAGCGATGGAAAATATTTTGGCACCTAAACACATCTCTTGGCTCAAACCAAAAGCATTTGACCTGTTTGCAACTATACATCAAATTAAATACCTTCAGTGATGGCATGTCATTATTGTCCTTGGTGGTTATTAATTCTAACCACTGGCCTGTAACGTTCCTCAATTTCTATAGCACCACTGATACAACAATAACAATTAATTTAAAATATTCTCTTATCGCATTTTTAAAGCACATGTACCTAAATTAAATTTTACATCATATTCCTATCAATTATGAAAAAAAAAAATCTCATAGAAATTAAGTCAACTTTTTATAAAGTTGAATTAAAAATTGTATAAAATAACTAATTGACCCGGCAAAGGTTGTTTTGCCATATAAATTATTTCTAGTGAATATTTGAGTAGTTAAATTACTACTATATGTATATAAATTATTATAAAAAAAAATATAAAAATATTTAACAGTTAAAAAAAAAAAAAAAAGAAATTATTAAAGTACTAATATCGATATTAAAAAATGGGAGTTGGTAGTAGAAGGGTGAAAATTAAGGGTTATATGTATTTTTAATGCCAAATCATAACAAAATAAAAACGTGTTAATGTTTTTAATTTTGATTCTACAATTGGATAAATTATTGCATTATTATTTATCGATTAATTATTTCACAGTGCGAAATTCTAATTCTCGTATGATTACTAGGAGAATATTATTGAATTTACTTTCACATATATGAGCGCACATCAATTTCTATTTGCGTGAGTATTGAAATTTCCGATTAGTATATTGTAATCATTGACGTGTAAATTTGTCGATGAAACTGGGTTAAGTGCGCTTGGGTAACCTACAGCAATTGTGAGAAATGTTTTAACGAAGGTTACTATCAAAGTAGATCTAATTACCAACGAGCTCGTTGCTAGGGTAATGTTCACCAAAAGTTTATTTAATCTCCACTCAACGTTTTGTCTACCACTTGCATAATTCTCTTGTTTCCTTCTTTACTTTATGCATGATGAATTTTAATTATTCTCACTTTTGTTATTACTTCCGACAATTTCATGCATAAATGCCAATATTATAATGATAATTATTATGCATAAAACAATATTTTTCAATCAATAAATTATAAACGTAAAAATAAAAAACATTATGTGAATGAACGTATAAAATAATATTTAATTTTGGAGTAAATAAGTGTTTTAAATATTCTCAAAATATTTTTCAAAAAATATAATAAAAGAGTAGACATTAATTCTTGATTAATGTAATTTTTTTTACAAGTTTGTACTTGTTATATTATATGTTTTTATTCTTGTTAATAAAATATTAGGTCAATCTAAAAGTAATGTCGTTTCTGCGAGTATTATTATTCATCTTGCTCAATAAATAATAATTTTTTTCAATCCAGCATTAGAAATTTACACACTAGATTGCAAAAGTTTGCCGATAATGAAGGTGATTACACCATTGATTAAAAATAAAAATTTATAAAAATTTGATCTGTTTGAATTTGACAACATTACTAAACAAATATTCAAAATTTCATAAAAAATTGTGTTTTAAAATATTTTCTAGTTGTATATGTTATATCGATTTTCAATGTTGAAAAAATTCTGGAGGATTTCTAAAGTAAAAAGAACCGTTTCCTCACGAGCCTTCAAATATATATTCATAAAAGAGCCAGAGTGCATAATGCTATGCAGGATGGAAGAAACGATTGCGTGAGACGAAAGAAGAATAAAAAAAATCAGGATTAAAATAAAACATCAGACTGGCTCCTCCACTGAATAAGATGCTTTTACATCAGTCGCTGAATTATTTACTGGCCATATCGAGTATCGAGTTGACTTAGTGATTTTATCGAAAACGATTTCTAGAGTAATCGTTAATGGGCCCACCCACGCGAGTTTCCGCCGACAGCTGAGCGAATTTGAAATTCCATCGGTGAGCTTCCGAATTCCCGTATCCTCCATATTTCAACTGTATTTCTCTCCCTCGTGCTCTATTCCGATCTTCCTCCCGCTTCGTCGATGCGCCATGAAAGCATGAAGTTCGAGGGCGTGGTTCAACATATTCTATTGCGTATTCGTATACAGTACTGTACCAATATGTGCGTCCGCATACCAATCAGTATGTCACAACTTGTCCTATATATTCTACAGCTTGCATTATTAAATTGTTGTGAGAAACAAAATTTTTCTAATACAATTCTCATTAAAAAAATAAAAAAAAGTCCCCGAATCGAAATTTTTTCCTACTTTAGACCTGCATATAGCTCATTTCTTAGGAATTGAAGGTATTATCAAGGACGAGCTCTTTAATTTTAGTCCTTTTTAAGACCTTAGAAATGGCAGATATTTCCATTTCTTCCACTTTAAGGTATAAAAAACGATCGAGTTAGGAAAACTGAGGAGTTATTAAGGCTCAAATGAATATCAAAGATATGAAAGGTATTGGGAAGTCACTATTTAGGACTCATGAGATACAATTGAGATACAGTAAGGAAGAATAAAGATCTAATGTAGGAACAAAATTTCGACTCTGGTGACTTCTTCATAACTCCTTAGTTTTCCCAACTTGTTCCATTTTTATACCTCTAATATCATCCATGTAGATGCATGAAAGTACAAGTTACGAGTTACCAAATCTATTCTTCATTTGTTTCATAAAATCATCGGTAAGTTTCGGCCATTGTCCTATACAGCAACGTAATCACAAAATACAATAGGCTACTTCGAACGCCGCTAACGCCAGTCAGCCAATGTATTACATGTGTTTCATCTTTTTGTTGGGTCATACGTTCCATTGCGCTTTGTTAAATATAATATTATATTTAACTGCTGTGCAGTATTGTATGAATTTTTTGTAAATTTCAAATATTCATAATTGCAAATGGTGAATCCAAATAAATTTCGATATGCACTCATATGACAATGCGACAACAGGTGTATGAATGTAAACAAAATAATTATAAAATTATGTATGAGGAATAATATTAAAAAAAAATAAAGTACATATGATTAATATATTAAGTGAATATAATTGATATATTAATTAAACAAATATATTAATTCTTTTTTCCTTAGTGAGATTCAAAAAGTACAATGAAGGTATTAACTAAACAGGATCATAAAAGTCTAAATTAGGTATATGTATCCGAAATTCCTTATACCTTTTTTTTTTTCCTCAAAGTGGAAGGAATATAAATATCTGCCACTGCTAAAGTCTTGAAAAGGACTAAAATTAAATATCTCGTCCTTAATAATACTTTCAATTCCTACAAAACGAGCTATATGCAGGTTTAAAGTAGGAACAAAATTTCGACTCGAGATAAATTTAATGACTATTTTTTTTCTCTGAATCAATCACAAAGAAAAATACTATTCAGCTATTCGTCAATAGATTTTTCTCCAAATCCCATCACAATATAGTGTGAGTGTATATATATATATATATAGAGAATATAGATATATACATATATGTATAATGTGTATATAAGTCGATTGTCGCAGTAAAGGATATTTTGGCTCGTAGCGAGAAACGGAAGAGAGACGAGCCAAAGCTCGTAAAGTGAGAATGAGAATAAAGTCAAGTACAGTCGTAATCTTGATATACATATATATATATATATATTATATATATATATATATATATATACATCGTGTGTATGTGTATTTATATACATATATGTGTATATGTGTATGTACAAAAGCGGATGACGATGAGACTGACTTGTTTGTGGTGAACTCCCGGTTTTGAGTACATGTCCTGTATACCCGGATGTGCACTGGATTCGACACTTGCGGGACAACTCAAATTTCATCTCAATAAAAAAAAAAATTCTCACAACAAAATATTTTACCTCGCAATGATAAATACAGCACGGAATTGTATGCAAAAATATATTCATTTGATGTTATTTAAATGAATACAATAAAATTATTGTTTAAATTTATTTGATTTTCATGAATTGATTCTGTGGAATTATATTGTGAATGTGTATATTTGTTTATTGAGCATGTTTTGAGGATCAACATTGAGTTGATTAATAGAAAAAAAATATTTTGTACGAAAATTTTTTTAACTTATTCATATTTTTCTATTCAATTCTTCGTGTGATAAATGTGCATGAATTAATATTTCATTTATTCAATAAAATAAAAAATAACTATACTTTAATATATAGTGAAATAAAATAAAATTATATTCTACTTTAATAAAATAAATTTATTAAAATAAAAAAAAATATATTTCAATCACTAAAATAAAAATTATTTATTTCAGTATTTATTCTTATTTTATACACAATATTATTCAATATTTTTATATATTTTCTCTACCTTATATAATTCACCTATTATATTTCTGCATAAAATATTTAATGCTATAATATTTTGTCATATTACGAACGTTATAGTTCTCACAAAACCTGAACTCATAATTTCAGACGTTACGTACAGACTTTTATATTTAACGTCAATGATTATCTCTTTCAATACATAACTAACTGTACGCCTGCAATTTATCGATGTTTCTCTCACGTGTCTTGAAGTGTCATTCTCAAGAAGATAAAAAACTACGCAAGTAAACGAGTCCCACGTGCATTACATCCGGGAGCATTAGAATATTCTTAGACATAAAAAAAAAAAATTTATATGCTCAGATAATCTAAAATAAATGTAAAACAACAGAATTTGGTAATATAAACAAGATAAACTGATGGAAAGAAAAAAGAATTGGGTATGACAATGTTCCTAGCCAGTGAGCGAGAGTAAATATGTATAAAAATGGAGAGCAGGTGGATTATGATGAAGCCAAAGATGAACTTGGGGTTGATATAAAATAAAACACGAAAGGATGAAGTATCATATACGTATATACATCATGTACCTATATGTATGTATATATCTTGTCATGTGTTTTTGTCTGCACGACACACTAGAGCTCTCAACATGCCTCTAGGTATTAAATGTATATATGTGTATACATGAGAGGTCATTAACATTGTCGCAGTGATGAACAGTAAAAAGAAAAAAAAAAAAAAAGAATAAAGAGGTTGCAGGAGTACTGTAATGAATACGACAATTACAGTGGACCCTGGATCGATCATGCCCAAACAATTATAATCCTAGGTGAATGAAACAAGAAAAAAAAATAGAAAATTTTTTTTGTTTCGAATTCTTGAAGTTTAATTATAAATTTTATATTAATTTCTAAAACAATTATTTTTATAATCACGAGATTTAATAGATTATAATTAGTTAATTTTAGTAAATATGTTGTATTTTTATAATAATTTAATTTGTTTTTTCGGTGTTCATATTTGTGATAAGAAATGTGGGAGTTTAATTTGTTAACTTGATTTTTTTTTATTTATTTCTATTTTTGTGAAGGTTTAATATTAGCGACGTGAATAGATTTTTTTTTTTTATAGATTGAAGAATCATAATGTTAAAAGAGCTTGACTGGATAAACTCTGTATCTATATTCACACACTCTTTTTGCTTTCATATCTCAAAGCAGATTATTTTTATTTCAAATTTTCACATTTTTATCTACATTGAAATCTTTTTTTCCTATCTGACTTTATGGGAGCTATTTCGTTATTATATTTTTCTCAGGTTTTTCTAGTTCACTTTACACATATCACTGCAATGATGACAGTTTGATATATCTATTGCTGTACTTTATATATATGTGAATAATATTTTGTATGAAAAGGTGCAGCAGCAACGATACGACAATATTGTAAGCACTATCGACCTAGTTTGATCAATCAGTTGCTGCAACCACCTGCGCGTGTCTGTCACCGAAACACATTTATAAAAATCTACTGACAAAATTTTTTTTCCAAACCCCCTAAACAATTTGTTTTTAATTGAATAAAACAATTAATAAATAAATTAATATGAAATAAAAATTAAAAGCTATTATATCAATATGTTAATAATCAAATATATTTTTAAATAATTTTATTGATCAATGAATTCAATTAAAATTCGAATCTATTGATAGTATTGCGTATGATTGATTTTCACTGTTCACATTTTGACATCTGATATTTGTTAATGCTTAAAATGTTCTAGTTATCAACAAATAAACATCTGAATTATTTATTTCACAGTGAAATATACAATTCATACTACAAATATTTGTCAAACGTTTCATCACTAATTTCACATCAGAAATATCAAAAAATAATTAACAAACATATCAATTATATGCTCCACTCATAATTGACAATAACACGAAATTTTATATAACAATATAAAATTAAGAATAAAATAAAATGCTCAAAATAATTTTCAACTACAATTATATCATCATTAATATATTATAAATGATAATTCATTGAAATAAAATTGATAAATAAATTAAAAACGAACTTTGCGTTGAACAACGTTGAACCACAATTCTTTATTTTTGTTCATTGTTTAATATATATTCAAATTAATTTTAATGCACAAACAACGAAAGTAACGTGACGAATGAGACGATATCAACGTGAATACTGCTCGTGGTCACCCACACTAAACGATATCGTTGGCTCCCACTATTTCTTATACGATCATGACGCGCTAAAGAAAACGAAGGAAGGGGTTGCTCCATCCCTCCCCCGCTGCCACTGCAAGCTGCACCAATCGACGCGGACCAACGAGCACCCCACTGTCGTTACCCACTGAACTATATAGCCAACAACGCGCGCGAGCTTTGCGCTTGCATATATAATATATCCTTGGTCGTCGCACCCTCGTGTCCCAAGAAGGACATTTATATACTGATATAATATTTACATATATACTTTATTGATAATTATATTTTTTTTTTTTGGGTCAAAGGTCAATCGTTATCTATCATAAAAATAAGACATTGTTATATAAAATAATGTTAAGTTTAAAAGAGAATTTTAATTAATTTAACGATAGCTGTCAAACGAAAATATTTTCGCCAGTTTTTTTTTTTTTTTTTTAATTATTGTAATTACTAATTATCGATTTTTTTTTTATTGAAATTGATTAATTATTTTTGATGAGCTTTATTGCGTTAAGTAAAATAGTATTTTTGTATATAATATATCCTGAATATTTTATATAATTAGTCATGGGCAATTGTATTTATATTAAATTGAATCTTCCAGTTGGTAAAATTAATTTTCATCTCAGTTTGTTATTTATTATTAATTTTTTTTTCTTCAATTTTTATAACTAAATAGGAAGTGGCTGTTGTGTAGAAAGAAATAATGAATGGTAAAAGCGGTGTGTATGGTGCACGTAGTAGGTCAACGGTAACTTCGTTGACTTTTACCACGATGAGTAAAATGGACGTAATATGTTGATGTAGGAGAAATATATTTTAAAAGCACATGGTGGAAGATCAGTTGACATGAGTATAATGAGAAGAGTATTGTATGTTTACATTGAGTTTGTAATGTATGGAACAAATTTTAACAGTCTAGAAAAAGATGTAATTAAAATTTTTAAAAATGATGAGTAATAATGTGAAATAACTTGTTCAAATTTTGTTTTTTTTTTTAAATTGTTACACTTTATCTTCTTTACTTTTTTTTTTATCCAATATTTATTTATTGAATAAAAATGATATATATGTATATATTATTTTTTAATGATATATTAATTATGATGACACAGGAAAAAGTATCATTGAAGAATAAATTTTATTTTTAATTTAGATAAAATTCAGAAATTAATTTTAGCTAATGACTGGAATAATTTTTATGTATTTGTTTTTCAATAATTAGTATTTTATTTTCATCAATATATGTTGTATTTATAGAAATCAAAATTCCTGCCGAACAGTAATTAAATATTTAATTTAATTTTGGGGAACAAATGATCCATCTGATTGAATTAAATGCTGGTCAAATCGCAAATTCTCATGGGATTAACAGAATAAGCAAATATTTATCCGTTCATTAAATCATGTGTGCACCATTTATCACTACTACACACTGTCTAGTAATTTTATCATGACATACAACTGAATTTCATGCCAATCAAATTCACAATTCAAAATCCAACATAAATTAACACATGAAAATAAATAAAATTTAACATATCAAAAATTAATTTCCACATTGAAAATTGATATACTCTTTAATTATTCACATTGCTTTAATGTAAGTATAAAAAACAAAACAGTTCACAGGTTGGACGTCCATGCACCTGTGCAACGTCTTACCCATTATCAATATATAACCCAGATAGTGCAACCAAAAAATAAAATGCTCGGAAAAATAAATTTAGTTATGACAGGAAAAAAAAAATAAAAAGATAATGATAAAAGAAAACACAGGTGTGGCAATTTTAATATTACCCATACAGTGTTATAACAAATGCAAAAGATGTTATATTTATTATAAAAAATTATCATTCTCATCGCAAACACAAGTTGGAAAAAAATTACTGAATTGATATTGGGAATATAATTTAAAATTGAATTGAAAATTAATTTCAGTAACGAATTTATATTATATGCATATGCATGAACTTTTGCAATATAATTTAGTTGATAAATATCATATTCATACACTACGATGTACAAATTTTGTGGCTGGATATATAATATGCTCGTTCCATTGTCATGAGACTGATGGATGTGCACTCGTGGTATCGCATACACGTTGATAATTGGTAGTTGATCATTGCGCCTGTGAAATTAGATTTCATATCATTGTATAATACAAACAGCAATGAGAATAGTAAACTAACAACGAATCATAGTTGGAGAATTTTCATTGAGAAGCAACGAACATATTCATGTATACTTGTATGGAATACATGGTACATTCGTTGGAGTATGAAATTTAAGCTCATATACATCGAGTGAAATTGGACTTTAGAAAATGATAATTGTTCTCATATGTTTCACGATAATTTGCTCGACAATTTGTGTAATAAGACAAAAATAAAATCATGGGCGGAATTTATATTTCTGAATTAAAAAAAAAATGAAACAAATGAAAATTATCTAAACGAAAAGAATTTGAGAGTCAAATAAATTTCATTTGCATTTCCTAATTAAATATTAACAACGTTTCTATTGGCATTCTGCCATAATTTTGTTGGTATATCAAAAGAAATAACTATAATAATTGTAATTAATAACTATCTGATTTTAGGGTTCATAATTATTTTTTCTATGGTCGTAAAATTGATATTTTTTTGTATAAATATAAAATTAATTGATGAACAATCATATACACAATTATATTTTTTTATTTATTTATTTTAAACACACACAAATGAAAAAAAAAAGTGCCAATGTCCTTATATTTATTACTGAACATTGGATAATTATTGAAACTTGTAATCAAATAAATTAAACAGTGTTGTAAAAATTATTGCAATGTAATTTCTTCGATCAATCATTTATATTCATTTGAGCCTTAACAACCTCTTAGTTTTCCTAACTTGTTCCTTTTTTATACCTTAAAGTACAATAAATGGGAATATCTGTCACTTCTAAAGTCTTAAAAAGGACTAAAATTAAATGGCTCAAGTGTAATAATTATACCTTCAATTCCTGCAAAACGAGCTACATGTAGGTCTAAAGTAGGAACAAAATTTCGACTCGGGTCATTACTTGAACTAAATTTTTTTTCTCAAAATTAGAATATATATTCTAACTAAAAAAATGCAGATAAAACATTGTGACGCAAAGCAACTATTAGTATTATTTAAACGTGTAGTGCTGAGACTGAATTTTACTTAATATTAATCTATCGATTTTTTTTATTTGTTCTACTCTCAAGAGTGCGGTCACATTTAAATCACAGCTACTAACTATCCAACTATTCCCAGTAGATATATTAGACTTAATCTTGAAATTCCAGTGCGACAACTATAGATTACGTGCTTTAAAACTTGCTCAAACACTCAATGAAATAACATTTGTTTTCGTAATGAAATAAATATATTTATTTGGCAATTGCTAATCAAAAAGAACAACAATAATAATAATAATAATAATAATATTGCTATTATATAATATATATTAATGACGTAAATGAACTAAATGTAAGGGTAAACTACTGTAAATATAGTGGTAAAATGTCAAAGCATAAATGTAAATACTTTGGCTGTAAATTCACGCCAAAAGCTTTTGACACTTTCATGGAAATTTTCACGTAACATGACTGGAAAATTCGATAGTGGTTTATATGTGGCATGAATATGTGTTAAAGATCTTGTTATACAGCTTCATGTAACAAAGTCGTTTATATATTCGTCTGAATTTTTACATCATGTACATTTATTTTTACTTTTATATTTAATATACGTTTTATTTCATGCATTCATAAATTGCATTAACGTTGGCGAGTTGTGAACAGTGATGTTTTATATATAATATTTACTCTTAATATATCAAAGCTACTGTGGACGTTCTTGCATGTGTATGAAAACGTTAAACAGGTTGGCATTTATTTTAAATTGCAAAGATCCACTATATTCCCACGTAAAGATATAAAAGTGAGTTTGGTTCCGGTGTGATGTTTTATTACGTTTATCCTCAAGCCTTGAGGCTGCATATTTCGTAAACAAGCCTTGTGTATTTCCTTACCAAGTCTTCCATGTTAGCCTGCGGCTCATATAATATTAAAATAATATCTACATGTTGGTGAAAATTTATTTCATAATGTAAATTAATTTTCTTCGGTTTTTATACACTGATATTTTTATTATTTTCATAGTGAATCACTTTTATTAATTTATGTTTCATAAATTTTAAATTATATTCCGCAGAAAAATTAAAAATCATAAATTGAATTATTATTGCTGATGATTTGCTTTGGTTATGATTTAATTTGTAAATTTATCGCTTTCAAGGATCTACAATGGCTTCATTTAGTCGGAAGAAATTGTTCAATGAATCATTTACAAACAAGTGAAAAGAGTTATTCAGTATTCAATTTTGGCATTGAATCCCTGGCGACAGGCAATGGCTTCCGTTACACAATAACTTTGCACGTCGTAAGTTACAACTGAACTTACTAACAATTGCTTTTCAAAGTACTCTGTAATGTATATACTACGATGAATTTATACATGTTCATGTGTATATTCTAACTACAAGGATCAATCTCATCAAACTGGGTTGTGTGACTTGGAAATAAATAAAATCAACAACGATATTGCAGTTGAAACTTGGATTATATAATCAATCGCTGGTGATGACATCTTTGCATAATCTGCATTAAGCTTAAGAAAATGAACAATATCATTTAGCTGTTGATATATATACCTTTAATTATTATTTACCGTTTGATGTTTCATATTTATTTTCAAAAAAGCGAAATATTATTTATTTTTTTCTTGGATTCTTGACTTGGAAAAGAACTTGGTGCACGGTGTCTTTATGCTTGCAATGTGAAATGTCTAAGTTATAGATGAAATAAATTGGCATGACGCCAGTGGGTTGTGCATACGCCAAAAGATTTTTCTGTACTTATGGGAATATGAGATGATATCCTTTGGCTGCCATACTATGACGCATAAAGACATCCGACCATTCCGCATTTCCGCATCTTATCATTGCATTTTTTGTGATCAATATTCGTAAATAAATGTAGAGTATCAAAAAATTTAATATTTGTAATATATAGTTTGAATAGATGGTAAAATATCAACAGGATTTAATTTGAGAATTTTGAAAAAGTGTTTTGAATGGGTTTAAATATTTTTCTATCATTCGCAGTTTATATTAACAGTTTAATCATGAACAAATTTGTAGAGAATAGATGTTGAAGCCCAATTTAAACGTTAATACGATAGAAAGAAAAATCCATCTTACGTTTAAAGCTCTTCTTATATTCGTCATTTGCTTTTTCTTTTGTTCTCCCCTTGCATTCCTTTGTTACGAAGAGAAATTGCCACTCGTCTATGTTCGTATATTCACTTTAATCCATGAGAAAAGAAAAAGATTTACCGCAAGGATACACTGACGCTCTTTTTAAACTTCACGTGCTTATAGTTTTAAATGAGATTGCAACATCTACCTCATTTCTCTTATCTATTCGGTTTATTTTTTTTTTTTTTTTTTTTTTGTTACCATGTTGACCCATTAATTTTGTCAATCGGTTCGTATGTAGATGAAAGAATCATATGATTATTACGTGACGAAATATGTGACAATATAACATATGAATATTTGAAGAAAGTTTCAAAGATTTTAGTGATGAATTCGAAATAAAAAATACTGTAATTAAGACAGTTTCAGATTTTGAAAATGAAACTGACTTTATTCACCTGATTTAAGTTGGGAAAAAATTAATGGAAAGACTAAATAGTTAAGGCAGTATTAATGATTGATTTTACTAGAATTATCGTTCGTAAATATTACGAGATGAATAAATTTTAATTTTCTAAATTCAGCCAAAAATTTAGTTTTGTACATATACTAATTTCATTCAATGATTTTCTCTTACTTTTGCAATGTTTTGAGTTATCCATATATTCTAACTATAATTCTTCATAAGACAATGTGAAACTTTTGAATTATATTTCACTGACAAACTATATCGACAAAGAAAACGGACAAAGGATGCTTTCTTGCATTCTAAAATACGTTTTCCTACATCTTAGAAATTTACTACATGCCCAAATAACTATAACACAACCTTACCTCAAAAGTTTAACTTTACAAAAAAATTGTTCCTTACAGTCTCCTGTTTAAAATTTTCAACTAAATCAACTTTGTAAATTTACAAATTCTAAAAACTCTACCAACCCAAGTCGAAATTTCGTTCCTACATTTGACCTTTATTCTCCTTACTGTATCTCAATTGTACTTCGTGAGTACTAAATAGTGACTTTCCAATACTTTTCATATCCTTCATATTCATTTGAACCTTAATAACTCCTTAGTTTTCCCAACTTGTTCCTTTTTTATACCTTTATTATCATCCATGTAGATACAAGAAGGTAAAAGTTAAAATTCGTTATACCTTTTTTATACCTCAAAGTGGAAGAAATGGAAATATCTGCTATTTCTAAGGTTTTAAAAAGAACTAAAATTAAAGAGCTCGTCCTTAATAATACCTTCAATTCCTACAAAACAAGCTATATACAGGTCTAAAGTAGGAATAAAATTTCGACTCGGGAAATAACACTAAAAACATCAACAAAAACAAAAATATACATTTTATATTATGTAAAGAAGGTTCATAAAAAATACACAAACGATGAAATAAGAAAATAAAATAAAAATAAATAACAAAAGTATATTAGTCACACAAGTACAATAGACAAATTCACTTTTTTACAGCAAAGCTCGAGTGTCTTCCATCTTAACGTACTCTTCCGGAAGATGAGAATTGCCGGGTGCATTTTTCACTTCAAACTACCCGGTGAATTAAAGTTCAAAACACGTGCAGGAAGGAAAACGACAATACGCGGGTCGAGAGGTAATGTACGTGCCATTAAAGACCTAGGTGTGTATACATTTATTTATGTAGCAAGATGTATATACAAGAGAATTGCGAGGTGGGTTGTTGGTTTCAATGCGCGTCACATGTATCAAGAATGGTATCAAGCAGTGTGAACTAAGCTGGTACCTATATTTGTGATACGTAAACAATAAAAGCTTTCTCACTCACGACAGTTTACATTGAGCACAAATCAGATTTTATACAACCAGTGCTATTCATACTAATATGACAGAGAAGTAATTTTTATTTTGTTTATTCATCTACTTTACTTATGAAACAATCCGTTAACATAATAATAAGCGTTATTTGATAATGAAGAAATATAATTTTAGTGATGCTAAAAAGCCTGGATGAAAATTTGTTTCATTAAAAAAATTGTATGTTTGTTTTTGTTCAGTCATTTGATAATGCAAAATCTTTCCAATGTTATGTTGAATAGTATTTTGTAATAATTAATTCAATACATCACATATAGATTCATTAACTATTAATAAATTTTAATTTTCATTTAATGAATCATTAATTTATTGTTGATGATTTAAAGATTTTGATTTGTCACCAATAAAACTGTCTATTATTGATGTTTAACATTGGTATCCAATGAATAATTTTGAAAGTTGGTTAGTTAAGTTTGTTATTAACAGTAAATAAACTTATCTTATTGTGTGTATATTGAATCAAGAATGTTTTGATGGCATAAACATCTTCTTACGATGCTTTATTGCGCCATTATTATACATCTGCCACTTGCACTTTATCATAACATGATCCGCTGACATGCAATCAAGTTTTTCGATTTTTTCTCGCTAATATTGTCATGTGCACGCTTCATATTTTGATGGATACTCGAACAAGACTGGATATCATGAAAATGACATGGAATTTAAGTCGATTTTTATTGTGCAGCTTTCAAAATTCATTTGTGTATAATTCAACCATCATAACACAAAAATTTTTTTGAGTTTGTATGAATGTTAAGTATACCTGACATTAATTCCATGAAATTACTTCTACACAACGGCATTTTTACTAGTTGCGAATTTTGGTTTATGACGTCGGTATTTCGTATAAAAAAATATCATTTCACGTACGAGCTTTAGAAATAAAAAAAAATTATATGCGTACAAAAATTCGTGCTAAAAAATATGAATAAAAGATACATCGTATATTGCTAGAATATCAATAAAAAAAAAATCACGATTTCTTTTGTAAAAAGTTCATGCAGCGCCGTCATTGTTGTTGCGTTATTCACAAATTTTGATTGGTTGTCAATGATTTTACCGTGCCCAAAGTTTATGGTTTCGTGTACAAAATTAAACGAGAAATTCTATAAATTATTAATTAAAGTTGAATCAATTCTTTCCTCTTTCTATTGAGGGTTTATACGAAGTTAAGATTTTTAAAAAATCGATTTTTTTTTTGCATTTTCGGTATGTACATATATTTGAGTATATATTTTCTGAAAATTTCAAACCGATTTGAAAAATATTTTTGGAGATGCACTCTCAGATATATATTCTTCAGGGATTGATCGAAGGAATACAATTTTCGACAATTATTTCTATTTTTCAGAACAATCATTTGCGAAAATTTTGGTCAAAAATTAAAATTTTTTTTTTACATAGCCGCCATTTTATCAAAAATTTGAACTTTTACTATTCCTTCGATCAATTCCAAGATTCATCTATCCACTAAGATAATCTAACCGATTTTTAGATTTTACATAATTCAAACCAGAGATATCTCGTTCACCGCCAAACGCCTTTTTTTGGAGGATCTTTGGGAGATCTTCTACAAAAGCAGTGTAGATTTATATTTTTACATAATCCTAATGACAAGTGCCATTGGTAATTTTAAAGTAGACATCATCTGAATAACTATTATTTCTATTTGTTCAATAAAATCCCTTTCCATAAAAAATTAGAAGAAAAAAAACCTCTTTTTCGAACCTTATAACCGCATATAATCCCTTAATTTCAACTAAAATTGACTCAGAGAACGCTTTTTAATAATCACAAACTTCATACAAAATAAAATAATAAAAAAAGAAACATATGATGAGGCTCCAGTTACGAATGAAAATAAAAATAAAAAATTGTTGTGACGTGGAAATTTATGGGCTGAACGCTCATAATCGTCGAGAGTACATATATAATATCCAACATGAGTGAATAGCCATCGAGGCAATAGAAACATTTCAAGTGTCACTGGGTCATGATATATGTTAACGTTTGCGCAACATATACATGAGATGTAGCTGGAAGAAAGGTTCTAAAGCTTCTGTCGTCTGTATGTACCATTGTTATGTGCCTACGTGTGACTGGTAAAAGTACAGTGTCGTATAAAGAAGTGAAATTGGAGGCGAGCGATGGGGTTGCACTTTCGGGTCGATAACCAGGGTGGGTGCGGTCGGTTCTCTGCACTGAACTCTCTCTTCCTCTCGCCATCACCTTCAATTTTCTCCATCAAATTAAATAATCACAATTCTAACACTATCGTATATCCTTTTTCTTCATTACCGCAACTAACTCCACTAGAGCCCATCCCTGTCATCCCACCATTGATATATCTTAAATAGATTCCATCGGGTTAACCAGGGTTAAATGACCCCGGCCACGACCATACTTGCAAACGAACATGACACGAAACACTTCACTATGCAATCAACTGCCCATCCAACAATGTTCTTTGGACAGTGTAACCGATTAATTTTACTTTTCAATTATCTAAGCCGATAGGAAGATTGATTTATATAATTTATTTTATAAAATGCGTAAATTAATTGAGTGTAACGATAGCTATTGAATGAAACTTTTGTAATTAATGAGAAATTATTGATTATTTATTTATTGAATTATTTAATATTTCATTTGTTTTGAATTGATATGAAATATGTGATTAATGTTTTGTGAAATGTATGGATGAAATTTATTTTATGAGTCTTATGAAGTATCAATTAATATATGAACCATCGACCCTCCACGACCCACATTTCTATTTTTATATTATAATCTTTTATCTCCTTGGAATGGCGTAAGTATAGATGTGCATACAAGCGCATTGATTTGAAATAATTATTGTAAAAAACCTTAGTAATAAATTGGATAAGAATAAATATAGAGATTATATTTTCATTTACATAATAAATTGTATTAATTTAATGAATTTCTCGTTCTAACTGGCATTGTCAAAAGTTTCGTAAATGTTTGAAGATAATTCATTTTCATTGCGGTAAGTAGTTCACCTAAACTATATAGTCAGACTAGTGTACTCGTATCACTGGCACTGTCGGTACTTCTCAAAACACTCGTATCTCACTATTCAGTTTTACCGACGGTGGATTTAAATTGAGGCGTGAAGAAGTAAAAATAACAAAAAAATTGTCAAATTTAACAATGCATAATTTAATTAATTTAAACAAATGATTATATGAAAAATTCTGTTATATAATAAAATATTCGTGAGATAATCTTAATGAAATCAAATCCAACTGTGATTCCCGTTAGACCTTATAGATTCATTTTATATTCCATCGATGTCGTAATACCATCGTAATCTTCTTTGATATCATCCAAAACTCATTGGAGCAAATGAGAAAGTATTAAATTTTGTTAATACAATTTAAAGTCTTACACTATGAAATTCGAAAGACGAAACAACAGAAAATGTGTTGAAATAATAAAAAAAAATGTGGCAAAACCTGACAGTAATGAGAAAAAAAATATATAAGAAAAATGTATAAAGGAAATAAGGGAATGACGTTGATGTCTGGTATTAGTGTTTTAGTACTTCCTAGTCTTTGTTCTCACGACTTCTCTTTCCGTTCTTGACAAGTTCCATTTGCTCGCCATTATACAGCAGCAGCAATGAGTCACGAGAGAAGAACATATTCGAGATATAACTTTAATAAGATGAGAAACAAATGATTCTATGGTAAAAATGAAAAAAAATTGATTTAGATGAAAATAATATAAACAAGAATGAAAATACACAAATCCCCAGAGGAAACTGAATATGAAAACTTCATGTGCAAGTCAACTGTCTTCCTTTTACTATTTTATCCATCTTCATTTCCTTTCCGTTGCCTTCGTGATCATTTGAATTATTCAGTGTTAAGGAGGCCTCAACGAAAGACGTGGCACAGTAACTTGTCGCCAACTTTCTCAACGATGCAAGATTTTATTACAACGCATAGAGTACGTTCTCAATGAGTGTTGCGAGCAACTTGTGTTCTGCAGGAATTGTTGAATAGTTTTCACACCTGACAGTGTAGCTGTCATCATGATGGATCGTATATTGCTTTCATCAATGGATTTGTCTTGTATATTCAATTAATTTTGCATGAACAAAAAAATGGAAACAACAAATGAAATTGAGTGTTGGTCTTATTTATAAATAGCTGTCAGAAATTTCAGTGATTTTCATTGTTTGAATAATTATTATTTATAGATGAATTGAATTTTAATTAGAAATAAAAATAATCCAACTGTCTCGTGGTGTAATTATCTCAGAATTGGTTTGCATGTTATGTACAATTTCACTTGAATATTTATGCATTCTGTAATGAAGTTATTTATCATGATCAACAGACAAAATAAAAAGCGACATTACCGAAGAAGTTGAGAAAAACGAATAGCAAAATTTATAAGAACTCACAGAAGTAGACGTAGTACAAAAAGTTTTATCTGTCAGTATTTTTTTTTTTTTTTTTTTTTTTTACGGATATCCGGTATTTTCTGTAGTTTTGTTTAATGACTACTCTTCTTGGTTATTTTTTATATTTACTCTGATGAACAAATTGCTCTATTGCACAAAACCCGTTTTAATTACGCTTTATCCAGCAATAATAAATAACAAAAGAAACCTTATTATTATATATAATTTTTTAATTTTCATGTTTCAATGCGATTGCTATCGATGTCGGTTGTTCGTTTAGCTGCACTTTTTTTTCGTTACACTTTATCCCATTCTACTGAATTAAAGATATAAGAAAATAGAACAAAAAAAAAAGTAGCAGTCACGCATGCATGAAAGAAGATTAACGGAAATGAGGACTTTTTTTTTTTTTTTGATCTGATGATCACCTAAGTATTTCATAACACGCAAAATTTTCTTCATTCCCCCAATACCATTAAATACTACAACGTAGTATTGTTGATGTTTTATAAACGTTGGTAGAATTATTATTCTCCCTTCTGAACGATGTTGCGAAATACATTAGAACATTAAGCTTCTAATTCAGACCCATAATATTGAATATTTACCATAAAGGTCACCCAGTTATTCCAAGGTTATACAAAATTTATATATTAATATAAGCATGTACTTATTTACATATTTAAATACTTATTATATATAAAAATATACGGTAGATTTACAAACTCAAATTGTTTATTTGGAATCTTTCAAGGCAGTAGCCGCTGTGTAATAATTGTTTAGTTTTTCTGAAAATTGAATTTTCAACAGGGAAAACCCGATTAAGTGCTGTTTTCATGAACTTTATCATTGGCTGGATATTCAACCGTAATTAATTTCTAAAACTTTGTGCAGTAGCTCAGTCATCAGTTGTGATTCGTTAATAAATCACAGTTCGTACAACTGCTGCCGAATCAGTTTTGAATAACTGATGCTGTGGCATGAGTTATACACCGTAATCTATCATTCACGACTGGGTCAGTGAGGATTTAAAGTTTTAGTAAACTAAAATGGCGTATACAATTATATCCATACAAGTTTTAACAATGTATAATTGCTATTGAGTAATATGATGTGATTAAAAAAACATTTGAATAAATTGAGTTCAAATATTTCATACTCTTTAATATATTAATAATAATGAAACTTAAGGTTAGCTATAAATTTCGAGTGCACATATTAATAATAAATGCCTTGAACGTCTTGTGAATGTATGATGCAATTCTTCAGGTATATAAAACCGATCGATATTCACAAAATAATAGACGCAACAACGAACATTTCAACGCAACTTACTCCGCCAGTAAGTGCAGAAATTTCACCTAACTTAGGCACACCCTAATCTTATGCAACATTTGTGCTAAGTTCTCCACTACTTGAGCATAATATACCA
Organism: Microctonus brassicae; assembly: GCA_918226075.1. NCBI lineage: Eukaryota > Metazoa > Arthropoda > Insecta > Hymenoptera > Braconidae > Microctonus > Microctonus brassicae. The sequence goes on along the minus strand of OW445482.1, from coordinate 7,704,897 downwards.
TTGAAGATCAGCATAGTAAGTGTAGAATAATGAAATTACGAAATTCAGAATACGGAATATAGAAGCGGGTAATGACAATTACGTGATAGTGCTGATGTTGTTGAATGAATTTTGCATTATACGGTTAAACTTTCTACAATTTCGTTCATCAATATCGTACAATATGTCTTCTCAAACAGTTTCATAATACGTATTAACGGGATCCCAAATGATATTTGGAATCGAATTTCTAATAATAACGTGAATCAATTCACTGATATTGAACATTTCCATATATTCACTTTGAAAAAAAATATTTATTAGATGTTAATCATGTTGTGATAATCATTAATCAGCTTTCGAAATTACTTAATGGACATTTATGAAGCTGGCAACCTCAATTGATATATGTATTTATTAAGCTACTGTATTCTGTGCATTATCGACTCATTAACATATAGTTATCTAATATTATGTTCAGTTTTCGTATCGTATTTGGTTTATCATCAAAAGTATATGATAAATTATGGAAATTTTATATTACTGATTTTTTTGTGATGAATAGAATTTAATATAATCTGAGTAAACAACGTAATAAGATTTGATAATTTTCCTTTGAGATATATTTTAGAAAAAATTTACAAAGTAAAAGAAATGTATTTGTGCTTTGTTACTGTCAAAGGGAGTGAATAGAAAACATCCCACGGGATCTTTGTTATCCGGAAATTTATCATATTTAATATTTTTCTTTATCATCCTCGGAATAAAGTATTCGAGTTTTGGGTCAATGACAAAAGAGAAAAAAAAAACGTGACCCAACAAAAAGTCTCTCAGGTATTAACATTTAGGATGGTGGATGTATACTGAAAAAGGATTTACAATGTGAAATCCATATGGGAATGATTTAGAAGAATTGAAGTATAAAGGTTAAAGCTGTAAAACAAATGAACGGTGAGAGATAAATGCTCGTAGAAAAATAATAGCGGTGCAGAATATAGAGATATGCAATCAAGGATGCACTAAATTATGTTTTTATTTCTTGTATTTCCGTCATCTCAATAAAGTCGGTTTAACACAGTAAATAAGTTGCTGGAAAATTATTATATCACAAGTAATAGTGGTTATATGTTAGCTATTTCTGAAATATTATGCAATAAAGATTGATGATTGTATATAAATATAAAAGTCAACTATTTTATTTTCACTTTTTTAATTTGAAATAAAATGATTGATATAATATGAAAATATAAAAATGTTTCATTTAATAAACAATATTATACTGTCTTCGATGAATAATTGATGATGAGATTAAAATAAGAAGAAAGTAAGATGAAAAATATGAAGAAAAATATACAGTTTTATTACAGCATAATGATGAAGTAGAACGAGCTTTATCTTTCTTTCAGTTTTTTTTTCACTCATTTTTGACAAACCTTGCTCCCTCTTTTGCACCCTCAGGGCGACGAATGGGAATTTATCAACGAATAACAAACAAACTTCGACCGGTAGAAAAAGATAAAATTTTAATGAAGTATAAAAAACTTTACAATTTCTTAGTAAAGGTAAATGCAGAAAGACAAAGAGTATAAAATAAAGTTTCATGAAAAATATATTCTAGTAAAAAAAAAGCTGACCATGAGTAAATATTGAACGTCTTTTACAATGCTCAAAGAAAAATCAGGATACCTCTGGAGGATTGAAAAATCAGTCAACCGCATTTTTTTTCTCACTAAAACGTCAAAGATGACTGAAATAAAATTGAAGATTGGGTTACACTATTTTAAAGTATAATAAATTACAAATAAAAAATATGTCTGGTAAACTGTTTAACTTTTGCAATAGATCTGCTAGAAAATATTCTTTTATAATTTAAATGTCGAGAATTTGTTTCATAAAAGTAGTGAACAATTATGAAAAGTACGAGCTATTGTGACGAAAATTGTTGAAGACTTGAGACGAACATCTTGAGTTAAAACTTTACGATTTCACTGGTGTAACAGAGGAAGTGGTGGGAGCTTCTCCGGCTGTTTTTAAGGTTTGTTAATTTAACACCCTGGAAAGCTATAAAAATTTAAAGATACGAATACCTCTATAATTTTCACAGTAAATATAGGGTCAAAGCTGCGATGCATAAAATAGTGCGCTCCAAGTTAGCTTGGCAGAAACGAGGTCAGCAGCAACGATTAAATTTACAATGAATAGCGTATCAATAGTTTATCAATTATGTAGGTAGATGAGAAAGATTAAGTCTACCAACATGCCATGACATAATATTGTTTTGATATTATAAATTAAAAATTAAAGTTCTTACCACCATCTAGAGAGATGCATGTTTTGAAGACAAATATGCGCATATTTATAAAGATTATATCCGATTGTATTTAGAAATTTTTAAGCACACAAAAATAGTAATTTAATGCTTGACTTTGTTTATCTATAATTATTTTAGCTTAAAAACAATCGTAGAAATGTCAAATTTTGTACTTAGACGTGTCAAATACAAGTTATACTCATCTATGTATCTAAATATATATATGTTAATATTTATTTATATTTTGGTCTTCTCAACATTGCTTAGCAAGTTGAATACCGAAATTATTTATGAATTGAGCATTTATTCAGGCATGTTTTAATTTTTTTATTACTCTATAATTCCATAAAATTACTAGTACTATCTTTTTTTAAAAGACGGATAATTCTTTAGGAACAGATTTTCCATTCTACATAATTTAATAAAGATATATATATATATATAAATTATCGGATTTAATAGCTCTCTAAATATTTATTAATATCACTATCACTCATATCTATAATCTTTATGAAAATTCACCCGCGTGGTTCGCACCAATTAAATAGAAATCAAAATATTTGTTCCCGTTATATTGACATTCAACGAAAATTAAATTATGTAGATTTTATGAACAATATTTATCAATTACCACCGTAGTTGCATTATTTAATTAATTTATTACTTTACGCGCAACAAAAAATAAAAACAATGGCGTACACTACGATAATACTATACGGGGTTTGTTGGTAGTGTACTGACGAGTTTTATATGAGTACTACGAGGCGGCACAGAGTGGATCGGTACCCTCACAGAAGGCGAGTAGGGGGTACCACAGGGGATGCAATACCCAGCGAAACGCAGGAGAGTGGGATCTAGGGTGGAGCGCGGGATACAGTTTGCAACCTGAGCGCAAGCGCACTTTTATATGGCAGGGTTTATCCACCCTGCCTGTTTCCATCTTCTACCTGCTACATCAGGATAAATTGGTTCATCCATCTGGAGGCTTTTCTTCATTAAAACGTAAAGAAGTAACGAGAACCAAGGTAATTCTTAACATTTTGTCCTACTTTTATGTTCCCGTATTTTGACCAGATCTTGAATATACTTTTTTAATTTCATGGTTTGGAATAGCAATCTTGAATGTTGCTTTTTTTTTTTTCTTTTTTACATCTGCATGGGCGTGAAAAGAATTAAATTAGCTACTTGTTTTTTAGTTGATGAAATACTAGAGTTGTATTTGAGAATTTTCCAGCTTTCAAATCGGTAAGTGTAAATATAAATTAATATTTATTCATAGTTTTATATATTTGAGTTGACCTAGTTGTGTTTAATTTTTGTCATTACACTAATTTTTAAGACATATAAATTGATGTTTCAGTTGGCTATTTATTTTGTTAGTTTTCTGAAGAAAAATAGGAATTTCTTGAAGTAGAAGTGGTTGTATAACAGAAGTTTCAGTCCTTACATATTGTGATATCGTAAACATACTTGAATATGTTTACAAAGAATCGAAGGCATAAGGAAGTATGTGTACAAACGAGCATCAACCACGCCCAATGGGATTTCATGTTAGTTGCGCCGAGATATGAGTCAATGAAACTTGAAAACACCTTAGATTTTTTATTTGCCAAAGGGAGACGCTCAATATGTGTGTACATACTACAATGATACACACAAAGGATATAACTAAAGTGGTTTTTTTCCCGCGGGGTTATGGTAACATACAACACTCAAACATATTTCCTTGATCCCTCCGTTTTTCCTTTTATTTTATTTATTGCCTTCACTTCATTCTCCGTTCGATGATTCAAGTTGGCTGTGAACTATTGCCTGAATGAGTTTTTCAAACAAGAAACTCGGTGATGCACGTATAAGATGAAACACTAGAAAAATATGTCTATAAAAGTTTATAAAGATGCAATTTCGGAAAATGTAAAGTAAGTTATAAAACTGATGGAATCGATAAAATAAAAAAATAATAAAACACTCATTTAAGGAATATTTATTAATATCTATGCCGTTACGATCGGCGTAGATAAATTCTACATTTCGTACAATAATAAACGTCATTTTCAGGAATCTGTCTCTAGTAGGGAAAATTATGCAAAATGATCTTCTACCTTTGAGTGGTTTGAATCTGCCTATTCTATAATTCTCTACCTTTCCCACGGATGATAACAGTAAAATTATAAAAATATTATAAACAAAACAAGTAAAAGATAAACCAACATTCAAACATTGATAAATTGTCAAATTGATTTGTAGCATATGTAAAGAGAATTCAATAGTTATTTCATTGCCATATTTCACATTATTTATCTAGTAAATTGAATACTAAACAAAATCTATTTAGGTAGTTTTTTTTCTATTTATATAGCGCTGCTTAAACAAGAGTAAAAACAGGGCGTGCCACAGTAATTAACCTGTTGGGCAAAGCCATGTTTTAACCCAAGACCTTACATTAAAGTACTAGGTAGTTGTATCCAATCCTTTCTAATTCTATAATACAAGTATACTTTTAGTGTCTGAAAGATTTAACTAAATTTTCATCTTATTATTGTGATAGTGAGTAATTTATGGATGTTGGGGTGCCTCAGGGGTTGAAAACAAGGGTCAAGATTTCCCTGATGAGATACGCTTCACCTAATACTTTATACAATTATGGAACCCGCAAGCTTCAAGCTTTCCATAACAAAACAAAAACCTAGATGAAAACTTTAAAATTATGTCGAGACTAAAGGTAAGCGCATTGTCTTATGTAAATTGTATTTCTCTGTTCTCACGTATAATTATCGATTGCTTTGTCATCGGGATAAAACAAAGGAGCACATTGAATCATTAATAGGATTATAAAACAAAGTTTTTTTACACTTGATCAACTTGGTTGAAAGAATCGGGAAAAAAATTAATTTCCGTTATCTCGTTAAAAAAGTTTTGTCGAATAAAAATTATATACAATCGGCTATGTTAGTGCTTTATTTAAACTTCAAGTTAAAGTAACTTTATATAGCCTCAGGATTGACCATACTTTTACACAAATTAATTAGATTATTGTATCTTAGAAAAACAACGAAATGTCAGTGAACATTGGATCCTACCTTCTCTGCCAAACTTTCGTTTCTTCTTGCCGCCACTTCCACTTCCAGATGAACTCTTGGATGAGCTCTTGTCCTTACTCTTCCAACGAATCAGCATTGTTAACAATGACCCGACAGTTTTTTTTTCAAAATAATCGCGTTGTCGTACAACAGTTCATTGTTTTTTCGTCACTATGAAATCTTTTTTCCCACTTCATTTTTTAATTCAACTTCGTTCATTCTACGAATCTATGAAAATTAATGAGTCATACCGAACTAAGTAATAATATCTTATTATCATAATTATTCGTTCTATAAATTATAACTACTGTGAATTCTTAATCAATGAAGATCTTGCAACGATGAGTGAAGTAATATAATTGCTATCATCAAATCATGGTGCTAAAAGAGGACGAACTTTGAACTGTACACATGGCATATCAAACACGCTCCACAGTATAAATGAAGAACCAATAAGTGGGCGTCATCCAGACGATTAATAATGAGTTAAACACCTGGACAGCACAGATAAGGGTTGGGGAGGTTGATGGTATTCCAGTTGGGGTGACGGATAAGCTTAGCGATTATTGCCGCAGCGTCGGTCTCGCCATCTGACGGAAGCCTCGGCGCGCCAACGATAAATTGGATTTGTGGGTCAGAGGGTAGTTGGTGAAGGAATAAAATGAGAGAGGAAATGATGTGGTGTTTGAGAGCAAGTTACGGTACACGATCAAGGACGATGAAAATCATCTTGCCGAATATGACTCATGCAACAACTACTAACGAATAATCGATACAACCACCGTAAGGTTCAGAATTAATGTCAAATTCATCACTTGAAAGCGTTTCTGTAAGTGGGAAATTTTTTGGCTTACTTAATGAGAATTGGTAGGTTTTTTTACAGCTTGAGAATTAATGAAATGAAACAAATGATGAAAGCCGTTCAAGTTCAAATTTAACAGATGTATCTATTAAGTGATATAATTTTCGTGAACACGTACGATGAGATTCTCCGAATTCATAGAAATTGTTGTATGTGAATAATTTTTGTTTCGGACTTGAAGCATGAAATATGGGGATAATTACTTGTACGTTGAGTATGGCAATATCCAAGTGTGCCCGAGGCAATTTGTCGATATGAAAGTTGAGACGAGTAAATTTAATTCATTTTTTACATGAAGGGTAGGTCGAGGTTATATTTGATTGTCAATTTACAAAAGTCAGGGAAACTTGTCATCAGGATTGAATAAAAAAAAATGATAATGAATAGAAAAAAAGAATGAGATCGCTAAAAATGCAAGGAAGAACATTGAGATGGGAAACCTTAATATTACTATGAATTTCTGAGAATCACGGCATAATTAATTTTTATAATTGAATGCCAATCTTTTGCATGATATCAATGAAAATTTCTCATTAACCCACAACTTTCATTTCAGCACATCAATTGAATTTCAGTCATCCAATAACGAGCTAAAAGACCTTAACTACTTTTAGGATGAAAAAAAAAGAAGGGTATGAAATTTCATTATCTTAGGAACTTTTCCCATGTAAACGAAATCATTGATCATTGTTGATTCTTGTTTTTTACCTTTGTTATATTCTTAGACGGAATATCAATTAATTCAAGTTTTGCAAACTGGGATGTTAATAGTTATTATCAGGTAATTTGATATTTTGGAACATTAATTTTATTCTCAAGTTATTATTTGTAGATTTGCTTCTGCATTCTTTATAAACAGGGGTGCATTTACATGAATCATCGTTGCATAAATAAAAAATATCACAGGACGCTTCCTAGAAATTTATTCAAAAATATGCCATTACATCCTCCGGGCAATTGATTCCATTTCATGGAACGTCTCTTCGTAAATTGTGTTACGACTATAAAATCGTTGAGTTTATGTTACCGGAAAACCTCTCTAGAGATTCTTTTGATGCAGAAAAGTTACTGAGTTTCTATGCTTGACAGGGAAAATATTTTCATTAAATAATCAACAATTTACAATGAACTTGCAGTTACAAGTTTGAAAATAAAATGAGCAAATTCATAATCATATCGGCTAAACAAAAAATTGGAAAACTCTACGATAATGATTCTTCAAATATAAAAAATGGATTTCACGTTTCAATCATTCTCAAAAGTATCACACACATCGAAATTACAAACTATGTGGATGAAATTTCCAAATTATATCAAAGTAATTCGAGTTTGTTAACCAGAATTGTGTGTAAAGATAAAAAACTAGTGAGTTGAATGAAATCGATTGGAGCTTGACTACGTCTACCATGTCCCATATCTTTCTGTTCTTTCCCAGCCGTATCAGAATGACATTCATGCTAGTATCGTAATGGAAAGAGACGAAATTTATCTATATTAGAATTGGAATAGAAGCGTTTCATCAGACAGTGAGAAGTAATCAATAGAAAACCAGTTTCACTTCAAAAGGAGTGAAGAACAATACATTTTACTTCCTAGTAAATTGATATCGACAGTTTTCGGGAAGTGAAATCATAAGTTATACGCAAAGGCATATATGATAGGCTTGATTGATGGTTATCAATCAACTGTCTTCTGATACGAAAGATTGAACAGGAATTAGTAAAGGATGAAGAAAGTTTGAGATTAGAGTTTTAACCACCGGTAAAAAGCCTTCAACGACTTCAATCTTTGAATTTCCCATTTTATGCGGTCACATTAACATGTATGTGATATTTAAACTTGCCATGAATATGATGGTATTTAAAAAATGAATTCCGAAACATCGGTTTACTTTAATGTGAGACAAGAAAAAAATTTGATTGCTTGTAAAATAATTTAATACGGTTGAACTGGGCCTCATAAATGTGTCAAATATAATTTCAGTCTAAATAATCAGAGTTGGAAAACTCCTGCGTCATTGACTTTGTGAAAGTCGAACTCACCATAAATAACTCGCCCCTTCTACTCAACACAGATCCTGTCATGAGTGAAGAAAAAATAAATATAGAGAAAAGTGAATCACAGTCCAAATTGATTTCACCTGATGAGAAAAAAAATTCTACTGAAATTACATTACTACGAGGCTAATTGAGTTGCATGTAAATGTGAAGATGAATATCAAGTCACACAAAACTCACTGGGGAATGAGGACAAATTTCACACACGTTTTATGCTCTATGGAAAACTAGCCATAATTTCTTAAATATCTGAGATACACTCTGAGATTAGCAATTTTTAATTTCATGTTCCCGCAAAAAAATAACTGAAACAATTCAAGAATACCAATTCGCTCAAATACAGCAGAAATTGTTAGATAATTACGCACTAATGACACACCAGTCATTCTCGTTTGACTTTGAATTGTTCTCTTGGTGTAAATTCTCAAGATTTACTTCATCAAAAAAATAAAAAAAAATAAAAAAACAAGAACGAAAAAAAAAAATATACTATAATTAAAGCGATTGTAATTCACAATATGACGGATGCCCGTAAACCTTTTCTACGATCACTAGCACCATCGGCATCCACCACTAAAAGACAACACGACGACCACTACAAAAGTCCGCCGCAATAGAAGCGGCGAACTATTACCGGCGTGTATACCGGGTAGCAGAGTCCCGGCTTGTGACGTCACGGGAGTGGAGTTGGGGATCGATGCCCGAACCCAACATCCTCTCACGTCCCAACCTCCTACTCCATTCTACTCTACTATCCTTACGCAAAAACATTTGCTTCCCCGCTTCCCGTTTGCCTGGCCGGGTGTAAGCCGAAACTCCCCGAGTGAATGATATTATGAACGCCGAAGACATCCGGTCGTGAGTACTCGTGCGTTTCCGCGATTCAACGGTGAATGCTTCCACATTTTGTTTTCAGACGAAGAAAAGATATCAAAGTGGAAAGGGGATGCAATGAGGAAAGATGAATAGAACACCCGAGCAATTTTGTCAAAATGTTCTCGGGTGAGGGTGAATTTTTGTTGAGTGGAAAAAGCAATGTGTGGTCAGACAGATTCCGGAAAAATTATCATCTGAAGAAAGAATGAATATGACTCTGACAGTGAGACTGTTTACGTGCCTTGAATTTTTATAAAATAAAATCTATTGGACGACTATTATATATGTATTGTATCCACACGTTTGCGTATAAATATGTATATGTATACGTGCATCACATAAATATATGATTGGTGTTAATATCTTCATGTTCACTCAATATAATTCTGAAGAGTTTAGGATATATTAAGAAAAAGAATGAAAAAAAAAAAACAGCAAAAAAGTTTTCTTACATTTCTAGGTGCATTTGCATCTTGAAATGCTTGGAATTTCAATTAATTTGCATATATATTGCATGAGAACTGGGGTGAGGGAATTGAATATACTGCTGACTTTGCGGGGTCAAATAAATTTTTAATAAAAGTAGTTTGAATACAGTAAAATAATTGGAAGTTATTAGATATGAAAATATCATTATGTGGGATTCATAAGAAAGATTGCTTGAAGCTTCTGTGGATTATTTTCGCCTACAGCAGTTCCATCTATTGGCAAACCTACTGACTTGTCTCATGCCACTATACCCCAAAGATATAGTATAATGTAGAACAGTAGAGGATAAGTTTAGTAATCTCAGTCGGTAGTTTTGGAGCGAAAAAAATCAATTATGTTTCAATTTTTGTTTTTCAACTCTACGTTATATTTTTTCTTTTTTTAATTTTTGATAGTTATAATTATTCTACGCAACTCATTGACATTGCATTCACAACAAATGAAATTTTGATAAAAGTAATGAGAAAAATATAATTAATGTTATTATGGAACTTTTTTCCCAATTCGCAATGGTGCAAACATTGAAAAAATTAATTAAATTTGCTTAGTTTTCTCTTGCGATTTTATTTTTTTGAGCACACCACTTGGTGAATTTCTGGAATAGAAAAAATAATACGCACGTACCACCCGTTGCAGCTAACTGCAGTAAATTGTGCCATGCGCATGAAAAAGCTTATCTCAAACGTTATTCAGCACGCAAATGAAGAATCATTAATTTTTTTTTATAATTTAGGCACTATTTAATAGCGAGGAAAATTGTTAAATCTTCCGAGTATTTAATATTAAACCACTTGGTGCCAGACACTCTCTTGCAAAATTTTCTAGTTAAAATGAATTCCATAAATCAGTTTTGCTCTTTCGGATACACAGAGTGGTTAACGATGTTTTGTAAATATTTTCTGTTTCATTCAAATATCATTGGAAAACGTGTTTTTAATAATATATTCAAGATTTTAGTTCATGATTCAAATAGTGATCAGATGCGAAACTTTTATATGACTCTGGTGAGATGATAGGTGTGTGAACGTGCTCATGCCTCAGAATTCGCAAAGTATCTCATCAAAATGCAATTGCATATTCAACGATCCTTACGTCCACTGGAGCATTATTAAATGAAAAGAAAAAAAAAATGAATTCATAAAGGATAAAGATAAGAAATGAATGAAAATAAAATTTTATCAATGCATAACTTAGTCTGATGTGTGCTTTCAATTACAACTATCACAGAAACAATGATCGTATGAAATGTGTATAATTGAAATCTAAATATTTTTGGGTGATTCGAGTTGCTTGTTCCATTAAACAAATGATCATTATCATTCCTATCAAAAAAGAAATTATAATCATCCAAATTTTATTCTTCACTTTCTTATACTTCGAATATAAAATTGAAAACTTACCATTACGACGTTGAAGAATTTTCTGTATTTCGCCAGCTTCACTTCCGCTTTCGCTTTCACTCACTCCCATGATCAATTTCCTAGGACTTGATGGAACATTTGCTCTCTGAATTTTGAGTCTTTCATTTTTATCATCCCTCACATTATTATCACTTTGTTTTATCATCCAAGAATCATTTGATGGTGGTGGAGGCAAGGGTTTATTTGCATCATACGTCTCATAGATGATAAATTGCTGAGACGGACATGCCACGGTATTCCCGTAAATATTATTTATGCTGTTCTGATCCCCTTCATGAAGGCGCACTGTATTTTGATCATTTTTATCAGAGGGGATCTCTTCTTCAGTTCGATGTTTACGTGTTGGTGGTTCTGGCGCCATTCCATGCTTTGTCGGCCAATTGCCAGAGCCTATTTCCGGTGAATTTGATTGATTCGAAAAGCTCACTCGCTTTGTGCCCATTGTACCATACTCCACTGAACTACTAGAATTACTGATAAGACTGCCACGTTTAAATATTGGTGGTGGTTGTTTCTTATCAATATCAGCGTCATCATAAATAGGTGGAGTCATTGATTTTCTTGCATTCATAATCATATGATGTTTTTCTGGACATCCATCGTCTAGAGTCATTACTAATTTTCGTGGTAGTTGAAGACTTCTTCTTTCATCATTCCGGACAAAGTGAGGCGATACACTTTTAGACCTCAACTCTTTTGAATTTTGTTTTTGATTTAGTTGAGATTGATTCAATTCACGAACTGCTTGCTGAGGACGCACTACTAATACCGGTTGATTTTGTCCTTTTTGACCGGAAAGAGGTGGTTTTGCAGACGGATTAATAGTTGATTGCATTTGAGTGCGCCAATAAATTTGTTCAGGATTTTCTAAACGCTGTTCCCTTGGATTTTGTATCTGTGAATGCTTTAGATTCGACAAACTCGTTGATGAATCGTGTTTAATTGAATCAATTGTTGGAGAAGGTGAAGAATTGTGAATTTTCTTCTTCCAATAAGTCGGATCATTTCTTTCATCAAATTGATTTCGCTCGAATAATTTTCGCTGTTGTTCTTCATCAAGTTTTTTCAACTGATGCCAATAAATTGCTTCCCTGACTTCAGGTGAATCGGGTTCTTCACTTTTAGTGGATGTATTAGGTGAATTTTGTGTCGCTTTCTGTGACTCTAAAGCCTTTTGCTGCCAGTAAAATGCTTCGAGATGCTGCATTGTTTGTCTTTTTGATGGTGAGGATTGCTTATTGAGATTCGAACTATAAATCGGTTCTACGATTCGTGAACTCATCGCTGTATTTTGATTTCTTTGGACATAAATCGGTTCTTTTGATTGCTTGCTATGATTTTGCTTTTGATTTTGACTCAATGCTTCTTGCTTTGATACATAAATTTGACGGTGCCGCTGTTGTTCTTGAGACGGCGTTGAAGAACGTTGCTGAACAATAACTTCATGTTTTTGCTGATATTGATTCACCGGTGATCTCATGGGACTTGTCCCCGGTGATTGTTGCAAGCGTTTCCCATAAATATCCTCCATCGATATATTCCGATCTTGAATGACAAATTTCTGATTACCATAAATACCCTGCGGTCTGTCATGAACATTGCCACCATCTTTTTTGCGTAGTAGCAATTTATCTGGCCGGTCTTCAGAAGGTGCATGTGTTTCTTTTCGTACATCTGGACTCATAGAACGAGGTGACGCAACACGCTGAGGATAATCTTGAACGTAAATGGGTTGCTGAGTATTGTTAACAATCTGTTCTTTTGTCGGAGATGTGGCAGTCACTTGGCGATTCAAAGGCCCAAGCATTTTTCCGATATTTTCCTGTTTGGCTGGAATCAGTAACATGTTGGTTCTCGTGTCAGTAGATGAAATACCTTGTCGTTCAAGATTAATTTTTTCAGGTAATGCTTTCCTTGGAAGATTTTGTCGTTCGACATAAATTGGTTCTGGTCTTTGAATACTTTTATCTGAAGACTGAGGTGACAAAGATCGGCTTAAATTCAATACTTTTGGTGGTTCATCTCGGAATGCTTCAGGCGGTAATTGTTCCGATATTCCCAAAGTATCAGGTGATTCAGTTTTATTTAATCTAACAGCTACGGTTTTGTGAAAGTTCTGTCGTGGACTATTAGAATGACTTGGCGAGTCTACCATAGGAACAGGTGAATCCGGACAGCCGGATTCCATTCTGCTAGATGAACGTTGAAGTTGCGAATCATATATCGGTTCGCGTTTTGGTGAAGCGATCAAGATCTGATCAGTAGGCTGTGCTTTTCTTGGCTGAAATGTAGACATGTGCGGGTAACCAGATGTTTGCATTTGATTCATTGCCGACGATGAGATTGGAGTTCGACATTGAGTTTCTCTACTGTGCATTATTATTCTAGGAGGTGATATAGGTCCAAAGGAAGGAGGCGTCCCAGACGTACTCCTAGTGGATCCGTTTGGTGACAAAGTATTATTACACGATACAGGACTGGCAGGCGTTATGATGGTTAAAGGCGATGTAAATCTTTGCGATTGCGGAGATATTGTTATTGATGAGTTCGATAATGGTGACTTAGTTATGTCCCTTTGATTTGATGATTGAGTTGGTGACATGGAAGTTCTCGTAGTCCCAATAGGCGAGGGAATTGATGGTGACCTCACTCGTTCGCCTGAATTTTCTGTAGAGTCAGCACTCGGTGAAGATGTTCCGACATTAGCACGAAGTTTTGCTAGATTCGATGATAATGGAATGATTGGTGAACCTCGTTGTACGGAAGCTGAATCTTGGCTTGTATTGAGGTGTAAATGCCGAGGACTTACTGAAGATTTATCTGGTTCAAACGGTGATTTTGGTGGTTCGTTATAAATACGATCATCTTTTATTTGCACTCTGATATTTGAGGGTATTTGATAAGACGTAGAAGATTTTGTAGACTCATGGTCTGGTTGATCCCGACGATCATTAATACTATAATCTGGTGACATACGACTGCTATTCCGAGGAGAGTTTAAATAATATTCTCCGCTTTTAGAACTGCCTGGAGAAAATTCACTTTTTTGGCTCGAGTTGGGTGTGTAGCTCGAATCAGCATAATCACCAGATTTTTGACTGGAACTTGGTGAATACTTTGGAGATCGAGCCATCCCACATGTGATTTTTTGTCCATTTTGATTGTTAATAATTTGCCGATTCGCTTTTAATTGCGTTGATACAGGCGTCATATTAAAGCCAGAATCGATACTTTGATTTCGATTAATCTCTGTCTTTTCAACATGGTTGCCATTTCCATAGAGCTCTCTTTCATTCGTGTAGTTCTGATTGCCTGAAAAGTAAGTCTCAGGTTGATAATTGATACGATCCCCTCTGATGAATACACTAGGTTGTTTACGAATTTCTTCATGATTTTCGTAATTACTAAATTCCACTTTTTGCGGAATCGCCGGTAGCGGTCTGTCCACTGGATGTACCGCACGTGGTCTAATTAAAAATCTCTCTGAAGGTGGAGCTGAAATCCTGCCACTTGGTCCATGATTTCTAACGAAATGTGGTTGAGATTCTTGAAGACTATGTTTACGTTCTAAATTACATTTTCGATCATTATCATTCCTGATTTGTTGTTTGAATTTTCTCATGTCAGGTGAACCACTGATGATATTTTGATCGATCCATTTGTCCTCAACAGCTATAGAACTCAGTGAAGAATTAGCCGTGTACAATCTCGGTGTTCTTCGACCTAAAATATGATCTCTATCACTTTGAAGGAAATGATCTGGAGTACTCGTTGTCATTCCTTGATCTGGAAAGAGCTCCTGTTTAATTTCATTTAATCTTTCCTCTATTATCGTGCCATTCAAACTTGTATTTAAATTAACATTCCGCTTAATGTCTTCATTTAAATGCATAGTATCTGGTGATCGCATATAAATTCCATTCTGCTGATGTTGATTAAAATGTCTTTCATCCCGTTTTTTCTTCTCTTTATGCTCTTTCTTGTACTCCTTCCGAGAATCTTTAGGGGAAAATAATCCGGGAAGAAGTCGTCGCAAACCACCTTTTTTCTTTTTTTCATCTTTTCCTTTCGATGATCCGGGTTCCATGGTTATACCTTTGATTAATTCCGCGTAACCGTCACACTTTAACTCCTCCTCATATGCGCCCTCGGTAACTATCACCTTTCGAAGCTCAGTGTACTGACGTTTTTCATTCACAAAATTAGATTCAGAATCACTGATTATTTTGCTTACCTCTAGCTCCTCCTCATCGTCAGATTCCTCACTTGGAATAATAATTTTTTCGTATTCAGCATTCCCGACCCACTTGTCACCATTTAAATTTTTATCACCATCAATCTCATTGATATTAATTTGAAGACAACTATTCGTGGATGATGATTGCTTCAGAGTACTATCCTTAGAATCATCGTCTTCTAGATATTCGTCAGAAATTTTGTGTTGTCCTTCAAGATGCGAAATTGAGCCGATTGTACTAACGGTATCTTCAAGTATTTCATCAAATGTTCGTTTTTGATATTCTTGATTGTTCCTTTCTTGTTCTAGTTCATATTGATTATTATAAGCTCTTAATTGAGATTGTTCAACAACACTTTCGTGAGATGAAATGCTATCTATTTCTTCTATGTAAGATGATTTAGAAGATTCTGACGAATTCCGCCCGAGTTGATTTTCTAAAAATTCTCCAGACCACCTTTTCTCAATTTCTGATACTTCCTTGCTATACTTTGGCTTTCGGGATTGGTTTAGAACAACTTTTTCAGCACCTGATATGTAATCTATATCAATATCTGATGTCCGTGCCTGTCCTGCCTTTAAAGTTGGATCAAAACCGTTTTTAGTTAAAAATTCATTATCAAGAGTAACCTTAGTAATATTTTTGTTAAGATCCAAATCGGAAGTAGTTGACGTTTTCAATAAATGCTGATGTTGTACTGGTAATTTTTGTACATAAGATTCCGCTGTTTCTGCATTAATCTTTACCAAATTGCACTGGAGCCGTTTGATTTTAGCTTGGCTTTTTTCCAAACGTGCATAAGCCGTAATGGAAGCAGCATCGTGACATTTTTTTTCAGGTTCATTATTGTCGATGAATAAAATTTTCTTCTTCCCTACCGTTTCATGTTTTTGCTCAATAAAGCTATTTTTATTACCACTTCCTATGTTTTTATATGGCTCCGGTGAAATAGTCAAAGGAACTTTGCATATCTTAGAAATATCAGACGTAATTTGATCAAATTTATCGCAATCCACATTCGATGAATTATCAGCGAATTTTATCAGTTTCACTTTTTTATCATTCAATTTACTAATACTCTTAATTTTGTCAGCTTTCCATACCGGCAATTTTGACACACTTTTCGTTGTAAAACTGTTGTCATTTTTTTCTATTGACCCATTAGATTTTTCTTTATTCTTTTGAATTTTTAAGATTTCTTCCCGATTTTTCTCACTTCTCCATGTCCATGGCTTTTTTATTTCCGATCTCGTTGAATATTTTTTCGTGGATACCAATGATTTTTTTGTACCTTCAGTTTCATTAAGCACTTCTTGAAAAACAGTTTCATCCAAAGTAATTTTCTCTACCGTAAGTTTATCCACAGAAACAATACGTATATTTTCTTCATTTGTAGTAAGAATTTCGTCACTTGTTTCAATCTCATCAGCACTTTTGTGATTGAAATAACTATTTTTCAATGTGTCACTAACTGTTAACGATGGTTCTGCCATCCTTCACGCACCACTGATAGCCTGGAATCGCCTGAAATGCAAAAAAAAAAAGTTATAAATAATTACAAATTTGAAAATAAGAACTTAGAAAGCTTTCAACACAACGCATATTGGCTAATTCCCAAATCGTTAATACAATATTTATCCATTAACACTGATGTATTGAGTGGGCATTTTTTAAGTGGTACAAGATCCTTGTATAATTTAAATTTTTATCTTTTGCTTTTCTTCTATCTGCTTTGCCTTGTCACGAAGGCAAATTACCGGAGAAAAAACCAGCAGCGAATGTAAAACACGATGAAAAACATGAGCAAAAAAAAAAAAATAACAGCATCGCGTGATTCAATATTCTTGCATAAAAAACGTAATATGCTATTGCCAAAACGAATAAAAAATGTAGCGTCCAGAAGAGTGGGCAATCGACTTCAGGATACAACTAAGATTTTTCTGAAATATATAATCAAGTTGCAAAAATAAATTCATTATAAAAAAGACCGTAGAATTGATTGTGCTCAACATGACAAGTATCACGTGGATATCCTGAAATTATTATTTGTTTATCACAATAAAGTCCTTCAAACAATTATTGAAATAATAAATTAAATTATATATCAATTAATATAAACCGAGGGCATATTATACATGTAAATATTTATTGAATACATACGTATAATCAATGAAAGTATTGTAAATTTAATTAAACGCAATTGATAATTATCAGCAGACGTGCATTATGCGTTTCGTCATCGTCCCACTTGCTTTGCTTTCCCATCTCCCCTTTCTCACTCATTAAGTTCCAGACTAAACAAATTTATACGCTTCAATCGCTGCGGCATCAGAACCAAAAGTTCTATAGTGCACACCCTTGTCTCAGTTTGAACATATTTAATAACTTTATAAATGTAACCTTGTTATTAATTAACAAAATTTGAAAATGCACATATTATATAAAATAATAATTGAATGATAAATTGAAGTTGAGGAGCAATACTCAGACAGACAACTATGTCAGTTGAGATGAAAATGATATAATCAACATACTTGACAATGTCTATGATTAACATTATTTGTGAAATGTGTATTTTGTTCGAGACATTCCGAATGAAACCGACCAAAAAATATTCGTAGATAATTTCTGATAAACACATTTGAAAGAAAAAACGATTTAAAGATTTTTCCGTCTTTTTTGTTATTAATCTTTTTGTTTCTATACTTGAGAGTACTTTTCCTTACCATTTAACACTTTTCATGTATCTGTCTAAAGCATCATTTGGCTCGAAAAATGTTGGCACAAGATCAAACTATCGATGGAAAAAATCTTCGCAGTGAGATACGATATTTGGCAAAAAGATTCGATTTCATTGCGGGTCAATGCACCAGAATTTTTTTCAAAGTTTTTAATAAAACATAAAGATACGTAGAAAGTAGCATGTCTACAAATCCACGGAAATATATATTTTTAATATGAAAAGAAAAATTCAATATTGAATTGCACATTCCGAAAAGTCGACGAACCGTTTCTAACAATGACCTAATCAGCATGGATGACTTCATCAGGGAAATGCAATATTCAACAGTGAAATCAAGCACCACATATTGCTTTACGCGTAACCAAATCACACGATACATATTTTCCGCAATAAATCGGTAACTTTTATGTATATATCACACTTGTACATTACGCAAATTTATCTCCCACTTGTATAATAAATAGCCTTGTCTACGGTGAATAAAAAAATGAATAAAAAAAATTATGACAAAGCTGGAATACTGTCATTATATGTTTTATGATTGATTGCATGAAAAAAATGACATATATACATACATACATATATACATACATACATACATACATACATACATACATACATACATACATACATACATACATACATACATACATACATACATACATACATACATACATACATACATACATACATACATACATACATACATACATACATACATACATACATACATACATACATACATACGTACACTTAAATAAAAAAATAAAGATTGCGATATTAAATATCGATTGATTACTATTTACGTGGATAATTGATCATTTAAGTCCAATAACGTGAATATATCGCATTTAAAAATGTTTACCAAAGTAATATGATGATTTCTATACACAGAAAAAAATATTAGATCAAATTCTTAAAGGAATAAAATTGATAGCATTAAATTAAATCAATATTAGGTTGAGTCAATATTTAATTTCATCGATGTGAGACTCTTTTAATTGAAAACAAAAATTAGTGATTAATTATGTCAAGAATGTGAGTTCAATAAAATAATTTAGAATAATAATTTGCTGGATGGATTCTTTTATGATGAAAATGAACATTCACAAAGGCAAATTCTTGATTTGATATAATGTTTTATTAAAATCAATAAATCTTAAATTCTTGATTGAAATATTCGTGCAATAAAATTAAATATCCACTCAATTCCATTCTAAATTACTCAGTTACAGTCTATTTAAAATTGAATCGAATATTTGTTTCACTGTATTCAAAACGCCTAAATAAAAAATAACGAAAACAAAAATTTTTTTTAATATTACCGAACTTTTGATCCTATAAACACCACTTTACCATCGGAAGATATATATAATCCTGAAGAAGCAAACACAATCCAGAATGCGTGTCCCAATTCACGCTGTATTATAATAAATCACATCAATAATCATTTCATAAACCTTCAAAAAAAATTTAATTCGCAGTAACAATAATATCACTTTAAAAATTTAGTCTTCCAACTCTCAAAACACTAATCAGCAACATTCCTGATAACTGTCATCATTCCACTGACAAAATCAACCACAATGAGCATCATTCATTTACCATTTGCACTCATACGTGAATTAAAAATTGATAATAAATTTTAAAACCATAATAAAATGAAAAATAAAAAGTATCAGAGGATATAACACGTGCAATGAACGAAGTCTCTGTACTGACTGCGCAAGCTGTTCGTATAATCGCGCTTCGCGAGTAGAAGAGCGAGGAAGAGTACAGTATATAACGTAAAGTGAGACAGATTTGTATGGCGAGCTGCACAGAGAGGGGTGAACGAAGACAGGAACAAAATGTGAACATACCAGAAGTTGATGTGGTGCGAGTGAGAAATCATGCATAAAGTTGAACGTGAGTTTCAATTGTGTGAGGGTGTTACTGTTAACGCTGATAACAAGTTACAGGTATATGTGACGGTTATGTTTGACTGTGGTTCTCAACGTACCAGTTTTATTATATTCATTTTAAGTGAATATACCGAGAAAAATATTTAAATTAATTATATTATCAGGGAAATAAATTCTTCATTCACATATTTTACATTTTTATTTCACACAAAATTTTTAATAAATTCTTACAAATTTTGTGAATAATAAATTAATGTGTTTTCGATGATATGATAAACATATTGTCTTTCAACTTATACAACTTATCTCTGTACTGTATACAAAAGAATTCTGTGACTCACAGATAAGGTATATCATAGTCTTGAGTAATTGATATCTATCGGATTTTATTCAGATTAAATTTTTAGAAACCGGTATAAATATGTTTTCTTTTTTTCATTTTTATTTTCCTACGAATGCGAACAGACAAACTGCAGTGCAGATTTGCTCACGAAGGCAAAACTATCAAGTAAAAAGTCCAAAGAATGTAAAATGTACCCGAAACAATACGTTAAGATACATATATATAAATAAATAATGTGCAACTAATTTCAAGAATGTAATCGGTAATCGATAATACAACCCAGTTCTTGGATACATTCAAGAATCCATCACTGTATCCATTATTTCTATGTACTAAATACACCATTGTTGCTTGTTTTTATTGACAAAAATGCCAGAGGACTTTGCGATAATGTTTTTTGTCCACGTCATCTCATCAATTTTCAGGATATCTAAAACCTAAACGAAATTCCAATAAGGCGTTATCAGTGTAATGACGAAATCTATAGAAAAAAATAATGAAAAAAATTCTTTCACTAGTTGATAATAAATAAATATGATTTTAGGTTAATAAAAGACAGTCGGAACATTATTGTTCATACGTAGGCTTTTTTTTTTTTTTTTTTTTTGAATAACTATTGTACAATTATTTCTGAGACAACAATGGATGTGTTGATATTTTTGTTAGATGAATTAAAAGTGCTGGACTTTGATGTACGTGCCGCGCCTACTTGAAAATTACTCTGTAACATTATTGCACTTGGTAAGAGCCGCACTTTCATCAAAGTAAACTGCCCTATATGTAAAAATATATATGTGTATGTTATATGCATATACTTGTACATAGTATTATCTGATGCTTTCATAAATATTTATGCAAAGCAGATGATGAATATTGTGTGACATGATTTTCAACTGCGCATTTGATCTTGCACGATTTTAATTATAAAGTCTTATTTTATTCGAGAATGAATAAATGTTGTGGGTAATTGATTCTGTTCAAGACGAATTTTTATTAATAAAATAATAGACGTATAATAAAATGCCTTGGAACTAAAGTGTGAAGTTAGAGAGAAATAAAAGACATGACGTAGTTATATTTTTTTCAATTCTGTAGTCTAAATTGACAATAAAATTAATATCAATTAATGAATTGTGAGCTTCGATAGGAAAGACAATTGAGTCTAACATAGTTCTAGACTACTAAACAAATAAATAATATATTTACAAAGACAGCGTACAAGATAGACGACGTTATTTATAGATATTTTAAATTAATATCGGTTATCTTTAATGATCTTTGGAATTCTGCGGTAAAGACTCAACTTTAATGCTGAAGGAAACGTCGAGAACACAAAAACAAAAAGTGAAGATAGAAAAGATATGACAGGAAACGAGACTAGAGAAAAATTCGAGAGAAGGAACAATGAAAATTTGAGCACAGTGGGAGTTGCAAACTGAGCAAGTAGATAATTAGTTTCAGCAACTGAGATAATGTAAAAATGGCACATGAATTTTTATAATATATTCAGTATCTATACGCAGTCATGTGTATCAGATATTAATAAACAATAAGAGTAAATAATAAACGAGCACTTAAAATCATTAATCAAATATACAACTAATTTATTATTTCACAATTTCATTGAAATTGTATCATAGAAACTTTTTACTTCACCATTAGCATATCTCGTTTCAACTTAGTTAGCATTTTGTTATAATATTTATGCCACCTATTTATGTATACTTTTCATTATTTTTCGTTTAAATCACGTACGGTAAACTCGTAGAATAAACAAAATTACAAAATCTGTAGCCAGAATTATGAATCATGAATTAATTTTATAATATCTGTTCAGCAATTTTCTTTGTTTCTTTTTTTTTTTCTTCACGTATTTGTTTATTTTTTTTTCTTATCAAATTTGCATGGTCATAATTCTTATCATGTGTTGCTGATAGCAGAATAGCTGATACATTTTACCGACTAGAAGCCGCCACATGTATTTTGCCATTCGAGAAAGATTATTGTGTTGTTGAAAGAGATATAGATGGCGATCGTTAAAAGAGATTTAGGCCGATAAAGTAGAAAGTATTTGAAATCGAATATTATTTAGAGTGTACTTTTGATATTATTATATGCAAAAAAATTTAGTCTCTCCCTCATTTTAAATAAAACGACATTGTCCGGGTTTGTTAGGGGCCTTAGTATAAATAAAAAATGAATATATAAATTTAATACGATTAATTTGTTTCCAAAGAACACTTTTCAATGGTAATGTTGACCGTTGTGAGTTGCAATATGTTATGACGCAACAGAATGCATTAAAAGAACAATAGACACGCCAAGTCCCGAAAAAAACTGATAACCCCCGACGAGCTTTTTTCAGGCGTCTTATGCGTCAACAAAGACCAAAACATTGGTACCAACTACCAATGGAGCGAGCCCCGATCGCTAAATAGCACAGTAAAATTTTCTGTTCTGGCACGGTAAATTTTCATAAAGTATCCCATATTCAACCTTAGAGCAGCTAAGAAATTTTCATTAACAGAATACTATAACGCTTTGTTTGAAAATTTTTACTGTGCTGTTATAGAAACTTTACTTAGACGTTACTTAAAAATTATATCCACACTTATTTTAAATTTACTATGACTCCATATTAATTTTTCTTCGTTTGAATGATAAATATTTCTAAAAATTTCATTTATGACTGTTTTGTAGTCAGTTACAGCACAGTAAAATTTCGTAGATTTTCCTCTCCGTCTATAATCTTTAGTCTTTTTTAATACTACAACATCAGCAAAGAATTATACCTTAGTTTCAAAATAATATACGTTACTGATTTCTCTTTTTTCCAATATCTTGTACAACATTCAACATATAATATTGTAAAGTAACTTGTCGTATTTCTTTATTACAATCACTTATATAAGTGGACACAAGGGTTAGATATATATTCGTGAAAAAAGAGAGTTCAAATGTGTGGGCAGCGGGAGCAACAATATTACAAAGACATTCACATATAAAACTGGCCTTAATCCTGAAAAATAAAGCTGGCATACAATATGTATACATGTATATATCACAGTGATAATATGGACAAATTCTAAACCATCGCATTTTGTTCGCCACTCGCTTTTATATCTCAATAATTCTTATCGTTATTCCATTTACTTCTAACAAAATCTAACACATATTGCCTGTCTTGAATAATCATTTTACTGCATTTGAAAGCAGCTTCAACATTTAAATATAAAAATGATTCTATAATCCAAAGTCTATACTGATTGTTATTCAATAATATTGAAGTTGACATAAAAAAGAGGAGTATGAAATAATGATAAAAATAAAAATTGGAATATGACAAAAAAACTTGACTATTGCGTTATGTTTAGCAATGAAAGGTGTGAAAATTCTGTTACCAGGTGCAAACATCCTACAGCAACATACTATATTATGTTTGACAGTTTGTCGATACATCATATATATATAGGTACACTAGTTATCGAAAAATGTTCGTATTTATTTCTATAACATTCATTCGCATTCATCATTCAGATATTTTTAAATGCGAATTATTTGACTTCAATTTATAGATACAAATTTAATGCATGAATGAAGACGATTGATCCAAGTGAATTTATAAATTCTGCTTTTTATCATGTATAATAAACTGTGTGTCTGAAACGTCTTGATGCAATATACTGCAATTAGATAAGGTCACGCTAAATGATGAATAAAAAGACTAATTAAGCCTTAATATACCATCATTAGTGGTGCGAAATTAAATTAATTTAACCCTCGAGACGTTGCGTTTATTAACAAGATGCATCATTCTTAATTTATGAAGCTTATATATATATGTAATTTGTTTTTTTCAACATTCATTTTTAGGTATAAATAATTTACTCGTTGACGAAGGTTTGTTTATTTGTCACTGGATTTTTAGGGTAAGGGATAATAAAAAAATTTTTAGCTATTTTTTTTTCTGGACTGTACATTTACACGGGCGAATGGGTTTATTGGAAGGCTCGAGCTAGTCCGCAATGATTGTTCAAGCGAAAATCTGGGCACGGTCGTCTAGACGTGAATTTACTATCTCGTTTACTGTAATATATTACATATACTATCGACTTTATTAATACTCAAAAGATTTAAGCATGTATATTATTGATAGGAATAGAAAAAAAATGTTTTTTCAATGTTTCTTCAAGATTAAAAATTATATAACTATTCATCCTTCATGATTTACATATGAAATATATTTTTTTTCATAATTTTACGTTGCTATAAATATAATAAATCTAAAATTTAATAATTAAAAAATACACAGAATAATTTAAATTTAGTAATTATACAAAAAAAAAATTTTGTTTTTGTATTTGTTTACGTATAGTTAACCAAACGGAATAAATAATTAATGACGAGTTTATATATTCTTCAGTATAGAAGTGAAACAACCTATTTTAGTCCTATTCAATATTATATTATATATTACGCCACAATAACATTTGGAAGAAAGAAATATAATATAACGTAACACTTTATTTCATGAGAACGTAACAACTAACGAAGTCACGGTCGTTTAAGAATCCACGATATTATATTTATATATATATATAATCGTATATCTGTGTACGTGTGCGCGCACAAATAATAATTGTCTATGAAATGTCGAGTCACGATTTCCTTCCTTGTATATACTCAGATCAAACAAATACCGCGCCGCGATCGCTTCTGTATAACGACGACAGAGATATATAATTACAAGATCTCATAAAATATATCCATAAAAAAATTCAAAGTAATAAAAATTTATTTATATCATACCATATACATTATCAGCAATATTTTCTTATTATATACATATTTCATTGAATATATAATATCGCATGTAATATATAAAATTGATAAAAATATTGTTGAAATGACGAATGTCGTGCTGTTTAACAAACGAAATCATTGAAAAAAAATTACTACGCTCTCGCTAACTGAATATGTGATGTGTAATGTGTAGTAAAAAATACCTGAGTGACCTTTTGTGTGTTTATAATAATATACCTATATATTAGGGTGTGCCATTTTTAGGAAACTTTTTTTTTTCAACAAAAAAACAGGCTGAAAACTTACTGGACGGTGGAAAAATAAGCCTTTTTTAAGTTGAGCTTTTAATTTTGATATTTAGAGGTGCCTGTTTGTAATTTTCTATTTTCCATTCAAATAACATGGGAAAAAAGTTTTTTTTTTTTGGTATTTTTGTAGCTCGGCATTTGCGCATTATGGAGACGAGCTCATAGCACATTCTTGTGGGGAATTGAACGCGCAACAAAAAAGTTTTCAGCCTGATGTTTTCTTGTTAAAAAAATAAAGAATTGCCTAAAAATGGCACACACCCTACTATATCTATATACAATGTATACAATTTGTATTTATGTATAATGTACATATCGTGCACTACATGATGGTCATAAAAGTGACAACCTGATTCGTCCTCTGCAGCGAAAGAATGTGCCGCAGTAGTTGATGTATATAATATTTTTATGCCACTATACCCGCCTTTGTCCCGGTTTCCAATTTTGCTTTTTTTTTTTTGACCTGCCTACCATCTGGCTCCTTCTCAAAAATTTCATTCTTATATATTCTTCCAATGCTTTCCAGAAAATTATATACCCTGATGATCTCCCTCACCTCTTCGCATGTCATTGACGATCCGGAATTCGTAGAATTTAGTTTTCCTTTTTATACAACCGAAAAATTTTTTTTCAATTTCCACCATGACTTTATATAATTTTATTATTATTTTTATTTTCCAGTAATATATCTGTACACATATGTATATAGTGTGCATTTGTTGTAAATCTCAAAAGAAAGTTATATATTAAGACAGAATTTTTTGCAGTTTATTGTATTGAAATTTTTTTGTCAAGTTTATTAAACACAATTTATTTTATAATAATTTTAATCGAAATATTTTAGACGTATATTGATATAGAAATGATTATTAATAACGTTGGGTATATTTGTTATTTAATGCGAATTGATTAATTTAATAAATAAATATGAATAAATGTAAGAGATCAATTTGAATAATTATTTCTTTCAGAATTGAAAAAGAAAATTTTTATTTTCATTCTCTTTATTGTATTTATAACATAAAATGACTGTATATATATTATTATTACGATTGAATGTATACGAATGACCGGAAATGGTACGAGAAAAGCTGCAGCCTATAAATTTTTATATAAAAATCATTTCAGTTGTAGAAACGCAATTTTATTATATATATTAAAATGAACTAAAAATATTTAATGCAACTATTAACTTACTTTCGATTTATTTACATAAAATAATTAATCTTAAATTAATTTTCAACTATAATATACTTCATCATGTTTCTAATTTTTTAATTAAACTAGACTAACCAAAGAATATAAAAAAGCTGCGCAACTTAATACTAGTATAAAATATCCACGGATAAATTTAAAAAAATTCCATATCGAATTATATATAACAAGAAGGATATACAATATATAATGTAGATTTTAGTCAAATTAAACCTGTCAGTTATGACATATTATTTAACTCGACACTCATACACACTTTAATTTACGAATAATAACAAGTAACATCCGTCTGCGTAAAAACTATTGGCTTATATATATAGTCCTACATCATATATTGTTGATTTCAATTCAGTGTATAAATATCAATGGTAAACGTCAATTTGCCGCTACATATACAAGATCATCTTGATATGGTAAATAACAATGTGACTATTTATATAAATCACAGATTTTATTCCAACAATTTTCGTTGAATATACTACACAGAGAATACTCTCCGTCTTATAAATATTTAAATTTATTCACAAATGTATGTATAATATGAATGGATATGCGTTGATTTTTATCGTATTTTTCTTCTTTATAAATTTTTTTGTTCCCTTCAATGTATTGAAGTTTATTTTTCTACGTTGAAATATCCATTGAATGAACGTATTTAATCATTATCGTGACGAGAATTTAAATTTTATATTAATTAAAAATCAAAAAAAAAAAAAAGATATTAAAAGAAAAAAATGAATTTATTATCGATAATAAAAAAATTTGGCCTCGCTTTGTCTGTGAATATGAACATAGTATATTCAAAAATCTCGGTCCTTGACATTAATATATAATAAATGCTGTATATATATCTTATGTATGTATGTATGTACAAATCTCATGTAAACTTTGTGAATGAATTTAAATGGTGAAAGGAATACGTCTCCCTCACGTTTTAAACTTACTATTTTCGTCTCAGACGCATACGGCTCTCTTTTTTTACATTAAGGGGAGAAAATTATTTTAGGCACGCGCGCAAAGTTTTTCCCACAGATGAACAATTTGCTCGTGCAAGTTAAAGCTGAATATGCAACGCCGTCACGTTGAGTCAATGTTAAATCTCGTTGAACCCTGCAGCATGTTTATAAACTGACAGTTACAACCGGATACACAAATATACGGATAACACAAAGATTTTTCTTTTTCATTATCGATGGCAAATCGTAGAGATGGAGAGAAAAAAAATACAAAAAAAAAATAAATTTTACCTATAAATATTTAAAAAATAATATCATTTGTAATACTAAAGCAGTTTTCTAATTGTCAAGAATATTTATAAGGAACAAATATCAATAATAAATTAAACAAATCAATTAAACAATTGTTTAATAAAACTTTTCAATTATTTTGAATAATACTCTCTCACTGAATTATAAATAATTTTTACCTATAAATCATAAACAAATGATATCATTTGTAATATCCTGGAGGAGATTTCTAATTGTCAACAATATTCATAAGAAACGAATATAAATAATAAATTAAACAATAGAGTTAAATAAAAATTTTCAATTATATTGAATAATATTCTCTGATTAGACTATAAATAATTTTTTATTTGTTATAATTGTCTTGTGCATGAGTAAAACTATTATATTTAATAACAATTAAAAAATTATGCAATTTGTTAATATTTATTCAACAAACAATTATTTGCCGCAGTACAAGCGTGAATAATTTACAGTCAAATTTTGTAAATTATTATAATTTACAACAAAAAATATTTAATTTTAATTAATATTCAATATTTGATTTTCCAAATAAAATATAAAAAAACAGCTTGAGTGTGAGGGTGTAATTTTATTAAAATCCAGAATATTATTGTACACACATAACATGATTGCCACGAGGTCCCAACAAAAAAAAAATACATTCGCAGGCTGAAACTGGACGCTGACAGCATGTAAAACTGGTCTCAGGCGCGCGCAACACGTGAGAAAAGAAAAGAAATCGAGAGAAAAAGAGAGAAAGCAAGATGGAGGACATTAAAACCAGTGAAGAAAACCCAAGGTAAAAGAAAGAAAGAAGACGTGTATAAGGTATTATATTAACCATCAGTAAAACGAGCGAGAGAAGCAAAATGAAAATAAAAAAATAAAATGAATAGTGGTTGCGTGTGTAATCGCGTGGATCAACATAAGAGAAATAAGCGCGAGTTGTAAGCGCAATCATAAAATCCTATGTGCACTTGTATATAATAGAGGATCGCATTGCAGAAGGGACTGCGGATGTGCTATGAATACGAAGGATATGCCTAGCCTTTTATTCATTCATCTTTCTCTATCGTTTCATACTCTCCATTATACTTTCTTGCATTTCACTCGTCCGTTTACTTTTTCTATATAACTTTACACCAGGTATACAGTGTATCTCAAACTTCATTTATATCCCCATTCCATTTATGTAATTTATAACAAGAAACGTTAATTTTCTACAATATAACAAAATTATTTATTGTAGGATTTTAGTAGATATTTAACATACGCAATGGAAAATATTCAGGGAAACGATGTAATTAAATTTATGATTTAATTTACTTCTTCTTTATCTTTCAAGTTGTAACAATATTATATATGGATGTATATATTTTTTTTTTAACAATACAGAGGTTAACCAACGGCAGATGCACAATGAATACGAAGGAACTTACTTCTGTATACATATTTTATTTGTTTTGTGCTCCATGGCATTCAAGTTCAAGATACCAATGTCCTATACCTGCTGCACCGTTAAGAATAAAATCAGAAACGCTACACGAAGTCTCTTCAGCACAAAAGATTTCTCCGAATATTTCATATCTTCGAGTGACTACATTTTTGTATGTACATATATTGTATATTGTACACGCATTATGGTTATCAAATAACGATATTATATTTTTATATATGTTGTAGGCGATATAGAAAATAATGAACAAAAGATATAGAAAAAAGCTCTGGCGACTTAATGAAATTAACAGGTTTTATATAATAATTTTTTTATGTTTAATTTTATTTCAATGCATGAATATTTTTTCTGTGTTTGTGAGAAATTATGATAAATTATATTGTGTATAAATATTTTATTTTATAAAAATAAAAATTAGGGAAGTTATTTTTTTGTTTGATATTTTATTTTAGATGAAATATCATTTGTGTTTATTATTAATTATTATTTTAATTTATCGTTGATTATTTTCTGTGTAATAATGTGAAGTGATTGACTAGATTGTCATTATGTTATGTACATATATTTGTTTATTAATAAAAAAAAACCGTTGAAGTTGCGAAATTAAATGATAAAAAAAATTTGTTGGCTGAAATAAATTTAGAATTTTTTTTTTTTTTCATACTCACCATTATTAAAATTGTTTTGCGATTTATTGAAAGATAAATAATTTATTATTCAATGTCCTGAAATGAAATCCTTCAAAGGCACTTTATTACACACACACACACACACAACACACACTTATACACTATTCACTTATAGATATTCACACACGAGAATATAAATCTGTAGACTATTTCAGGCACAATAAAATCGATATTGCACTAAATATTTATTTAAATAAATACGTTACAAAACACTCAGTAATTAAATGAATTTTTTTTCGAGTGGTGTCATTGGAAATTAGTGAGAATTTTTTTATAAAAAATATATATTAAACGTTTTTTGTTGCCGCGGTTCGTTTCAGCCCGGCGACAGGACGACAACGGCGCAACAAGTGATCCATGGAGACAAAAATATAAGCATCCTGTAGTTCCTGATGGCGCCACTGCTCTCGAAACTAATGGCGCTGACGCAAGTTTCAATCAAAAGGGAATCTAACGGATTTTATTTGCTCATCTGTTCCCGCGCGTGCGCCAATCACCCTTGAAATATGTACTGTGATTTTTACCTTGAGATTTTTTTCTATTTTTTTTTCGGAATTTATTCAGTTTTGAAAAAATATACGTTACTAATGAAAAACAAAAGGAAGAAAATAATGATATTAATATGTATATTAATAATTAGGAAAATTATTATTGTGATTTTAAAATAGGTATTATATAATGATTGATTTTCAATTAATTATATTTTCCGTTATGAAAAGAGAAATCATTTTTGAAAAATTGGATATTTTTAGATTGATTTCAATATTCGAATATTGAATATACTTTTTATTTTTATTGTCACTCCGCAGATAATTTACAAATTGAAATTTAAGACTTTGAAATTCAAAATTTCGCGGTAAAGCTGAATATTTTATCTGTCGGTAAGACAGTGATCAGGTGATTTCCTAGAAATGCTAACGGATATGACGTATCTATAAAGTATTTTACATTTTCGTGTCTCAGCAATACGTTATTATTTTTTTTTTTTTTTTTTCATCTTTCTTTCCATGCCCGCGTCGGCGAAGTTTGGTTAGAATTCGTATTTGAGGTTATAGTTTGTCGGATTGATATTGCAATCAAATTTCGTTCAAAGTAAGAATAAAAATAATATTTACATTCAGGAATAATTAATTTTTTTAATGAAATTCAGTAAATAATTCTTAATTAGTATAAGAACAACAGAACATAACACATGAGGGTTATTCGAGTGTTTTGTTGGTTATGAATAATTTGCCTTGCACATCATTTATATTATATGATTATGACTATAAGATAATTGTTAAATATAATTTATAATTACAGATAAACCATAAAAATGAGTAAATTTTTTACAACTGGATCAGATTCGGAATCTGAAAGTTCATCGGAGGAAGAACAAATTCAACGAGCACCAGCAGCTGCATTCACGGTTTGTGTTACTGAATTATAACCTCAATTTGGGAAATGAACGAATAATTTATTTATTTTTAATATTCATTCATTAATTATTTATAAATTATTGTTTGCAATTCAGTTCAGCGATGAAGAGGAAGATACAAAACGAGTGGTCCGTTCCAATAAAGAAAAAAGATATGAAGAACTCACAAATCTCATCAAGCTCATTCGAAATTACAAAAAAATCAAAGATATGAGCAGCATGTTATCAAGTATGTTTTCATATATTGTACTAATTAACTAATTAATACTATTAATTATTGTACTAATTAATTTTTCTTTGCTATTAATAGGCTTTGAAGATCTTCAAAGAGCTTATCAAAAAGCTCTGACTGTTGTGATGAAAGAGGAAGGTGGATTGACTCCGCGTTTTTATCTTCGGTGTTTGATTGAAATGGAGGATTTCATTAATGAAGTATGGGAAGATCGTGAAGCTAGAAAGAATATGTCAAAAAACAATTCGAAATCGTTGACTTCATTGCGTCAAAAATTACGAAAATATAACAAAGATTTCGAAAAGGAAATATCAAAATTCCGTGAAAATCCTATAGAAGAGGATGAAGAAGAAGAAGAAAAACCAGAGGAAGACGTACCATCAGATGACGACCAAGATGGATTAATGTCATTTAAAAAATCAGAACCTGAAGTGAGCGCACCTGATTTATCAAAATTCAAAATCAAAAATGAAGCACAAGGAGGTGATGATATGAGTGAAAGTGAATCGGATTGGGGAAGCGATTCAGATAGCGATAGTGATAGTAGCGAATTTGATGGTCAGTATCAAAATCTTCGTGAACGTTTTATCAAAAAAGCTACTGACAAAGATGACGATGAGGATAAAATGAATAAAAAAGATCAGCGTAAAGAACGCAAAGATAAAGATAGAAAGAAAAAACGAGATGAAGATGACGGCGAGGGTGAATGGGAAACAGTAAAAGGTGGTGTTATTGTTCCATCGGAAAAGCCAAAAATGTTTGCGAAAGATGCTGAAATTACTGTTCCTGCGGTATTAAAAAAATTATTAGAAATATGTGTAGCGCGCGGAAAAAAACGTACAGATAGACGTGAACAAATAGAACTTTTGCACGAACTTCAAGGTATCGCTGAATCACATAATCTCGGCGTTGCAGTAATAATAAAAATAAAATTCTGTATTGTCTCATCTATATTTGATTACAATCCAAAAATATCGGACGCAATGAAACCCGAGCATTGGTCTAAATTATTAGAACGTATTACAGAAATGCTCGATATGCTTCTTGCTAATCCGGATATGCAAATAGCCGAGCATATAAGTGAGGATACTGAAGAATGTGTAAATCCGCCATTTAAAATTCATGGATGTATACTAACTCTTGTCGAACGTTTAGACGAAGAGTTTACAAAATTATTAAAGGAATGTGATCCACATAGCAATGAATACGTTGAAAGATTGAAAGATGAAAAGCAAGTTACAAATATTATTGATAAAGTTCAAACGTATTTAGAAGTACACGGCAGTGGATCGGAATTATGCCGCGTTTATTTACGTAAAATTGAACATCTTTATTATAAGTTTGATCCAAATGTACTCAAACAAAAAAATAACGAAATTGCAAATGATGTTGTTACATCAGTTCAGATTATGGAAAAATTATGTAAATATGTTTATGCACATGATAGCACTGATCGTTTACGTACTCGTGCTATTCTCGCTCATATTTATCATCACGCACTTCATGACAATTGGTTTCAAGCGCGTGACCTCGTACTCATGTCTCATTTACAGGAGACAATTCAGCATTCTGATCCACCAACGCAAATACTTTACAATCGAACAATTGCACATCTTGGATTATGTGCATTCCGTCATGCTAATATTAAAGACGCACATAGTTGTCTGGTAGACTTAATGATGACTGGTAAAGTAAAAGAATTATTGGCTCAAGGTCTTTTACCGCAAAGACAACACGAACGCAGTAAGGAAAAAGAAAAAATTGAAAAACAACGTCAAATGCCATTTCATATGCACATCAATCTTGAATTGTTAGAGTGCGTTTATTTAGTTTCTGCGATGTTAATTGAAATTCCTTATATGGCAGCGCATGAATTCGATGCTAGACGTCGAATGATTTCAAAGACTTTCTATCAGCAATTACGTTCAAGTGAACGACAACCGCTCGTTGGTCCACCAGAATCGATGAGAGAACATGTTGTCGCAGCGGCTAAAGCAATGCGTAATGGCAATTGGTCGGCGTGTAATAATTTTATCATTAATGATAAAATGAACGCCAAAGTTTGGGATCTATTTCATCATGTGGATAAAGTTCGTGAAATGCTTACACGATTGATCAAGGTGGAAGCATTGCGAACTTATTTATTTACATATTCTCATGTTTATGATGCGATTTCTATGCAAGCTCTTGCTGATATGTTTCATTTGAAACGATCTGAGGTACATTCTATCATTAGTAAAATGATCATCAATGAAGAACTTATGGCATCGCTTGATGACCCATCTGAAACTGCAGTGATGCATCGCAGTGAGCCAAGTCGTTTACAATCATTGGCACTTCAACTCACTGACAAAATTAATAATCTTGTTGATTCTAATGAAAGAATTTTCGAAATGAAACAGGGCAATTACTTTCCTAGAGGCGGAAATCAAAATAATTTCCGCGATCGTCAGAATTATAATCGGCAGGGACAAGATTGGAGCCGGCAACGACGAGATCGTGAACGTAATCGTGAAGAAAATCGCAATTACTAAATTTATATTCATTAACAGAAACAATATTGAATTAAATTTGAAATGATCTCAAAGTAAATTATTGAATAAATTTAATATTGGATTGTTGAAACCTTTTATTTTATTGCGAATTCAAATATAACATGGAAAATTCGGATTTGAGGTTAGGTTAAAAAAAAATGAAATATTTCATTAATCTAATATTAAATTACTCTCAAATTCAATTCAATATTTTCTTTAGTGTGAGAAAAAAATTGTTGAAATACCATATAAAGTTATGTGTATATGTAATTATACGCGTTTGTAAATAACTGATTATTACGTTATAAAATACTACAATTGAAAAATCCATGTTTCACAATATGTTTAATTAACATCGATGATAATAATACAGTGATTTTTGCAAACATGTAAATCTATCTTTTCTTTTAATTTCATGTCATTACAAAAAATACTTTTTTAAGAAAAATTAAATAAATAATTGGTTAATCATTGGAAACAAGTGCTCATGAATCTTGTATATTTTTCATGAGTGTATTACCAGTAAGTAAAGTGTCTGAAACAATTACAAGGCGTATACCCGTGGATTTTTCTATAAAACGACACGCTGATATTTCACCATAAGTAATACCACCAACAATACAAACAATAACTGTTTTTGGTTGTATAATTGCACGCGGACGATTAACTTTACATCCTGGCAAATTTATTAAATCTTCGAAGCTTTTTGGATCAGTTGATTGTGCAAGTGCAGTGCTGAGAAATTGCGCCTAAAAAATACAAAATTATTTAATTAATAACTCATTATTTACAATAGTAATATATAATATACTATAATGATATATGTTTATGTAATCCGATGAAAGTTCCTAATTAAAGTAATATTTATTATAAAATAATTTAGGGATAAATTATTGCCACACACATGGCGATTTCATTTTCATATAAATATTATAATTCAACGAAAAAAATTGGATTTAATTAAATAATTTTCACATTATGAATTGACTAATAAATAGTATAAAATATACTTACAATAGCTGGAATATAAGCACCACTAAAGACATAACTTGGACAAATATTAGATTTATTGTCTGTTTTTTTCGATTGATTTGGCAAAAGTTTCATTTTTTGTGCATTACTTGTCCATTCACCGCTCCATGTCGGTAATTTATTAAGTAAATTTTCTTTTTTATGTCGCAAAAAACCCGATGTCTCGAGTTTATACATTAAAGGTATATGTTGATAGCCATGTGCATGTAAATATGATTTTTGTATTGTTTGTAATTCACTGGATGTAATACCATCGCTAGTAATTGAAAGTAAACATAGTAAACGCAAACTTCGCAATGGATAGTCATCTAAAACAAATAAAATGAATAAATCAATCAGTAATAACTAATTATACTTGAAAAAAACATTTTTGTAATTTCAATTAAATTCATATTCAAACAAATTACAATTAAATATTACATTACAATACAAAAATATTTCTTTATCCCAAATAATAAATCAATTTATTGGTTATTAATGAATTATTCTTACTTTGTATGTAAAAAATAAAATAAACTAACCAATATTTCTTTCAATATAATCCAAACATTCTTTTCTCTTTGTACAATCGAGTATTGACTTTTCAGTTGATTGTAATGTTTCAAATTCAGATCCAAGTGCGCCAATAATAGCTTCACACGCGCCAATATGAGATGCTAATTGACGTTTTATTTCTGTTGTTTTTTGCAAACGTGTTGCCACATAATGTCCCATTTCTGCTAGTTTCATTCCTTGTGTTGATTCCTGCTCCGCTATACATCATTTCATCATTTCCATCATTCAAAATTATAATAATTATTATTATAAAAATAAAATAAAATATTTTATATACATTTTAATGACTTAGCCATTGCACGCAGCTTTGGAAACACATCGCTGAAGTGTATATCACGAATATCTTCATAAACTTGATCTTTTTTTATGTCCAATTTAATTTGTGCATTGTCAATTATTGCTGTACCAACATTTATTGGCGCTACCTCGCTCAATAAACCCAAATAAGAAACTGGAGTTAGTAAAGTTGACACAAGATCGTATGATCGATCCATAATAATTATACCACCAATTTCTGCATCTGTATTACCAGATTGTGTGCCTTCACGCATTATTTCTATCATTTTCAATACTTGTTCGCTATGTTTGCCAAATGTCAGCGTGAGTTTAGGCCAACCAAGTACCATTTGAAGTGACCAAATACTGCGAGCTAACGTTGGTAATAAATTTGTATCATGGTGATAAAATAAATCTACAAACATTGGCGTTTCTAATGACAATGCATTCCCATCAATTCGGATCAGTTCCCATGGCATTGGATATATTTTTATCAAATCAGCCAATCCTAAAATATTGAATAAAGATTAAAAAATGTAAAATTCATTATTATATTTTTCTCTAGAAATTATTCAATTGAATAGTAAATTGGGAACTTGAATTGGAAATAAATACCTTCTTCTTCAATAAGAGAATGTACAGCAGTAGGTATATGAGGTGTTACCAGCATATAAAATACTAAACCCGTAGATTGCAAGCTTTCAGACTGAATTTGATCCAGTACTCTTTTACAAGAGATAAGATTACTAGATGTTAAAAATATTCGTTGAGTATTGGTGGGCTTTAGTCCAGGTTCAAGTTTGAATATTTTATCAACGCCATGTCTCCTATTTAATAAGAACAATGAAAATTAACATTATTTATAATTCTAATATCAATATAAAAGTCACTTACTTCAATACAACTACACCAATGAATGCATCCAATGATTTCATTAATTTTTGTTCAATAATTAAATCTTTTTTCCCAGAAATTGAATCCAACACATCAACAATTTTTCGTTGACTTATTTGTTGCAGAGCATTTAGTCTATCATCAACTGTTATGTCCATTTTAAATAAATGTTTATATCATGTATGGATCATCTAGAAATACAACAAATAAATAAATCAATATATTACAAAATATAACAATTAATTCCCCAAAGTTATTTGTTACTACTTGTCTTTCATGTATATTTCTATAAACATTTTTACAAGCTAATTTCAGTTACTAATATATAATTTTTATACATTGTATTTTTTTTTTTATGTACTTATATGTTAGGTATGCATAGGTATATATACATACTCACCAAGAAACTTTGAAATATATAGTCAAATGTATATTTTGAAAATGACTATCAACAATTTCCTAAATCATATTATATTCATCCCCCAATATGTGACGTATTTATATTTTATGCCAATGATAAATTTGATACAACGCATTTATGTATATTTATTAAATATATTGACAATAAAACATTAATAATATTCATCAATATATTATTAAAGTGGTACAGTAGATGACGCCACACTTAAGATATTAATTTAGTAATTCTCATTTGGAAAACTTTCGTTGTATTAATAATCTCCAATTTTATTTTTTTTACTATTAAATCAAAATTTTAAAGAAAAAAATGTCTCCACTGCGTGTATGTTGTGAGTTTTGATTAAAAAAAAACGATTGTATTTAAAGTACGCTGAAATTTTCTTTGATTGAAATTCAGGTAAATTTAAGAAAGTTCCTTAATAAATTTATTAAATAAATTAACTTTCATACGAGACATGATCATTATTCCATCACTCGTTTTATCATTCCTTAAAGTACGCGTACTCTAACCTCAAATTTACAGCCAATGTGTAAATGGTAACCAACGCAAACTTGTCACACTTTTGCAATAATTAAATAATGCAAATGTCCATTGGTGAATTGTTCAATTTGTCTTGAAGAATATAACCATCAGTGGCGCTATATTCGACAGTTATTTACAATAATATGTTATGTATTGTCGTGTTGTCATGACATGACTTATGACAATAACAAGAAAGGGATATTACTCACGTAATCAGTTCATTTGGTAGTGAAATCCAACTGACGACGATTCAGTTAAAGACAATTAACGATAGTGTCTTTTATTCATGAAGAAGTTTCATTTATAAATCCTAATTTAATATTTTTATTAATGATTTACATTACATGAGCAAATAGATAACATTAACAAAAGCAACTTTGATATTCATCCAATTGTAATACAGTTATTTATTAGAAAAAGATTATAAATGTTCAATAAAATATTCATAAATTATAATTGCAGGTGAATGATGGCGTCAGCAGCGATGTCTCCACCGGAGGATGATGAATTGACTTTACCACGTGCATCAATCAACAAAATGATTAAAGAAATTTTGCCACATGTGAGAGTGGCAAATGAATCACGTGAATTAATTTTAAATTGTTGTACGGAATTTATTCATCTTCTATCATCGGAAGCCAATGATATTTGCAATCAACAACAGAGAAAAACAATAAATGCTGAGCATGTACTGCAAGCACTTGAAAAGCTTGGTTTTGGCGATTATAGTGCAGAGGCTGAATCTGTTTTGCGTTATTGTAAAGCAGTAGCAGCTAAACGTCGACGTGAAAGTACAAGATTGGAAAATTTGGGAATACCAGAAGAGGAATTGTTACGACAGCAGCAAGAACTTTTTGCAAAAGCTAGAGAAGAACAGGCAGCAGCTGAACAACAACAATGGCAACAATTGCAGGCTGGGGTCGCTCAAATGGCCTCACTACAGCACACTGATAATGAACAAGAAGATTATTCATAAACAAATAATGTATTATTGATACTTGAAGATTTACTAGAGACGAGGAGAATTTTTTTATACATGTAATGAATATACTTAATGTACGAAATAGAAATAAAAAATATATGTTCTTTGTATATTATTTATAAATGGAGACTTTGATTGAATACAAAAATATTATTAAGATACATGTGTGCTGAATTTAAATTTAAATTATTATTCTAAATCAATGTGATATCTGGAATTTTTTTTATATTTGATAAACGATATAATTATCTTTATGGCATTAATCTTCCATATTCTCTGCAAAAATGACTATTTCTTATGCCTTCCAATGCCTTTGTGGCGTAATGATACCTGAAATAATGTAAAGTTACAATTATAATGTCAATGAAACTAAATTTTATTTATTTCAAAATTGAATTTTTATTTCTGCTTCTCACCAAGTTTTTTCTGTTAAAGTAGATGGAGTCATTGGATTCCGTGGTATTCCATGAATTTTGCTTCGTAATTTTTCAATTAATTCTTTTTCATTACTGTGAATTATCGATTCATCACCTGTTTACAGTAATGTAATTAATGTATAAATATCGAGAAATATATAAATGATGCAAATGATTTTTCTTTACCTTGTGAATTAATTCTAGGAATGAGAAATAAATTCAGTTGTCCTTCAGTTGAACATGGATTCATGTCTAATCCACTGTGAGTTTGTAATCTGGAGTTAGCAAAAACTTTATCATAAAAATCCTAACAAAAAAAAAAACAATATATGAATAATGTTAATAATCAAATAGAAGTTATAACAACAGAATTAAATGAGAATTTATTTTTGAATTTACTTTCATAGTTTCAAGATTGTCTGGCATCAAATCTTGCAATTCTGCTTTATTGTGTAAAAATAATATATGTGGATAATATTCCACATAATCTTGATTCAAATTTGATGTTGATGATGGTTTTAACATTTCAGCAGTTTGAAGAAACCTAGCCAAACATTTTTAATATAAAATTTTCATATTTTATCAACTTTCAATTCAT
Organism: Microctonus brassicae; assembly: GCA_918226075.1. Lineage (NCBI taxonomy): Eukaryota > Metazoa > Arthropoda > Insecta > Hymenoptera > Braconidae > Microctonus > Microctonus brassicae. The sequence goes on along the minus strand of OW445482.1, from coordinate 7,664,994 downwards.
AAATTTTTTTTGTTTGTCTTAAATTACCTCACTAAATTTGGATCGACAAACCAATCTTGCACAAATATAATAATGTGGCATACCGAATATAAAAAAGCAGTAAATTCAAGTGACTTTAATTCTAAATTATAATCTGCATTAATAAATTCTGGTAGCATTGATGATGTTGAAGTCATCATTGAACTTGATAAAATTGGTTGAGTATCTAAATAAATAACACGATTTTTCGTCACATAAAAATCAATTCCAATCGTGCAATTGGATCCACTTTTATGATGTGTAGCATTTTGAACAGAAAAAATGTCATTTCTGCAATGAAACATTTTATATTAATATTATTTCCAATATAATTTGATAACTTGATATAAAATCCGTTCATACTTGGATGCAAGAAGTGATAATATTGTTGATTTTCCAACGCCTTGAGTGCCAAGTACACCAACGACTAAAAAATCTTGTTGTTCAATTAAATAATCTGACAGATTATCGCCAACTAATAAATCTTCATCCATAAATTTTTTACATTTTGTCATCTCAATGCATGACGACAAAAGACTTCGATCTATAAACATGAATCATATTATTCAATAAGAAACTTTAGAGGATAAAATTCATCATCACCCAGCTTCATTAGTAAAGTGATGATACTTGCATTCAATTAATTTCGATGATGTAGCTGCTTGTCCCTCTGATTCTTTTCTATTAAACAAGAACAATCGTGCAAAAAATAAAAATGCTTGTACTATTTTTTTATCATCATAATTATTGATTAGGTGAATTATATAATGAATATTCAGTAAAACAACATACTTTGTACCATTGCGTTGATTTGGAGATACAGCTCTACTTTCGCCTTCTCTAGTTTTTAATATAAAAGTTGGTCGATCAACAACTTTTATTGGTATCTTTGTATTATCAGTATTATTTATATCATGATCTTTTGTCATGACCGTAGTTACTTTTCGTGAAGTCATTTCGCAATGATACTAATAAATAATTATAATATAATTAAACAATTGAAATTAAATAAAAAATAGTTCAATTAAGATTTTGATAAAAATCGTCAACATATTTCAAATAAATAAATATTTTTTCCCTCCAGCTGTTAGAGGTTATGTTTGAACAGCTTCCACCTTTTGACGATTTTATATGATAGCATATAAATAAATAAATAAATAATGTAGGGTTAGGTTATCAGACTCACAAGTACACACAACAACTATGATACATTATGAAGCATTTCAAGCTACTCTGCTAATTATCTGACTCACTTTGATTTTCATGCATTATTTTATCTATTTTACTTTTCACCAGCTTGAAAAAACCAGTTAAGAATTTTGTTGTGGTTACTTTAATTTTTTTAAATTAACCAAATCTTTGATTAAAAGCAAAAAATTACTCTTATCAAATTAATTTTAATATGTCGTATATTTATTCAATGAATTATATTTGAAAGTATACATTAAAAAAAGGTTATAAATATAATCTCTATACAAATGAAAATTACAAAATTTATTCATCTATTATCATAACCATTTATGTGCGGTTTCAAATACAATTTTCTGCAAACATCAGCAATGGGAATGTCTGAAACAGGTGGTATGCCACCAGAAACATGTCCATTTTGTGCTAATGAACATTCATCTTTGATTGTTCTTATGTCATCAATATCTGGAGTCATCACCATATTCATAGCTGGATAAATAACAAAAATAAAAGTTGCTGTGGCAGTTAATACCCAAATAGGCAATGCAACTGCCCAATATTTCAGTGGCCAATAAGTTAAGCCTAATTTTTCATGTAAAAACTGATCAGGCACAACAGCCCACACTAAATATAAAAAGAAAACCATATTTGAACCAATATATAATGCATATCCATAGACAGATCTTGGTCTATATGGAGCTGGTGTATGTTTAGCCATCATTTTATTTTTCTATACAATTAATTAGGAAACTAAAAAAATATCAAATGAAATATTGTATTTTAATAGTGACTGTACACAGGTTCTCTCGAGTCAAATTCTTTCATAGTTTCAGTTACCAATGTTAGACTATCAAAAAATGATGTGAGACTTACTCTCACTTTTCTCGCTTCTTTACCAGAAATACTCCTGAAAAAAAAAACATAATCTTCATTAATCATCATTATAAATATTATAACGAATACATTGAAATAAATAACTTACACATTTAGAATATTTTCATCTACTAATAAACTTTTAATTACTCCACTTCGTTTAGGTTCACTGTCTACTCTCAATACTTGATATGCAATTTCTGCCTCTCTTGATGATGGAAAAGGTACTGATACTTGTCTGTATTGTTATTTTAAGGTTATGAATCAGATAATTAATTCACACAAATATTAAATCATATAAATATCACAAATACGAAATATTATCAGCATATTTTTATTGCTTTTCTTTCATTGTCAAAAGGATACACAGCTAAATCATTCATTGCAATTGATGATTTATAAAAGAAAAATTTTGTTTTCTTCTTTTTAAATTATCTTAAAGATGAATTAATTTTTTATTGTATCATAATAAAATTTCAAATGCTGACAACAATCACATTAAATTATAGAGTCACATAAATGATGAATCAAAATATTTGATGAACATCAACATGCTGATTAATGTAATAATAATCATAGTAATAACTATTAGAATTATTGTTATTATTATCAGAATGTTCAGACAGATGGCGTTACTATCGAGTAATAACAAAATGCGGGCGATATTCAAAATGAATTTATGTGTGTATAAGTCTCTGTATAAAATAAACAAAATAACAAATGGAAATCGTGTTTTTTTTTTTTTTTTTTTAGTAATATAATTAACGTTAGGTATAAACAATATAAATAAAATATCTAAGTTTGTGTAACATAAAAAATTGCGTGTAAATTATATTTAATTGATGTGATAAAAGTATAAAATGGGTCGAAAAAAAAGTAAAAGAAAGCCACCGCCAAAAAAAAAAGCAATTTTGCCTTTAGATACAGAATTTTCTTGTCCATTTTGCAATCATGAAAATGCATGTGAAGTCATAATGTGAGTATAATAAATAAAAATTATAAAGATGCTTAATAATAGCTCGTTATTTTTGTAAATTCTTAAATGATTTTTTTTACTTTTTTTTTTTTTTTTTTGAATTCAGGGATAAAATAAGACAAGTCGCACGAATTTCATGTAGAGTTTGTTCAGAAGAATATCAAACAAACACAAATTTTTTGTCAGAGCCATTGGATGTGTACAATGAATGGATTGATGCTTGTGAAGATGTCAATTAATATTTACATTATATATTTTTAAATCATTACATTAATACTATTATCAATAATTATTATCATTTATATTAATGATAATATTTTTTGTCATTTTGTGAACTTTTAAATAATTCTTCTCTGATTATTTATTATGTATTATTCTATATAAAAAATGATTCTATAAAGAAAATTAGTTTCTAAGAATTAAACATGCACTGATGATATTTCAAAATAAATTATTATTATGAGTAAATAATTTATGAGTAAATAATTTTTTTAAAAAATAATAAAATGGCAGCATTCATATTATATTTCAATTATTATAAATTTAATACACAATTATATCTTCTACATTGAAACATTAATGATTTTGAAAAACATTTGTAAAATAAATTCTTTTATTAATAAATATATATATTCAAATAATAGATACAAGAATATATATATACTTTTATGTGGTATATAATTATTCAAAGGGAAGTAGTAGAAGTCTATAGAATATTCTTGAACCAATAAAATCATTTTATACTAAAAAAAAAAATGCACATATGAAAGTAATTTTTCATGTGTGAAAGTACACTATAGAAAGAATATTATATTCATCATCAGTTTGTCCGAATGTTTTGAAATCATCGGTACATTCTATGAATTAATATGTACATATATGCACACATATAAATAATAATTGAAAATGTATAAGTAGGGTTATGTATGCACGTATACACTTGTATTAATTTCAGTAGGCAGAGAAAGAGAGAGAGAAGATATTTTGTGCTAACGGAAGTACGTTATGGGTTATGGCGTGGACAAAATGGCGCGGGGCCACCGATCGGTGTGTGTACACTCGGTGAAAAAAGTTTAATGGGGTAAAAATGCCGCGGTAAGCATAAGATCCTAACGCGTGCAAACGGGTTATGAAATATTCAATTTTGACATAGAATTTTTTTTTATTGTTAATGATTGTCACATTGTAATAACTATACAGCGTTTTATAATATAACGATTCATATAAAATAAATCCTTAATAATTATTAGTGGATTGAATGTTATTATCATACACTGACGATCTGTAAATCCGTGATTGAACGCGATGAACAACGACGCTATGGCGTCCGACTTGCGTATGTGTCATTATTTTTTATTCACAATTAGTGATTAATCATAGTGTCATATGAATTAAATTGCTATTTTGCCAATATCACAGTGATAATTATCAAATAACATTAAATATATTCATTGTCTCTAGGTAACTCTTGTTATCGAACACTTGGATGTAATAACAAACATTATTAAAGTTTTGTGCATTAGCCATTATTAATTTGACAGTTGCCACATTCACTTGATAATTATGTGTTTCTTTTTTTATATTAATAATATACAATCTTTAGTTAATGTTTATTTATTTGATATAAATATAATTGAATGAAAATGTATGAAAATTTTTTTTTCATCCATAACCCCAAAAACCAATGACTCACACTGTGTGCACAGTTAATTTCAAGTGTTAAAAGTATATTATTAAATATTGTAGTTATAAGAAATTATTTCTACAATATTACATGTGGATGGTTGTTAATGCAACATGTCAAACAGTTTAGATAGCTTTTTAACACGTATTGGAGATGTTACCATTGAACGTGTTACACCGAGAGGTAGTCCACGATCAACAGATCAAGGTGGTGGTTGTGATGATCCACCTATGAGAGCAAGTGTCAGTAATCCGTGTATTCAAACGACAAATGACGGTGTTGAAGGTGATTCTGATGATACAGGTGGTGAGACAAGTGATGGTGAGCATAATAAAAAACATGGCTCAATGGAGATAGATTATGTTGAGGAAATACATTCAGAGGGTTCAGGAGATGATATGGATTTAGATGATACTATTGATACGGAAATTGGTGTGAGAATGGATTCAGAAAGACATGACTCGGAATCACCCTGTCCAGATGATGATGTCGATGGTGTTAATATTCTGGATACACTTCCATTAGAAGGTTAAATATAATTTTTTTCATATTTTATCTGTAATACAATACTGTTGTTTTTGCATTAAGGTTTATCTATACTTTTGTATATTCTTTTTTTTTTTTCTTTAATAACAGGTGCGCCAATTGAAGGCCAAGAGGTGACGGAAGCAGATTTACTTGGCAAGCCATTGATGAAGGACGATGACAGTGAGAGTTTGGATAATGACAATGTTCATTCAGAAACGCAATCGGGTGATGAGGACGATGGAAATAAAAGACGAGGCGATTCAGATGATTCTGATCCGGCGAAAAAGAAACAGAAAAAAGATGATTCCGATGATCCTGAATTGAAAGCAGAGAAAAAAATAGCCAATATGCGACGTAATATTCGTGAAGTTATGGATGAAACGCAATTAGATGAGGCAACATTGGCAGCCCAACGACAAGAAATGGAACGTTTACGTCGTGTTCAAGAGCAACAACGAATAATACGTGAGGTACAACGTCAAATAGCGATAAATCGTCATAATAGCAAAACGCAAACGCGTGTTATAAGTCTATTACATGGAAAACAAAATGATAATGATATACCAATAACTGAATCATCTTCATCTTCATCATCGCAGGTCAAGTTGCCGAGCACAGTAATGTTGAAAGTGAATTCAAACACTGGAGCAGCCAACGCGGGAATGCAAATGACGAGTGGAATACAACCTGGACAAGCGTCAAGGCGAACAATTGAGGGTACACGATGGCAAAAAGGCAGAGGCAATTATCACGGTACACAAACATCAATATCACGTGTGCCAAATGCTCGTACACCAACGACAACAACGGTCGGTCAAACAAACATGTTGCAGCAGAGAATACGTATGATGACACCATCCGTGAGTATTTCACCGGTGGTACCTAAAAATGAACCAATTGATAGATCTGAATATTATTCAGACTCAGATATATCCGATACTGAGGCTGATGATGTTATATATGAAAAGCAAATGCAAACAATGCGTAAAGCCGCGGGTTTAATAAAATCACAAAAGCCAGGTAAAGGCAAAGACGTTGTTACAATTTCAAGTTCAAGCGAAAGTTCAGATGATGATTGTATAGTATTAAGTGATCCCAGTGGCGAAGAAGAGACTGATAATGATGATGATCCAGCAAATTCGGGTATGCACACTAATGATCGTTATAATGTTGCGGATGAGCACGGTAGAGTATTGGTTAATGTCGGTCATCCAGAAACAGAGCCTGATGTTTATCTTGCGCCACAAGTAGCGCGTGTTATTAAACCACATCAAATTGGCGGTATTAGATTTCTTTATGATAATATTGTTGAGAGCATTGATCGATATAAAACAAGTAGTGGATTTGGTTGTATTCTTGCTCACAGTATGGGCTTAGGTAAAACATTACAAGTTGCAAGCTTTTGCGATATATTTTTTCGTTGCACACCAGCTAAAACTGTATTATGTATTATGCCGATAAATACATTACAAAATTGGTTAGCTGAATTTAATATGTGGCTACCATATCAAGATCCAAATACAACGCAATATGATACTGGTATTATTAATCAAAAATCAGAACCTGGTATAATTGAAACAAAACATGAGATTAAAGAAGAAAATTCAAATCACACTGATATGTCAAGTATGTCATCTAGGCCTATTAGTACAGAATCAGCGCATCGTTCTATTCATGATAATACTCAACATTTACCAAATATCATTACTGATCCATACAGTCATACAAATTATGAAAATCATAACCCAATGACGAATTATTATTCGGATAATTTAATTAATAAACCCAGTGGAATTGATCAACATTCAAATATTCGTCATGATTATCATAATACTGTTTCATCTAATGCAATGTATAATACAAATATGGGCTCGTTAAATAATTATAAACACATGAAACAGGAGATTGATGGTAATGAAATGAATACAAAAACACCAGGTACAATTTTAAATTACGGTACAGACATTCAATCATCTGCTGTTATGCATAATCAAATTGATAATAGATCACAGGGCCAAGTATATCCTACAACTGATAATCGTAATTCTGTTATGTATCCAATGATAAATAATCAAAGCCATATGTCAGGTTATTCCGCTTATCAAAATATACCGTCTAATAATAATCTTTACGGTAATAATGCACAACAAATTCCTGGACAATCTGTCCATGAACAGGACGTAAAAAAAGAGCATTTACATGATAGTAATATGGATGTGAATATAAAAAAAGAGCCAAATGACAATTCAACTAAAGATGAGAGTTCATCAACTGCTAAAGATGAGACAAATGATGAGAAAAAATGTGTTGAAAAAGTTACCACACCTTTTAGCGTTGATACAAGCATTGGTATGGTAACACGCTATCGACATTTTCGTTTGCATATTCTTAATGATTCCCATAAAACAATGGCAGCGCGTGCTCGTGTTATAACAGAATGGCAAAAGACTGGTGGTGTATTATTGATTGGATATGAATTATACAGGCAATTGTCATTGAAGAAACCGAATAAAGCAAAGAGAAAACGTGGCCAGCCATTTAAAGATACAGTTGACGTTGAGGAGGACGATAAACATAAAGCTTTATTGGATGATATGCATGGCGCATTGGTGAATCCTGGACCGGATTTAGTTATATGTGATGAGGGACATCGTATAAAAAATTCTCATGCCAGTATTAGTATGGCGCTTAAACAAATGCGAACAAAACGACGTATTGTTCTAACTGGTTATCCATTGCAAAATAATTTACTTGAATATTGGTGTATGGTTGATTTTGTTCGTCCTAATTATTTGGGAACTAAAAGTGAATTTTGTAATATGTTTGAACGGCCAATTCAAAATGGACAGTGTATTGATTCAACACCACAAGATATTAGATTGATGCGTTATCGTGCTCATGTATTGCATGCACTTCTTGAAGGATTTGTTCAGCGACGTTCGCATTCGGTATTGCAAATTTCATTACCGAGAAAGGAGGAATATATTTTACTTGTACGTATGACACCACATCAGCGTAAATTATATGATACATTTATGAATCAAGTGGTAAAAACTCGCGCTGTACCAAATCCATTAAAAGCATTTGCTGTCTGTTGTAAAATATGGAATCATCCAGATATATTATTCCATTTTCTTCGTAAACGTCAAGCTAATGAAGAGGATGATTTGGATTTAGAGGAAACAATGGGTGATAAATCAACATCAGGTGGTAAACGTGCAAAAGCACGACAAACAAAAGGCGAATCGAAAAAAGGTAAAAAAGTTAATGCAACAATAAGAAATAAACCAGCTGCTAGTGTACCGCCAAATTCATCATCAACAACAATAAACAATGAAAATATTGAAAGTGAAAATTCACATACAGATAGCAAAGGTAATTATAGTAATTATCCACCGCCGCCACCGCCTCCATCATCAGCACCAATGCAAAATTCAAATTATCAAAATCCTGGACAACAAAATACTTATCCACAAGGTTATCAAAATTATCGATCTAATGATCAAACAAATTTTTATCGTAATGATCAACAAACTGGTGATTATAATAATTATTATAATAATCAAGATCAACAACAGAGATATCCAAATCAACAGTCATCATCTTTTTCGTCGTTTCCACAAAATGATATTAATTATGGCGCATCACCAAGTTACAATCGCAATCAACAGCAAAATAATTACCCTTCGACAAATGAACAAAATACAAATAATTCACAAAAATATCCGTCGCATTCAAATAATCAAGATTTTCGGGCAGAACAACAAAATAATACAAATAATTATGATATATCAGGAATATATCCAAGACAACCGTATAATTTTCAAGATCAAACAAGAAATTATCAAGCAAATGACAATTCAACTGTCAATCAATCGCAATATTTACAAAATAACAATAATCAACAGGCTAATTATCAAAATCCAATGAACAATCAGCCAACAAATGTACCAATAAATGATTATTCATCCTATGGACAATCAAATCAATCGCAAAATTATTCATCATCAACAAGTACAAATAATTCACAACAACAATTATATTCACGGAATGATAATTCATCAATTGGCTATTCGTCATCACAACAAAATCAAACTGTTCCACCTCAATCACATCAGTCCGCATCTTCATCTAGTTACATGGGCAATCAGGCAGCTCATCAAAATCAACAAAATTCATCGACAATGATGGCTACCCCAACAAATCATAATTATCCATCAGCACGACAAAATCAATCCACGGTACCAATTCAAAATTCTCCACACACAAATAATCCAACTCAAATTACTGCAAATATACCTGGCCAAAATCAATCATCAATTTATTCGTCAAATCAACCAACGCAAAATTCATTAATATCAACAAATCAATCGCACGGATACATGACTAATCAACAATCAACGCAATCGTCCGTATCTCAAAATCAAATGCGCGGTTATCAACAATCACAACAAAATCAATATACAACAGGTCAGAATCAATCTACGTCATTTTCATCAACTCAATCGTCAGGTAATTTATCTCAAACACATCCAGGAGGACACGGCTATTCTACCGATCAAAATCCAACGACAAAACATACAAATTATACGTCATCGCACCTTGGATCTGGCGGTAATACATCGCAAAATCCTTCATATCCATTGTCGCAATCATGTCAAACACCAGCGCCAGTTAATCAATCGCATAATTATCCTGCAAATCAACAAATTCCAATATCATCAACGCCAAATCCACAGCATAGATATTCACAAGGTCCATCGCAGAGTCAAGGTTCATTGCCAGCAAATTCATCGGTGAATTATACCAATGTTCAGCATAATACATCATCTCTTACTCAAACTGAACAATCAAATATGAGTGGAAATTATGCAATAAATCAATCTCAACAACAACAAACACAGAATTCGGCGATTCCAAATTATTCACCATCAGGTGGCAATCAACAAAGTCAATATAAAGGACAAGATGAGCATTATTCATGGCAAGGAAATTATTCACAGTCTGTGCGTCAAGATCAATGTAACGATCAGTATTTTAGAGATTCAAGCAATAATCGTTTTCAACAAAATAATTATTTTCCACAACAAAATTATGCACAACAACAGCAACAGCAGCCACAACAACAAAATTCATCATATGATTATGCTGGTGGACACAGTGGCGGTGAAATAAATACTAAAGTGAATGATAATAAACCATCGCAAACGGGAATGATTGGACGTGGTCAAATTCCTGGTAATTATGACAAAAATACAAAAGATATTGTTACGAATATAAGTGGTGTACAAAATCCATCTCAAATTCAAAGTAATATTGCATCCACCACAAATTACACTGGTGGCAATGATAATAATGTCGCTAAATCAATACAAAAAATGATTCCGTGTTCGGGCATGATTAATCGTTCTACTGTAACGGATATTAATAAAGATGATGATAAAGAGAAAGATAATGAGGTGCAATTGGATAAAGATAAAGAGGATAAATCGGACGATGAAATATTAACCAAAGACGATGAAAAGGATTTGAAAAATTATTCTGCTGGCAAAGAAGATCCTGGTATACCATATGATTGGGCAATTGATTTAATGAAAGGATATGTACCAGGATTAATTGATGCGTCAGCAAAAATGACGTTATTTTTTTGTATTCTCGAAGAGGCAATACGACTTGGTGATCGTGTTCTTGCATTTTCACAGTCGCTATTTACATTAAATCTCATTGAAGATTTTTTAGCTAGAAATAATATTAAATATCCAGAGGGTCAAACTGACGCTTGGACTAGAAATGTTAATTATTATAGATTAGATGGAAGTACAAGTGCATTGGAAAGAGAAAAGCTCATAAATGAATTCAATCATAATCCGAAAATTCATTTATTTCTCGTGTCAACGCGCGCTGGTTCGTTAGGTATTAATCTTGTTGGTGCAAATAGAGCAATTGTTTTTGATGCATCGTGGAATCCATGCCATGATACACAAGCAGTATGTCGAGTTTATCGATACGGACAACAAAAGCCATGTTATGTTTATCGTCTTGTCACTGATAATTGTTTGGAGAGAAAAATTTATGATAGACAAATAAGCAAACAGGGAATGGCAGACCGTGTTGTTGATCAATGTAATCCTGATGCGCATTTATCATTAAAAGAAGCAACGACACTGTCATGGGATTGGGAAGAGGACAGTCAAGTACAAGATTTTTCTGATGCAAAGGACAATTATTCTGATGAAATAATGCATCTTGTACTTGATCGTCATTCATCATTACTAACCAAGCAACCATTTCATCATGAGAGTTTACTTGTTGATCGTAAGGATAAAAAATTAAGTCAAGCAGAAAAACGATTGGCACGACGGGGTTATGAACTTGAAAAAATGGCCGCCAATTGTTCGAAACCCAGTTATAATTACATACCTGGAAATACTGCGACTCGTGGTGAGTATAAAAATATATTGAAAATTATTTTTCAATGATCATTGTATTTATTTTATTCTCATTCATTATTTTACAGCGGGTGGTTTACAAATACGCGCTATACGTGGTGGTGATACAGGCGTAACACCAAAGCCCGTTGCGTCTGTGAGACCGATGCAACAACGTGGTGCAGAGAGCGGCATTGGTGGTGCGCGTGGCATCGTTGGCAGTCGATGGATACCTGCTGAAGTATGGCAACGACAGGGTATGAGCGCCCAAGAAATGACTTTGCCGCTTGATGTTGTTATCCCAACCAATTCGCCGGATAAAAGTAGTATTGTGCTGAAAGCCGGTCAACGTGTAATGGTTCTGAAGAGTCCAAAAGGCATTTATATGCAGCTAGAATCAGGGAAAATAATTGCAATTAGAACAGCATTGAAAATTAATCAACAAAAACGCGAGGAAGAACCGAAAAAAAGTATGAATTTAAACTAATATTTTATAATTTAATTATTGATATTTAAACATATTTTTTTTATTTAATGTTTTTTTTTTGTAGATGCAGGTTCAGTTTCTCAAAGAAATATAAAACCAGATGTGAGCTTTCCATTGAGAAATAATTCAGCAATTTCAATAATTCCAAAAACATCGACAAATCCACCGACACCAACGCCAAGATTAATTTCCAGGCCTGGCAGTGGCGCTGGATTTAAACAACAAATTGATAAAGACGTCATAAAAAGACCGAGAAATATTTCAACACCAATTACAAAACCAAATACAAGTCAAGCAAATTTATCGCATCATCTGCCACTTCAAAGATTACCAAAATCTAAACACGATTCAATGGATCATTCGTCACTTGGTGAAAATTCAAATTCATCGGACAGTCAACCACGTACAGATCAGAGAGTTGAAGAGGTTCGCTTGGAAGATATTGTTGCTGAAGCAAGCTCAACATCAGATTACAGTCCAACAAATCCAAATCGTACAATCAACTCGGATATCGAATCGGGATTGCAAAGATTATGCGAAACAAAAACACAAGATTACGGAACAAATCCAATGCCAACAGGACATACAATACAAAATATACAATCGTCATCTCACATTGAAAGTGAGGGTGATATTGTATTGAAGGGCGATAACAATCACGTTAAACCACTTGAATTAATTGAACCAGAAAGATCAACACAATCAATTAATTATGGACATAAATATTCAAATCAGCCTGGAAATAATGATCATCATTTAAACGATGAAATTATACCAGAGGAATCAATTGTAACTGCACTTCCACTGCCATCCTCTATTCCATTAACGTCACAAATTAAACAGCAGCCACAATTGCCTCAAGATATTCACAGTAATCAACAGTTATTGACTCCACAATCGCCGTATTCACAACAAACACCTGAGATACCGAAGCCGTTGCCAGATACGAATACTAATCGTCCAATTGTACCTGCATCTACAAACACAACAAATAGAGCATCCATTAAAGAACGTTCATTAGACGGACAGGAAAATACAACGGCGACGGCGGCGGCATCAACAGTGACTTCTGATCCACACGGAATTTCACAAGCGTATCCATATGCGCAATATCCACGATATTATGACTATGCAGATCCACGATCTCAAAGTCTCACTGCTCCATATGGATCATATTTTCCAAGTGTTGGCTCACACTCAAATAATTCACGTGTTGGTGGCGATGTAACTAAATCACAGCCGGCTGACAGAGCAGCAAAATTACCAGAAGAAAGACTAACAATACCGACGCCAGCAACATATTCACAATCAACTGGTGCAATAGCATCGACGCCGTCTGTTGATACAAGTGAAGTTAAACCACAAGTAGTTGAAACTGCCGCTCCACCAGTCACAATATCAACTACAACACAAAGTCGAATTGATCCACATTTATCAACGGCATTTAGTCATCCAGCAAGTAGTAGATACACTGGTACTTATCCACCAACACCGTACGATCCATATTCTCAACATTATCCAGCGACGCCGAATTCATCTGCAGCTTATCCACCAACAGGTAATTTACAGTGATTATTAGGGTGTGTCATTTTTAAGTGACTTTTTTTTTTTCATCAATAAATCGGACTGGAAACTTACTGGACGGTGAAAAAAGAAGCATGTTTGGAAGGAAGCTCTTAATTTTAATATTTAGAGGTTCCAAATCGTAATTTTCGTTTTTCCATTTAAATAAAATGGGAAAAAATATTTTTTTTCGTTGGATTTTTGTAACTCGGGGTTCGCACATCATAGAGATCAGCCCATAGCATATTCTTGTAGGGAATCGAACGCTCTACAAAAAAGATCTCTTTTTCATAGAGACAGCCATTCTAAAGATACTCAAACCCAAAGTTCTAAATATATGAAATTTTGACTTTTTTGTTATTATATCGATACTAATAATTTTATTATTTGTTTCGAAAATTGATTTTCATCGGAAAACTAGTTTTAGTGTATTAATATTTTTGTAAAGTTGAAAAAAAAAATACTCACATCTCAGATATTTTTTTTTCTTCATTTTATTTACTATAAAAAAAATTATTTATAACTTATATTGAATAAATTTTATTATTATTTCAAAGCAATAGAAATTATGGTGTCTAAACAAAATTGAGTAATGTGACTACAATTATTGAAGTGTTTTTTTTATTACAATCTGGATATTTTTGTCGATGCTCTTTTACTACTTTAAAATCGATTATAATATAATTGTAGATCAAATTATTAAATATCAACAAAGTTTCAAAATTTCCATACAGTAATAAAAAAATAATTTCTCAAAGTTTTGAAATAATAATAAAATTAGTTTAATATAAGTTATAAATAATTTTTTTCCCAGTAAATAAAATGAAAAAACCAATATCTGACATGTGAGTATTTTTTTTCAGCTTTACAAAAATATTAGCACATTAAAAATAGTTTTACGATTAAAAATAATTTTTAAGACAATAATAAAGTTATTAGTATCGATTTAATGACAAAAAAGTCGAATTTTCATACATTTGGAACTCTGGGTTTGAATATCTTTAGAATGGCTGTTTCTATGAAAAAAGTGTAAGAGATTTTTTTTGTAGAGCGTTCAATTCCCCACAAGATTATCCTATGAGCTTATCTCTATGATGCGCAAATGCCGAGCTACGAAAATCTAAAGAAAAAAAAATTTTTTTCCCATGTTATTTAAATGAAAAAACAAAAATTACGAAAACCTACTCCTAAATATTAAAAGAAAGAGCTCCACTTTGAACAATTTCCTTTTTTTCACCGTTGTTTAAGTCTTCAGGCCGATTTTCTGATGAAAAAAAAAAAGTTGCCTAAAAATAGCACACCCTAATATTTATACATATAATGCAGAAATTTCATCAGCTGATATTGTTATATTTATTTATTTTAGGTGCACCAGGATATGGAGCATATGGCGGACCAACTTATAATGCCGATTACGCTCGTATGTATTCAGCATTTCATGGCCCACCACCACCAGCCGATCCTTATATGCATAGAGGTTATCCACCACCTACCACACATCCATCGAATTATTATTCGCCATTTTCTCATCCACCACCACCACCACCGCCACCACCACCTTATCCTAATTATTCGTTTTTGCCTCCATATCCAAATCCCAATATGCCCAATGAATCCCAACCACCGGCTCAGTAAATATTAATAATTATTATTATTATTGTTATTATTGTGTGTGTGGTGAATTTTTATTTCCATGCGAATATTCGAACATTATTGGATGAAGTAATTATCATTAATTATAGCTCGAAAGCATGACAGACTGAAGCTTTAAGATTACACAATGTGTTATAAATGATTTAATTTACAAAAAAAAACATGAAAGGAAAAAGTAATCATAGAAATAATTAAATATTCTATCATTATGAGATAGAATACGTGAAGACTTTGATGGTAATCATGGATAGTGCAATTGTATCATGTAATAGTTATATAGTTTGGTTTTTTTTTTGTTTTTTTTTTTCGACAATTTGCGTTGAATCATTTTCACTAGCAATGCTATTATACATATACATTATCATATGAAAATATTGTACTCACTTCTGATCATAACTGATCCTTCCCGCTGTATAAATTAATTGTTCTGTCATTGCTATTTTTTTTTCTTATTTATTTTAAAAATTGTAGCATTTTTTTTTTTTTTTTTTGTCCATTGCGAAAGGCTAATGATACATAATTGACATATTAAATATAAAAAAGGGCCTGATATAATAAATAAAATCAGTTTAAATAATTTCTCAATCTAAATATCGCACACAAGCATGACATAAATCGCTTCTTTTTATACAAAATTTTGTAAATAGAAAGTGATATATTTCAGAAATAGCATAATTTTTCATGAAAAATAAGTTATGATTTATTATTCGTGACTATTTTTATTCGAATTATTTACGTTTATTCAGTGTAATCAATGCGCATTTTTTTTTTTTTGTCATTAACAAAATATATTATAAGTTATATGAAAAATTATTTCGAAATGTAGTCAAGAGCGATGAAGATTTCTTTTTTTTTTACTATAAATATTATTAGACGGACAGTATTCATTTGCAACATTAAGCAGCCAGTACACACAATTTAATAGCATTCTCAGCCCAGTTGTGTATAACGTATAACTATCTAACGTTAAAATTTATGAAATAATTAAGTATAATTATTGGTAGTAAGTAGAATTGTTGTTAATTAGAATGATGTCCAATAATTAACAATTAATACGGTACGTAGATAATGAAATGGGGAGTGCTTCGATACTGTATTACGGTTCTTCATAATCAGTACTGTGATATTTCGTCATATAAAAACTCGTGCTAATCTCTAAAAATATTATTCATCATAAATATATTATATATATTCATTATTTGTTAAAAATAATGAATTTAAAAGAATTAATTCATTTATTGCACAAGTTGTCAAAGCCAATAATCAATATTATATATGAAAATTATTTTATGATAAAATATTTCAATGTAAAAGTACATTTTCTATATTATTTCATATTTACTTTTCAAGTTGAACTTTTACTTTTGTATATGATCATGTATATTTAAGAATGATAATGGTGGATTTGAGATTTCTTTTTTCATTTCTGTAAATCACGAGTTTGTTTTATTCATTGATACAACGATTGATATTTAAACACGAGCTCACGATATTTTATTAATTATCAAAATCGTATGTTGAGCTGTATGTATAATTATGTTTGCGCTCCCCGGCAAATAAAAAAAATATATATATAGATCAATGAATTAATACTATGCAATAAGCATAAAAAAAAGTTGGGTGTAATGTGTTCTGATTACATGTATTGATCACTGCTTCTTTTCAAATCAGAATCACTATTGATTTTTCGTCGGAATTTAAAATTGAAAGAAAATGAAAAAAAAAAAAAAAAAAAATGTAATGCATAAAAATTTATTGAAATTCATATTTATTGTGGCGAGGTGTTATATAGAATGTAAGTGTACAAAATATTGATGAAAATTGTCTGCGGTAATTATATAGCCGATGATTTTTTTCATGATTAAAAAAAAAAAAATTACTTATGAGCGCATAAATAAACAATAATTTTTTTTTTTTTTTAAATATTTATGCGTTCGTTAACAAACTTATTCGCCATTTACATTTTTGTAAATAGCCATTATTTACATTTCATATTTTTTATTTATTACTGTACTCAGAGAATTATGTCTTCTTTTTTTTCTTTTTTTTTTTTTAATTATGTGAGAGTATCTTTATGTATAAAATAAATCGTTTACACAGACTTGTATTATTACTTTGCTCATACAATAATTGTTAACATAAGATATACACATTTAAATGTGAATATCGTATTGTTTTTAAATAAGTATTGTTTATGACTTTATTACAGACCAAGTCATTTCGCATTATAAGCTTTATGTAAAATGCTTAAAAAGAAATTATTATTGAATAAGAAGAATATAGGGTTGGAATTAAACGGGATTACCCATTACAAGATTTTAGAAATGTCTTTTAATATAAATTCATCCTTTCCTATATCTTAGAATGAATTATTAGTAGTGAATTTGCGAGTTAAGTATTGTATTGTCGCAATTATTATTAATTAATCTATCAACTAATCAATCGGTTGTTGCCCTTCTGTTGTTTGTATTCAGTAAATTACAGAAATATTTTTTGTTAATGATTTCATCACGTTTTTTTTTTTTGTAACAAACAATATGATATGTGATTTATTTTTATTTTTATCTAAGCAAATTGCTACGAGTAAACAAAATTAGTCTTTTGTAATTAATATTAATTTTTTATTTTAACAATTATTTAAAGTGTAAGATAATTCATGATATTGAAGAAATATTTGAAAAGAAAAAATTTACAAGTTTTTGTTATTCCAAAAATAATATTATTTCAATAATTATATTGAAAAAAATGCTCTTATTTCTTTATACAAACTTGACTTGAATAAAGAAAAAATTTATAAATTCCCGCATTTGACATTTCAAGTGTCGCCATCTAGCATCTAGAAAGGAAGTAAAATTGGCAAGTTCTCGCGCATTTGATATTCCAAAGTGACGCCATCTTAGTTATTAGAAAGAAAGTAAGAAAAAATTCTTGTGACTGCGACGCTTTGTACTTTTTATATGTACTTGGTTTTGTTTTTTTCAGTTTACTAGTCTACTGTATGTATATTAGCTTGTAATATTATCTGTAATTGTTCATGTGCGATTGTCCAATTACACCGTACAACAATATTATCAAGCATTGAACGATACTTTCACGCGAATGCGGTTATTTATCAGTAGCGTACAAATCGCCGTTCGATTTGCTCGACTTTACAATCATCTCAAAGTTAAATCAGACATAAATTGTGTGATACGACAATTACAAACCGGTGTTGTAGTTGATAAAGAATTTAATTGGGGTTCAAAAAAAAAGCATCGAACGGTAAAATTACATTTCCCTCTCGACATGACTGATCCAACAATCGAAGAAATATTAGCACCACTTCGTGCCAATGTTAAACAACAGGTATTTTTTCCATATGGACAATATTCATGTTTCAGTATTTAATTATCAAATTCACGTGGCTTCGCTGACATATGGAGAACATAACCAAACAAAAATGTGCATAATTGTTGCAAAAAAAATCTAGAAGAAACATAAATGGCAAACATAACCTCGAATTGGAGCGATAAAAAAAATTCCATTGTTAAATGATGTTTATATAGATTATGTTTTTTAATTTTCTTTCAAAATATCTATAAATGATACACACTTAATTAATTTTGTATAATTTTCAGGGTGATTTGGTGCGTCAACTTAAAGCAGATGGTGCGCCAGAACTTGATGTTAAAAAAGCCGTGGCTGAACTTAAAGCTCGTAAAAAAATCTTGGAAGATAAAGAATTGTCATTCATATCAGAATCTCATACATTTGATAGATCGCGAATGGAAGATTTGCTGAAGCGACGGTTTTTTTATGATCAATCATTTGCTATTTATGGTGGTATCACTGGTCAATATGATTTTGGACCAATGGGATGTGCATTTAAAGCGAATTTACTCAATGCATGGAGAAGTTTTTTTGTGCTTGAAGAACAAATGTTGGAGGTTGACTGTTCAATTTTAACGCCAGAGCCAGTATTGAAAGCGTCAGGTCACGTTGACAGATTTGCTGACTTAATGGTAAAAGATGTGAAGAGTGGTGAGTGTTACAGATTAGATCATTTAATAAAAGCGCATTTAGAAAAGATTGTATTTGATAAAAAAACTGATGCTGCAACTAAAGCTGAATGCGAAGATATCATTGTGAAACTCGATGGTATGAATAAAAATGAAATGTCAGAGATAATGAAAAAATATAATATGAAATCACCGTCAACTGGAAATGATTTGACTGAACCTATTGAATTTAATTTGATGTTTGGTACACAAATTGGACCATCGGGTTTGATAAAAGGCTTTTTACGGCCCGAAACAGCTCAAGGAATATTTGTTAATTTCAAACGACTCTTGGAATTCAATCAGGATAAATTACCGTTTGCCGCAGCACAAATTGGTAATGCATTTAGAAATGAAATTTCGCCTCGATCAGGATTAATTCGTGTCCGTGAATTTACAATGGCGGAAATTGAACATTTTTGCGATCCTAATGACAAATCTCATCCGAAATTCGATACAATAAAAGACACAGTGATGATACTTTATTCTGCGTGCAATCAAATGGATGGTAAAAGTGCACAACCAATAACAATTGGTGATGCAGTCACTTCTGGTCTTGTTGCAAACGAAACTCTGGGTTATTTTATGGCACGTATTCAACAATTTTTATTGAAAGTTGGAGTTGACGCAAAACGTCTTCGTTTCCGTCAACATATGGGCAATGAAATGGCCCATTATGCCTGCGACTGTTGGGACGCTGAATGTTTAACGTCTTATGGATGGATTGAATGCGTTGGCTGCGCTGATAGATCTGCGTATGATCTTACTCAACATACGAAGGCAACTGGTGTAAGATTGGCTGCGGAAAAAAAATTAGCTGAGCCTAAAATCGTTGATGTTTGTGAAACAGTTTCAAACCGCGGTATTATCGGTAAAACATTCAGAAAGGAAGCTAAAATTGTATTGGAAACTTTGTCAACAGTTGAAAAAGATATTTTAGATAATATGGAAAAAGCACTGGAATCAATTGGGTCTTATGAATTGACTTTACTTGATGATACTAAAGTTAATATTACAAAAGAAATGGTTGCAATAAAGCGCTATAAAAAAACTGTTCATGTCGAGGAAATAATTCCTTCTGTTATTGAACCATCGTTTGGAATAGGCCGAGTTATGTATGCGATATTTGAGCATAATTTTAAAAAACGTGAGGGCGATGAGATGCGAACGTATTTGAGTTTACCACCAGTTGTTGCTCCACTCAAATGTTCAGTTTTACCTTTAAGTGGAAACGCTGAATTTATACCATTTGTTAAACAATTATCGCAAGGACTTACACATGTTGATGTGTCGCATAAAGTTGATGATTCATCTGGTAGTATAGGACGAAGATATGCACGTACTGATGAAATATCAATTCCATTTGGTATTACCATTGATTTTGATACGTTAAAAGTACCTCATAGTGCAACGCTTAGGGAACGAGACAGTATGAAACAAGTTAGAATTAATTTGGATGAATTACCGAGTGTTGTGAGAGATTTGTCATGTGGTAAAATTACTTGGGATAAAATTGAGGCGAAATATCCAAAATTTGAACAACAAGAATCTAATGAGGCTTAAATTAAATAAATAAATTATTATTTTTCATCTTCAATTGTGTTAGTTGTGAATTTATCAAGATTAATTGATTATTAATTTAATTGAATGCACTGATGTCATTTTTGATATTATATTTCAGCATTTATATTTTATAATATTTTTTACGACATGTGTGCGGTGAATTAATAAATCGTAGATGATATAAATTTGTTTATTTAATATTACTGCTTTTTTATTAGAATTATTTTTGGAAGGGATAGTGGAAGACGTTGAATTGTACATCCATATTATTGAAATCTTTTTTGGAACAACACAACAAACATTGAATTTTTTTCTTCCATTCATCTTCCTCATCCTCATTATCATTTAGCTTGTGTCGCAAATGTAAATTTACGTTTTTAACATCTAAAAAATATTGAATAAACGATTTAACTTGAATATAATTTGATATTGAGATAAAAGAGGCTGAGAATTATTGCATTGTTTCATTTGGATTTGATTGCATATTGCGAGCATAGTTTATAGATTTTTTATTACACCAAAATAAATTCGAATATTCGCAATTGTGGTGAACTAATAAAAAGTTTTTTTAAAAGACTGTCCAATATTTCTCGGTCATGCCAAATTTGTAGATATAAATAAACTATGGGAAATAGAATGACAATTACCAAAACTTGATGGAGAATTTTAGTTTGTTCATGAGTGATGATTAATATGCGAGAAATTATGTATTGAAATCGATTTCATTTCATTAAGAATCCTGGATCCTCCTGGATCCTTCTGGATCCTTCTGGATCCTCCTGGATCCTCCTGGATCCTTCTGGATCCTCCTGGATCCTTCTTAATGAAATGAAATCGATTTCAATTCATAATTTCTCGCATATTAATCATCACTCATGAACAAACTAAAATTCTCCATCAAGTTTTGGTAATTGTCATTCTATTTCCCATAGTTCATTTATATCTACAAATTTGGCATGACCGAGAAATATTGGACAGTCTTTTAAAAAAACTTTTTATTAGTTCACCACAATTGCGAATATTCGAATTTATTTTGGTGTAATAAAAAATCTATAAACTATGCTCGCAATATGCAATCAAATCCAAATGAAACAATGCAATAATTCTCAGCCTCTTTTATCTCAATATCAAATTATATTCAAGTTAAATCGTTTATTCAATATTTTTTAGATGTTAAAAACGTAAATTTACATTTGCGACACAAGCTAAATGATAATGAGGATGAGGAAGATGAATGGAAGAAAAAAATTCAATGTTTGTTGTGCTGTTCCAAAAAAGATTTCAATAATATGGATGTACAATTCAACGTCTTCCACTATCCCTTCCAAAAATAAAAAGACTATTCGGATAATGGGGAACATTTATAATTCTACTGAATGGTCCACTGTGCTGCCACAGTAGACGAGCACCTGAGGTGCACCGTGAGTGCACCAAATGCACTAACTGCTCGCTTGGTGCACGATCGGTGTGCGCATTTGGCTATGGCTAATGGGGTATATGTACCCCAATAGCATTTGGTGCACTCTACTAAAGGCTATACAGGGATTCACATGAGAACGCACTAGATGCATGCACGGTGCGTACACTTGGCTAATGGGGTATTTGGTTAGGAATTTTTTCTGTTTATCTAACTCAGGTATATGAACTGATGTGTTGAACATCCGTAGGATGTTGGTAATGTTAACAAAATTTTGTATTATACCATGAAAGAATAATTAATATGAATGATTTAATTTACCAAAGATTGATTGAACTTTCAATGAAAATAAATAATTTCGAATTTCTTCCCATGCTGAGTCAGGAATTATATTAAATTGTTACTTGTATTATTTTCTATCATCCAAATTTCTTCTTTGGAGCAGAGTAATTGCCATTTATCTCCAAGTGATCCATAATAAATTTTAAATGAAAAATAAAATCAGAAAAAAATTTTTCTATCGCATTCGTAATATTTCACTTGGATAATTTGAGAAGAATATTTCCATTCGATGTATCTATGAAGGAATAATATACAGAGAGAGTTGTTAATCTTTATGTTATGTAGATGTTATGGTCGTTTAATAATGAACAATTTTTATTGACTTGTGAATTATTTAAATGAATAACTTCGGCGCTTTGAAAATAATTTCAGCAGTACAAACTTTTTAAAGATTTACGTGAATTAAATAGAGTATGGACTAATAGTAAACTCTCGTATTTCTTTAATTCCAATCCTTCCATAGAAAATAATTTCAAATGATTTCGCGATCTATCAAAAATCAAAAAGAATATTATTTTTTTATCCAACAAAAATATCTACAATTTCGTATTTTTGATATTTTTATTACTTAATAATATTCACTAGTCGATCAATTAATATACCTCTTGATAATTGATCGAAAGATTCACCAACGATTCTGTTTATTTATTTATTTATTTATTTTTTTATGAGGGATAACAGGAATTACTTTTGTACAATTTTTTTATTGTTTCATTCCAATATATAAACAACAACTCTTCGGTTTATTTTTACTTGTGTAATGCTCGAAGGAGAGTAAAATTCAAGTTCTTCTGTTGCATAGTCTTGTGTTTTTCAGTTGCCATGAACAGATGCCAGTAGAAACGAGCCTGAGTATAATAACTTTTTAATTATCGACCAAGCCATTATGATGGTCTCACCGACGATAATTGAGTTGGCGTTTCTCTCGCACTTTCATTGCACACTCGTGATATGCACAAGCATTATATGTATGTATGCTCTTACCTCCCTTGAGGGCAATTGAAGATTTGGTATGGGTCGAGGGTACATTGCTTTTTCACAGTGGAGCATCATCTCTCAGTGTTGACGTGACTCGTCTGCATTCCATGTTCTTTAAATTAAATTATATAATAAATATAAAATTAATCATGATGTGAAATATATCTATAATATATTTATCTATGTGCAGATGTATGAATCATTGCTATTCATCTCCAAGTGATCTATAATAATAAATTTTAAATGAAAAATAAAATTAGAAAATTTTCTTTTTTCATCAGTCGTAATAATTTACTTGGATAATTTGAGAAGAATATTTCCATTTGATATAGCTATGGATATAGGATTAATTTACAGAGAGAGTTGTCAATGTTTCTGAACCCTTCCTTTAAAAGTATTTTAAATAAAAAATAATAATATAAATTTATAATGTCATTGAAAGATTTTTTTTTCTTAGAAAAATTCGTAAATTTGAAGTGAGGATATATTAAAGAAAATAAACAGATTAAAAAATATATACATAAAGTTTATTTTTGTAATTAATTTTAATAAAGATATTGAGGACATTTTTCATTGTGCTCTAATATTTTTATTGTGAAATTAATTGATTTGTTTTATGCGTTCATTAAAAATCCAATGAAATTTTTTCACGAATTAGTTTACTGGATAAAGTTTTTATTCGCAATTATTCAATGAATATATTTGATTAAAAATATTAAAATTAAAAAATAATTAATAACCGCGATGTGATGATAATATTATAGAAATTACTTTTGGATAACAAGCGACGACGAATGGAATAAGGTGTGAAGTTGAAAAGGCACGCAACTCTTGTGGCCTGAAGATAATTTCCATTTGCAAAGATATACGAGAGTTTACGAGTTGGTTTGTTGGTGTTGATGAGGTATATCTCTTTTCTTTCAACTCAGTCTTTGCTTTGTATAAGAAATATTATATATACACATATATATATATTGCAAATAAAAAAATACTACTTGGTTATTTCCTTTACTCTTTACGACTGCCAATAATTTCGGGACCGCATTTCTCTTTGCGTGGGAAGTTAATGGCATAAAAGTCAGTGTTGCAATTTTATATTATCAGTTCAATTGCAACATTTATATCGACTTTCACCATGGAAATTAAACAAATTAATATATATTAATATCGTATAAATAAACAGTGAAGTAAATTATCTAAAATCTCGTTGTAGATTAATTTATTTTTATATTTTGTGAACTTAGATTGAAGTTCGTCAGACGTAAAATCAGAATTTAGTGTGAATATTATTTACGAGGGCGTGTTGTTGGATTCATTGTTGTACACCCACGCTACCACCACACGAGAGCGAAAAGGAATTTTGCAATTGTCGATGATAAATAAATATACATGTATATGAAAGAAAATATAATAATAACGAGGCGCTGTGTGGCACACGCAAAGTCGTCGTCGTCGTTGTTGAGTTGTCCTCCTGCAGTGGGATAAACGCGCAATAAAGTGAGACTCAACAGTGAAATAATTTATATACAAAGGGTGTGAGAGAGTGAACAAAAAGTAAACATTAAATGAATAATAATAAAAATATTTTAAAGAAAAAATATATGTTGTTAGCTCGTTGAATTGAAAACTGGTTTTTTAGTAATTCATGCGCCCTTTATTTCAAAGTTCACTACTCTTATATATGTATTTATATATTTTTTGTTGTTTATTTATTATGAATTTTTTATTTTCACTGTTCGTTCTTTTATTTCATATATTATTTGATTTTTTATCCTTCAATTTTTTTTTTCTCGACTAACCACAAATCAATCTGACAATTTGTTGATACAAATACGAGAATGCAATTATATTTATGTATTAAGCGATGACTCGTTAGTTTTTATTTGAAAAAAAAATTTTATTCAGGTTAATGGTTTCACCTTAAGTGTTAACTGGTTAACTGACATTATATCGATGGCACTTGGAGATTAAAGTTTAGCATTATGAATTTATTTAAGCGTTAAGAAATTGAATGATTTGCAATATCTTTATCTTTGAGATAAATAATTTTGTATGGTATAAAAATTATTTAAATGTTTAGCATAATTATCCGTCATTGAATGGGAGTTCGATTGATATCTTCACCTTCGTCTTGTTTATTTTCTTCATCTTCCTGTCTGATTATGAGCTTTATATTTTCGCTTTGTTCTTTCATGCTGTCTCATTTGATAAAAATTATGCCAACTTTTTAAAAGGATCAATGGAGACGATGGGTATAGAAAGAGAGTATTTAAATATACGTGTAGGCGCAATCTCGATTATCCACAGTGGATCTTACAGAGGTAGTAGTAGCTTCATTCATTCGGTAGATGAGCATACCATGAGAAAGAATTGAGAATTATATTTACTTGAGAAGTTGAGGAAAAAATTATTTATATACAATATTGAGGTTTATTTATTTATTCTGTTCGTTTTAGAATTTTTTTATCTTCACTGTGGTGTGAAGCGAATTCATTTTGCCACGATTCGTTTGTGTGAATGTGTCTGAGTTGGAGATACAAGTGAGCCGACAGGCATGTATGAATGTATGAATGTCAACGTAAGTGAATTAAATTAACTCGCGTGTTACGTGGGATGTGGTGGAATATCAACATTTGTAAGGCAAAAATTGCAGTTTAATATAATTTGGCCATTTAGATAATATATTTCACTAGATTTTTCTAGTTAGAATTGTTTGTTTTAGGGGGGAGATACATATAAATGTGTGAATTTTACCTGATTTTGATCAGTTTTTTTTTCATTGAATAATTTGTTCAATCTTTTTAAAATTTGGTATTTTGTTTATATATTTTGATATTATATCTTAAATACTTATACTTAATACTTAAAATTTATATATTTTTTTTGTAAATACAAATACAAATGTAAATACAAAAAATATACATATGTGTAAAATATATAACAAGATATATATGTGTATGTATAGAATTATAAAAAAAATAAAAAAAATAAATATTAAATATAATACTTGAAATCTTAAATATAAATATCTTGAATAAATTTTAAATAAATAAAAACAAATAAGTAAATATATTATATCTTATATTATATCTTGAATAAATATAAACAAATATCTTGGAAAAAATACATTTTAAGCTATTATTAACAATTTTTATTTATTTTTTTTTAATTTTAAAAAGGTCGCAACAAGAGTTGGCAATTAGCGTGACATGTTGCTCTTATTGTATTGGTCTGAAATGTAAAAACCAAAATTCCGAGTGTTTTGTTAATGTTGTAGTTTCTAGATGAACCTAAAAAAAAATTAAAAAAAAGAAAATTTAGGCTTCGAAAAATTTTATAAATTATAGTTTCGAGAAAAATGCATTTGAAGTTTAAACAAATTTTTAACATGAAAAATATATTGAATTAAATTTTTAAAATTTGGCGACATATTCTTAAGGTGCTATACTAACATTCAATGAAAAAAAAAAAAATTACTTCTGAAAATTTTACATGTACTTCCCTCTTAAAAATCCAGTGAAGAAATCAGTAGAATTAAAGTAAAGAAAAATTATTACGATACTAAAAATTTATTTTTATTATTTCCGGGTGATTTGAAGTTTAAATATAAACTTCAAATCACGTATTTTTATTATTCTTTATGCATAAAATAAATCAGAAAAAATATTTGACATTATTTCATTCACATGGATTTTCAATTTGATATTCATTAAATATAAATTATACTACTGATACTACTTTCTATATTTATATTGCCAATCATTTCATGCATCAATAACTATTCTGCAACCTGTTAGTTTTTTTCAGTTCTACTTGCATATAAATTCGAAATCGTATTTATATTTTATTTCATTACATTTATTCGATTCATCAGAGTAAATTAAATATTAATTGATCAATGGATTATTTCAATCAATTGCATTTTAAATTTCATCAAAGTTTCATAACTGTGTGTGTGTGTTTTTTTTTTCTTTTTTTCAACAGTATATATATTTGTGTAGGTATTTGTTTGCATGGATGGAGTATAAATGAATTTATTGTTGTCAATTAATGTTATTCATTAGCGCCGTCACGCCATACTAGAATTACCGGGCAATCGAAGACGATGGGCTTTAACAACCGATTAACAAACACCGCGGTAGATCGGGACCACACAAGCGGGTGTCGATTAATGTATGTGTGGTGTATATACATACTTTTCAACTGAAATTATATGCACATAAGTATATGCATATAATTTCAGTTGAAAAATATTTGTAGAGAGCTGTTTAATTATATACTCTCTCTCAATAATCCATCAGATATAATTTTTATTTTTCCAATTTCTATTTTATTTTTTATTCTCTGTAGGGATATTATTTATAATAATGCATTGGAAGTTAGACACTTGTGATTGTGTAAAGCAGCAATAAAAAATGAAGCTTGGGTTATAAGGTCAAGTTAAGAGGGAAATTAAAAAAAATAAAATGGTTCAACGAATCGAATAAATATCTCATATTAAAATTTATTATATATTTATTCTACTTTATTTTTTTCATTGTCGGGTTTTCTATTCATCTTGTTTGAGGGAAGGGATAACATTATCTGACTACTCTCATAATTTACCAAAAAGTGAATCCGACGATGCACCATGATTGGAGGGTCATTGATTTATCGCCATTTACGTCTGGAATTCAAACGAGCGATATATTCACACGCACGCACATCTCACCATTGGTCTTGTCTCGTTTAGTTATTATAGTTTAGTATATAAAGTAAGTGTATATATATACTATATAAAATATGTATATACAGTTATGGTAGAGGACTTTTCAACCCTTTGCGCTTCGGCAATATTGAGTGCGAAGAGGTTTCCTCCTCCCGCGCGTAATCTTGTTTAAAATTTATTCATGATTCGGTGTATGGGCGAGGACATGGTTGAAACTGGTCGAACTGGTTGATGGTATGTCTTGGCTGTGGGAATTTGGAAGACATAAATTGTTTTTTTAAAGTTTGGTAGGTGCGTTGTGATATGACTGTACCATGCATATGATAAAATTACTTAACGTTCATATTTCATTATGAAAAAAACAAAAATAAAATATAAATAAAAATCGTTGTGATGTTACAGTTGAATTTACTGTTATAATTTTTCTTTTTCTCATCGAAACGTCATAAAATATCTTTAGATCGCGATTGGATATTTCAAATATATATTTATATTTACACACATGTACATTAGGGTATTTTTATTTTTTTTTTTTATTCTTTTTGTTTATAATTATGAATTAACTCTGGATTTTTTTTTTCAAACCGGAATATTTTTTTTTTTTTTTTGTATAAATTATCAGATTTTCAGTATTCACAAACAAAAAAAAATATCGCCTAAAAATGAAACACCCTAATGTATTGTACATATGTATTATATAAATAAATATGAAGATAAACATTCGCTGGATGCGTTCATACAATACTTGAGAAACATCAAACGCATTGGTTGGGCGTTTGCTCTTGTCGCGATGAGCTTCAGGCAAACTGCAAATGTTTGGTACATTGAAATTAAAAAAAAAAAATACTGAAGTCGACACCGACATCCAGTTATCCTCTCCAACAAGAAAATTCTCTCTCTTTTATTTATCATTATTCCCTTTACGTATTTAGTTATTTATTTATTTATTTATTTTCTTTCCTTTCGTTTTCTTATTAAATTTATTTTTACCGAGCTCTCTCAAGGTGATTTCGAGTACGCCAAGAGTGGTGCACGCTGGCACCTTGTCCAACTTGTAGGCGGCCACTGCTTGCCTGTCTTCATATCTTCAAGTTGTACAATGGACCAGCGTAGCAGAAGCGATGCAAAGAGGACGCGCGCGATATAGAGATTGAGGGGAAAAAAAAATAAATAAAGACAAAGTGACTCTCTATACTCGCCCACCCGACCAAACTAATAAGTATTGCCTCCCCCTCATCACTCCTCCTATCCTCTCACACATTGTTTCGTTGCCCACGTAATTGTGTACCTGGAATCAGGCATTACTTTTGGGCCACTTGCGAATTTTTGATTTACGATGTTATACCGCCTATTTTGTTTTATTTTATCTTTTTTTTTTTCTGCACTCTGTTTTCCATTATAATTCATCCTCTTGATAAATTTGAAATTGATCTTGTAGATTTATATACATGTATATAGTTTAAATGAAGAATTTTTTTATGTTTGATGAATTATTTATTTTTTTTTTGCATAAATTTGGATTTTATTAGTATCAATTATTGTTGTGAATTATTGCAGCTTGATTTGTTACTTTGAGTCGAATATTTGTTTTGAAAAATTAATATTTATTTTGAGAGGATGTTGGAATTACATGTTGTGATTGATATTGAATCGAAGTTTTATACAATTGCGTAATAAGTATAGTGAAAGAAAAATTATACTTATGGAAATTTTGCTTCGGTAAATAGTTTTATTTGGGTTATTATACTTGAGCGAAAATATTTTTTTAAGAATCTCAGCGTGTTCTTGACTTGCTTTTGTAACACTAGGTCAAGTGCACGTAGATGAGAGAGGCCGAAATAGAGAACAATTAAGAGGTTGACTTATTATATTTGAAAATGGAAAAAAATTTAGGCTAAAAAAATATAAATAATTTAGTTTCATAATTTCAGTAAATTCATTTTCTGGTTTCTAATAAATATTTGTTTATTTATTTGATGAAATTATTAATTAAAAAATCCAAAATATTTGCGAAAAATGTGATAAAAATATTACAAATCTATGATACTTTCTCAAAATTTTAACTCGAACTATCGCTTATAGTTTTCGAACGAATCATGGATTTATTATTATTTTAAGATAGTATTAACACTAGCCAAATGTCGCCCATAAACATTTGACAGTTTATCAAAAATAAACGGCGTCGATATACGATATATTGAAGATTTCGTCATCAAATAGTAAGTTTTCGAGTTCATTTTTTTTGTTTTTTGACATTCATATGAATAAAACTAATAGTGATATGATTATACAATAATTTTATAGATATATTAGGCCTTCTAATACCATATATATTTTGCAGGCAAATCTTTAATTTCATACTAATTTTCGAGGTTATGTTTTTTGGGAGAATATGTTTTGAAAGAGCCGGGCTGCAGTGTGATGAAAAAGCTAGCTTTATATGGTCCCTTAAAAAAGCTCTTACTAAGAAATCTAAAATAAATAATGATACAGACTTAGATACATCAAATAAAATTATATGAGTTCTTAAAAAGATCGTATCTAGTCAGATTGCAATGATTGATCTCAAACGGCTAATTTCATGAGAATTTCGCAGATTTAAGTGAATATTTTATCCAGAGTTTGCGTTATATAAAACGTTTTATAATTATATAAGATATAAAATTATGTCTTAACATTATTAGTAAATAATATCTTTGTTAATCTAAAATTTCAGTCCTGTAATAAGAACTTGGCTCATTCAAAACTTTGGGTGGTTTTTTCAATGCCCATGTGTTATGAAAGAGCCAAATTTAATTATTTTTATAAATGGTTAGAAGTTCAAAATTACCGATAATTTTGAAAAATGTTTCATGACATCGCGTACATAAATAAATGAACAATTACTTATTATACAAATTTTTTCAATTATTCATTTTCTCTTATATTATTTATACCTTTTTTTCAAAACTGGCTCTTTCATGCCACCCTTCCCCTATTTGCTATAGTTATATATTTATCTCTCGGAATTTCGAGACTCTAAAGTATATATTTTCTTTACAACATTCTTTTGACGCTTTGGGATTTTTTTTCAAACTAAAAACTCCTATATTTATTCAACACTTGGGTGTAAAGGGCTGAAATCGAGTTGATTTGACTGCTTCAACGCGACGTAACAAAAACAAATATAATAAAACCTAAGAAAAAAAAAAGATATAAAAAATAAAATGATGTATATAAAAGTAACAGGATACGGGTGCTTATATATACATACATATCTACACATCCTACAGTATATAATACAATACATAGAAAAAAAAAAAAAACAACGGAGGTGGACACATAGATAGATCGAGATGAAAAAAATAAAAATAAAATATTTATGTCCGCAGAAAACTAATCGTTTTTACACGTACTATCATGCACTTAATTTTGCATGCGTTGTCGATCGACGTAAATTGATTAGAGGTTGTGACGCAAAGTTTGATGATGAGGATAAGACTTTAGGTATATATGTGTGCGCACGTCCATCAAGAGATCCTTATTCTTATCCCGTTGGCTATATAGTTATTTCAGGCTGCATTGTTTTCGCGATAAATTTTACCATTGTAAGAAGTTATCGCGCATAAATTTTGCTCACTACTTTGGGTCCGGCGGCGGCGCGAGGCCACCACGAAATAAATTGGTCTTTATATTAAAGTGCGCCGCGACATAAATCCTTTGGGTTCATTGTATTAGTGAAAGAAAGTGTGGGTCAGTGTGAGATGAGAGAGGAGAGTTGGACAATAAGAGTGTATGAATTCATGTATGTACATATCTATATATGATAATGTGGGTGGAAGTCACATAAAGGTGTATATATATAAAAGTTAAATCGAAGGATAACTATACAATGTATATGTATATATGTGTACATGAACATTGTTGTCATGTCCAAATGACGAGGAAAATAAATAAAAAAAAATATTGTTGATTATTTATATGTGTGTGTGTGTGTGTGTGTGTATATATTGAAAATCAATGTATGGATAAATAATGTGTGAAAAAAATAATATTGAAGATAAAAATGAAGGGTAAATAATTTATTTTTGAATATTGTTATTCATAATATATCAAAATTTATTAAAATTTGAGTTTAATTAATTATTAGAGGTTGAAAATTTTTATTTAAGATTTTATTTTGAAGGATTTTTTTTTATTAACAAATCAATGCCTGAACGAATATTTTGTATTGTTGTGTTTGATTATTTTTACACTAGATATGAATAAAAAAAAATTTTTTTTTTTTGACTTTTTGATAAAGTTGGAATTATTCTACTTTATTCAAGAGGCGTTGAATTTTTTATTTACAATTTAAGTGTGAAAAAAATAATACTGCAGATAAAAAATAAAAAGTAAATGATTTTGTTTTTGGTTTAATTTTTTTTTATAAATTTAATTTTAATTCAACTTTTTTTTTTTTTTTCTAAATGTAAAAATATTATCTTCGATACAAGAATAATATCTTTGATTTATGAACACTCTTTGATTTTTATGGTATACATTGATTTGAGTATAGAATATAGACACGGAAAAAAAAAAAATTAATAATGTAGGAGTGGATTAACGGAAAAGAGAGTAACATATACGGTCTGTTTTATTGACTCAATTTGCGGTACATTGTCGTTTTAATGTGTACCACCATATATATATGAATGTGTGTATGTGTAGAGCCATGGAAAATTGCGATTTAAAAGGCGATCACCCACGTTGTTCGCCCAAGTTGAAATGACACATGTAATATATATTTGTATATACATACGTATATATATATATGGATTCTAGTGATCTTCCTACGTGTGTGTCACTGCGGTATATACTGAGTGTAGGGTGTCACCATCATCATTAAAGTGTGTGTGTGTTTATATGAATTTTTCAAGAACATTAACACTTTGGTATTATTCTGATTGAAAGAAAAAATTTTTAGTGAGAAATAAAAATTTTTTTCAACTTCACAAACCAGCAATTCTCTTTGATAAATATCACGATATTTATTTTATTGATTCAAGAGACAACTCATTATGGTTAAAATATTATTTTGTTTAGTGCATTTGAGTGCTTTTGAAATTGTGAGCGCAGTTTTGTTTATTTAGTTTCAATGAATGATTTTTTTTTTGGGCGAATTTCTTTAATTGATAAAGATAAATATTTATTCAAGTACAGAGATAGTATTAATATGAAAAAATTATTTCTAGGAGAAAATAGTCAACAAAATAATATCTTTTATTTGCTGGAAAACATTTTTATTTTCTGACAAATTGAACATTTTTTTTCTTTGTTGTAATTCAACTATTATTTAATAGTATACACTTCTCGAAAAAATTGAAAGATATTAATCAACATGCGAAATTTTTGTGTGATTTTCAACAGACTGTAACTCGGAAGAAAATGATTGCACAGCAAAATTAAAAAACGGAAATTTTAGCTCCAAGTGTCTAGTTTTTAGATCTGTTGAAGAAAAAATATCATCTTGTACAGTTACGAAATAATGTTAGAAAAAAGCGGCAAAAAAAATAATTTCCAAATTTTTGCGTTTCTTACAAAAGGTCTACTGGCTTTGGAAATTTTTTTTTTTTTGAAATTCCACTATGAAGTTCTTCTACGGAATTCAATGCCCTTCAATTTGATCACATGAAGAGCTCGGTACAATGATTTGTTATGAAGTTATCGTTAATCAAAGCAAAAAAGTCCTTTTTGACTTTGATAATTATTAACTCAGTCAATAATGATCGTACAAGAAATCGAAGAAAAGTTCTAGAAACTACGAAATATTCTCTATAAGACATTATGAGTGATTCATAACGAAAAAGTTTTTTTGAGAGCGATAATTTCGACTGAAAATGAAATGAAAAATCGCATATTCAAGGATATTAAGATAACATTGTATACCTTTGGATATAATGGTTGAAAATCACCAAAAAATCTCGCATGTTGATTAATATCCCTTAATTTTTGCAAGTAGTGCATATTCAGGTACTGAAATAAAATGTTGATAATGAAATTTAAATACCACAATCAAAATTCTACCCTTGAAATTATTTCTGATATTCTTTCAATAATCAGAACTGTGATATTATAAATTTAAGATGACACGAATGATATTATTAAACTAGTTACCGTCCTAAATTTAATAACAATATTGAACTTGACAGTTGGAAAAAAAAATATATCATAGTTAGGACGTTCAAGAAATAGATTAATTTGCCTCATCGTCTTCCATATCTTTAATATCATGAGTGAATGCATTGGCATTTGAGTTGTCAGATAACTCTTGACCAATGTCTACGGGACGTCTCATTTTCTTGTGTAATATATTGCCGAGAAACATATTATCAAATGAATTACATGATCTTCTAGATGTACTCAATATTCCCTGAAGATCTTTATCACTATTCGTATTCTAGAAATGACTTGTTGGACATTTAGATATTAATTTATCTATTCTTATTTACTAAGTTGTTACAAACACGCGATTTTATCGTTTCAGCCAATTGGATTTTAGTTAGCAACATATAAATATGTATATATAATTATTTCAATTGTTTATTATTATAGCTTTAATAGAGCAGTTATAGAACAAGTTGGAGTTAATCTTGCTTAGACTTTTCTTGAAGTCAAAGAGTGCGGCACTCTGTGTGTTTGGGATTTGTATTGCTCTTTTTTTTCATATATATTTATGGTAGCTTGTGTGAAGTGAGGCGAATCCTCAGAGAGAGCTGTTACGATCGTAGGTGGTCCTCTCACTGGATGCGCAACGATTTTAAATTAAAATTAAAGTCAAGATGTTTGTAATATGGGCTCCGCGTGTGCTCAAAAACTTCATACCACCCGCGTAATAATTTTATTGGTTTTTTAACCAATTCAGAGTTTATTACTTATACATGTCATGTATATTTATTTATATATTTATCGACGAAGATATTTCAAATTTTTTGGATTATATATCAGTACTGTAATGGTCGAATTAATGAATTTTTGTAAAATGCGCAAGTGACGTGATATTAAAATTGTGGTTTTTTTCTTTTACACCTACGTACAAAAACATGAATTTTTTGTTCCTGCCTACGGTTTAAATATGACTAGTGATTTATTAATTATGATACTGAAATTTAATGATTATTTATAAATGTGATAATAATTTGTAGAGGATTAATTTCAATATTTTCGTCATTTTCAAATATTAGAGTTATTTATTGAAAATTTTATTTTTCATTTCATATTTGCCGAGTTACTATTTTTAATTCATTGT
This sequence comes from Microctonus brassicae, assembly GCA_918226075.1. NCBI lineage: Eukaryota > Metazoa > Arthropoda > Insecta > Hymenoptera > Braconidae > Microctonus > Microctonus brassicae. The sequence goes on along the minus strand of OW445482.1, from coordinate 7,629,284 downwards.
CATGTCTGCGGCTGCAGCCGGCTTTTAATTAGAAGTATCTGCATTTGCCTAAGAATGTGGGGAAACTGCAGAAAACCCACATTAGATACAGCTGGTCATTGGTTAATATTATGTTGCAGCTCTATTTTCATGCAGAGCGTTGTTTCTTAATTAATTTTAAGTTATCTATCATGCTACTTATATTAAACTTTGTAATATTTTGTTGCTGGCCAGCAACTGTCAACTTATTATCTATTTATTATATTAATTCTACTCTTAATCTATGATACATTAGAATTCTACCTTAATCTAGTCATACTTCTCGTTGGAGCCGCTGATTTGCGGGGTCCAAAGTCGCGTCTAATTTGTTGATTTACAAGTAATCCAGATGAAATACCTGAAGGTCCAAAACGAAAAGTAGCCGGTGGTGCTATGGCAACTTTCGAAGAAGTTCTTTTGAACTTCATAGTATTTTTTGTTGTCATATTTAATGTTTTTGCCTTTTTAGGCTTATTTTTGGACATCGTCACGCCATATAAACGCCGTTTTTCTCGATGAAGATAGCTTCTAGCTGTTTGCTTTAATCGAGAGTCACCTCGGCAAACGCTTTGCCATCTTCGAGAAACTTTGGCGACGTTTAATAACGAACGCTCGTCCAGTTGTCTGAAAATCATTTGTGATAATTCTATTGGTAGAATATTTACAAAGTCAGAAGACGTTGCTGTGGCACCAATGATGCTCATCAAGTTTCCGAATGATTCCATGTTGCTTCTAGTCAGAGAAGTTGCTGAATGTGCCCTTCTTCCGAAAAACAGGCCCTTATATACCCGGTGATCATCGTTCCGGTTGACTTCATCAGCCAACCAGAGTTCACTGGAAAATCATTGAACCTTGCAACACTCATCCATTTAAATTTTATAGAAAAATAGAACTACTAGATGCAAATGCGGAATCGTAGAATCTTCTTCACGATTAGTGCAATATTGTAATATTAAATATACACTAAATTAAAAAATTAAAAATTGAGGAAATAATTAATATCGTTTTCTTTTTTTTTTTATTCGAATAATTCGAATTAATTTTTTTTTGGTGATATAGATTTTTTTTCTAGTTCACTTTCAATGCATTTAATTATAAATTCAGTATTTCAAAAAAAATATAGATGATTTACTAACTTAGTATAAAATTTTTCGAGTTTTTGTTGATAATTAAAAATATTTTCATGCGCCTTTCCTCATATTTAGTGGCTCATTTGTATGTTAACTAATGTTATTGCATATTATTGATACTCCCGTTTATTCATTGGAAGGTAAACCAACCGGTTGTGAAGACACGACGCTGCTCCTGACAATTAATCTCCCACTTTTAATCATCAATTTATGCTTGTTTATTCCTGTTTTTATTCCTTATTTTCAAGGACATCATTTGCCTTATTTATTTACTTATTACAGAAGCCTTATACGAGCATACAAACACCCACATGTTCTTCACGTTCTCACGAAACCAATTGGTAATTTATCGGGACTTCATAAATAAATTATCGTATATAAAGTAGAGAATGTCATGTTGCATTCTTCTTTTTATTTTTATGATTTCCTTATTTATCTCGTTGTTTCATTTTATTTTTTTCTTGCTTCGACTCACTCTCTTGGCGCCAGTCGAGGCACTGCTGACAAATCGAAACACTGATAGAAATTAAATACATGCATCATCAATGTGTTCCACCATATTTTGATCAGCATCATACATAAATATATAGTCCTACTTTTAACACACGACTGTGCACAAGTGGTCAATGAATTATGATCGCATTGGTCGTACAGTTAATTTTATTTTGATAAATTTCAGCAACAGTTCTAGAGGCTGTTGTTCATTAGTCATGGGTGCACCTAATTATGAAGGAGAAACAGAAAAAAAAATTCAACCATTGAAAATTATAATTATTTTTTCTTTTTACTTTTTTTTTTAAATAATAAAAAAAATATTTGAAGTCAATATATTATATAAATATCCACCACAATTATTAACTTCTGATATAATATATTAAATATCAGTATAATATATTATTTATGAATGTTAAATTTTCTCAGAGTATGAAATTGAATTAATTAAATGAGAGAAATTTTATTTTTATTTTCGTTTGTTATTTAAATTGATGGAAAAAACTATCGTTGTTTATTTTATTAGAAATAATTACTCAATTTATATAAAATTATTATTTTGTAAATCAATGACTGGCATAAAAGGTTAATTAGTTTTCATGATTATTATTATTTTTATCTATTAACAGTGAAAGAAATCGTTTATATATGGTTTGATTTTACGGAGCAATTTATCTCTCAACAGTTTTACCTAGACGACGTCTGTTGATCGATGTACGTAAATGAAAATAGCGTAACATGCTGAGTTGATGCTGTGGATCGAGTGAAAAAAAAAAAAATGAGTATATGAATCCAATGGAGATTCTTAGACATAAATAATTTATTTCCACTGGCCAATTAAGCTGAGGACGCGCGATTTCAGTATAATATATTTCGTGTGTGTATATATGCTTGCATGTATAATATATTAATATACATATGTATTTATAAGAGTGAGAAAAAATCGCATGCAAAGTGTTTATATAAAAGGAATATTAAGGTGTTTCATTTTTAGGGGATATTTTTTTTTTCTGAGCACATTCAAAATGTGATTATTTATGGAAAAAAAAAAAAATATCATACAGATCAGTTCTATGAAGCTCCTATATTGTTAATTAAGTATTATAGCTTTTGTAGTAAGATGTTAAATCAATAAATTTCAGTTTGAGGAAAATTTGATGTTAATTATATTCAACTTTCACCTTTCCAGCTCTACAACTCGAACACCGTTGGTCGGAGAGCGATTGCGGTAGAGAACTTTTTTGTAGCCAATTTAATGCCCTACAAAAGCTGTATAATCATTTTCTCCAAAAAAAAATTTTTGATTACTGAAAAATCGAGTTGAAGTTGAAAAAAAATTTTCTCGTATTATTCATATGAAAAATCGCATTTTTGAATGAGTGAAGCCTCCAATTAACTCAGAATTATTTTTCAAACGGGAATATTTTTTTTATTTCATTAATAATCAGATTTTCAATGTGCTCGAAAGAAAAAAAATATCGCCTAAAAATGAAACACCCTAATGAATATATAATACGCGCGAAAAAATTCAGACGTCAAAGTAGTGCGTTTATCCTTTTTGATTTACATGGGATGAAAGCTGTGCTTGAAAGCATTTCTTCGAAGGCTATGCGATTTTGGTTTGTGTGAAATAAGATGAATGAATAAAAAATAATAAATTAATAATGAATGATAGTTTGGATTGCATTGGAATGAACTTTGTCTTGCGACAAACTTTGAGCTGATATTTATTTAAATTGAGAGAACAAATTAAATTTCAATAAAATTTAATTAGTAAAACTATATTTGCACGTTAAAAAGTGTGAGTAATAAAAAAGTTTCAACGAGAAATGAAAAATGGTGTAATAGTTATTTGAATTTACTACTTGGGGGAATTGATTCATCGCGAATACAAGCAATGTGCTATCGTTAATGTATTTGATTAATTTATTTGAAAATATTAATATTTTTTATTTATTACAGGAGGGATTTATATAAAATGAAAAACTACAATTCAATTGATATCATTTTTGGCTATGAATATTTTCATGATTTATAAATTTTAGGAATAAGGTCATGTGTTTTTTTTTTTTTTTTTTTTTTTGAGGGGTGAATCATTTTATAAAAAATGATTATAATTGAATCGTTAAATATCTATTCAGGTCGATGAATTAATGGTTTGAAAAGTGATTAGATATGAATAAAATTCGACGTCAATTGAAAGAATTTTTTTTTGATTAATTCTTTAATGTCACATATTGAGTTTTCTTTTTAAATATTTAAGAGATTTACATGAAATAATTATAGTTGTTATTAATAATTTATTTCTGTTGACCTGATTTATTTGAAAGACTTATAAATTATTTTTTCGATGAATATAGTATAGAATTTAATTTTTATGAAGAAGAATGTACAGGTTATAATAGAAAATTTGTCGTGGTTTTTATGAAATGAAATTTTAATTTGCTTTATTGATTCTCAAATCATTTCGAAAAATATTACTAGTCTAGACGGTTAAAAAATAGATGATGTATTGATTTTTCTCACTCGTCGATTCGAGAGCTAATCAAAATTTATTCGAATAAATTATAAAATTATTTCTCACTTGAAATTCTGAGCTTCTTACTCTTCGTTCCAAAGTAATATTATTAAGACGAAGATGAATATTGCAGTTCAACTTCATTTATTATTTACTAAAACACCATGAAAAAAAGTTTCTTCTGAATTTTTTATGACACACCTGTCTATCATGGTAATATCTCAATAATATTGTTTTTTCTAATAATTTAAATAGCCTGAAAATTAATAATTTACATAATATTAAAATAATGCGACATTTTTTTTCGTATTCAATATCAATTATAGATTTCTCTCACTTTATTTATGTATGAAAAAAAAGTTCTTCTACTTCACAATAAAATGTGAAAAATTTCCTTCTTTCAAATAAGTGGAGAAAAAAAAGTGGGATCAAGTAGAAATGGAATTTTCCATCAGATTCACCTCAAGTTATGTACATTCGTTTAACAATTTTATTCATGAAAAGGTACTGTATTATTATTCCTCATGGCTCAACTGGTACATTGAAGAGCTTGCACGTTACCACATCTGACATTAAGTCAATCTCTTATATACATACTTCAATAAGCTCAGCTTCAATTCTCGTCCAGCGTTGAATCAATTTTTTTATTTATCTATCAATCACGAATTTCAGATTATTCTATACGATTATTAAATTCATTATTCTGCCTGTATTTTCATATTTTTCCAATTTCCCAATTAATACAATTTAATAATCAATTATCACTTGAAAAAAAAAATCATTTATTAATATTTATGCAAAAAAAAATAGTGAAAAATAAAATTCTTTGATTTAATTTTAATTTCAATATCAAATTTTCATTATCGTGTGTAAAAAATTAAATTCACAAACTATGTACTGATTTATGTATACAGTGATATAAATAAAATTACAAGTTGTTATATGGAATTTGACGAACAAAAGTCACTGATAAAATGTCGATGAAAGCAGTGCATTAAAGTTCATACTTAAGAGAAATATTATAAAGTGTATGAGCGTGTTTTACAAAATCAAAGTCGGCGCGTTTATACGAGCGGTTTATATATACATTGAATGAAGTTACGGTGTATATTCGATTGTTGATTTACGCACTGGCCACACTGGCGAATATATCGGTATCCATAATGCCAGTATGGAATTAATTTCGAACAAGATCGGCTGGACTTGCGAGCGTGTAACTATCAATATTGTGAAGAGAAGGTCCAGCGCCCTCTTTTGGAATGAAAATAATCGCTTGTCTGCGTATGCATATATTTATGAATATCTTTGCAATGTTTATTTTTTTTTTTAATACATACTTTTTATTTTCAATGATTATTTTTCCACTTACATTTATTGAATGTAATCTGTGGTAATACTATGGCGTTTATAAACATGAACACAAAATTTTACGTTATATTTTACTACTGGATTCAGAATTGAAATTATTTTGAAGCTCAGCAATTGTCATTTTTTTTTTTTTATATTACCCAACAAATAATGATTTATCCAGTAGTGTTTATTACTTCTTGATTTCTCTAATGGAAAATATAAATATATATCGCGCTTTGTCAGTTCATAATTTGTTTGAACAATGAAATAACTGAGATCTAATTAAATATTTTTTTGTTTAGTGTGGTCGGAGATGCACACATGAATATATTACACGAATTTAAGTGTGACATTTGTAATAGGGAGCTTCCGTGAGAGATTTGCGGGATTATGGAACAAGTCCCACGTGCGATAAAGTGCAATTCTAAATGAAACACGTGGTTGTTTATGAGCCGACAATCTGGTTGCGAGTAGGCGTCAAGCATTTTATGAAACGTCATGGAATTATGTTGAGTATTAACGTTCAGGTTTTGTATGAATGGTGGAGTATTTAGATCCGTTTCTAATCAAGTAACAGGTAACGAGAAGAAAACATTACTTGGCATTAACAGAAAATTATCATGAATAATTTGCAATAAGATGAAGCGCGTTTAAATTTTTAAATTATTATTAAAGTGTCGTAAAATATGATAATATTTCGATTGTTATTTTTTTTTATTAAGGAAACGGTGGCTAGTAGGGAGCGCTCAAGGAAAAACTAATTATTAGAGGAAAATTTTAATATCACTGGTAATTTATTAATTATGATACTAAAATTTAATGATTATTTATGAATGTAATATTAATTTGTAGAGAATTAATTTCAATATTTTCATCATTTTCAAATATTAGAGTTATTTATTGAAATTTTTTCTTTTTCATTTCATATTTGCCGAGTTACTATTTTTAATTCATTGTCATGTCTGCGGCTGCAGCCGGCTTTTAATTAGAAGTATCTGCATTTGCCTAAGAATGTGGGGAAACTGCAGAAAACCCATATTAGATACAGCTGGTCATTGGTTAATATTATGTTGCAGCTCTATTTTCATGCAGAGCGTTGTTTCTTAATTAATTTTAAGTTATCTATCATGCTACTTATATTAAACTTTGTAATATTTTGTTGCTGGCCAGCAACTGTCAACTTATTATCTATTTATTATATTAATTCTACTCTTAATCTATGATACATTAGAATTCTACCTTAATCTAGTCATACTTCTCGTTGGAGCCGCTGATTTGCGGGGTCCAAAGTCGCGTCTAATTTGTTGATTTACAAGTAATCCAGATGAAATACCTGAAGGTCCAAAACGAAAAGTAGCCGGTGGTGCTATGGCAACTTTCGAAGAAGTTCTTTTGAACTTCATAGTATTTTTTGTTGTCATATTTAATGTTTTTGCCTTTTTAGGCTTATTTTTGGACATCGTCACGCCATATAAACGCCGTTTTTCTCGATGAAGATAGCTTCTAGCTGTTTGCTTTAATCGAGAGTCACCTCGGCAAACGCTTTGCCATCTTCGAGAAACTTTGGCGACGTTTAATAACGAACGCTCGTCCAGTTGTCTGAAAATCATTTGTGATAATTCTATTGGTAGAATATTTACAAAGTCAGAAGACGTTGCTGTGGCACCAATGATGCTCATCAAGTTTCCGAATGATTCCATGTTGCTTCTAGTCAGAGAAGTTGCTGAATGTGCCCTTCTTCCGAAAAACAGGCCCTTATATACCCGGTGATCATCGTTCCGGTTGACTTCATCAGCCAACCAGAGTTCACTGGAAAATCATTGAACCTTGCAACACTCATCCATTTAAATTTTATAGAAAAACTAGTTGACCCGTCAAACGTTGTTTTGCTATATAAATTATTTCCAGTGAATATTTTGGAAATTAATTTATACACATATATTTGTATTTATACATACATAAATTATTATAAAAAAAATATAAAAATATTTGGTAGTTGAAAAAAAAAGGAATTATTACAGAACTAATATCGCTATTAAAAATCGGGGTTTGGTGGTGGAAGGGTGAAAATTAAGGGTTATATGTATTTTTAATGGCAAATCATAAAAAAATAAAAATAGGAAATTTTGTCCAATAAATAAAAAATAAATTTTTAGGTGAGCCACCTATTATAAAGTTATTAAACTGAGAATAAAATTATTATTTTCGTCTTTGCCTGAAGGGAAATTATGACAAAGCGGGGGGAGAAAAAATATAAAAAACGAATAAAATAATGACTTTACTGTGTCTTTTAAGATCCGATACACGTGTCACGTTATTAATAACGGTGGCTTCTGTGACTCAGAATATATAGAAAGTATACATGCATATATATGTATGTATATAAAGCAAAAGTGTGGTATTATATTCGTTGTGCTGCTGAAGCTCACTTTTTTATCCTCATCTTTACGCTTTGGTTAATACTCGCTTCTCAAAGTGTGTAATTTTGCGCGCGAAATTTCGGGGACACGCCGCCGTTGCGCTGGCCAATTTACATATACTTATGAATATACAGTCTGAAAAAAAATGAATTATTTTACCACTTTCACATTATAAATTACCTGAATATCATTAATATTCAGTTATATTCTCTTATTTTTTTTTTTTTTTTATCAATTATCTATTAAGTATTAATGATTGATTAATATTTTTCTTATTGTTTATCGTGAGAAAACGACTGGGATTTTGTTTGATACTGTACATGAGAAGATGAGGGTGCGATTGTGAATAAATGCCGTGGGTAAATTGTTTGGTAGAGTATGTAGGTATATGGTTGCATATTATGTACATCTCTATGTATACATATGTGTGTATACATGTATGTGAAGAGTGTCTCTAAATTTACGCAAGAAGTAACACGATGGGAATGGATAAAATCTTGCGTGAATTTTGGGACACACTTTATATTAAAAATGTATGGGTATATTTATTTATAACAAAAATTCTCACTGCTCGTGCGCGCGTGTGATAATTTACGTCTCAGCACCTTCATTTTGCGAATGACGTGGTGGCAGATTTTATTTTTTTTGTATTAATATCACCCTCAAAAATGCGTCTTGGGAGGTTTTTAATCGGCGTGAAACATCAAATGCTGGAGCTATTGTTTATTTTTTTTTAGGTGCATGTGAGATGAATAATAGACAAAAGAAAATAAAATAAAGAAATTCGACATTATTTATAATTGAAAATTTTCTTTTTTTAAATTTTATAATCATAAATAAATTAATTTTTTTTTATTTTTTATTTTATTCTCCCGCAATAATAAATTCAAAATGTTTTGTTCAACTAATTCAACTTCAATATAAGTAAAACATAAATAAATCTCAATAAGTAAAAAAAAAAAATATAAAAAAATTATATTTAAAAAATAAAAATTTGAACAATATTTAATTCTTCAATTTTTTTTTCTGCTGCAGTCTATAAAATTTCATATCAAATTCTAAACTGCAACTTGTTTACGCAAAAAAATCATACTTTTAATTGAAACAATTTATATATATTTAAATTAATTTTTTCATTTAATTAAAAAAAAAAAAAATATATATTTCTGATTCATCGTGAAAAAAAAAATACAATTATCCATCACTTCAAACATATAGATTCATTTATTACTATAAACACTCATTAGATACTCTATGAAAAAAATAAATAAATAAATAACTAAATTCATTATACATTAAATGAAATATTCATTTCAAACAAATAAAATATTTATTTCAAATTAATATCATAAATTTAGGGCCCGTAAAAAAATTTTTTTGCTGTATAATATATATATATATATATACAAATTCTAAAAGTACACATATATATATATATATATCGATAGGTCTCGCGCGAGTCCTTGGAGAAGAACATAATGACCGGATCCACCCCCTCGCGCCACTCTCAACGCGTGAGAGACACGAGCGACGATGCCCACGCGTTCACATTTTATTCTCATAAATATAATCTACATACATATACATATATACACTATTTAGAATTTTTCTTTAACCACCCCCGTACAAACATTATAATATTAAAACAGCATTAATTCTATCCTACACCTGTAACAAATTATCAATAAATAAAATACTATATTTTTTCAATTTCAATCTAAAGTAACAATCGACATTATACAAATATCTATCAACACTTTATCATATAAATAATTATAAATATATATATATTTTTTTTATTTCAATGGTCACTTATTAATGTTCTATATAGCTTGTAAGGTAAAATAATTATTAGAGATTTTAAGCTACGTTAATAACCAGCTGAATTGTACCTGCCTTATATGTAATGAGCAGTTTCTGGACGAGCTGAGGTGAAATAAGGATAAAGGGACGTGAATATAAGTGCGATAGAGGATAAGGAGCAAGTATATATGTACATGAGTGAAGAAGATGGTTGAAAGTAAAAGAAAAAAATATATATATATATACATATAGTGCTTGAGTCGAATGGCGAGAGAGTTGAAGGCCCCACCTAGTCGCGTGGGACCAACACCCACGTTATATTTTCCATCGTGGTTGTCTTGCAAGTCGATGCTTCTTGCTTTGGGTTTTACGATTACGACTTGTGTCACACACAGGGCAGTATTTATACATTCGGGTAGTATGGAGGCATCATTGCCATCGTGTGTTCACAATAGTTTGTTCATTTTTATATGTATATTACTTTTAAATTTGCTATTTGTTTAGATATCTTGTTTTGCCATTTAGTACATTTAATTTCTATTGTTTTCGTATGTAACTATTGTGTATCTAGAGCTGATTATTATATATAATACATGTACAGATGTTGTCCATTTTGTCTTTGATGATAGCCATTATAAATAATCCATTCAGACAACATGATTAAATGTTTGACCTCGATACTTTGGTTGGTAAGAAATGGTTATTTGAAGTTGTGTGTCGTGATCGTGGGACTGAGATCAGGTTTGCCACGCGAACGGCGTGTGCTCTTCGTTCTTGGTATGCAGTAAATGAGATAGCTGTATAGAAGTGTAACGATATATTAATGTGTATGAAATTCTGTTGGATGAAAGAAATACTGATATTGAGGATTAATTTTATTTTATGTTTTTTTTTCTTTATTTTTTTTTTTCGATGAAATTTTTCAGTGAGAAAATTTTCAGGATATTTTAGGGATAATTGAAGCCTCTTAATGCATTTTACTCTAGGGGAATTATTGTTGAAATTGTTCATATGTATTGAAAAAAATTATTTTGAACATTTATTCAATAACGTTTTTTTTTTTCTGGATGAATGTTGATTATCGTAAATGAATTTTGATTGCTTGATAGAAATATTTGAGTTAATGTGTTACTTATATATTAAGATTATATCATTGATATTGGATATAATTATTATTTAATATATTTATTATTGTTTATCATGTGTATTAGGAGTCTTCAAATGTTTTTTTTTTTTTTTTTATCAACTTGAAACAATTTACAATTGACTGCAAATAATTTTTACATTTATCATGAGTAACACAAGATTTTAGCGATGATAATGATGAATTTTATTATTGAGGTATTGCAGAATAATTTAATTTGACCTTTCTGGTAATTACAAATTTACTTATATTTATTTTCACGATTATCATCGGAAAATGAGGCATGTATACATGTTTATATACCAATTTATTTTATATTTTTTCATCGAACTTTGCAACTGACACGTCAGTGTAATTATACTAATATAAATACAAAGTTTACATGACTTAGTTTTCATTTTTATCATATTTTATACTTTATTGATCGAAAAACATATGAATACAATATTGAGACAATGAAAGATATTATTGATTTAAAAATCGTGATGAATTACATTACAGTTTTATACACACAAAATTTTATAACATTGATTGAAAAAACATCATCAAAGTCAACCGGTATTAATTTAAATTTTGGATTAAAAATATTAAGTATCAATAGAATTTTTCCAAAAGTGGAGTGCAGTGTTTATTATTTAAGAATAAAATATAATGCGAAGAATTTTATATATCTTGTTACAAGTTTACTCGAAAAATTAATGATAGTTGTGAAATAATATTAATCAAATTGATAATTATCATTTGACGGAATTTTTTTTAAATTTTCATATCAATATGAAGACAAGCACATGACACTTTTGTTATTCGCGATCTTCATATTGAATTCTGAATTTCACGCAATGATTCAATTGTTATTTGATGCCCGATGCCAATTAATTCCGACGATTTGCCACTCTTCGTCTTACACAAACGTTACGAAATCTTCGCAAAGATCCAGCATATCTGATTTGCCTTTCGCAGCCAAATGAAACAATTGCGAGCATTAATCCTCCTATTAAGACATAAAAAATAAAATCAAGCATCCACAGACGAATCGGATGAGCATTTACTTCTATCATAGCTAAAATTCTATTTTGCCTCCTGCGTTCTCTTTCCAAATTTGTCTGAAATGTATGACGTATTAGTTCACTTTGTTCTAAGTGCATCAGAAATACATCAACTCGTTCCCTCAGTGGCCAATCATCTCGAATTGGTAAAATATACACCATGTTACTAATTGGTTCCTTTGACATGTGTAATTTCTCATCGAATACAACTTTCGATAGATAAGCAAAGTCACTAATACACGCAGCGGAATCATTGCCAATGATCAGTGGAGCACAATTAGGATGACTGACAATGAATTTTTTTTTCAGCAATGGATCTTTGATAAGTGGTGGAATAAATGAGCTACCATAAATAACATCATATCTTGAATCTCTTAAATCCTCAAGTTTTTCTACATTTTTTTGGTATTCATCTTTTGTTAAAAATGCCGATAAATGTCCACTAAATGTTGCTTGGAATATCAAACAATACAAAAATATCATGGTAAAAAATAATTTCCTTGATAAAGTATTCATTCGACTGTGAATTGATGCGTTCACAATTAATCGAAGAACCTCAAATCCTGCAAATGCCCATCTTCGTCTTCTTCCAGATAACACAATAACAATATATGTCATTGAGAAAATAATACACATAGATATAAGTGTTACTATTCCATAATAGTTTTTGATCTTCTCCAATGGCGTGTAAAAGCCTCGATTATTTGTGACTATGTGGAGTTGTGAATGAAACACTGGATATGTCATTTGGAAATAGCGAGATGTATAACGAGTCCTGTAGCATATTGCAATATCTGATGATCGATTTTCTAAACGTCTATAGAATCCTGTAGCTTTTTCTTTCATATCGAAAGCTTCTTCATCAACATTAAATATAAACGTGACATTCAATGCGCTCTTCATTGCTTGTACAACGAGGACATCACCAGGATACATTTTTTCCATTAAATTTTCGTCATAATCTTTGTCTGGAATCCATTCATGTTCCGCGGAAATAGTTACAACTGCTCTAATAATGGATCCATCAAGATACTCGGTTCGATCAAAATTCAAACCATCGCAAATATTTCCTATAGCATTTAAAATTGTATAAATTATTTTTACGAATGGTGTTTAGTTGACTTTTTCATAATCCGAGTCGTAATTTTGTTCCTACTTTAGACCTGCATATAGCTTGTTTTGTAGGAATAGAAGGTATTATTAAATACTTGAGCTATTTAATTTTAGTCCTTTTTGAGACCTTAGAAATGGCAGATATTTTCACTTCTTCCAGTTTAAGGTATGAAAAAGGTATAACGAATTTTGACTCGTACACGGAGAGACAAATCTACGAAATTTTACTGTGATGTGCACTACAAAACAGTCATAAATGACATTTTTAAAAATATTTATCTTTCAAACGAAGAAAAATTAATATGGAGGTATAGAAAATTTAAAATGAGTGTGATTATTCTATCATTTTTCTCTCCGTGTAATTTTTTGTATCTACATGAATGATAATAGAGGAATAAAAAAAGAGCAAGTTGGGAAAACTGAAGAGTTATTGAGGTTCAAATGAATATAAAGGATGTGAAAGGTATTGAAAAGTCACTATTTAAGGCTCACGAGGTACAATTGAGATTACAGTAAAGAGAATAAAGGTCTAATGTACACTGAGAGAATTTTCGAGTAAATATTATCCATAGTAAGCCTGGGACATAATAATACTTGATAAAAAATTACACATTTTGATTTATTTTTCAATATGAATTGAAATAAATATTACGCGATTTAAGAATATATTCTACTTCGCTACAGGTTAATTTTTCTATCAAATATTGTTATGTCCCAGACTTACATCGGTATAATATTCACTCGAAAAAACAAAATTTCGACTCGGGAATACGATTTCATACCTTCACGATTCGATTTTGAGTACATAGTCCAACCATCAGTTCGTTTCTTAGTGGTTTTAACATTTTTCCAAGGCTGTGGTGCACGATTCGTGTACGGATTATATGTATAGATCATTGATACATTTTTCGAATTCACACACAAAAAAAATGATTTTACCACATTCATTTTCCACGCTGTTTTTAAAATATTTGGTGCATTCATGCATTCTCGATTTGATTTATCTAAGATGATAAATGGTGCCATGATATTCCACAGTGGTGACGATTTGAATGACATTAATATATCATGAAATTCCATTCGAGATTTAGGAGTCATGATGAACAATGGCATGTGTAAGTATTGTGCAACACCAATGTTATTTATTGAATAATTACTAATCAACATAAGTGTTGATGATTTCAATTTACCTATGTTGTTAATAATTGTTTGATCAGAATCAGAGTGAATGACTATTGTCTTGAACTCCATGTAACAACTTTTCAGCATATCCATCTATCAATTGAATTGAAAATTTCAAACAATTTAATTTTATCAAAATTCAATATCTAATGAAAAATGTTTGGATTCTAATATTTTACCGTCATTTTATTAATTGTATATGTACGATCAACGTTTGACTTCTTCGTATTCCATCCGTTAACTAATAATAATTTCCATTGAAGTAGTAAACCAATTAATAAAAGTTTGAAAAACTTTTCCATTGTGCTTTCAGCGAGTGATTATTTTAGTCTTCACTCAACGATGACTTTGTGCTCACTGAAATTATTGCAACAATCGACTTTAGTTAACTACAGGTCGCATCACCTTTGCGAATATTGAGTGACGTTTATGTTATTGTTAAGTAACCATAGAGAATTTTTCACTCGTGACGATAATTACCATTACCAATAATTATTGGTATGAGGGAATGAAATAGACAAATCGTAATCAGATTCAAATTCGATTTCTGAAATAATGATTGTTTTTTTTTTTTTTTGTGGTCAATAATATATTGGTGAAATTTATTCCGCAGTGCAATATTATTTTTAATTTAGAAATTTTTTATCAAATGACAATTAAATTATATGCATTATTTATTTTTTTTTTTTTTGATTTGAATTATCAAATAATAAGAAAAATTTACTATATTATATTATAAATTATCATTAACGAGGAATAAAATCAATTCATAGCTCGTTGTTTAATTTTTAATTTTTTTTTTTTAATAAAAATGATAACAAAAAATCTTATAATATTTTGCATTGATGGACGTTTCAATAAATCAAAATACATTTCACCCCACTGCATTGGGAATGTGCACAAGCAGATTATGTACCTGTATATTTTGTTTTTTTTTTACACATCCGCCTTTGTGACTGTGCATATTTGCCATTTATGCAGTTGGCCAATTGGCAATGAAAGATAAAAAAGCAGCAGTTCGATATAATAGTCAAAGATTCAAGCTATAAATCAATATAAGTATTTCTTATGAACGTTTATTATATCCAACCATCAAGAAATTATCCACTTTCGTAAAGCCAGAAGGCAAATTCAACAATGATATTTTTATATTTATATATTTTCTCTTCTTTGCCAATGATTTTTTACATGAAACTGAATTAATATATTTCCAAAATTGAATTTTAAATTGACCATTACTATCAGATTGATCGTAGACATATTATTTTTTGACATTTATATTATTATTTAATATTATTGATCATTTCATTCGCATTTTAATTTCTTTGCAGTATTGTTATATATTATTCTCATCGACGAACGCAGAGATTCTTGTCTTTCGTAAACTAGACCACCTCTCCTTTATATATAAATACATTCTTTCAAATGTATTATCATGATATTCCATCTCCAAAATTAATTTCGACCGTGCGGTTGTATATTTCAGATAATAAGCGCTACCACATTCTTGTTCATTCAATTTTTTTTTTTTTTTTTTTTTTTTTTCATTCCTCATTCTATATAATCAACGATCAAAAATTAAATTCAGGTGTTGCAAATCACCAGCAGTATTATTATTAAATAATCAATTTATACATTTACTTCCAGCGATCAATAAATATTTTTATATTTCATTTCAAACTCAATCTGTGAATTATTTCTATATAATCACTGTATCCTTTGTAGCCAGCAGCGAATGAAAATTATTCAAATAAAACAAAAAAATAATAAAGATCAACATAAATAGGAAATAAATTAAATAATAAAAAAATATTTGAAAGTGATACAAGACAATAATTTATATATTATATATAAGAAAAATATTTTGAACTAATAAATATCAGAAAGAGGTGAGAGTCTTTGAAGGCTTACATGATTGTTGGTGTATTTTTTTTTTTATATGTTTCAGTGTATGGGCAGCTGTTGTATGTTCGATATCGCGTTGGCGACAAAGGATATAGTATGTGAAAAGGAAGGTAGAGGAACTGAGATAGAAAGAAAGCAGGAATTGAGGAACGTCGTTCGTGATATAATTAATATGGCAAAAATAGTCGAAAAAATCGATTATTTTTTTTTTTTAAATTCTCATACTGGAAAATTGGTTCCTATTAGACCTTTGAAAAATGCTCTCCAAAGATGAGCTCTTAATTTTAATAGGAAGGTCGTTCTCATTTCAGTTTTCCATTTTTTCTTCAGTCCCATATGGCAAAATCCATATCTCGCCATTACTTGATCGTACAGAAAAGTTCAATTTACATTTTTTGTAGGAAATTGAACGCTCTACAAAAAAGGTATCTTACAATTATTTCATAACTCTTATCGTTTAGAAGATATCGGAGATTAAAGTTTGAATAATTTAACAAAAATTTTTTTTTTACTTCTAAATTTTATAACTCGAAGATAAATAAATATTATAAAGTGCGCAATATATATTTTTGTGTGAAATTTAACGCTCTACAAAAAAGGTCTCTTGTGGTTAATCGATTACTCTAACCGTTTGAAAGATATTCGCATTTCTGACTTGAATGGATGAATTCAAAATATTTATTAAAAAACTGTTAAAATCAGTACGCATTGGGTTTCGAATGCGAATACCTTCTAGATGGTTAGAGTAATCGATTAACCACAAGAGACCTTTTTTATAGAGAGTTAAATTTCCTACAAAAATATATTTTGCGCATTTTATAATATTTATTTATCTACAAGTTATAAGCAATGAAAATTAAACGACAGGAGATATTTATAATGCACTTTTTGTAAATGAAAATATAAAGAAAAATATAAAATTGAGAATTTTTTCGACTTCTAATAAAATATTATTTATTATTCATATATGTTAATTTTTTTCTGCTTGAACATTTTATATTGTGTAAAATACAATTTTTACTTTTATAATGCTGCGATTTATATTAGAAAAGCAAAAGAAATCATCGCATTATTAAGATAATTTTTGTTGAATAAAAAAACCTGTATTTTTTAAGAATAAAATAAATGAAAAACAGCAGAATTACCGCTGAAGTACAATTAGATTTCTATCAAGAAATCAAAAAACAGGAAAATATTTCAAATACATATTTCAATTGTATTTTTGAATATTTAACATTTAAATATTCAATTTATTATAAATATTAAATCTATAACATGATTCAGATTTTTCAACGTTGGAAAAACCATGTTACAGATCTTGGACAACAGGAGAAAGAAAAGTAATTGAAAATCAATTAAATATAATCAACATCAAATTGGATGACAAATACCAATAAAAATATTTATTCTGTATCTTTGAAAAATCTTTCGAGTGTATATGATATATATTTCCAAACTTGATACATTTTTAAGTGATATGACCATAAGCGCTGAGTGATTATATTGATTAAAATGAAATAATGAAAAAAAAAATATAATTTATCGAAATTTTTTAGGCAATTTATATTATATCTAATATGTAGGCGGAGCCTGATACATATACGTCAGAAAAGCAAACATTATTCATTATGTAATGAGTGGATAGACACTAAAAAAAAAACCGGCAACTGTATAAACTGTTCATTATTTCGTCAATTTTCTGAACGTTCACAATTGCTTTAACGCTACATCACGATACAAGAATTCGCGATGAATATCGCCGGAATATTAATTTTTTCAGCAACCTCTGTGGTTGTTTTTTCTACGACATTTTCGGCAAGAATAAATGTAAGTAATGTAATAAATTAATTATCACACCATTCAATTATTAGAAAATAGATGTTGTTATTTTATATTTATCAAAAAAGAAAATAAGCGGAAATAAGTCTTCCTCCCAATGTTATATATTATTCATATACACTTGTGACAAGAATTTAAGGTTATTGATCAACATGCGAAATTTTTATTCAACCAATATTTTTTTTTACAATGTTAAAAAAAAAAAAAAGCTAACGATACGTGGTGTTCCCAAGCGGTCACCCATCCAAGTACTATCCACGCTCAATGTTGCTTAGCTTCAGTGATCGGACGAGAACTGGCGAGTTACAACATGATTTGATCGTTAACTGAAAACATCTGGCAATTTGAGTGTGATATGGCAGTAGTTGACATAAACTAAAGCTGTTTAATAACAATAAATCCATCAATAAAAACAAACATTCAGTGCTCTTTGTCAAACTTTATTCTTCTTTTTCATATCACAATGTACAGCAAACATAACCTAACAAATAATTCGTCAGTTGAATATAATTGCCAATCACATGCTTTTACAGGATTGGACTCACGCGCGCCCTCTTTCGTTTACCAAGTTTACTATTACTCGCCTGAAGACATTTGTGCGTGCTTTGTACGAATGTAATAAAACTGCAAGACCATATAATTTACTGAGAAACAGAAAACAAAAAAAAATAGGTCTCACTTTTACAATTTGCTCCTATTGGGAAAGAAAAATTTTCACCTTGTACAGTTACAGAATAATCTTAAAAAGAAGCTGCAAAAAAAAATTTCCAAATTTTTGCATTTCTTACAAAAAATCTACGGGCTTCAGAAAATTTGTTTTTCGAAATTTCATTGAAAAGCTCTTTGAGGGAATTGAATGCCCTTTAATTTGACTACATGAACAGCTCGATATGATGATTTACTATGAAGTTATCCTCAATCAAAGCAAAAAAGTCGTTTTTGACTTTGATAATCAATAACTCAGTCAATAATGGTCGTACAAGAAATCGAAAGAGGGTTCTGAAAACTGTAAAACATTCTCTATAAGACACTAAAAGTCGTTCATGACGAAAAAATCATTAAATTCTTGTTACAAGTGTATAAGCTTATTCAATGATTGATATTTTTCATCGCTAGAATGGAATCACAACTTGCGATGATGATGACATGTGTCATCCTACCGAGGTTTGTGAATACGGATCATGCGAAAGTAAGTGCTGTAGACTACGATGCAATAATGATGAAGTTTGTCAAATTCATCCCGATTACACAGCAACATGTGAATGTTTACCTGGATTCGCACGCAATTCCACTTCGCACGTCTGTGAAGAACAAGGTTAACAAACAACAAATTTAATTTTACATGAATAACATATAAATATTATCATTTCAATACTGAACAATGAATACACAAAAAGTATTTTGTACTAAATGCCAAAACCATCAAACATCATCCTTATAATCATTCAATAGCTTCGTTTTAATTCTCTAAAATTTTTCGTAATTTTTTTGTAATGTAGGTTGCAGCAGTGACGATGATTGTGACAATCATCGAGTATGTCGCTTAATCAATAACATTCCTAAATGTGAAATTGTTATTCAAAGCCCTCCAAATAGTAAGATTTTTCTTCAACAATTTTCAATTCTCGATTACATGAAAAATAATTTATAAATAAACGTCCATTAATTTTATTATCATCGTATTATTACAGGTTGCTTGAAAAATAACGATTGCCAATCGTCAGAAAAATGCGAGAATGGTAAGTGCATAAATTTATGCTCCAAACTAGAATGCGGTCCTAATGAAGGATGCTTATCCTCCAGACATACTGCTTCATGTAAATGTGCGCCTGGCTATTTAGTTAACAAGATAACCAAGATGTGTGCAAAATGTAAGTAACAGAATAATTATCATAAAAAATAAATCCAAATATTTTATATTCAAATCAAATATTTTCATTCTCAGCTGTAATATTCAATTGGTATTAAACTTGACGTTAATATTATGCTTCAGGGTGCGATGGACTTGTTTGCTCAAGACAGTTTGAAGATTTTTTCTGTCCCGATGCGTGTGATAAAATATCGTGTGATAAAAACGAATATTGTCAAGTTTATAATAACAGTCATTCATGCGAATGTAAATCTGGTTATGTTCGCAATTCTAAACAAAAATGTATAAAGATCAGTGAGTAGAATAATAAATTGTTGAATTATGAATTGATATTTATGATAATGAAAATTGGCATTTTCATTTTATGTATTATGATCTGTTATTAATTATGAATTATTTATGATGTGGCGCTCAAAGATGTGGGATTGAAGTGTTCTACTGACAAACATTGTCATTTTTCGGAGATTTGCAGGAATAGCACATGTGTTTCAGCGTGCTCTGACTTGAAATGTGACAATATCAATGAGTACACGACGAAAGCATGTTTAGCATACGATCACGCTGCCACTTGTGACTGTCGTGATAATTATTTATACGATTTCAAATCCAAGCAATGTGATGAGATACGTGAGTATATATAATACTGCTTTATACAAAATGCGCCAACAGTGAATATATATTAATTGTGTTCTTATATTTTCCAAGGTTACGAGATGCTTTGTTAATTAAGACATTTGAAATGTCAATGGATTCACAATGTCTGGAAGAAATAATTCATTATACCATATTGCATCGATTTTATAATTCAACGATAAAAAAATGTATGTAAATTATTAAGACATTGGAAAATCAATTTTGTAATATTATATATGTATTAGAAAAGCAGTAGAAAAATTTTAAAACAAATATTTCATTCGTTTCATAATTAAATATTATATGTTATACTTTTTCATCGTGAATAAAATTTTATTTGCAGTTCAATTAGTTTTTCTATTATACAAAATACATCAAATGAATTCGAAAAATAATATACTTCAATACTTCATTGGAATGAAACAGTTCCCTTCATGTTTTCCTGCACACAGATTTCTGAATGTTTTTTGAATGATTCATGCTTTATTTTCGAAAATTATTTTTAGTAAATATGAAAATTTTAAACTTTATGCATTTTTGTTCGATGTATTCATAAGAAAGACAAAATAATTAAATAAATATGTCGAAATTTTCTTAAAAATTTCCATTATAAACAATATATAGGTGGAGCCTAATACAAGCACGTCAGAGGTACAAACGTCATTTGTTATTTATTTAATGGATAGATCCTGTAAAAAAGATTACAATGATACATAGGTACAAAAAAAAAATTAATTGAAAATATCTCCTGTCGAGATTTTCATTTATATTTCATGAAAAAATAAAAAAAAAAAAATCATCTTTTCTCAAAAAAACCGTTTAAATCCACAGAATATAATCACTACTAAAATATTCATCTATCAAACTATAAATAGAGTACAAGCTGCAATATACAATGCTCCAAAAAAATAATTTCCATAAAACAAATCAACAAATAAAAATTCGAATAAAGCTGCGATCAACAATATGATAAATTGCTTGGCATTAAAACTATCGGCACAATATTATAAATAGGAAAAAAAAAAAAAAGCTTACACAACATATTATTCATCAAAGACACTTAAAGAATCCCAATCAACATATGTATTAAAAACTAAAATAATAATCAATTGAAAAATACTTTAATTTGACATGATGAAAAAAATAAAACCAAATAATTATTTTTACCCATTCACAAAAGGCCTGATCAACTGGCAATTGATACACAATATACACATAAATTATTGAGCTATACACAACCCCCTCGAACACAGTAATATAACTCATAATATCATGACTCGTTTCATCCCATATAAACTTGTAATGGCGTATCAAAGATACAAATGGACCGTCGTAATTCGTCGCATATGCGCCACTGTATATTAAACAGAAAAATCAGAGTACATACAAGTATTTATACATTCTATATCCATGAAATCATTCCAGACATATACTTTGATATATATATATCACAAAATTTGTACAATTTTGAATCAAAACAATGTGGTTGGATACGTAAGTAATACTGGTTTTATTCAAGATACGTCAACAATTGGGAGTAAATATATTAATTGTCTTCAAATTTTTTTAGCCTACAACTTTGCTTGTTGATGAAGGGAGTTTAAATGTTAATGCATTGGCATGTCTGCAAGACATTTACTTACTCAACTATACTGATCTATTATACCAATACGTGGATTTTATAATTCAACGATAAACATATTCACATAAACCTTCAATTATTAAAACAATAAAAAATCAAGTTTGCAACATGATGTTCTAGTAAAGCAGTGGAAAAATCTCGAAACAATTATTTGTCTTATTTCATAATTTAGTATAATATGTTATACTTTTTTATTGTAATCAAAATTTTTCAGAAATTAAATAAACTGTTTTATAATTGAGATAATACAGGAAATAAATTAGATAAATAATATAATTCAAGAATTTAAAAAAAGAAATCATGTATATGACGATTAAAGAAACAAATAAAAATTAAAACAAATTGTTAACAGAGTGTTCTATCTTTTAAATCGTGGATGAAGGTTGCGATTAAGTACACTGTAAGATAAATAACTCATACGGACGATAAAAACATTTTAAGCTCAACCGAGATATACAATTCGTAAATTTCCAAAGCGAGACAGATACGATCGTCATCCTACTACGTAATTTCTATATCCGAGCTCTGTATATATAGAGAATGTAGATCACATATATACATTGTGACAGGAAATATTGTTGACCTCTCCCTATAACGCCCGAATATATTGCGGTATTTTATTCAAGATATTAAAAAACTTATTAAAAAATGAATTTGAGTATCAATAAACGTCATTGAACTCCCATAATCAGCTCGGTATATTTTATTTTACCCTACATATTAAAAAGGAAATAATCAGTAGATCAATTTAGATTAATTTAATCAAGTTAAAGTCAACCGAAAATATCAAAATTCAGTAGAATCAATTTTTATTTATTTAAAACGATTGATATTTATCTGACGCCCTTATATTATTTTAATGTATGATATATAACACAAGACGAATGAATTAATTAGAATTTTTTACTCGCGTCTTTCACTTGATATCTTTTTCGATCATGAATGAATATCATTTTTTTATTTTCCAAAAATGAAAACCAGAAATATAATTTTAAGTTGAATGTATTTAAATTTTAGAAGTAACAAATAAATTTTTGTTAAATTCTTCGTACTTTGACCTCCGATATTTTCTAAACGGTAAGAGTTATGAAATAATTGTAAGATACCTTTTTTGTAGAGCGTTCAATTTCCTACAAAATAGTGAATAGAACTTTTCTGTACGATCAAGTAATTGCGAGATATGGATTTCGCCATATGCGACTGAAGAAAAAATAGAAAACTGAGATCAGAAGTACCTTCCTTGCATAATAAAATATTAATCAATATATTATTTCATTTTATTAAGTATAATATAAAATGATAATTTTACTTTAAATCGTTCAACTATAGACAATTGTCTATAGGATTTCACTTCCTTCTAGCGATTCATGAGGATGAATCATTGAAGCCCACGACTGTAAATTGCCATTGCGTTGGCGAAACTTTCATTGGGATTTATTAGAATAAAAATTAAATATTATTATTGTGATTGATTTTCATAGAATTATATTCTTTTTTTTCGTGTTTTTATTTTATTGAACGGGAATTTAATTTTGAATTAGATTAAAAATTATTGCTCAGTAGACAAATTATTCAAAAGTAATAATATGTTGAATGATAATGTGTGATTTACGATAAATTATTTTAAGAAAATAATCACGACCTGTTTTAAATTTAGTTAAAAATTTTTATCATACAATTTTAACGTCTTTAAAACGATGGAGATATAAATTGTATTGAAAAAAGAATTAAAAACAATTATAAAAATATTTTTACATCATGTTCATAATTTAAGAAGTAATTTTTATATTATAAATATGAAAATTACTCAGCATCTTTTACTTTAAAATTTATCGTTTAAAGCTCACCGAAAGCACGATCGACAGAGATGTATTGCTTTATTATTAAGTATAATTTTTTTAATACATATAGAAATACATTTTGTATGTGAATAATTTTTTGATACGCTCTCGAAGCATTATTCTCATTTATTAACATCATGATCATTCTTATGACTAGCTCGTTTGTCTGGATCATTAGGGGCCTCCTTTTTTTCTCTTGGCGCTTACAGTAATTTGCCACGCCTATAGGTGTATTCATGGGAATTCGCGCGTGTCTGTTGAACTCAAGAGTCTGGCTAGTATGTCAATCATCATAAGATGAAAAAAAAAAAAGTGAAAAAAAAAATTTTTTTTTTTTCACATTTATATTTTATTATCTTTTTCATTATCTATCATATTTAATGATACAAATACCATATATAATCAGCTAAAACTATTGAGAATTTCAAATGTCATTGAACAAATTAATTAACTAATTTGTTTGTTTTATTTATCAATTTTTAAATTCGAAAATGATTCATCGATTTAATTTATTATCACAGACATTTTTTTGACATTTTTTCTACGTTATCAACTTTTGTTAATTATAAAAATTATTATTAATATAACATTAAGAAATTAAAATGTTTCTTCATTCATCTTATAGGAATTCTAAAGTATTTAAATTCAATTAATTATTATCATTCTAATCTTAATTGATTATCATTTTATCGAAATAATTAAATTTAATCAAATTAATTTCCAGAATTATTGAATAATAATACGACAGGCATAAGTTGTAAATGGATTATTGCCTCTAGCTTCATTAAATAAAATTTTCATTCATAAATGATAACAAGATTATTTTTTTAATGACTTTGCTGAGCAATTTCTCTTGTCGTCAGATCGCACTCTCCAATGAAACGATAAAAGGTTCCGGTCACTGACGTATGTAAAATAAATTGGCACTAAGTTTTCTCTCTCAACTCTCTTTTTTTTTTTTTTTTTTACTTAACTCTCTGTATATATATATTTGCTCCACCATCTTCCTCACTCTTTCATTCTTTCGCACAACATCCCGATATGACATTCATATATTTTTTTATTTATTGCAACTTCCCAAGCGCGCCGCGGCCTAACGAGTTTTAAGGTATATAAAAATCGGAGCTTTGGCGTCCTCAGGGCACAAGTTAACGTGGCGGTCCTCTCGCAATGTCCTCTGGTCATGCCGCATAATGCTACAAGTACTCCTCCATCATCATATTTACCTCTATATATAATATATATACATATATGTATATATGTGTGGATATTTGAAAAAAGAATTAATGAAAGAAAAGAAAAATTGTGAGCGTCGAGTGACACTGCGCGTTGTATTTATATTGGCATCTTGATTAATTTGTAAATTTTTATCGATTCAACACAGTCAAGATGGCGTGTAATATTACGATAAAATAGGTGGTTTGCATCGTCCTTGTATATATATTATATATTATATATATATGTATATGTAGATTGGAACATGTGGCTTCTGATTATATGCCATGTTGCAGGATATTTTTCGAGGCAGGTTTTATTCATGTCATTCGATATTAACTGCGCTAAGAATTTTTAATCAATCATAGTCTTATGGAGATTAGGGTTGTTTAATGAAGAGACGTAATTAGGACGAAGTGAAATGCGCAAACAAAATTTATCGCTGATAAATTTAATGGAATTAATATAGTGGAATTTTTTCTTTTTTTTTTTAATTTTTATAGGTATATAATTATACTTGCGTGAAATTAAAATTTACACATAATTTTACTCCAAATTACATGAGAATATATTTCCTATTAATTTCAAGTGATTTTTATTCATCTAATTTATCCAATAATGATTTTTTTATTCCTGTTTTTTTTTTTTATAATTCTATCGAAAATAATTTACAAAAATTCAATATCAAAATTACAACAAATTTCTTTGTTTTGCTTCATCATTTCACATAAATATATAAATATAATCAACATATAAAACTCTCTACATTATCACATAGTCAAAAAAAAAATATATTTATGTAATTTTCCTATATAATTTATTTACCATCAGCATAAAAATATTCTATATAAGATTAAAAAATATGTTAGCAGAATAATTTAATATAAGTATCGTGTGCGCGGTTGCTTTGAAGTATTAAATACATATACAGGGTGTTCGGAAAAGATGGGAACGAAGAAAAATATCGCAACATACAAATTAAATCTAAAAATCCGAAAATACGTATCTAATATTTTTTGGAAATCTCTTTCCTGCCACCACATTTGATTCCTTCACTTCCCACCCGGGGAAGGAGGGGGGGGGGGGGGGTGAAGTAGGGGGTAACTTTAAAATTTTAAATGGGGACCCCAATTTTATTATTTTTTTTTTCGAATTCTGATTCTGCGTAAAAAATACGCAAATTTTGTCTGTAAAATTTTTTTTGATTATTGCTAAATGTCACTGTAATTGTGGAAAAGTCATGAAAATTTTGAAAAAATATTTTCCTTGCAATTATAAACGTGATATCGGAAAAAAATTAAAAATACGTATTCAATATTTTCTACAAATCTGTCCAACGATATCATAATTAATCCCCCTCCTCTCAGTCCCAAATTTGAACGAATTCAAATTTAATATTGTGATTTTTGAGGAGTCATCAGTTGAATAAGAAACTTTACAAATTGAATTTTAGAAATAAATAAATTTTTGATCTCTATTTCTCTTGCAACTTTTGTTGACTAAAATTTTTACGAATTTTCTGCTTTTAAAAATGTTTGAAATAAATTTAAATATTTCTTTACGCAAAATAAGATTCCAAAATGAAAAATTTGGGGTTTCCATTTAAAATTTCAAAGTTGCCATTAACTCCACCCACTGAGTGGGAGGTGGAGAATTCGAATGTGGTGTCAAGAAATAAATTTCTAAAAAATATTAGATACGTATTTTTGGATTTTTTGATTTGATGAAAATGTTGCGAGATTTTTTTCTCGTTCCCATCTTTTTCAACCACCCTGTATATATTGTGATTGGTTGTGATGAATTTTTCAAATGCTCACAAGCGATAAGAGCGCGTGCCAACATGGTAACGCGTGCGATAGCACTAATTAAATCCAAAATCATGAAAAATCCAACGATTACGGTTGGTTTATAACATCAGTCGCACCAGGACATAATCGGCATTATTTTGTATATATAGAGAATACAGAGAGAACAAGATGAGCGGCGAGCACTCGCGCACGCAACGCGTGGGCGAGCCACGCGACCAAACGGGTTCCACGTTCCATCTCGTGCGTGACTTCTGGCGAGAACGCGCGCGAGCCCCACCTCGACAACGCGCCTATATTCTATATCCCACTAACTTCTCTTTTAGCCATATACACATTGGTATATGTGTATGGCTATTATACATGTGTGTCTGTGTATATAAAAGTCTATATTCAACTTGCAGGACCTTCAAAAGTCCCTTTCCCTCGTTGCTCGCGCGATTTTTTCATATATAAATATGCAAAACTCTTGTATAAATGCCACATATCAAAAGAAATAATATGAAAATGAATGTTTGACTTGATAATTTATATTAAAAATAAAATTATAATCTGAAGAAATAAAAGAGAAATAGTATAATAAAATTCTATGATTTTTATTCTTGTTTTATATCTTTTATTTTTAATTTTTATTACGATGCTCGGGGAATTTTTTCGTGATATTAATAATGAGGAAGTGAATATGAGTGTTGTGAAATCAAATTGTATTTGAGTATTGGTATTTATTTGGGTTATAATCACGAATATGTAGAGAGAAAGGATTATTTTTCAAAGGGCCCGAATAAATGGTGAGGCAGTAATGAAATCAGAGACTTTCATCGAGTTACAGTATATAAAATCACCAAAAAACAACATAATACATATACATACACACGTTAATTTATAAAACAACTTGTAGGAATTATTTATATCTTGGCATTCAAGTATTAAAAATTTATAACGCGACATGAATATCTTTAACAACTTGTCTGCCTTAATTAGAATGTTTTCAATTAATTCGTTTTATAAATGTAAAAGGTCCACAATAATTTTTAATTCCATCAGTAGGTACTTAATAAAATAATTAAATCAAAGTAATTATACAAGGCAACTTAGAAATAATTTTTAAATATCTTTGCAATGAAACTTTTAATGGTAAATGCATGAGTTTATGTCTCTTTAAATTTTTATCTAAAGGTGTACTGTGTATTTTTTTTCTTCTTTTTTTTTTTTTATTTTACCTTGGATATTCCGTGTGTAAATCAGACACTTAATTTCGCCGCGAAATCTTTGGTCGTAGTCTCGCGGAGATGTGCGAAAAAAAAATTTAAAAAAAAAAAAAGGAATGTGTGGAACCTAACATGAAGGTGTAAGGCCACTGTACCGAGTGTGGGTGGCGCGAAGGGATCTGGTAAATGAGAAACACAAACATATACCGTGTGCCAAGGGAGAAGAGCGAATCAAGAATGAAAAGCCGTTGACCACGGGTCATGTGCGAATAAACTGAGATCACACACGAAGTTGGTGAAGTAGTTAACGCATATGTTTGCGTGTATTCATTGCAAAAATTTTTGTGCCTTAAATTTTATTCATTCCATATAAGTATAAACATTTATTGAAACTTACGAATGGGGTGAAATTGGTAATAATGCTTTGAGAAATGATTCTGAATGTTTGCCAAGACCACCAAGAGTTTTTTTATATTATATATTTACAGAATTAGTGGCGTTTATTTATTGTAATACTTTCATTTGTGTTTGTAAAATTTTCGGTTTGTGATAAACTCGATATGTGAATAATTTGTTTGAATAAATTAGGGAGAGAAAAATAAAATCAAGACAGTATCTAAAGTAAATTTTGTTTGCGTAGTTTAATTTGAATTCTGTTAAAATTAAATTGAAGGAAAATTTTATTTAGTTTTCTAATGACCTGTATATTATTTATATACAATATACATACATGTTATACATGGTGTCTAGGATATACCTAATATTATATATTATGAGGATGAAATTAAAAGGTAGTGTAATTTAACGAGCGCCTCCCATTTGCCATTCATTCTACACTTGATCTTTCTATTCAAATATCCATTCGAATAGAACACCGGTTTTTTTTTTCTTCTTATTATTATTATATCCATTTATTCCTTTTACAAGTTCATTCCGAATAGAACTATCCATACACGATGATAGTCCACACGACGTGTCTTACATATTAAGAGAAATAATTCATTATATAAAAGGAAAAGAAAAAATGTTTCAAATGATTTATTTATATTTATCGAACCTCATAATTTTTTTTTATAATTGCTGTGACGCAGTTTGTCATTTGCTTTACAAAACAAATCTATGATTACTTTTTATTTATACTAAAGCGGCTTTATTATAAAGCTAAAACTCTTCAATGTCTTGAAGAATAAAATACTTTCTACGGCCAAGTGGAAAAAGACGACAAGTGAGGAATGCGAACAAAAAATGATGGAATTTCAACGTGTGTATTTTACTTGGTGTATACACAGTGAATGAATTTACACCCAAGTCAGTAAAGTACTTCAACTTGATCTTAGTCCATATGTACACACCATGTAAGGATAAAAAAAATAAATAAAATAAAGAGCTTGAAAAAAAAAAAAAATTGAATAGTGAAGACAGAGAGAAATGAAGCAGGTAATAAAATTCAACGATTCGCAAGACTCGTCGTTCAAAACGAACGATC
The DNA here is from genome assembly GCA_918226075.1 of Microctonus brassicae. Classification (NCBI taxonomy): domain Eukaryota; kingdom Metazoa; phylum Arthropoda; class Insecta; order Hymenoptera; family Braconidae; genus Microctonus; species Microctonus brassicae. The sequence goes on along the minus strand of OW445482.1, from coordinate 7,599,624 downwards.
ATTTTCACGTTGCTGCTGATATACAACACGTTCAAACGCGTTACTACCGTGGAAGTAGCAATATTATATAGCATATAAATTTATATCGTTTGCCCTGCGATTGTATATACACATATTTATTTCATACTCCCTTCAACAATTCCAAGTGCATCATTTATATTTATAAATACTATAAATATACATTTATAAATGTATATAAATGTATTAGGGTGTGTCATTTTTAGGTAACTTTTTTTTTCATAGCAAACCGGAGCTCTTAATTTTACAATTGAGAAGTTGCTGTTCGTAATTTTCCGTTTGAATAATATGTGAAAAAAATTTTTTTTTCTTTGGATTTTTTTAGTTCGGCATTTGCGCATCATGGAGATGAGCCCAAAACACATTCTTGTAGGGAATCAAAGGCTCTACAAAAAAGGCTTCTTGTACTTTTTTCATAGAGACAGCCATTCTAAAGATATTCAAATCAAAAGCTCCAAATGTATGAAATTTTGACTTTTTTGTTAATTGATACTGATTAAATTATTATTGTAATAAAAAAAAAAACACTTCAATAATTGTAGTTACATTGCTTGATCGTGTTCAGACAGCGTGATTTATATTGCTTTGAAATTATAATAAAATTCATTTAACATAAAGTTATAAATAATTTTTTTCACAGTAAATAAAATAAAAAAAAAATATCTGACATGTAAGTATTTTTTTTTCAGCTTTACGAAAATATTAGTATATTAAAAATAGTCTCACGATTAAAAATAATTTTTAAGACAGTAATAAAGTAATTAGTATCGTTTCAATAATGAAAAAAGTCAAAATTTCATACATTTGGAACTTTGGGTTTGAATATCTTTAGAATGGTTATCCCAATGCCAAAAATGTAAGATACCTTTTTTGTAGAGCGTTCAATTCCCTACAAAAATATGCTATTGGCTTATTTTTTCGATGTCCAAATGGCGAGCTACAAAAATCCAAAGAAAAATAAACTATTTTCCATGTTATTCAAATGGAAAATATAAAATTACCAACACCAACCTCTAAATAATAAAATCAAGAGCTCCGCGTTATATATATTTAAACATCCTAGTGTATATATTTATTCATATATATATGATATAGTTTAATTCAGTGGAATCTTCAGAGATTATTTTATATATACGCTACTTGTTCTCTCGTGCGTGTCAGATCACGTTTTTCCTAGTGTAATAATCTCTCTTTTGAATTTACTATAGTCTACATTCGTTCAAAAATATCTATATGCATTTATGTTTGTATGTATAGGCACAAGTGTATATTACAGTTATATAAACTGTCAGGTTGTGTACATAATATGCAGACAACGAATGTGTTTGTCCTGATGTGTATCGCGTTATCTTAGCACCATTAATTGGACGCACTTCATTTGTTATTTACATGGCGCCCGTTAAATCCAGAATATAGCGCGGGATAAGAAGTAATTTGAATTAATTCATAAGTAAATTTATATATGTTGATATTAAATGATTTTAGATATAAATAATTGTATATATATTTATGAAAGAAAATTGTCGAATGCAAATTTGAATATGTTGTTGATTATTTTATTGTTATTATTAATATGATTATGTGCAATTGATAGAAATAAGAATCTTACAGAGAATATATGTATTTATTTATGTTTATATTATTTATTTAAAATTCAGTCCATTCATTGGGACTCGTGTATTGAATGGAAAAAATAAAAATTATTAATCAACAAATTTTTAAAATTTAATTCAAAATATTTTTCATGTTAAAACTTGTCTAATCTTTAAACGCATTTTTCTCGAAACTATATTTTTTAAATTGCCGGTGACAGATAACTAAAAAGTTCATCAATCTAAAATTTTACACACATTTTTTAATGATATCACCTTCGAGATGAACTTACTTGTTTCTGAAAATTTATTGAAAAAATAATTTTTTGTTCGCGAGATAAACAGTCGCAAAACTGGGTTGAAAGTTAAAATTTTTCCTTTTTTCATTATTTTTTTTAGTTTCATCTAAAAACGGCTATTTTAAAATTAAAAAAAAAAAATAAAAATTGTTAATAATAGCTTAAAATATAAATAAACGATTCGCCGAACTCCAAAGAGATTGAACAAGTTGTTCAATGAAAAAAAAAAAAAGATCAAATTCAGTCAAAGTTCACAGGTCTATATCTCCCCCCTTAAAAAAACTAAAAAAAAAAACCGTATGGAGAAAAAAGAGAGAGTTAAATGAAGTTAGCCCACATGGTGGTGAATATTATATAGTGAATGAATATAAATAGGTATATATTTATTATTTATATTGAATATACGGACATGTTAAAAAATGCCATTGGGAAATTTCATTATGAAAATATATCTTCGCCACCATTATATATGTTCCTTTTTTTATTATTTTATTATTATTATTTCATATGGCAGCGGCTCGCAGCCATTATTGTGAGATCGTCTCTTTCACCCACGCACAATTTACAAAACGAGAGTGAGAGACACGCGTCTCTACGTTATTTATACTGAACTATCCTGATATGACACTACTTTACATACTTAATGGAATTCCAGACCTTCTTTTTTCTCTTATAACTCTGAAGTTATATGTATATGCATATGTATGTGTATATAAATTTGTAGGTATATATGTATATATGTACATTTTTGTATGATAAAGATGAGTTTGTTTTGCCTGAGATTGGATTGAATTATTTTTTGATTCTCTTGTTTGTGTGAGGTCCAATGTAAGTGAATATATATTTTGTGGCTTGGAAATGTGAAATTTTATTTGATTTAATTAATTAAATGTTGAGAATTTAATCTGTGAGTTGTGTGCTTGTGTGAAAGTATGAGCAAATGAACGCGTTTTGGTATTTAGAGTTTAATAATAATTGGAATCTAAAGCAATGACTTGGATAAATGTAGAGAAAGAAAAAATTGGGAAGAATTTGAAGTGAATTCTTTTGTATTTTTTTTTTATTGTTTTTTTTATGATTTATAATTTTTGTTTATGGTTTATTTATGTTTATACATGTGTATATGAAAGATTAATCGAGCGAGGTATTGTTAATTTATTGATGTGTGAGAAGAAATTCAATTGTTTATGAATATGAAAATTGGAAAAAGAAATTTTTAATTGTGGATTATTTAATTTTTCTTTTTTATAGTATTTATTATTTCATTTTCCAATTGATCTCATTACATGAATTGCTGGAACTAGATCTATTGGATTAAATTATTATAGAAAAAAATGTATTTTATGTGGCAATTTTTTCTTTATTACTCGTGTGTTAATAAAAATATCGATAAATACTTGTATATTATATATTTATGTATGTAAATATTTTTTATGTATAGATATTCTATAAGTAAGTTATTTGAATAATATTTCCTGGAAAAGGAATCGGGTTAATCAGAGATTTGAGAATTTCAAGTTGACATTTATTCAAATTAAGATATATATTTTTTTAAATATTTTAATATTCCAGATTTAATTCCAGTCATATCAAAGAACGTAATCGAAATTTATCTAGTTTGCTCCTTTCATTAATATTTGTGAATATTTATAAACATTATATAATTAATTGAAATTATCAGTTTTCAACAGAGATAAAAATAACTCAAAGAAAAATCAGCAAATTTTAAGAATTATAAAATATTTTCTGTAAGTCAAAAAAAAATCGCTGCACATTTATTTAATTTTTTTTCTTCTGTAAAAAAATTTTAATTTGAAAATTATTAAGTATCATTATGTCACAGTTATACTGAATTATTGATCTATGAATATTTAAACCGATAATAATGTGTCAAATTGTGTGTAAAATATTTATAGACTAAATAGTTGAAATATAATTAAAATATAAATAAGTATTTATTTATTGATATATGAGCAGGAATATGTGCTTGTATTTATGTTAAATATGCTGGGCTTTTATATAAATTAGATCTATATGTATATATGTATATATATTATTTTAAACATAAATATTATATATAAATTATTTTCTTATGGATAGCAAGACATTGATGACTGGTGTTGAAATATGTCACCCGCTGTTTTGGATAGCTGAGTAATCATTAAAAGTGATTTGAAGCTTTCAATATTTTCCAGTTTCATCTTTAATATGATTTATCTGCCTTGTTTTATATATTATACATTAAAATAATATAGGGGCGTCAGATAAATATAAATTGTTTTAAATAAATAAAAATTGATTCTACTGAATTTTGATATTTTCAATTGACTCTGACTCGATTGAATAAATTTAAATCAATCTACTATAATTATTTGTTTTTTGATGAGCAGGGAAAAATAAAATACACCGAGCTTATTATGAAAGTTTAATGACGTGTATTAATACTGAAATTTATTTTTCAATGAGTTTTTTAATATTTTAAATAAAATACCAAAATATAATTTTAATGAAAATTTTTTTAACAATCTTGTTTTTTAATTGATTGAGATTGTAAAAATTTTTTTGGTTTGCAATCGATTGGTTCTTTCATAAATATTGTAAAATATCCGATTTTTATTGTACCCATCGTGATATTATGAATTATTTATTATAAGTTCTATTATTAAATTAAATATTGTGAATTTAATTTGGAAATACATAAAAAAAATTAAGTAGTTTAAAAAACTGAATACAATTCTAAATGTTTAATATTACAATTCGTATTTCGAAATTTTCAATTTACAACTGAAGTAAATTGTTATTAAATTAATACGAGTTTGTTATTCCATTATTGCCGATGAATAAAGCAATCGTGAGTATTTCATATTCAAATGAAGTGAATAATTCTTCAATTCAGGACTTGAAAGCATTTTTGGTTACAGGATATATAAAATATATTTATATAGTTTTTATATAAACAGATACATACATGTTTTCTTTTGTTAAGCAGTATTTTTTTTTAACAAAGTTTAGAGCAGATAATATTATTCCTGAGTCATTTCGTAAATGCGATTCGTTTCCGTATCGTAATTTGTTGTAGGGTGAACGAATTTGCGGGCTTTTATGACCAAGAGAATGGGTTTGGTGCTGGTTGTATTTAATGAGCACCCGGCTGTCGCTTTGCTTCTCCTGTTCCTCCTACACTATATTTACAGTTGCATGTATATATGCAATCTGCATTCTCTACATATACAGAGCTCAGATATAGAAATTACGCAGCAGGATGACGATCGTATCTGTCTCGCTTTGGAAATTTACGAATTGAATATCTCGGTTGAGCTTAAAATGTCTTTATCGTCCGTATGAGTTATTTATCGTACAAAATACTTAATCGCAATCTTCATCCACAATTTAAAAGATAGAACACTCTGTTAACAATTTGTTTTGATTTTTCATTTGTTTATTTAATCGTCATGCAAATGATTTATTTTTTTTAAGTTTTATGAAATATACTATTTATCAAATTTATTTCTTGTATTCTCAATTATGAAACAGTTTATAAAATTTTGATTACAATGAAAAAGTACGACATATTATACTAATAATTATGAAATGAGAAAAATAATTGTTTTGAGATTTTTCCACTGCTTTATTGGAACATCATGTTGCAAACTTGATTTTTCATTGTTTTAATAGTTGAAGATCTATCCGTAAGTCTTTATCGTTGAATGATAAAATATGCATTGAACTTCGGAGCAAAAATACATGCTCTCCTCACCCTCGTCTATTCCTGAAATCTGATATGGCATTGTCGATTCACCTGTAAGAATACGATGATAACAAAAATTGATGGACGTCTATTCATAAATTATTTTTTATGTAACCGAGAATTGAAAATTGTTGAAGAAAAATTTTACCATTTGGAATGCTTCGAGAAGCAATTTCACGTTCAGAAATGACATTGATTATGTGAGATTTTTGATGATTGTCACAATCATCGTTACTGCTGCAACCTAAATGACAGAAAATCACGAAAAATTTTAAAAAATAAAAATGAAGTTATCTATTGACTAAAGATGGTGTTTGATGATTTTGGCTTCTAGTACAAAATACTTTTCGTGTATTCATTGTTCAGTATCAAAATGACAATATTTAAATGTTATTCACTAATTATTCAATTTGTTATTTGTTGACGTCCATCAATTTTTAATATCAACGTATTCTTATAGGTTATGTGGATATCAACAATGCTATGATATCAGCAAATTGCGCGGATGGTGAGTGCGTGGATCTTTGCTCCAAATTCGAATGCTCATTTCAGGATTCATCGATAAACATATTCGGATAAACCTTCGACTATTGAAACAAATGAAAAATCAAGTTTGGAACATGATGTTTTAGTAAAGCAGTGGAAAAATCTCGAAATAACTATTTGTCTCATTTCATAATTTAGTATAATATAATGTACTTTTTCATTGTAATCAAAATTTTTTCAGAAATTAAATAAATTGTTCTATAATTGACAATACAGGAAATAAATTTGATAAATAGTATATTTCAAGACTTCAAAAAAATAAATCATGTACATGACGATTGAAGAAGCAAATGAAAAATTAAAACAAATTGTTAAGTGAGTGATCTATCTTTCAAATCGTAAATGATGATTGCGATTAAGTACACTGTACGATAAATAACTCATGCGGACGATAAAGACATTTTAAGCTCAACCGAGACATTCAATTCGTCAATTTCCAAAGCGAAACAGATATGATGGTCATACCTGCTGCGTAATTTCTATATCTGAGCTCTGTATATATGCATAGAATGCAGATCGCATATATATACATTGTGACAGGAACTATTGTTGACCTCTCCCTATAACGCACGAATATATTTCGGTATTTTATTATCAGAATATTAAAAAACTTATTGAAAATAAATTTCAGTATCAATAAACTTCATTGAACTGCCATAATTAGCTCGGTATATTTTATTTTGCCCTACACATTAAAAAGGAAATAATTAGTACATCAATTTAGATTAATTTAATCAAGTTAAAGTCAATCGAAAATATCAAAATTCAGTAGAATCAATTTTCATTTATTTAAAACGATTGATATTCATCTGACGTCCTAATATTATTTTAATGTATAATATATCAAAATCGAAAATACTTTTTTTGAAAAAAAGAAAAAAAAAAGGCGCCAAGCTCTTCTATGACAAAAAAATATTGTTGAAAAAATTCCTGAACAAATGAACAGCGACAGATTTGCTGGAATCAAATTATGAAAATTGAATATATAATTATAATTTGTTTGAATATTATACAAACGGGAAATTTCGGAGAATGCTCAGTATGGTCTGAGTGAGCATAATGTATATCCATACGAAAAAAAAAGTAAACCAAAATAGTATCTCCATCGCTTTTTTTCAGCCGATCAGCCGGGTTTACACAGACGACGTGCACGCTTGTGTGAGTATCTGTCTTGGGGCCGACATCTGGAGTCGCTGCTATATGCATAAAGGCTGCGTTCCGAAGTGTCGTTGTTATATACATGTTTCATCTTGCATTGTCATTAGTCCAGTGACGACAATATAATTTACCGCTTTGATCAGTATAATATTATATTCACGTGATAATACAACACTTCTGAAAACTTGTTTCTGAACGTTCAATTGCTTTAACTACATCACGATACAAAAATTCACGATGAATATTGTCGGAATATTAATTTTTTTAACAACCTTCATGGTTGTATTCTCTACATCTTCAGCATTGGTAAGATATTTCAATAAATTAATTATCACACATTTTAATTATTAGAAAATAGACGTTGCTATTTTACATTCATCGAAAATGGAAATAAACGGTTATCCCGAATCAAAATTTTGTTCCTACTTCAGACCTGCGTATAGCTCGTGCCTCGTTTTGTTGGAATTAAAGATATTATTAAGAACATGAGCTATTTAATTTTAGTTTATTTTCAGACCTCAAAAGGGGCAAATATTTTCATTTCTTCCATTTTAAGGAATAAAAGAGGTATAACAAATTTTGGATATATACCTAATTTAGACCTACAAAGGAGGTGTAAAAAGATGCCGCTGTTGTAGCCGGAGCTCTTAATATTAGTATTGAGAGGTCGCTCATCGTGAATTTCTATTTCTCATTTCAATTACATGGAAAAATTTTTTTTTATGGTTAGAATTTTGTAACTTACGAACCAATGACTGAATTCAAATCACCAATACATATTTTTATAGAAAATTGAACGCTCTACAAAAAAGGTATCTTACCATTTTTTCGTAGTTTTTACTGTTTAGAAGATATCGGGGGTTAAAGTTTGAAGAATTTAACAAAAATTTCTTTGTTACTTTTAAATTTTATAACTCGTAGACGAATAAATACTATAAAGTGCGCAACAGATATTTTTGTAGGAAATTAAGCGCACTACAAAAAAGGGGTGTTGTGGTTCATCGATTACTCTAACTATTAAGAAGATATATCCACATTTGAATCTCTGTGCACTGATTTTATTAGTTTTTTAATGAATATTTTAAATTTATCCATTCAAGTCATGAATGCGAATATCTTCTACATGGTTAGAGTAATCGATCAACCACAAGAGACCTTTTTTGTAAACAAATGAATCAGTCTATTAATCATATGTACTTAATTTTTTTAAATTATTATTGCTCATACATGATTTCATAATATGCTCAAATTTATACACCTGTTATCACCAAAATTCTTACCAAAACATTGGAAATTTTATTTGTATTTTGAGATCGCCAGAGCACTGACGTCACAACGTCTACACACCGAATATTTTTATTTAATGATGTTATCTTCACAATATCTTTGAAAGCACTGTCGATGTATCATATGAGTGTATATCGAAATTTATATATGGTTTCACCATTTTCACTTATGAATATATTTGAAATTCACCAGAAATTCGTACACATCTTACACAGCAGTTCAATATAATATTCAATATTATATTCAACAGAGCGCAATTATACGTATGACCCGACAAAAAGATGAAAAATATGTATAACATTGGCCGACCGGCGTCAGCGGCGTTTGATGCAGCCTGATGTCTTGTTCTCATTACGTTGCTGTAGTACGCAATGGCCGGAACTTGCCGATGATTTTATGAAACAAATGAGGAATAGATAGTAATAGAATACCTATAGTAACTCGCAACTTGTATCTTATTGTACCTAGATGAATGAGATACGAGATGAAGGTATAGGTATGAAGAAGAAACAAGTTAGCAAAACTAGGAAGTTATTAAGGTTTAAATGGATATGGAGGATATGAAAGGTATTGGAAGTCACTATTTACGACTGTGAAGGTACAATTTATATACAGTAAGAAAGAGATACAGTGAAGATCTAATGTAGGAACAAAATTCTGACTTGGGATGAGTCATTCTCTCAATGTTATATTATTCCTTTATAAGATTATTCAATGATTGTTATCTTTCATTGCTATAGTTTAGGAGCAAATATTGCAAAGAGGAAAGTGATTGCGGTGATACGGAGGTTTGTGAAAATAATCGATGCATTGGCTCGTGCTCTAAATTGTACTGTGATCAAAATGAAGGATGTCAACATCATCCCGATAACACGGTCCAATGTGAATGTTTACCTGGGTTTGCACGCAATTCTACTTCGCGCGTCTGTGAAGAACAAGGTTCAAAAATAACGAATTAACTTTCACATGAATAACGTATAAATATATATTGTTATTTCAACATTGAACAATGAATACACAAAAAGTATTTTGTACTAGAAGCCAAAATCATCAAAATATCATCCTTAATAATTCGATAGGTTCATTTTAATTCTCTAAAATTTTTCGTGATTTCTTTGTAATTTAGGTTGCAGCAGTGACGAAGATTGTGACAATCATCAAGTATGTCACTTAGTCAATAACATTCCTAAATGTGAACTTGTCATTCAAGGCTCTCCAAACGGTAAAATTCTTCTCCGACAATTTTCAATTCACGGTTACATAACACAATAATTCATGAATAGATATCCATTAATTTATATCATCATCATATTCTCACAGGTTGTTTGAAAAATAACGAATGTCTGATGTCAGAAAAATGCGAAAATGGTAAGTGCATAGATTTATGCTCCAAACTAGAATGCGGTCCTAATGAAGGATGCTTTGCCTCGAAACATACTGCCTCATGTAAATGTGCACCAGGCTATTTAATAAACGAGAAAACCAATTCATGTCAAAAATGTAAGTATCAAAATAATTATCATATCCCGAGTCGAATATTTTTGTGCTTCTTTAAGTCTTCTAGTAGTCAATTAAACATCCTACGGCACTCGTTGGCCTATCAATTCTACTTTGAATCTAGGGTTGAATCTAGTTTGATATTTATTACATTCAACATAATATTGTAATATTTTATTTCATAAAAAACTTACTTAGACACAAGTTCTTCCTTTGCGCCTTAGAACGGAAAATTTGGAAATATGTGACTACTTCGAAGTGTTGTATTTTCTATTAAAATATTTCTAAAAAATCTTGCTTGCTTTTGAAAAACTTGATTAAATCCCAATGATGAGGTTTGAAGTAGCATAAAAATTTCGACTCAAGTAGATGGTGGATTGATATTTTATTGTATTGGAATTGAATATTTTTATTCTGACTTGTGATACAATTAGCCGTTAATTGATATTGAACTTGAGGTTGATACTATGCCACAGGGTGCGGTGGAGATACTTGTGAGGGAAAATACAATAGGTATCACTGTGACGATGTGTGCGATAGAATATCGTGTGGTGAAAACGAAATTTGCCAAGTTCATCCAATAAATAACACTCACTCATGCGAATGTAAATCTGGTTATGTTCGCAATTGTGAACAAAAATGTGTAAAAAGTGAGTACAATAATAAATTCTTGATAAATCAATTAATTATATAATTGTGATAATGAAAAATGATATTTTCATTTCAAATGTTATGATCTCTTCTCAATTACGAATTATTTATGTTGCTGCGCTCAAGAGCTAGGATCGATGTGTTTTAATGACAGACATTGCCATTTTTCGGAGATTTGCAAGAATGGTGCATGTGTCAGCGCGTGCTCTGACTTGAAATGTGACAATGTCAATGAGCACACACTGAATGCATGTTTAGCTTACGATCATGCTGCTACTTGTGCCTGTGCTGATGACATTTTGTACGATATTGAATTGAAAGAATGTAATCCGATGGGTAAGTAATACTGGTTTTATTCAAGATACGTCAACAGTGGGAGCAAATATATTAATTAATTTCGAATTTTTTTAGCTTATGACATTGTTTGTTAATGATGACAGTTGAAATGTCGATGTATCGGCATGTCTGTAAGTCGTAAGACATTGACTTACTCAACTATACTAATCTATTATACCATTTCGTGGATTCTATAATTCAACGATGAACATATTTATATATATAATATTGTAAGAGTGAAAATTTTGCCGGTAAAATTTTCAATTGTTTCATGAAGGTTTGTTGCTTGTCAATTTTTCTTGAAATATTTTCCTCAAAATCACTCGCCTGCGGCTCGTGATTTTTTTAGAAAATATTTCTCATAAAATTGACAAAAAGCATCAAATCTAAATGAAAAAGAGAAAATTTCTTCCGACAGAGTTATTGATTATCAAAGTCAAAAAGGAGTTTTTTGCTTTGATCGAGGATAACTTCATAGTAAATCATCATACCGAGCTATTCATGTAGTCAAATTAAAGGGCATTCAATTCCCTGAAAGAGCTTTTAATGAAATTTCGAAAAACAAATTTTCTGAAGCCCGTAGATTTTTTGTAAGAAATGCAAAAATTTGGAAATTTTTTTCTGCAGCTTTTTTTTAAGATTATTCTGTAACTGTACAAGGTGAAAATTTTTCTTTCCCAATAGGAGCAAATTGTAAAAGTGAGACCTATTTTTTTCGTTTTCTGTTTCTCAGTAAATTATATGGTCTTGCAGTTTTATTACATTCGTACAAAGCACGCACAAATGTCTTCAGGCGAGTAATAGTAAACTTGGTAAACGAAAGATGGCGCGCGTGAGTCCAATCCTGTAAAAGCATGTGATTGACAATTATATTCAACTGACGAATTATTTGTTAGGTTATGTTTGCTGTACATTGTGATATGAAAAAGAAGAATAAAGTTTGGCAAAGAGCACTGAATGTTTGTTTTTATTGATGGATTTATTGTTATTAAACAGCTTTAGTTTATGTCAACTACTGCCATATTACAGTAAAATTGCCAGATGTTTTCAGTTAACGATCAAATCATGTTGTAAAACGCCAGTTCTCGTCCGATCACTGAAGCTAAGCAACATTGAGCGTGGATAGTACTTGGATGGGTGACCGCTTGGGAACACCACGTATCGTTAGCTTTTTTTTTTTTCATTATAAAAAAAAATATTGGTTGAATAAAAATTTCGCATATTGATCAATAACCTTAAATTTATGTCACAAGTGTATATGAATAATGTATAACATTGGGAGGAAGACTTATTTCCGCTTATTTTCTTTTTTGATAAATATAAAATAACAACATCTATTTTCTAATAATTGAATGGTGTGATAATTAATTTATTACATTACTTACATTTATTCTTGCCGAAAATGTCGTAGCAAAAAACAACCATAGAGGTTGCTGAAAAAATTAATATTCCGGCGATATTCATCGCGAATTCTTATATAATTATATTATAATTATATTAATATAATTATATTATATAATAATATATAATAATTATATTATATTATAATTATATTTTTTTTTCATTATTACATTTTAATCAATATAATTAGTCAGCGCTTATGGTTATATCACTTAAAAATGTATCAAGTTTGGAAATATATATCATATACACTCGAAAAATTTTTCAAAGATACAGAATAAATATTTTTATTGGCATTCGTCATCCAATTTGATGTTGATTATATTTAATTGATTTTCAATTACTTTTCTTCCTTCTGTTGTCCAAGATCTGAAACATGGTTTTTTCAACGTTAAAAAATCTGAATCGTGTTATAAATTTAATATTTATAATAAATTAAATATTTAAATGTTAGATATTCAAAAATACAATTGAGATATGTATTTAACATACTTTCCTTTTTTTTGTTTTCTTGATATATATCTGATTGTACTTCAGCGGTGACTCTGCTGTTTTTTATTTATTTTATTCTCAACAAATACAGGTTTTTTATTCAACAAAATCTCATTGTGTATTGGTATATGTTTGGATAGTGTACATGAAGGGCAAAGTGAACACATAAGAATTCGACTGTAAATTTTGTGGTAAGCTGAAATGAAAGTGCAGGGGCTTTTGATTTACGTATATGATATATTGTATATAAGTAAATGAAGTGTATGTGTATTGGCGCGAGTTTCGTGGAGCGTTTTTTTAGTTACCTATAAATGTTATAATAAAAATTATCCAAATAATGCAATGATTCCTTTTGCTCTTCTAATATAAATCACAGCATTATAAAAATAAAAATTGTATTTTACACAATATAAAATGTTCATGCAGAAAAAAAAAACAATCATAAATAAAAGATAATATATTTTATTCGAAATCGAAAAAATTCTCAATTATATATTTTTCTTTATATTTTCATTTACAAAAAGTGCATTATAAATATCTCCTGTCGATTAATTTTCACTGCAATATTCAAAAATAAGTTAAATAAAATTATATACATATTTTCAAAGGTATGTGTATATACTATATTTGGCAAATGTCTTGTTAAAATATATTTTTTTCATTTTTTATGGGCAGTCGGCGTCAGTTTTATTACACCATACCTGAAATGCAATTCCACAAGAACCGAATGCCCGCTCATCAATTTATTTTTCGCTCTTATATTTTTATTTATTTATACATGCATTTTTTTTTCTCTTCTTAAAATTGTTACACACAGAACTTTACACTTGTATAGTGGCTGACATTTTTACGCGCAACAAAACGCGAAACGCGACTAACAACAGAATTCGTTGGCTGTTGTGAGCATCGGGCCGTCACTCGACATCGATTTACGATTATTCGGCGACCGATTGATTTTGTGTCTTCCTCGCCCAACAATAAATATATACATTAGTGTGCTTTTTTTGCGGGAACTATTTTTTTTCTTGCGGATTAGACGAAATATCACTCTAAACATTTAAAAAAAAATTCCCTACCAAAATCTCAAAAATTTTTTTTTTCATTCATGCATACCTTCGCGGCATTTTATGCTTCTTAATTGGTTCTTAGCAGAAATTGTACAGAAATATATAAACTTTAAAAATGCTAATCATCAAATTATTTTCTGTTAAATGCTCCAAATATAAAAAATCTAGATTAAACAGGGAAATTTCGAATTTCTATGTGTTTAATTGGATTTTTCTCGAAAACTTTCAGCTCTATAGTTTTTAGTTAAGAATATTATTTTGTAGGAAATTTAATTCTCTACAAAAAAGATATTATTAACTTTGGTAGTAAAGTTCATAGTTTTCGAGAAAAATTGAAAAAACCATAAAATTCGAGCAAAAATCGGCTTCAACATTTTTTACTGGTAGGGCAGTTCACAGAACATAATTTACTGTTAATCACTCTTGAAGATTATATATTTCTGTACGATTTCTGCTGAGAACCAATTAAATAGCATGAAATGCCGCGAAGCTATGACTGAATGAAAAACCAAAATTGAGATTTGAAAAATAATATAGTTCCCTCAAAAAAAAAAAAAAACTATTCTAATATACATATATCCTGAACGTATTGGAATATATTTATTCAAATTTCCACGCGTTATTTTAAGAGTGTGAACGTACAGATTTATTTTATTTCTACATAGACATCGTCATCATCATCGTCATACGATCAAAGAGTGCTGGAATATATCTATTAGAGTTTATGTATCAAGAGCGAGGTCGAAGTATCTTAAGTGTGTGCATTAATTTTTTATGAATACGTCTCGCTGTCCATTTGAGAGGTTGATCGATGTCTCTACGCGTTCCAGAATCGTTATTGAAGTGTGCAAGACAGAAAGGGGATAAAGGGTGGATGACAGTATAGTGCCACGGGAAATTCTTGACACTGTCACACGATTGCTCGTTAAGAAATATTTAATTGAGTCTCACTACGTATACGACACGCCTAGATTCATCATCATGCGTTTATATAATAATATAATATAATATATATACCGGTTTTAAGTATTTGAATGCAAATATTCTACTTTATTCATGGATATTTTCTTCCACTTCTCCTTTTTCGTTTACATTTTTTTACCTGTGCTCATTTTGTACAGTTTCAATGATGCAAGTGTGGTTGATGCGATAAGAAATTTCCTTTTTTCGTAATGAATATTTATGAATGAATTATAATTTTATTTTTAATCTTGAAATGGTTCTGTTATTTATAATAATAGTCACAGATTTATATGGGCAGAAAATATGTGATATTGTTATTAATTATTGAACTCGAAGGAAATTTTTATTTCAGGAGTCTTCGATCCAGGTGCGATATTTTTAATAATTAATTTCTTCATGATAAATGTTATGAAAAAAAATTAATAAATTTTTTTTATACATTTTAAAAGCTGTGTATGAATATAATTGTCTTTGAAAATTTGTGATTATTAAAATTACTCACTGAAATTTCGAATATTTTTCAATTAAAAAATCCTTTTTTAATTTCTTAAACTTTGTTTTTCTGTGAATAATAAAAATAAAATACATTTGAGTGAAATCAAAAGTAATATCTCATAGCAATTACGCAAAATAAATTCTTGAAATTTCAACGATGATAAATAAAGAACCATGCACGAAAAAAAAAAAAAAAATATTGATATATTTACGATTAAACGAGCATATAAAGTTGACTTGGAGAATGGTAATCAGTGATATAATGTGTACGATATTATTATATGTTGGAATAAAATTTATATTTTGCATTGACAGTGGCGTGAGTATAATCGCGTTCCATGCGTACATAGTTTTGCATTTGTGTTAATTGACTCAATGTGTTATATATACCATTTGATTTATCGATGAATTTAGCATCGTTCATATAAGGAATTTGTATATACTGAACGATTTGTTACACTTGCTATAAACCTGACTATAACTGCGTTGAGTGGTCTTTATAACTTTATAGATTTAGTACGTATAGGATTCATGTTATCGTGTGTATATGATATGATTATCAACAACAACAATAATATTAATAATAATAATAAAATAAATAATGAAACACTATTCACAAAAATTGAAGGATATTAATCAACATGCGAAATTTTTGGGTGATTTTCAACAGACTGAAACTCGGAAGAAAATGATCGCACAGCAAAATTAAAAAACGGAAATTGTAGCTCCAAGTGTCTAGTTTTCAGATCTGATAGTGAAAATTTTTTATCTTGTATAGTTCTAAGGTAATTTTGGAAAAAAACAGGGAAATAAAAATTTTCAAATTTTTGCGTTTCTTACAAAAGGTCTACGGGCTTCAGAATTTTTTTTTTTAAATTTCACTATGAAATTCTTTTAGCAAATTTTATGTCCTTTGATTTGATCACATAAAGAGCTCGGTACGATGATTTGCTGTGGAGTTATCGTTAATCAAAGTAGAAAAGTCTTTTTTGACTTTGGTAATTAATAACTCAGTCGATAATGATCGTAAAAGAAATCGAAGGTGGGTTCTAGAAACTGCAAAATATCCTCTATGAGATACTATTAGTGATTCATAACGAAAAAATTTTTTTCGAAGCGATAATTTCGACTAGAAATGAAATGAAATATCGCATATTTAAGGATATTTAGATCACTTTGTATTACTTTGGATATAATGGATGAGTGCAGGATATTTTTATTAATTTTTCAACTTTAGAGTGTCTGTAACAAACCCTCAAAATTTTAAACCACCGCAATTTTTTTTTTCTTAGTGTTCCGAAGCTTCGAATTCATTGTTTTAGTCATTTGTTATTGTCTTTGTTGATATCTTAACAAAAGTATCAAGTGAAATCTGATTATTTATTTAATTTATAATTCGTTACAGCGATAATCCAAAACAACAAGCGGTATAAGTTATCCATATTATCGACAAAGTGAAACCGAATTTAGAAAATAATAATTTTCACTTGGATATTTAGAAAAAAATTAATTTGTAATTTTAAAACAATATTTTTATTGATAACATTTGCAAATTAATCCAAACAAAAAATGCATGGATGTTGATATGAATTTTTTGTTGGATTTAGTTTGTAAAATTTTGCAAAATCCCATCGTCTGCAGTTGATGAATTTTTAAGCTTGTTTCACAAAATGAACAAATATAAATTTAATTGGAATAAAATTACTTTATCGTGAGTATCTATATGAACAAATTTATTTATCACAATTTTTCAGTATATGTATATAAATTACACAATAATAAATCATATTCCTAATGCTCTTTGTGTTGACATAGAACACGAAAATAAAAAAAATAGTGAATAAATAATATCTAAATAATTATTGTGAATACGAATTTCCCTTTTGTCGACGATATAAGTATACCTACATATATTCACGTGGTTTTGCGGTGCAAAGAGAAACGTGCGGAGGCGGTTAACATCAACAGCAACATTAATTGCTTTCGAAATCTCTCTGGAGAATGATCTCAGTATCATTGCACTTCATTAAAGAACTATACCATGTGATTGAATCGCTCACATTTCTAAAACGTACGCATAAAACGCAAATTATATTCTTATATATAAATATGATTCTTGCTCTCATGTTCATCCCCCAGAGCGCAAACATAAATACACACACAGATAAATATATCTTACACCATTGCAATGAATTTTCTCATCTCTTTGGCGCACAACGGTGAAACCCACGCGGAAGTAAATGTTATTCAACCCACTCTAGTATATAAAAGAACGCGACGTTTACCATCGACGCCCATTCGACTCAAGACAGAGGGACAAAACTACTTCCGATTGTCTTTAGTCTGATCATTTCCAAGTCACAACAAAAAATCATTCTTTTTTTTTTTTTTAATACTTTAAAGTTCCACTCGAATGAGATTCAATCTTATATCCAATTATTGATATTCATAATTGTGTATATCATAATACGTAAATAAGATTATCAATCTTTGATTGATATATTTATTATAAACTTATTCTTGATATCTTCAAAGACAAATCTTTCATTGAATCTAATTGAAAATAATTGAATTTATTTAATAAAATACTGTGGGAGAATATGATGAGGCGAATTATTGAATGGATATTTTATTGAATGAATGACGATGTTAAAGATGAAATTTTATTTATATTAAATATATAATTGTGGGTGTATTTTGGTGCCTTGATGTTCTTAACATTGCCTCGAACCTTTGACCTGCTATTGGATAAACCGTCGATAAATTAATAAACACTTTTTTTAGGCCACCAAGCATGAATGAAAGAATAAAACAGATCGTCCAGCTGCGATAATAGCGTTTATTAATTTATTTTTTTTCTTTATTAAGCCAAGTCGCGCCCACTTTGGTAATCAGGGATCTGTAATTATTCGAACATGCTGTCTGTTCGTGGCGATTTATGCCGTGCCCCTGGGCCACAAGTTCTCTGTTAGTTTCATTTCACTCTAGCTCTTTTATTCTCTTTCTTTTTTATCCCCCAAAAATTCTTGTTCAACAACAGAATATTTATATTATAATATAAATATCTGTACATATGTATATATTATGTATCCGTGTGTATTTATTTTTTTAAGCATATATAGACTCGTCTGTCATCCGTCAAAAAATTCTATTCAGTTATTTTGTTAATTATTTAAACCGTAAATTTTATCTACTTATATGAATCATAAAAATTCATAAGAATTAATCAAGTATAGTGAATTATTTTGGCAGTTTGATATTTATAACTGGAGATAAATATATTTGTATCGTGATATTTTTAATTATCTCAAAACGATTGAGACAAATACGTGAGATAAAAATTGTTTGATAAATGTAACGTGCACGCTTAAGTGTTTTGTCGAAGGGAAAAAATAATGAAAGGAAAAGGTTTAAGTTTTAGTTATATTTATATGTGTATATGTATGTGTATAAGTTCTGTGGTGATGGCTGTCAGGTCAATTTTTACGGGTATATAAGAGCACCTGTCCGTCAGCAACAGTGTTCCCTTTGGCGTTCTTCACACCCTTATTATATTTCTTCACGTATAAGAAAAATGAATATATATAATTTTCTATGACACAGCGTGAAGGAAGGTTTGATAAAAAAGCAATAGATTTATATTGTTAAGGTGACACTAATAATGATATAATCCATAATTTTTTAAGGTTTTTTATTTATATCAGATAGAAAGTTGAGTCTTTGTTGTTTACTTTTAAAATATAAATTTAACTATGACGAACTTGGATTAGTTTAATTTTTTTATGGTTAAGAAAATTATAAATTCAGATGGGAAAAATTATACAAAGTGTATTTTATATTTAAATATATTTTTTTTTTTTAATTTTATCAAATATTTCTTAATGTTTATTACTAATATTATTGATTTGTTCAACTAATATTATAAAAAGGTTCTATCATAGTTTTTAATTGAAGACTTGAAAATATTTTCAATGAAATTTTTCTATATTAGATCTCAAAATTACATTTATTAATGCTCAAACTGAATCTATATAATTTTTCAGAGTATTTTTAAATGATTATTTAGTATTCTCTGAATAAGTATTAATAAAATGAGGCGACTTAACGAGCATTGTAGAAAAAGTATCCAATCATTCTTTTAATCATTAAATTTTAATTGGATGATCATAATAGAATATTAAAAAAAAATACCAGAAGAATATTTTGAAATAAATGACAAGTCAGGTAGAAATTACCGTCAGTAATTTGTATATTTTTTTATATTAATGTTGAAGGTATAAAGATTTATTTTAATCCAAATTTTTTTATTCAACCGTTTTCCAAAGACACGTATTCAATATATTTGTTAAAAGCCGGCATTCGTGATGATGTTTAATGCATGTTACTACTTTTGCTAAATATATTTTCTTACTAAAGTCAAATTTCAGTCTTAAATTTAGCCTACATATTAACACGAAAAATTCTTGATTTATTTATCGAGCACTTGGTCATTCATGGCATCTTCAGTAGAAGAGAAAGTAAAAGACGTGATCGTAATATTGAAAATTTCGATGCTACACGATGGAAAGTAAACAAAATATATTTAAAACTACAAAATAAATGATAAAAAAAATTTTTAAATATCAATATTGATTTTATTTTTCAACTTGTTCAAGATTATTTCATCAACTAGCACTTTAAAAAAATCTAATTACATTTTAAATACAATTATTTAATTTATTATTCTCTAAAAAACATCGGTTATTATCATTTGATTATAAATAATCGATTAAATATTTCTTATTTAACCTTTTAAATTTATAAATTAATATAATTCGCACCTGATTTGTGGAATTTTCTTCGTTCAAGACCACCATACACGCATAAAAGCATTAAAATTCACATAAATCCTTGAGACGCAATGTCCTTGCTGGATCACTTGCATTCTCCAATGGCTTATCGTTAAAATGACTTATCGCCTTGTGCCACACATCATATTCCTTAACAGTTATCTCTTTCTTTTCCCGTTCATTTTCTCTATCGCTCTCAGGATTCATCTTTCTTGCAAAGCCACTCCAAATTAAGTTGCGCTTCGTCTCTGTACATACACGATCATAATTTATCTTTATACAGTGACATTTCCCGCGCACATAGCCGTTAATCAGGCGTAAAAATATTTATTTCTTTACTTCGTGGGCGAATATAACATTTTGATGCGTGATATAGACGATGGGGTTTCACCTTTATGTCAACTCTGCTGAAATATATCGAAGATTGTATAATTAACATTTCTAGTTTATGTAGATAAATATTTGCTATCTATCTAGAGATAGATATCAATGTCACAGATAAATATTCCGTTGATATATTGGATTAATCGGTAAGTAATGTCATCAAATTTAAACAATTTTCATAAGTTTTCATTATACAAACACAATTATTTAAAGTTACTTTTTAGGAAGTATTTTTTTTTGTAGATAAATAAAGTTAGAATAATCGTAAAAAGTGGAGATTTTCAACAAAACTATCGGTAAGTATAGTGATAAATATATTATATTTAATGTGTTTTGATAACTGTTGGACAAATTATGAATTTGTCTTTAAGTACAAGAATTAATTATGTTTTGTAAAATGGTGACATTTTGGTTTGAAATGGAATGTCCGCCATTTCAAACTGTCATAGTATACCATTTTCAAAATGTAAATCTAAAAATAAGTGGATTCGATGCTGTCAAGCAATGAGCACATGTGAATTGCGACAAAAATAAGGACATGTATATGCGGTATTTGTGATGAAACCGAATAAAAAAAAATAATTTACTTTATGACGTTGGAATAAAATATTTTTATTCAAGTTTCTATTTGTTCACTATCCGTTTTCTATGTTTAGTTTCAAAATTAAAAATTGTTAATTGTATTCAAGAAACAAAGAAATTGTCAGTCAAATTTTAGATTCTTCAGAAAAAGTAAAGACATGTATCTGGTAATTTTTTTTACGCTCTTTCGATTAAAATTAGTCCCATAAAAAAATAACTAATAGATTTTTTGTTATGAGTTTTTTTTTATTTTCAACGGTTCGAAATTATTTTTTTTTGTTTTTTAAATGCAACACTTCATGCATTTTTAATCGTTTTTCATGTAGATTTTTATTCATTTGGTCGTTTTTGAAAATATCAACTAGAAATATGTGAAACCTGAAAACCCTTAAAAATGTTTTTGCGCACAGTCGAAAAAATGATATTTCATTTTAGGGCATTTTCCTCTACAACTTTTCGCCATTTAGTATGTAAATTTTCAATGCCGGATCAAAAAAAATTATTGTTTTTTAAACGAATAAAATTGGGAATTTTATGAAATATTCGAAATGCTGACGAGTTTCTTACTTTATTTTTTCATGATTAGTTAAAAAATTTTTTTTTTTCAACACAAACGTAATAATTATATAAATAATAATACAAAAATTAATATTCTCCAAACAATCGATACGATTCACTGATGGGAAATGAAGTAGTAATTGTTATTATAAAATTTGTAGTAGCATTAAATAATCTGTATTAATATTAAATTAAATACCATAACAGAGTTTCGCTAAATAACAATAATATAGTAATTACAGCTAGTTTAGATTCTTTATAAGAATGTATTGAATTTGAAAGTAATGTTTTTGCATATTTATAACACAGAGCACAGGTAAATCGTATTTTTTATTGAAGAATAGTTAAAGTTTGTATGTTTTTATGGTAAAAAAAATTAGCAATGTAATGTATCACTTTAATAACGCCTACATCGATCCTTTTTATTACTGTAAACTAATTTATTGTTCCATTATGCTTCAATTTTAAGGTTATCAATCTCTAATTAATATCTCGTAAGAAAGTTATGCATTTGTAAAGCTAGTTTTATTCATAATAAATATTTAAAATTTATACCGAGCGCCTATAAATATACCAGGAAACATATATAACACTGGCTGCTGTACTGCTTTATATATTAATATCAGTCGCGAATGGAACATTAAGTACTTCGCTGTACTTATGATTACATCACTCGGTAATAATATAATATTTATCCAAGGGCAATAATAAATTTTTAACGTTGGGTAGTTCGTATAAAATCATACAGTAACATACATTTATTAATAATATATAAGAAAATATGACAGTGAAAAATATCTTCAAGATTTATTTCTGATGCAGGGTATACATACATAATTTTTTTGGGAATTGTCTCAAAACATGATGTTTCACGGACTCAATAGAGTCCCTGAATTGGCACTTTTTTCGTCGTATTTTCTCATGAAACAAAATTCAGGCTAGTGATATTGCAAAAGTAGTTTCAAATCTTTTGGATTTTTCTAGAAAAAATGCTAGAAATACTTTTTGTTTCAAATTTTTAACATTATGTATGTTGCATCATTTTATAAAACTCTCACACTGTTTTATATAAATTTGTCGAGATTTTTCTGGTAGTAAATTTAACGTCGCTGCATTGGCGGCTTCATAAATTTCGGTAGGATTTGTCACTATCACTGTCACTCATTTTGCTTTTTTAATTTTATACTTGATCGTTTATATTTCCGCTTTATTTTAAATGTTACAATACTGACAGAAACAAAGTTTGTTAATAAATTGTGTAGCAACGCAACCTTTTCTTTTATTTACCTATAAAACAAAATAAAAAGTTGCATTGCTACACATTTCATGAGTTACTACACAATTTATGCATTGCTAGCTTATTTACAAGATTTGTTTCTGTCATTTCAGGAACTATTGATCCCTGAAACATCATATTTTGAGACACTTGCTCGAAAAATTATCTGTGCGCCATACCCGAAATTTGCTTGGCCTCGGCTGACACGTGTATTATACATACTTCAATAATTTCCATTTCATATACGCCGAAGGATATTGTCAGATGACATGAATTACGTTACGTTGCCGACTCAATTTCAGTTCATATTATATTACATTACCGTCTCTTACAGAGGGTGCATTAAGCGATAAGTCATTTCTGAAGATAAGTTACAAACGACGCGTTGTAACTTGAATATAGTGTAATAGAGTGCGCGCAGATGAAGCAAAGTTAAAGGCGCGGAGAAATGATTCAAAATATCTTTTCTTATTTGTACGTGGCTTGCATGAACAACGTGTATGGACACGCACATATATGAAACACAAAGATTATATTATGTGAAGAGGGAATGAAAGAAAGAGAAGGAGTTAAAGAGAATGAGAATGAATTGTAGGGAAAGAGAGATAATACGCGATGGTTATGAAGCAAAACTTGGGCTCTTCATGAGAACGCGCGCATATATGTATGTATTTATATTCATATAGTAGGCATGAAATACGATGAGAGAGTGCCTCGGGTGTGCGAGACTTATGCTAAGTACACGACCACTACATTAATGTGCGTTGCATATATATGTATATTTTTATTTATATGACTGAGAATTAAGTTTAAAAATTGAGGAAAATAAAAAATTTAGAAAATTAATCTTTGTATATTTTATGTTATTGAAAAAATATTTAAAAAAAATTAAATATCACAATTGTATTAATTTTATTGAAAGATAGATATGTATATGCTATAAAAACTGAATTAGTGATCACCTCTCAATAGCGGTCATATATAAAAACTGAAATTTTTCAGCTGTTCAGAATTTTTTTTTTGTTTATTTATAACTTTCTCTTGGTAACGGCCATTTTTAAAGTAAATATTTTAATGGCCGTTATTCGGAGGGTTTCAATTATATCAATATGACCAATGAAATAAAAAAATTAAGAATATATACTAAGGATAAAGAATTAATTTATACAAATATTATTAGATTTAATTATTATGAGGAAGAGAAAAATTTATAACGGACTAATTTTGTTTTTAAATATTTTTAAAATGTTTTTTTTTTTCAGCGTAAATCACTTTATGAATGCGCGCACATTCCATAAGTTTACATTATGAATAATTGAATTAGAGATATTCTATGTTTACGTTTATGTGTATGTGTGTATATATTTTTTTTTGTATTTTCTACGCTCATTCTGTGAGGTTATAATGTTATATGTACGTACGGTATATGTGTGAGTGCGCTGAGTTGTATTGGAGTGGGCGTTCAAGGCATATGGAGAGTAAAGAACACTTTCTGGCCCGTGTGCTCGTTGTACCTGCCACTCTTTATATGGATCCTGATGGGTTTGAACGGGAACGCAACACGGTAGTGGCAGCGACGACGCGTTTGTGCTATAAAGCCGCGCTGTCTTGAAAATATTCGTTCTGTCGACTTGATTTTGCTACTGATTTCACCATAGTGATTGTACTAGAATATTTAAATGTTTATAAATATTTACATGCGATGATTTTTCGTAAATTTTTGTATGAATATTATTTAAAATAACCAAAGCAAAATTTTTTTGTTTAGTTTATTCACATAAATTATCAGGTGTAAAAAACTTTTGATTATTCGAATAATTTTTATTATTTATTTGACGATATAAAATTTTTGATGTAGTAAATAGTTTGCATTTGAGCATGCTGATGGCTTCTGTAAAGTTTTGCAGAGTACACAGTAGGGTGGGTCAAAAAAATCGACTATTTTTTTTTAACTTCCGGTACTGAAAAATTGGTTCATATAGACCCCTTCAAAAAATGCTCCATATGGCGAAATCCATATCTCGCCATTACTTGATTGTATAGAAAAGTTCTATCCACATTTTTTGTAGGAAATTGAACGTTCTACAAAAAAGGTCTCTTGTGGTTAATCGATTACTCTAACCATCTAAAAGATATTCCCATTTGAATCCCAATGCGTACTGATTTTCATAGTTTTTTAATAAATATTTTAAATTCATCCATTTAAGTCATGAATGCGAATATCTTCTGAATGGTTAGAGTAATCGATTAACCACAAGAGATCTTTTTTGTAGAGCGTTTAATTTCCTACAAAAATATATATTGCGTATTTCATAATATTTATTTATCTTCAAGTTATAAAATTTAAAAGTAACAAAGAAATTTTTGTTAAATTCTTCAAACTTTGACCTCTGATATCTTCGAAACGATAAAAGTTATGAAATAATTGTAAGATACCTTTTTTGTAGAGCGTTCAATTTTCTACAAAAAATGTAAATACAACTTTTCTGTACGATCAAGTAATGGCGAGATATGGGTTTCGCCATATGAGACTGAAATAAAATAGAAAACTGTAAAAAAAAAAATAGTCGATTTTTTTGTCCAAACCTAGTACACACGCGTGTAATTATTACTGTTATAGTGAAGATTGTTTTCTTTTCATTATAGATAAACTAAGCACGAATTAAATATAAATAAACGGCGGAATATGACAATTACTCAATAGTGAATGCAATGGGTGATGTATGATGGTAATACGAAAGCAAAAGAATAAATGTGCAGAGATATTTATTTATTAGATAACTGGTGCAAGTTTTTTCATCTTACAGTGTGAGTATTACTCAAACAGTCTTGACAAATTTATAAAAAGTTTTAATGATGCTGGCATCACAAGCGACGTTTATGCAAATGTTGAAGTTTTAGTTTTTGTATTTGTCTGTTTTCTTTTTTTTTTTTTCATCTTCTTGTTATTGCCAACTAGATTATAATTATATATGTATATGTGCGTTGAGAAAAAGGATAGTGAATATAGGCTCGTGCTACAGATTGACATTCGAATGGGGTGAGAATAAATATAGTCTTCCATCACATCAACGTGATTATTTTGTATTTAAAAAGATGATATATGATTATGAGAATTTAAAATTAGTATTTATAGTTGTATTATTTGTTATTCATGTATTTTATTGTTATATTAGTTGTTTTGGAAAATTTATACCTTAATTTAGTATAGAGAAAATGATTGATAAGTCATCATTTGATGAAATTGATGTGAAAATTAGTCAGGAATTTTACAATAACTTTTGAATTTTTACTGAAATTACATTTCATTCAAATAATTATTTATATTTGTACATTTTATATAAAGTAAATTTAAGAAATTGCATACTAATAAATGATTTATCTCAGGAAATGTTCTGGCATTTCATCAATACATCTAACAAAATTTTTTTAAATATTCAAATCTGAAAGAATTTATTATTTAATTTTACTCCTCTCTTTGAAACAATTCAATCACATGAAAATTTATCAATCAAATTATTGACTCATCTCAATTTATTTATTAAACTCTTTCTACTGAAATGATTAATCTTCAATATTTCATTTCCAATTCAATAAAATTAAATATTCAATCAATTCAAATCTTCTATAATATCACACTTAAATCAAATTATCAAATAAAAATATTCACAAATATAATATATTTATCATCAAATAATTTTCTTTCAATTTACACAATAATATAAAAAATTAAAAGATAAAATTATTATGATGTTATAACTAAAATGCAGATATAAATGAATACACTTGCAGAACTGAGGACCTGGGGCTACTTGGCCATAACTCATCTTCATCTAGACGTCGTCGAGTTGGGCTTTCAGACATTCGCACCCGCGCTACGGCATTGCTCTGAAAATTTTCATTTACCATATGAAAACATTCGTCAGACTGCTAATTTAATTTAACATACTAAAACTACACTCATTCCAATATAAAATATTGATCAACGTTCGGTCAATAATACAAAGCCAAAATAATAATAATAATAATAATAATAATAATAATAATAATAATAATAATAATAATAATAATAATAATAATAATAATAATAATAATAATAATAATAATAATAATAATAATAATAATAATAATAATAATAATAATAATAATAATAATAATAATAATAATAATAATAATAATAATAATAATAATAATAATAATAATAATAATAATAATAATAATAATAATAATAATAATAATAATAATAATAATAATAATAATAATAATAATAATAATAATAATAATAATAATAATAATAATAATAATAATAATAATAATAATAATAATAATAATAATAATAATAATAATAATAATAATAATAATAATAATAATAATAATAATAATAATAATAATAATGATAATAATGATAATGATAATAATAATAATAATAATAATGATAATAATGATAATGATAATAATAATAATAATAAAATTTAATTAGCAAAGTGCTACATCGTTTATAAAAATTTATAAAGGAAAGAGAGCAAAATGAATATATTAAATAACAAATTACAATTTAAAATTTTGACAATATATGTATAATTTCTAAGTAATCTTTTAAAAGTAGTGAGCTCAGTACAATTTTTTATATCATTAGACAATTGATTAAATTTACGTAAACCCTTAAACGAAATGAAGTTACGTAATTGATTTGTTGTACATCTATTATACAATATAAAATTATTTTATATATTATTATTATTTTATATATTATTTTAAACAAATAAATAATGTTGAATCAATAAATTCCAGTTTCAGGAAAATATATTTTGTCAATTATATTCAACTTTCACCTTTACAGCTCTATAACTCGAAAACCGTTGGTCGGAGAGCTTTTGTGATAGAGAACTTTTTTGTAGAAAATTTAATGCCCTACAAAAGTTGGGTATTCATTTTTTCTGAAAAAAATTTTTGATTCCCGAAATATCGAGTTGAAGTCGAAAAAAAACAATTTTCTCGTGTTATTCATATGGGAAATCGAATTTTTGAATTAGCGAAGCCTCCAATTAACTTGGAATTTTTTTTCAAACGGGAATATTTTTTTTTTTTTTGAAAATTATCAGATTTTCACTGATCACGGAAAAAAAATATCGCTCTAAAAATAAAATACCTTAATGTACATCCTTGAATAGTGAATTTAATTTTTTTTTTTCATCGCAATAAATTCTTATTCAATTTTTCATCTCCTTGTTATACAATTGACATTTAAAATCCAAAATACTCTGAGGAATATTAGCAAGACTTATATTTGCATGCTTCTCAATTAGGGAACTTGTACCTAAAGGCAATCAGATTTATATCGTTCGATCTCGCATCAGAACGCGTGGGTCTTAAGGCGATTCTCCATGCTACATATACATATATAAATAAATAAGTATCTGTACATGTACACAAGGCGATGTGTAGGTATATAGGACAGACAAGAACTTTCAGGATTTAGATGACATGTACAACAATCGTTTTTACTTATTAAAATTCCAAAGATCTTCAATATAGTTTTGCAATCTGAATGAAAATAAACTCAAGTCTTTAAAATTTACATTAATATTTTTTACAACTCCAAGAATTATTTGAGATTCGCATTAGTATCTTTACCAAATTGATAAATGGTACATTCATATAAATAGTCAAATAATTATGAAAATTATAGTTGCGTAAGTGTTAAAGCGCAAAAAAAAAAAAAAAACAAATATATCAGTTAAATCTCACGTAGTTTGTCTCGGGGACTTTTGTTCGCGCGCAATATGTCATCGCCTTTGCGCATGCGTATATGCATAGATATACGAGAGCAAATCGTTAGCACGCAAGCGCACTGCGTAGTTGCGAGTGCGCGCAAGCAAAAATAGAGTCCCGTACGCATATAATGCAACATCTCCGATGTACTTGAAAGCTTTTTGCTTACATCAATGGACAAATTCAAATTTATATATATTTACAAACGTACCAACATCACCTACGCGCACAGATACACGCGCATTGTATGACGCGTGTTTAACGTGTCACAAATACACATATATATATACATGTATATGTATAGTATATAGTGGGAGTGCTTTTTCATCTTCGTCACACATTACTTCTTGTTATTTTTATTTATTTATTCATTATTTTTTTCTTTTCCAACGACTATCGTGCGCCCGTCATTTCTTCTCGCTCGCTCGTTCGCCTCTTGTCCTTATACTTGGTACGCCTACACGTTGTAGTTGCAGCATCCACACTTAGGCCCCGGTCCGCAGTCAAGCGCGTGCCTCCACGCGACCAACCACCACCAACCACTGGGAAGCTTCGAGAAACGTGAGACAACGTGCGATGAGTAAGAGCGAGATAAATAAGAGAGAAAGAGTATGATCACACGTACCTTGTGACTATGGTGGAAGAGTCTTGAATGTTGAACACAGTGAATAGTGGATACGCGCAAGCGATAGTCGCACGCGTCGGTTCTCTGTCCAATCCGTGATACAATATTGCACAGTTTTAACATGATAATCGTGATTTTCTGTGCTATTTTATTGCATTGATTTCGAGCGTAATAATTATTTTTACAATTATTTATGTTCGTTCTCCAAGTGATGGTTTGGCTATTCTAATTCTAGTGAAATGAAAAATGGTGATTGTTTTGACATCATTTTTGTTTCTTCCGATTGTTTTGTTTCGATATTCGTATAGAATTGAATAGGGTTTAGGAGTCAAGTGGTTTTCAAATGTGTACAGTGAAAGTGTATATTCACCGAAGATTATAATCGTTCTACGAAATTTTACGACTTGCAGTTTCTCATTCGTGGTAGGTCCCTCACATCCCATACGATATTGTCTCACGACCAGCTCAGTAGCCAATGTTTAATTCTTAGAAGATTCCAATCTTGAGAAATATTCTCAACCTCATGGATATATTGGAAAAAAATAAAGAAGAAAATGATTTATAAGCTTTAAATAATCTTATGAACATTTTCAATATACATTGATGAGAATTAAACTGCGGGTGTATACAAGTTGAATGGTGAAAGTTAATTATCTACCGTCACAAGTGGTGTCTTTTCTCAAGAGTGTTCATGACCACATTTTCCGATTAATATTTTTAAATATTTTGTAGAATAAAAATCATTGATATATAACAATTATAAATTTTTTTCTTTAGTGCTTTATAATTGACAGTATCCGCATGTTCAATTACTTGCACTCGTTTATATAAAATTTTAAATCCACAGGGAGGATAAGTGTGTTAACATCCCGAGGGCTTAAAAATTCGTCACGATCGATGATGACGATGATGATTATCAGTATAAAGTGTTTCGATCAATTTAGCAGAAAAGTGAGAACACAAAATCATGATGAACGCGTGTATTGATCAATTCATCACGGTGTGTTTTGTTATTGTTATTGCTTATCAGTTTTACATAAAAAAGCAGCCGCAAGACGTGTGACAACGTGCGATTAAATTGATGAAAATCCGTGCATAACGCTAGAGCAATCCTTACGGATAAAGTGTGCAAAAACGAGTGGATTGGAAATCAGCGAGTGGCGTGGTAAAAGCGTGGGTAGAAGAGCGGCGCCAACCTGTTGCTCAAGAGCGTCGCGGACCCGTTTCCATTTAAAGGAGACGCTGAACGTGAAGCGAAATATTTCGATCTCAAGCATTAGTGAACTACCGTCCAGCGAGGCAATATTTTGTAGAGTATTTGTTGATTTGTTGTGAAGGGTCGTGGAAATAATGAAGTAACGGTTCGGGATAACCCTTGATAACGTGTATTTCAAGTGTC
This sequence comes from Microctonus brassicae, assembly GCA_918226075.1. Classification (NCBI taxonomy): domain Eukaryota; kingdom Metazoa; phylum Arthropoda; class Insecta; order Hymenoptera; family Braconidae; genus Microctonus; species Microctonus brassicae. The sequence goes on along the minus strand of OW445482.1, from coordinate 7,568,649 downwards.
CCTTCCATTCGGCATTATTATTTTGCTTTGTTTCCTCTATTACGAGATAAACGTATTATTCCGAATAACGGGAATCCTAATCATCACTGAGATTTCTCCATTTCGATAATGAATAAACAAATTATCAACTCTTTGTAAAATACGAATTATATCCTGACGTTATTCATCTAAGTTTTTACTTTGTGTTTCGGCAAAGCCGCCGTGTGATCTCTCATGATGATTGGGTGGAAGATTGTATTTCTTCTCACTTTTCTCGGCATTATTGTTACCTTGGCAAGCACGACTAAGGAATCGCTTATGTGTCGTGCAAATCTCACAACAGCGATCAAAAATGAAAGCTTATTCTTGGCAAAGATCCATCAGGCGGATTATATCTTCACGGGAAAGATCAAGGAGCTGAAAGCGAATGAGCTTCACGTAAAGGTAAAACGTGCTATAAAGGGTAATCTAAATGGCACGATGATCCTTACGCTCAATGACACTTGTGGATTTTACGTGAGGAAAAGTTATACAGGCATTTTTATGGGATGTCGTGACATTAATTTCATACACAATTCCAAAATTTTCATGCACTTTGGTCCTGTTCCGCTCACACTCGCAAATTTGGATCGAGTCAATGCTGCTGTTCGTGGTGAGTTAATTTATTTCGAATTTATTTAAAATCTTTACTTTTATTAATCATTCTTAATTTATTATTAGGATACTAGCTGACCCGGCAAACGTTGTTTTGCCATATAAATTATTTCTAGTGAATATTTTTGTAGTTAAATTATTACTATACATATATAAATTATCATAAAAAAAATATAAAAATATTTGGTAGTTGAAAAAAAAAAAAGCGAATTATTACAGTGCTAATATCGCTATTAAAAAATGGGGGTTGGTTGCTAGAAGGGTGAAAATTACGGGTTATATGTATTTTTAATGCCAAATCATAAAAAAATAAAAATAAAAAATGTTCAAAAAATAAAAAATAAATTTTTGGATTTTTGGATTACTTAGAGGTATAAAAAATAGTTTACAAATTATTCTCAGATCAACCGAATATACACAAAAAATTTCATAAAAATCGGTCAAGCTGTTTCAGAGGAGTTTGGTTACAAACATTGTGACACGAAAATTTTATATTATATAGATTTTCTTCATATATATTCAGAACTATTGCGTTGTTGTTGCGTGTTTGTGCTCTTATGTACTGGTTGAGAAACTTTCTGCGTCGATAGATGTATTCCCGATGAAAGACAAGTGCCTAAAGGTACTCTCGTATACTCTGTGGCGTACCCGATAATTCATATATGATTGCGCGGTACTTTACTTATACCGACAACGATATCAGTGCCACTCTCGATCGTTTTAATTTGCCAACAGCCATATTGAGCTGATGTCATCAATGAGGTGTTGGTCATATGACGTGTAAAAACACAGAGTGAGCTGCATCTCCTTTAGGGCAAATTCGATCGTTTCATTTCGATTTTTTTATCATCTCATGATTTAATAGGTATATACAAGCGCCGGTGAATATTTTATTTATTTATTTTTTCCTTCAATTTTACCATATGCCTGCGAGCATTCTGCACACCTTATCATTCAATATTTTTCAACCAAGTTTATATTCGTTTATTTATATACAAATAAATAAATTAAATATTGAAATGACTTGAGAAATTTAATTTACAAAGTTTATATAATTATCGGCAAAAATATATAAAAGCTATCGGTCGATTAATTTATTGCTGATGTTCTATTATGGAAAATACTATAACAAAATGTTATCCATGATCTTTTTCGTTGAAATATTTATTTCAATACTGGTAATGCGGGTCCATATATGCATTGTATCGTTTTCTAAATTCACCGTTATTGGCTGTATCGGTTACCGGTTCACGTATTATCAATATTTTTCACCAGCGATATAAGATTCCACATTACCGCCAGACCGTATTTAACGATCGTGAGAATTTATTTCCGACAATAATCCTGGCGGCAAATTGATATTTCATTGGTCAGTTGAGAAACTAATCTTTTAATCTGATTTACAAGCTGCTAAAATAAATAAATAAATAAATAAATAAACACTTATTAGATTTTGCATATTTATTAGTATGAAATAATAATAAAATTTTATTTGTATATTTATTAAATTTAATTAACGAAAAATTAGAATTATATTTAAATTTATATCAATTAAAATACTTTTTTCATCAATGAATAATACACAATTTTACATCATCAACTCTGTTATTATATTTAAATTATTTTAATTTACTTTTTCTATAATTCGTAATATCTCTTTGAAAACCATCAATAGAAGCTGTATCTATGACACCTGGTTTCACATGTCTACGAGCTTGCTCACATCATTCGCCCACGTGATACATATGTATATATCTACACACATTTTAGCCCACAAGACATTTTTTTTTTTTTCGCAGTGTAGTTTTAAATGATAATCACTAAACGTGAATGTGAGTTGGCCACATGGCATTTTGTGCGTGGTATAAATTCATATAGCAATGTTGTTGTGCGCCGCAGTGATTCGTGTTGTCAGAAAGTCAAAAGAGGTCGGACATAATACGTGGCACTGCCCACGCCAAATGGTTTCTCACTGCTTTACTCTATGCGATTGTACATTTTATGTATTATATATCCCTTTCACACACATGTGTATAAATAAATAAATACATACAATTCAATGTATGTATTCACATGACAATATAAGCACGTTTGTGCGTGCACAAACGCGTCTGATGTTGGATTGACACACCCGTGACAGTAGTGTATGTATAATATACACACGTATAAAATTGGCCCAGGTGTATTTATACACTATTTGCAAAAATTAAAGGATATTAATCAACATGCGGAATTTTTGGGTGATTTTCAACATTTTCCAGGAGGGAAATAAAGATTATTGCAGAGAATAATAAAATTTTATTAGAAAAATGATAAAGAATCGAAAAATTGTTTAATATGGTGATTTTTGGTAATTTTGGCAAAAACAATGAATTCGAAGCTTCAGGGCACTAAGAAAAAATAATTGTAGTGGTTTAAAATTTTGGAGGTTTGTTACGGACACTCTAAAGTTGGAAAATTAACAACAATATTCTGCATTCATTCTGCACTACATCCCAAGTTATACAAAGTTATCGAAGTATCCTCAAATATGCGATTTTTCATCTAATTTTTAGTCGAAATTATCGCTCCGAAAAAATTTTTTTTGTTATGAATCATCAATAGTGTCTTATATAGAATATTTCACAGTTTCCAGAACCCCCCTTCGATTTCTTGTACGATCATTATTGACTGAGTTATTAATTACCAAAGTCAAAAAAGACTTTTTTGCTTTGATTAACGATAACTTCGCAGTGAATCACCGTACCAGCTCGTTCATGTGCTCAAATTGAAGGGCGGTAAATTTTCTAAAAGAGCTTCATAATGGAATTTGAAAAAAAAAAACAAATCTGAAGCCCACAGACCTTATGTAAGAAACGCAAAAATTATGAAATTTTTTTTTGCTGCATTTTTCTAAAATTACCCTAGAACCGTACAAGATAAAAATTGTTCATTACCGGATCTAAAAACTAGACACTTGGAGCAACAATTTCCTTTTTTTAACTTTGCTCTGCGACCATTATCTTCCGAGTTACAGTCTATTGAAAATCACCCAAAAATTTCGCATGTTGATTAATATTCTTTAATTTTTACGCGTAGTGCACTTGTATCTTTCACTCATTTTCTAATCGGATGGTGCATGAATTTTCCATCATTAAATAAATTATATTATCTATCATCATAATTTATTTATAATCAATGAATCGAGTCACACAATACAATAGACCAACGTCAGGTTTATGAATATTATTGTGAACATATATTAATACGATTGGTTTACGCCCATTGTTTAATGGTATATGGAAATCAAGACATCGATAGGTGGTAATTATCGTTGTCTCAATGATATGCAATATCGATGGAGGGAAATTATGATCCAACAGATATGCAGATAAGTTTACGTTTCATCGTACAGAGTGGGAGAGAAATATTTATTGTGTTGCTGTATTGTCTGATGTTTATCCTGAACATATGGAGGGCAAAGAGCACAAGAGAATATGTATATCGTTATTTTGTTTGAACGAGTGGGCGAACGATAGGGAATCGATCTTATTTAAAATATATAACGTAAACATAATCTATATTGAAATTATTCAAGTAAATTAATTCAATGTATAGAGAGCTTGATATCGCTTTTTTATCCTTATTATTAATATATTATTATTGTAGGTATATTGAAGTTTATTCTGACGCCCCATGAATTTTATTATGGAATTTTTATATGGATTATTTTTATTATAGATATTGACATCAATTGTGATATGGTATTGAGACTACCTACAGAGAATCGTTATATTTATTTGACGTATTTATATCTAATATCTTTTGACAAATCGATTTGAGTTTAAAATCTGGTTTGAGTTCGTTATGTATAATGATCTTTGTTGATCGGTAAACCGGATTATATCTCTGGCGTTGACATACTCGTATGAAAATTTTTGATATGTCTAAGGCGTATCGAAAGTATATATATTTGTTGGTTTATATTGGTGTAATTGTAATTTATAAAGGTGTATTTCAATGTGGACTCGTCATTTGTCGCGATATGGTGGCTTTTGCACAACAGGGTTTGTGGTACAAGGGATTAAACCGGTGGTTTCTTGTTGTATGTTCATGTATATGTATAATGTATACACACAATATATGCTGCGGGACACTTTACCGGAGTCCTTGTATTGTTGTTGTTTTGCCTGCATCTCAATGCAAGAGAGTTAACCACATACATGGGTAGGCGGTTGGTGATTGCAGCACACGAAGAACTTGTGTGTAGTGCAACGCATATTATCCACGCTTTGTAAAATCGTGCTGCTGAAAAATTGACCACAATCTCGCGCGGCTTCGAGAGGAATTTATTCTTTTTTTTTTTATATTTTTTCAATGTGATTTGTTATTGGATTTTTTTTTTTTTGTTTCTTGTTTTTTCTTGTATTGCACACGCGACTTCACTTGATTCGGTGGCAATACCGTCAAGTTATTATTTATGATACCGCAACAGAGTATTAACTGTCGAGTAATTATTTTTCATTATGTGTTCGTGTTTAAAAATAAATCAGTGACATTGTTTTTCATTTTATTGCAGTTGGATATATTATGTTTTATACTTTGTTGTGCGATGTAGATTTTATTTTGAATTAATTCAAGTGTGAATTTTTTCAAGTCGTTTTTATTCGAAATTTTTCTTAAATTATTTTTTTCGTTTTTCACTTTTGTGAAAATTTTGTTTCAATTTTTTTTAAAGACTATTTTCTGCATATTGAAGCAGACTTGAATTTGTTCTCGATTTTAAAATGGAGGAAAATTTTCAGAAAGTGAAATTTGGATGAAAAGTTGATTTATAAAAATTTTAATGCACGATAGTATAATTATATCCGCTCAAAAAATTCTATTTTCATCGTGTAACTTTATATCCGTTGGAAAAAAATATTTCATCATACACAATTTTCTCTCTTCTATCCAATAAAAGCTTTTCACACACCCGATACATTTGAACACTTGGGTAGAGCTTGTTTTTCGTTGCTTTTCATTCGTGACCGCGTTACTTCATCGTTAACTATTTCCGTTATTCTCTTGAGAGTGAAAACAAAAATAGAAAAATGCACCGGGAGATATACGAAAGAACTACACTTTATCTAAAGTGACAAAGCTCACTAAATGTCATGAATTATTATCGTCTCTCATTCAATTCAACGACACATAATCCTCATTTAAGTAAAATAAAAATAAACAAAACCCCCAAAGTTATTTTTTCTAATCAAAATAATTAATTTTTTAATACTTATAATAAAACTAAAATTAATACTTACAATTTGAAAATATTATTTTTATCATTATTTAAACAATATATTCGTAACAGAGTTGTCATAGAAAACAAAAATCACTTTCAATTCAAAGTTGCCTAATTTGAACTTTATTATCTCTTATAATAATTATTCCTTTATAATATCATTATAAAATCACCATAAAAAAATTTTTTTAAAAAAATTTTGATGCTGCAATTTTTCAATTATTCCTCCACATTATAAAAAAAAATTAGTTGCATAAATTAAATTGATTACAATAAACCAATTATTCATCTCAAATAATTAATATTTATTTAAAACAAATATTATTTATTTATTAACTACGAATTTTTCATTCTTTATTTTTTTTTTTTTCACTATATACAGTGTGTTCCAAAAAGTTTATTAGAATTGAAAACTACGTATAAATATTCAATTACACCTATCTACGATGAGAATCAGATTTTGTTATTTTTTACCATTTTATTGAATTCTATTCATATGAAAAACTTCTCATATATAGTTGTAATTGGATATTTGGACGTAATTTTCAATTCTAATCAACTTTTATTCATAACAATTTTTAATTATGTCAAAAATAAAGGTACTTTACTCTTGAGTAAAATTCATATTTTTCAATATCCCGCGTGTACGGCTCAAAAAATTTCATATTTGATAGTCGTATTCTAAGTTTTAGACCATGCAAAACTTTTTATAAAGAACGACTTTTTTCGGTAAAATTGATAATAAAAAAGTTTCCCATATACAACTTTTTGGAAAACACTGTATTACTTTAATTCATTTGTTTATCTTTATAATAATAATTATTCATATAAAAAATATACGCACTAAAACATTCCTAGGTATAATATAATTTACATCATGTATAAGTTGATAATATAATAAGTCTCGGATAATTATACATATACAATTCAACGTATTTTCTCTGAACGTAGTATGCAAAACTGGTCTGCGGCGTCATCGCCAAAGCATCCCAATTTATTTGCTCTGGAGGCGTTCAAGCATTCCCATTAATTCTGGCCCATGTCCCGATATTTACGGGGGGTGCCTCGTCACTATAGTCTTCCACGCGGCTAATTTTTTTTTTTTCCATTTATTTTTCTCACTCGTTCGCGGCGTCAATTAGTCTTTCGACCGCATAGCGATGACTGCTGCATGTTCGTTGTACTCATATATATCCAGTTGTCCTCGATATATATTTTTATATATGTATTTATATATCCTTGTTATCCTTCTGTAACATACGTTTAAGTTGTAACATCGATCTACTTCATAGCTGACAATGAAATATATAAATATATAAATTCATTTGTTTATAATTAGACATTCTGTGCTACTGATGAATTGTAATAACGACAATTAATAATACTTCCATAATTCATGAGTAGATTTTTATTATTTAAATATTCTTCAAGAATCTTTTATAAGTGTCGATTATTTTTTTTGACTTTGGTTTGGCTTGGAAATATTTATGGACGAAAGTTTAATTTTTTGTTGTTGATATTTATAGAGAAATGTTGCAGTGAATATGGAAATGTATTTTTTTTTTGTGCTTGGGGAGAAAAAATCCAGTCGCTTTTACATGGTTCATTTCGTCGAGTGCAGATTTATAGGCCTGACAATGAGTCTCACCTTTTAACTTCTCTTGATCCTTGTATATACTTTATTACAGTTATTACATGTGGCTCGTGCTGTTATTGTCGTAATTATCTACCTTAATATTGTGCATCGGACAGAGATCAATATTTTTTTCTTCAACATGAGCTTGAAAATTTTATTTTTATTTTATTTATTTATTTTTTTTTCACTATTTCATTTATATAATTTCTTGTTTCTATTTTGTATAATATGTTCAATTTCTGTACTTGGATATGTATCTATAAATAGAATATGAAAATACATTGCATATTATTTTTTATTTTCTTTTTGAATATTATGAGAAAAAAATATTTTTATATATTTTTTCAACTGCTTTTGCTTTTTTTATATTCATAATTATGTTCATTTTTTTCTTTCTAATTTGATTTATGTTCGCTATTCTGTCGTAAATTGAAGTTTTATATAAAATATTTTAATTACGAAAATGTTATTAAAAATTTTGAATATAATTTTGATTTAAATTTGAGTTTATTTCTGATAATGAATAAAAATTCTTTACATTTCAAATAAATATTGAATAATATTAAATAATATTGTGAAAAATATATTACAATTGATATATTATAATATACAAATAATTCTTTTGTGAAATGTGACTTGACATTGCAGAAGAGATATTTTTTTTTTCGCTTATGAAGCACAAGAAAGTTATTTTTATAAAGAAACAAACAGAGATCCATTATTATACATTGATGATAATCAGCTTCAACATATTTTGCATTGATACCTGTTGAGAAACCTTCATAAAATGACACCATCATCATTTGAACGAAACATTCATTGTTGTGCTTGGTTTTTAAATAAATTACACAAACTTTGTCATCTCAGAAAGCTAACGTGTCTCTAAATTCCATATCATTACACCTACATCAATTTGTTTATTGAATTAAACTCAATAATATGTCTGATTGTTAAATAATTTCAACATCATTTATTAATTTTATTTATCATTTTAGCAATTTACTAATACAAACATTCATTGAAGTGGAATTATTATTAAATGTCTTTCAAAATAATTTTTGAAATTTAAAAAATGCTCTAAATTATGTCGAAATAAATTGTTTAATTATTTAAACATTTTTTACTGACTATTTTTTTCTGATATTTTTACATTTTTACTTTAAACAATTCTTAACTTTGAAATATTCCTGAAATTAATTATTGTTATTAATTAATATGATTAATAAATACAAATATAAAAGAAAATGTTTCATATTCCCATTTGAACATATTTAAATATTTATTTATTCAAAAGCTTTAATATATTCATAATATTTTTTCATTCTAAATGAAAGAATAATTTCCTCGATAATTTTAATGTTCTTTCAATAAATAAAAATATTTATTACAAAGCAAGTTTGTAACAAGCTATTTACAAGTACATCGTTATTAGAAATTGATATGTTGTACAACGAATTCATTGTTGATATTGCCATTGATGTATATTAATATTCAAACTCCTCCAGGCATAAATATTCAACGATGTGTTATTATTTTAACGATGATTTTGATGAATTTAAATGATTTTAATTAGACTGGTTATATTTTCGTGTGTCCGTTACCATATGTGTTGGTTCATCCTCCTCTTTGAATTTTTTTTCTTACCTCACAACGAATAACACTAGTGCATGGACTTTAAAAATAAAATTTTGCATGCGCCTGAGGGACAAAGTCATAAAACATAACAGAACAGCTTTCAATTATGAGTCCTTTGCCGCGCACTAATGTATACTGGGGTAATAAGAGATATGGAAAAAAAGAAGGCAGATTTTTTTTTTTTTCACATTTTTCAAAAACAGATCAAGAAATTGTTGGATCAGTAGAATATTCTCGATTTTTTTTCTTTTTGTTTTGAAATCTGAGTTTATTTGTTTATACAAAGTGGGAAAAAATTTCATTTTGAAAGTCTGTTACAAAATATTCATAGCGAATGATTTTATTATTTATGAATGATGATGTATAAATTTATTTAGAATGTCCATAAAAATGTTTTGGCATTTAAATTGCCAGTCTCTTATAAAAATGTTTCACTTTTTTTGATATTAATTAAGCCCAGAATTTTATATAAATATTATAGCTGACCAGTCAAACGTTGTTTTGCCATATAAATTATTTCTAGTGAATATTTTGGTAGTTAAATTATTACTGTACATTACATAAATTATTATAAAAAAAATATAAAAATATTTGGTAGTTGAAAAAAAAAAAAAAAAGGAATTTTTACAGGGCTAATATCGCTATTAAAAAATGGAATTTGGTGGTAGAAGGGTAACAATTAAGGGTTATATGTATTTTTAATGCCAAATCATAAAAAAATAGAAATAAAAAAAAATTTTTTTGGGTAGACCACCCTTATCACTTAGGGGTATAAAAAATAGTTTAAGACCTATTCTCAGATCTTTCGGAAGAGTTTGGTTACAAACACTGTGACACGAGAATTTTATATGTATAGATTTTTTTTTTTCATTTAATAAATATTTATTATGTCTCATAAAAATAGAGTCATCGATATAAAAACATTAATTATTTATTTATATAAGCACTGACAATGTCTATTCGTTGACTTTTTCATTATGATTTCCTGACAATTTTATTTAAAACAAGAAATAAATATTTTATTATATTGTATAAATAAAAAAATAATAATAAATCAACATAATATATTCCAATTCTGCTGTCCTTAATTGTTTATATACACTCAAAATATAAAACTACAAGCATTAAATCTAAACAAATACAATTTTAATTATTTCTCTTATTTTTCAAAGCTTGTCCATATTATTTACACTTTGTTGAATTAATTAATTATATAATCCTCCACAATATTCTGAATTTCTCTCATATCTTCTGCAATCAGCCCACGATAATTAATTGAAATAATAATAATAATCCCAAGATCGATAAAAATTTTATAAATAAAACATCAACTGAATTTATTTCGCTTATAATATTAATCAAGATGTAACATTTTTAATTCTTTTTTTTTTATATAAAACAAAATATATATATTTATATATATATATATATCTCATTTCGCTCTTGTTCTTTGACCTTATCTTTTAGTATATACATTGGACCAACCTATCGTGGACGTTGGTTGATGTAGTCCCGTCACACAAACCCGTATATGGCATGAGAATAATTTCAGTCATGTTACAAATTCAAATTAAAAGCCTGTTTTTTATTTTTTTATTTTTTTTTTTGAAGTAATCTGATGCGTCCGAGCACACGGCTCATTTAAATGTAGCGATATGATACAATGGTATACGCTCAAATATACACATATGTATGTATATTGGAGAAATAACATGAGGCAATAAGTGATTTACTGAGAGCAAAATAATCTACCCCGAAAAAATTTCAAAAATATATATTTTCTTTATTTTAATTAATTAGTTTATTTTTTTCTATATATCGACTGATTTGACGACTTTCGGACAAATATAAAATGACGAATATACATAAAATGTGACCAATTAATTTTGTTTTATAATTAATTTTCTTTTTTTTTCTTCACTATTTAATTTATTACTTTATTTACTATTTTATCTGCATATAAAATTATTGAATCAATGAAAAATTAAGCTTGTGATAATGTAGATACAAGAAGGTACAAATCGAAATTGATCGTTATACCTTTTTTATGCCTTAAAGTGGAAGAAATGGAAATAATAATACCTTCAATTTCTACAAAACTAGCTATATATATGTAGGTCTAAAGTAGGAACGAAATTTCGACTTGGGTATACCTAAATCAAATTGCACGCAACGTTACGTTAGGTACTGCTTTCCTACTTCCAACTGCTCCATACAGGAGGAGTAATTAGAAGCTGCAAGTAGGAATTAAATTTCGACTTTGGTATAAGCATTCGTCATTGAAAGATGATCGTCATCGACAAATTTTCTCGATTCGATTTGCTGATCATTAAAGTTTAAGGGCCTCAAGAACTTAGTCATTCATACATATACACACATGCAATCACTTACACTTCGAAATTTATTCCATTACAATATAATAAATAATAATACACATATACAATAAATGGTATATGGATTTATGATTGTGAGAAGATTGGAGAGTGTTAAAGACATAAAGAAAAAGTTATAAGAAGTGAGAAATCGATTGTGAGACAGCGGAGAAAGATGTGATGGTCATGATAAAAATCAACTTGCAGGTACGTTCGTTAGTTGGAAACAAACCTTTTATACATATATATTGTGGCATGCGTGGTCAGCTGTTAGTGCACACAAAATTACTTTTTTTTTCTCTCTCTTATAAAACACTTTGGAACGTCTTAAAAGTCACCGAAAGGGCGTGCGGCTCATTTGAATTAACGCTCGTGCTGTGCGTTTCTCTAACATATCGTTCGTGTAATTTATGGAATATAAATTTGTGTAAAATCAACCCTGAGAATTATATATACACAACAGACCACACCTGGATATTCCGCCCTTTTTAAGTTACTTATTTACCAGCCCACTTAAATCTCCTTTAATTTAATAACCACTGTGTGAACGATAAGTCTGTGATCATTGATAATTTAAACGAAAATAAATATCACGTGAATGACAGAGTTTCCAAAGGTGCGTGGAGAAAATATATGACGGTTTTGGTGATAAAACGAAAAGGAAAAAAATGTTTTATATACATGTAACAGGTATTTAAAATGTTTCCTTTCTTTTTTTTTTTTTTTTTTTTTTGAACAGTGCGGGCGGTGTCTCATTTGAATGCTTTCAATGACTGTTGTATATAGGTAATTTATTGAATGTAAATCGCAATGTGAATGCAACCCTTAACAAATTTGGCCACACCCCATCACGCCCTTCACGGTGGCCGCATTGGTACCAACGGTGTATTCTCATCTTTACAATATTTCCTACGTCTTTCTTTATACTCATTTCTTCTATAAATTTTTTTATCTCTTTGTTCACATTGCAACATTCATTTTTATCTTTTGCTCTTTTTATTTTTTATTTTTTTTGCTACCGTCGCCCTTTTCATTTTGCTTTCGCATCTTGTTCCACGACTGTTGTGCGCGCCTTGTAAGCGAGTTGGGCTATTAAAACGCCTCGAAGTTCCAGCCGAGGAGATATAAGTTCAAATAAAAAAAAAATGAAATGAAAAAGAAAAATAACAAAACGATTAAATAAATATAAAAGAAAATACAAATGAATACGAAAGTATATAAAGTAAATAAATATAGAAATAAATGGAGAATATAACTAAGTCATTTGTTTGCTTTAAATTGTTTTTGCAACGGCAGGATTTCAAGACTGTTTCATTTCAATCTTTATCGGTAAAAAATTCTTGATTATTCTTATTTACTCCTTGCATCTTCACTAATTATCTTTGGATTATTTTATATTTATTTGAAGAACTTTTATACCATGTGATTGGATTCACTGGTGTTTCTTTACAGTACACCCACGTATATTTTATATATTTCCAATTTCCAACATACCTTTACAGTGCCCATTCAATAATCTCAACTGTTAATTACATTTCTGTTCCTTTTTTTCTTTCATTAATTTTTTTTTTTTTATTCTCCACATCGTACATGTATAAATTCTCCCATCGATTTCTCAGGTATACTTTGTACCTTATATTGTCTTCATCGATACATACACCTCTTTTTTTTCTTGCCACACCTTCTAAAAAGAGAGGTCTACCTCTCGAACAAAACGTTTGTTGAATTCATAATCATTTTTCGCGTTCACATCCTCCACACTCCACCGCCGCCTCCACTTCGTTTATTTTTTTTTTGTTCCCTCCTTTATTTTTTATTTCCTCTCCACTCGGGTCTTGGGTGGCGGCGTCTTCATCCTATACAGCGGTCATCAATTATCAAACTCGAGACGCGGTTAAAAGGCCTAGGAAACGTGCGTCACAACGGGGAAAAATAAAAGAAAAATTAATGTAAAATAATACTGAGACAAGGATTATAATAAACGGGCCATTCTGTATGATGGGAGGCGACAAAATTTTTGGTGGGATAAACACAAAGTCATTGGTTATAGTCATCTATACTAAGGGTCGTTGTTGAAATGAACATTCAAAATATATTTCTAGTGAATTGTATTTTTTTTTCCCCCTCTGACACTCAAACATCGAGTGTTGTTCTTTCACACTAACAACACAATCAGAAATTCCTAACCTTATATACAATTTTGAATATCGCATGTATACATAAGTCGATTTATGGGGGCGTGAACATGAAAAAAGAAATGAACAAAAAAAAATTTGTTTCCGAGTCGAAATTTTGTTTAGATCTGCATATAGCTCGTTTTGTATAGGAATTGAAGATGTTATTCAGGACGAGCTATTCAATTTTAGTCCTTTTTAAGACCTTAGAAGTGGCAGATATTTCCATTTCTTCCACTTTAAGGTATAAAAAAGGTACAACAAATTTTAACTTACAGAGTCGAAATTTTGTTCCTACATTAGACCTTTATATCCTTCTTATTGTATCTCAATCGTACCTCGTGAGTCCTAAATAGTGACTTTCCATTACCTTTCATATCCTTTATATTCATTTGAACCTTAATAACTCCTTAGTTTCCCTAACTTGTTCCTTTTTTATACCTTAAAGTGAAAGAAATGAAAATATCTGCCATTTCTAAGGTCTTAAAAAGGACTAAAATTGAAGAGCTCGCCAAAGAGCAGGAGTAACAGAGGATCTAAATTACATTGTATGCCTATTGTAGAAATGAAGCATGAGAGTAGGACATAAATTTCGACTCGGGTGTATGAAAAAGGAACAAGATAGGAAAACTAAGATGTTACTAAGGTTCAAATGAATATGAAGGATATAAAAAATGTTGGGAAATCACTATTTAAGACTCATGAGGAACATTTGAGATACAGTAAGGAGAATAAAGGTCTAATGTAGGAACAAAATTTCAACTCGAGAATAATTGTTTAATGAGAAATAAAATTCTATCAAATCTATTATATGGTTTATTATTCTGCGCTCAATGACGCGACATCCCGGAGTAGAAAAACATCATTGGAGGTAGTATAATATAATACACATTTATACATATATGGAGTCACGTATGTGTTTGTGTTGACCCCAAGGAATATTTGTTGCTCGCGCGCCACATACAGAGCGTGGGCGGGTCGCTTCTTCTTCAAGCGTCATGGGTCATTATGAATTCATCGTAAATTTCGTATTAGGTCTTCGCTCGAGCTATGGCGACTCGTGACACACGACGTACAGTGTATATATATACATGTATATATTCATGGTATATTCCTAAATATATATACGCACTTTGAAGCGATATAATGTCCCGTTTGCCATCACCTGGGTGGTATTTTGGTATCGTTTTGGTAACGATGTATATTGACCATTCATTTTCCTAAATTCCAATGCTCATGTATAACAATTTTTATTCGACCCACCTTATTTTTATATGTAGAATATTACACAGAAAAATGTTGTGTAAAGATGTGGAATTCTTTATATTGAGAAGATTTGAATGAATTTGAAGTTTGAATTCGGAAATATTTTCATGTTATTTCAATTTAAAGTATTGGGAATTGATTTGTAAGTTAATTAAAAATTGTTATAGGATTGTTTTTGATTTGAAAGTTGTTGTGTATAGTGACTTGTGTTGAGCATATAATTTGTTGGTACCATTGGCTACTGTTGATATGAGGAAGAGAAAAAAATTGAAATTGAAAGAAGAAAAAAAATAGTCAGATCAATGATGAAGTGATTAAAAATTAAAGAAATCTAATAAAAAAATAATTAATGTAAATTAAATTATAAATTAATTTATATATTTTATATATTTTTTGTTCCGTTCTTTATTTTTTATTTCCTCTCCACGCTCCACCCAAGACCCGATATAAATTTTAAATTAAATTATAAATTAATATGTAAAACAAAAATAAATTATAAATTATAGAAATCTAATAAAAAAATATTTATTATAAATTAAAAATGTATTCGTTTATTTTTTTGTCAATCAATTTCATCACATACTATAACTCATCTCTATTATTATTATCATCTAATTTACTATCAATAGAAACAAAAAAAAATTAAGCATCTACAAATAATTCTCATCAAACAAAAAATTATGGAACAAAAAAAATTAATTTGATCTATTAACAATATTATGAAAAAACTTCAATAAATCATCATCAAAGTAAATATTCACTCCTTCTGATTTTATTTTACATAATAATTCTTTTAGCAAGTGAATCATACGATCAACAAAATAAATAATACTTTTAATAAATCAAAATCATCGCAGGCGATATGTGAACTTGTGGCGCTACTTCCAATACCGAAGCTGTTTTTGTTGATTAATATAATACACAATGTCATCGAATAACATTTTTTTTATTCTTCCTTTTCTTTCTCATCATCATTCCACTGAGTAACGATGACACAACAATTCAATAGTTACATACAAACTTATTTGTTTATGCGCGAGCGCAAGTGTGAGGTGTTATAAGCGCGATGAAAAATAAAAAAAGGAACGAGCGTGTCTCGTTGGTTTCTTTAATAATGTCGCGTGTTATTGAACGATAGACAGGTGACGGTGGCACAACGTCAATCTATGATTCAACTGGAATTGTATAAATATACACAGTAGAGATCGATCGATTGATAGATCGTTTCATTCACGGTGGCCGCATACGAACATGTCATGAAATTATTTTTCCGATTAACTTTCTCGCTTTGCTATTCACGCATCTTATTATTTTTATCGATGATATTATCATTATTTTTTATTTATATATTTATATATTTTATTTTTTCACGCTAGTGATTTTAATGATATGGTACTTTGATAACTGCACTTTCATGACACAATTATATAGACGGAAATGAACATTATAAAAGATACTTTAGCTGAACGCATTAGTGTACAGTGTATCTGTGTATATAATAAATGTATTTGTATATATGTACACAAAAAGGTGGAGTTGTGCGACGCAATTTCGTATTCAAAGCACGCTCGTTACGCGTGAAAAAAAAAAAAAAACAAAATAAATAAATAAATAAATAAATAAACGACTCAGTAACGCCTGCGTAAGTAGTTTATAGTCGATTTTCTCGATGAGAGTATAGAGGCATCTCTTTCTTTATATATTATGCATATATATACATATCGTTTTTGTTATGTAATATTGTCGGTGCTGCTGTGAGAATTGCAAATCGCGTGCACATTAGGGGGTAAAATACGACGAGATTTGAATAATTATCATCGTTTAATGATCGCGTCGCACTTATTATAAATACTTGTTTTACGATTAACATCCTATTTATTTATTTATTTTTTTATTTATTTTATTGACTCCATTAGCGACATATAAATGGGTTTGAAATAAAGGAATTATTGAAAGAAATTTATCAATCGATATATATATTAGTTATTATTTAATTTTATTCATAAATTTATATTTGTAATATTTAATACGTCAATGGAATGTAAATTAAATTTCTCTTTCTCCATATGTTATGATCAGCAATATGGCAAATATATATATATATATATTTGGTGGGCAAGAAATATTGGGTAAATCCAATCTATATGTATTAGTATAAATATATTGGCGAATATTTAAAGTGCAATTGAGTGTGAGAGAAAATGAAAGAAAAGAAATATTATATATGGTAAAGGTGTATTCTTTTAACTTACCTTCAGGCGGTTCATCTTCTTCTTCTATACGAGAAGAAGATTACATCTTGGTAAGATCAGTAGCCATCGGGAGCTGAGACATAGATCATATTAATGGCGCCTTGGTCGACAGAGGCGACTTTTGCGTCGATAACGATCACCCGCTATCAATCGATAGATCGTGTATACTTGGAATGCTCACAAGACACACGATGCGCTTTATGCCTTTGTGTATTGCCACAGTTGAATATAACCCTTCAGGCGATTTTATATTGTAAAAGAACTTGGTATATGTGTGAATACATGTGCGTTTATGTATATTATATATTTAAAGAGGCGGCGTACGAGTTATACGAGAGATTTGAATCGTTTAATGGGGAGTGGCGATGAGGATTCTTGTGATTGTTAGCAAAGTCAAGCGATTTTGTATTATAAGCCGATTTTATGTTTTTAATCGAAGATAATTAAGAGGAAGGATTTAATGAGGATAATGGGAAAGAGAAATATATAATAGTGTCTATTATATTTATGTTTTTTTGGTTCGTTTTATTCATTGACATCTTTTGTGCACTTGTTCCTTTTTTATACCTTTAATATCATTTATGTAGATTAGAGTGTTTCATTTTTAGGCAATATTTTTTTTTGTTCGTGAACACTGAAAATCTGATGATTTATACAAAAAAACAAAACAATATTCCCGTTTAAAAAAAAATTCAGAGTTAATTAGAGGCTTAGCGAATTCAAAAATTCGATTTCTAATATAAATAACAAGAGAACATTTTTTTTTTTTGACTTCAACTCGATTTTTCGGTAATCAAAAATTTTTTTCGAAAAAAATGGATATGCAGCTTTGGTAGAGCAATTTGCTACAAAAAAGTTGTTCACTGCTAACGCTCTCCGACCAGTAGTTTTCGAGTTGTACGTAGAGCTAGAAAGTTGAAAGTTGATTATAATTGACAAAAAATTTATTTTAAACTGGAATTTATTGATTTGACATTAATTATTATCTTACAATAAACGCTATAATGCTGAATTAACAATGTAATAGCATGAAAAAAAAATTTGATTACAGAAAAATCGAGTTGAAGTCACAAAAAAAATTTTCTCGTGTTATTTATATGAAAAATCGAATTTTTGAATTCGCTAAGCCTCTAATTAACTTTGAATTTTCTTTCAAACGGGAATATTTTTTTTTTGTATAAATTATCAGATTTTCAGTGTTCACAAACAAAAAAAAATATCGCTTTAAAATGAAACACCCTATAATGTGAATACAAAAAGGTACAAGTTAAAATTCGTTAAACCTTTTTTATACCTCAAAGTGGAAGAAATGGAAATATCTGCCATTTCTAAGGTCTTAAAAAGGACTAAAATTAAAGAGCTCGTCCCTAATAATACCTTCAATTTCCACAATACGAGTTATATGTAGGTCTAAAGTAGGAACAAAATTTCGACTCTGGATATTTTATTTTTATTTTTTATTTATTGTTGGAATTTTTTTTTTTTGGTTTTATTATTTATTTGTGGGATGAAAAGCATTACTTGCAACAGTGAGGGAGGGTTGGACTTCTCAGGAAGTTTGCTGGCGTACAACAACATCATCAATAATATCCTGTCAATGCTAATCGACCTTTTGGCTGTGCCTGTCGGCGCCTTCACTTGATCGATCCTTGTAAAGAATGAGACTCGCGATTGTGAATGTATATATTTTTATATATATGTTTAAACTCTTTTCTTTAGAACGTCATCATCGCGGGAGTTGGAAACAGTTTATTCGATGAGTGTATTATATGTATCTATATATTGTATAGAATATATGTAGTGATATAAAAAAATGTTGAAACGAAATATCAAATTTGCCATTTAAAATCGCAGCGTGTGATTCAGCTGCATGGACTTATATTTACTTTGATTATATCATTTGTGAATATATTTCGAATAATTATGAATGATGGAATGTATAGATGTGAGTTATTTAGGAAAAAGTGAGGCAAAAGATGGATTATCCTTAAAACTTCTCGGAAATAATTTTTTTTTTTATTATATTGCTATGTATTACAATAAATAACTGATAAATTATTATTCCCACATCGATTATCATTTCAAATAATAAAGCATAACGTATAATATTAGATTATAAAGTGAAAAAAATAATTGTTTTATAAATTTTTCACTGCTTTTTTAATTTATATTATCCAAAAATTCATTTTTTATTCCTTTAATAATTCAGTACATAGTTGAAATAATATTGAGAGATTTTTGAATTGTTGATATTCAGGACAAAATAATTCTTTTAAAAGAACTTAATCACAATTTCATCTATCTCTCAAACAAATGAAATAAATTATATTCAATTCCTAAAACAAACATTTCCAAATATAAAATAATTACCATACATAAAAAATTCTCATACAAATTCCACTTCCACATAGAACATCGCCCAATGAAAAATTCTAAACTTATATATCTAACACAAATTAGTTGACGAACAAGTTTAAAAAGCCTTATCAATACCGGAAGCCTCTCATTGAGAATATCATTGAAGTCAAGAAGATCGATACACATTATACACTTTACGTACATTGCTTGAACGACATAAAACTAGTTATTCATTCATGATATATCCAAGTCTTGTTTCAGCCCCATAGTTAACTTATCGTTTGTTAAAAAACTTTATACACCTTACCAACAGCTATACCTCCATCGCTCTCATTTATATCATACATACAAGATCCAATATAATACTTTATACTAGCCAATATACAAATGTGTATTATCAACAAGACGCAATCATTTGACTTGTCGATTTATTGCTGCATGTAAATAACATATATGTACATACATATGTAGATATTATTCACTGAATGAATTCTACAGGTGCTACAACCATATACATATATAAATACATAATACATATGTATATATTTATTTATTTATTTGCTTCACTCCCACTTTTATCGATTTAATACTTCTTAGATATACTTATATAGACGCCAGCCAAAAAATTTAATAGCGGCGCCAGTCTCGATGATTATACAAGCGAATTTTTTTTGCGAAATAACTTTTATCCATGATTATATATTACTACGTACACGGTTTATTGCGAGTGATTGCTTACATCGTGCGAACACCTACTGCGCACCAAGGAGAGAATTGACGCGCGCCAAACCTGACCAATGAAAAGAATAATAAAAATAAAAAAAAATAAAATTATGGAGATAATAATAATATAAAAGAATGTATTTAAACCCGCTATTTTCCATCAAGTTTGATTTTTAATCTTGATAAAAACATACACACACTTATTTTTCTTTAGACGATATCTATATATATTTGCAACAGCAATTATGTGGTTGTGAAGGAGCAATTTAAAAGTTTAAATGCAATGTGTAACATTGAGATTGAGATCAATCGATTGACCGATGGATATTTGTTTGATCGTGGATATAATTAAGAATACAGGATATATATTAGAGCCATATGTTTAATTATGTTTCTGTATATGTGAAAGGATATTTATAGATATTATAATATGAAGGAAAAGGAAAATTATTATATTAATAAATAAATAAATAAATGTAGATGGAATGTGTATAACAAGATCGTTTGCTAATTATATCGTGTTGGTTGTGTGCTGAGGTGAATTCACTCTCGTCTCCCTTATTGGGTTCTAATGAGGCGCGACAGTAATGCTCGTGATGTGAATTAATTGAATTAACGTGGGTAAAGATTTAATTGTATATGTGTGTTTGTGTATATTTGAATGCGCTCGTTTCTTCGTCAATGCATTTCATACATCTGTGACTATAAAGTTTATTAAACATTTATGTTTAGAGCACAAACTTTAGTACACTGCTTGCGATCATTTGTTTAAACCGCTTGACGCATTATTTAGATCATTAATTCACTGCAGCTCTTGCCCGACTTCAATATTATATTATTTACGACACCACAATTTTATATGGCTATCGCAAAATCTTCAATCGATGCCGACGCACGGTTAGACATACATTGAATCAAATTATAGTACTATTTATTGTTAGTTATTTTATAAAATGAGAGGTGTTATTATAGTTGATGTATAATAAGGTTTATTTTGAATTTAAAAAAAGAAAATTGTGATATTAAATTAGGTGGATATAAATTTTAGAATGGTTATTTATTTTATTTTCATTGGAATTTATTTTTTTTGTAATTTGTTCGGGTTAATATTTGAGCAATGAGTTTTTTTAGTCTGGGTTGGAATTTATTATAAAGTAACTATAGTTAATCTATCAAACGTTGTTTTGCCATATAAATTATTTCTAGTGAATATTTTGGTAGTTAAATTATTACTATATGTATATAAATTATTATAAAAAATATATAAAAATATTTGGTAGTTGAAAAAAAAAAAAAAAAGGAATTACTACAGTGCTAATTTCGCTATTAAAAAATGGGGTTTGGTGATAGAAGGGTGGAAATTAAGGGTTATATGTATTTTTAATGTCAAATCATAAAATGATTAAAATAAAAAATTTTGTCCAAAAAACTTCGGAAGAGTTTCGTTACAAACACTGTGACATGAGAATTTTGAAAAATGGTGACGCGAGTGGAAAATATTTATTTTGAAAAAAATATAGACAAATTTAAAATTACAATTTTAGTTTAATGAAAAATATTTTATAGGGATTATAATATTTTGAACAATAAATTTTTTATTGTGCTATTTTTGTGCTGATGTAAAAGTGATAATAAAGCAAAATAAATTGGATTGCAGGTTCTTTTTATAATATATTTATTACGTATTTAAAATAGGTAATAGTTTGTGATTTCATGAATAAATTACATGCGTGACTGATTTATAATAAATACGCGATGATTGATGTGCTAAATGTGAACTGTATTTTATAATTTTTATTTTCTTTTTAAAAGTAATAAATGATGAACAGTCTTTTTCCTATTATTAAAATTTTATATTTCATTTTAAGGAAGAATGTGGTAATGAATGTGCAAAAATCTCAATGTGGATCGATTAAATGACTTGGGCTTTTATGTATTTAATATTTATGCAAGTTCAATGTTTATATATTTTTTTTTTATTTTGATACTCAAGGAAATACTCCATTAGACTGCATTCACTGCACATTATGCATTTCCATCCAAGAATCCGATAGAAATATTCAATGTAACGCATTCAACTAGTAGGCATTAAATATTTTAATACAACTATTTGAGAGAAATATTTAATGAAACTCATTACAATAAAAAGACAAACAAATTATTTATTTATTCATTTATTTCGAATTTTAAATAATACGTTAAATATTAATTTAACAAAAATATTTGCTAAATGTCACAATTAATTATACTAAAAATTAAAAATCTGCAACTACTAAATGAATCAAAAATAATTCCGAATATTTATTAATTATTTAAAATAAAAATTTGGTTCGAAATAATACCATTAATTGCTACAATAAATTATCTCTTTCTGTATTATTTAAATTTTGTAATCTGAAACTTGGAGATAAATTTAAATATACAAGCAATTATAAAGTTTGTCAATTCACAATTTTAGAATTCGAATATAAATTTAAACTTTACTCGTTGATACAACAAATCTTGCTGACACAATTTTCAAAACACGAATATATTACTTTCGACAATGTAAATAACAAAAAAAAAAAAAAATCATTGGTACAAGTTGTCTTTACAAAATGATTATTTCATTTATATTTATAAAATTTTATTCAATATATATATCTTATAGCAATATTGATACTTGGTGATATGTATGAGAAGAAGAAAAAGTCTTTGACTGTCTCTCCGTATTAACGGTCACTCTCTGAATATCCCGTTTGAATCGTAATTAAGAAAATTACGAGATGCAAATGAGCACTACACGCTTGTCTTGTATGTGCGTGATGTGTCAACAAGCGATACCGAGCTCGATTTCTCTCGTTGTGGCTCAATGCCCGTCGATACCGCATAGTAGTTTAGATTGAAATCGGTGAGTAAAGAAAAAAAACAAAATTATTCGTTGGGGGATAGAAAAGAAAGGGGAAAAAAAAAATAAATTAAAAAAATACCACCAACATCCCGTGAAGAAAAATCTGACGCTTCGTTATACCTGCGACGATCGTATCGGTGTTTATATACGTGCGAGACTTCATCATCGACTCCAGTAGCATTTTACAGTATCGCCTGAAAGTATATATGTATATTTTTTTCAACGTAGAACAAAAAATCAGGTATAATTATTAGGCATCAATTAATGCGCTACGCCCATGTCGTTATTGCTTCAAACGTTTATTTTGTATCTTCTCATGTTTTGTTTTTTCGTTTTAACACGCGTTCCCACCTCCTTTCTTTTAGCTACTTAAGTAGGCTTTTGATGATCAGCGAAAACGCCGCATTCATCAAGTTTAACCTTATTAGTATAGTATAAATATGTTATTGTATACGTAGCATAAGATTTTGTATTAAATTTGCAGTTGAATTCATAAAATGGAATTTTTTTTTTATTTAATATTTGATGAATTTTTTTGATTACACAAGCCAATGATGAAAGAACTTTTTCAATAATTTCAACTTATTCTATTATATTATTCGGTATGCTGATTCTGGAAATAATTATAAAAAAATTGGATCATTCAGCAATTTTTCACATTTTAGTATTGAATAAAAATAAATTTTGTTATTTCAAAAGTAGCAAAAATATTTTTAATTATATAGATATCATTGAGTTGGCAATAATTGTATACTGTTATATGGTTAGCAATAAAATTGTTTATCGAAGATATTTGGAAATGGTTTAAGAAAAAGAAGAAAGCTTTTGAATTCAACTTGAAGCTCAAAAATTATAATTTAATAATAAAACTATGATATTTTAATTTTTATGCATTGGAATTTCTGATTTTTTAAAATTTTTAATGAATGTTATATTGTGAGAGAAGTGTGGGTGATAAAAAAATGATACCAAATACATTTTCAGCTCTCAAAAATACATAAGATTTAGATAAATTGATTTGAAAAATTTTTATAAACATTTTTTTCATTGGCTTGTGTTATTTAATAATTTATACAGAAATACATTGTGGAATTATATTACAAATTAATATCGAACTTCTTTGTTCCATAGAAAAATAGTTGGCTTTTTGTATTTTATTATATAATTTATCATTATACTAGAAAAAAAAATTTCAAATGAATATTAATAACTGAAAATAAATATCATTCATTTGAAATAAATATTTAATATTCACTACAATAAATTTAATTGCTTCAATAAGTATTAATTCCTCACAGTACAAGAAAAGTGTAATTCAAATTTAATAAATAAACAAATCAACTATAAATATTTCCTATAAATTCAAAACAATTTTCAGCGTAATTTTTCCATAAAAACTTTTCCAGAAAAAAAAATTGATGTTTGAAATTTTAATTCCACTGCATTAAAAAAAATTATTTTTACTATACAATAAATAATCTTCCCATCGTTTACATTAAAAACAAATTTATAAATAAATTCTATTATATTAAACTAAAGCCTTCAGCTCTTAAGCTTAAATTTTCCTCGAATTTTAATCTCAATAATTCTTGCATTAATTCATCTCTAAAAATTCTTTCCATATAAACTTCCGAATACTTTTTCCATAAATTTTTTATTCAATATCACATTGTTATCGTTGAAAGTGAATGTATAAATATCTGTGTATGTCTACGATGAAGAGAAACATTCCGTTCGTTTTCTGATAAGCCAAAGTGACCAAGCACACCGACATCAGGTCTTCTATGTAAATGAGCGATGGCAATTAACCGCGCGATCAGCGAAGCTGTCGTAAGGCCAATGTCGTCGCACATGAAAACATGTGCGTTTAAGAAGTCAAAGTATATGTTATACATATATGCATGTACATTTTTATAAACGTGTATATATGTACATATTATACATGTGTAAAGATACAGGGCGTGAAGCAAACGACATTTTTTTATTTGCGATAATACTTATATTTTTATTATATATAAAGGGTGTCTTAAAATTCACGCAAGATTTCAAGTGTTGTCAACGTTTTAATTTTTGCGTGAATTTTGAGACACTCTTTTATGTATTATAGTAGCAACTGAATGTAAATATGTATATATTTTATGTACTGTGTCGTTGTGTAAGTGAAAATAACACATGTGTCCACGTTCGATTATGATAATACCAATAATTACGATAATCGTACGGTCATTAATCATTTTTTTTTTTGTCATGTCTCCATATCCAGTGGACCACTCTTAAATTTTCCGGTCAATATTGAAAGAAATATACTTAAGTATTATAATGAGAAAAATAAAAATATATATTATATTACACCGAAAAATATAATTAATTCATAAAATTCATTTTTGAATTTATGTATTTTAAATATTTTTATAATTATATGAGACATTGGTTTGAAATTGTAGGGAAATTAGTATCATATAGAATTATAAAGGGAGTAAAATATACACTTGAGTGTTTGATGTAAAAAATTGTCTACTAAAAAAAAAAAAAATTTTTTTTTATTAATATTCCCACATTTATGCACGAAATAAACATAAAATTCCAAAAACGACTTTTAATCTCAGTGGAATAATTAGTTCTCAGCTAATAAATTATCAATAAAAATTTATTTACCGTATTTTCTATGATAAATAATAATCTAAAGAATTAAAAAAAAAAAAATAGAAATAATTACATAAATAAATGTCTCATTTATTTTTCTTCATCTCTCTTAATTACTACACAGCATTTATTCATTACTTTATTTCATCATTAATTTTTTTTTTAATACACAATGCAACAGTGATTTTTTAACCTAAAAATTATAAATGACAATATAAATATTTTCTATTCTTCAAGCAAATATATATTTGCTTCAAAGTCCGTTACAAAACATTTCCCGCTACAAAATATAATCTGTGTTTCATTATATTCGTAACAAAATCGTGTCTCGATACGCCATAACCGTGTGACTACTGCGCACGTGTGAAGACTTTACTTGACAGTTAAGTATACATATAGTCGGCTGGGATCAAGAGAGGATTGTAAACAGTCGTAATGCCTCCGGGCGTGAGACCGACGCACGTGCGAACATATACATATGTAGGTATATAATATACCACACATCTCAATTTATGTGCTAGTTTATTTAGCCGCCATAAGACATATTTTTCATTCGGAATAAAATATTTATATACACAATATAAAATCATATAAATTTTTCAATGTATAAGAAAATATTTTATCAACCATATATACGAATTATTAAATTATTATTCTTACTTAAGTCACAATATGAAAAATCAGATTATATTAATTCCTTTTTTGTGAGTGGACTGATCAGTTTCTGAATAAGTACATGGACATTTGTTTATTCTGTAATCCCTGAGGGAAGTTACTAACTAAGATCGAGTTGGTAATATAGAAGGAAAATAAAAGAGAGACTGTGGTCAAACACTTTGGATATATTGTTAGTGCATTAATGCAAGTGTATATGTACATAATATAATATTGTTTGAGACGTAGCTCGTATGAAAGAGAATGAAAAAAAAAAGTAGTAAACTATTCTTCTCGTCGTCGTTGGTGGGCGATCTTGTCCTGAGTGGAATGAAAAGTATTTTTATTTATTTTTTATTTTATTTTCATCAATACATTGATCGAGCTTAGAAAGTCATCATTGCAACATTATTATCGCTATTATTCTTTATTTTATATTATTGTTCCTTTATACATACGATACTTTTAACATTACTTCTTTTCATATTGTTTTTTATTTTTATTTTATTTCGAATCAATTGCTATTCACACAACGTGGAAAAATAATTGTGATGCAATGAAACACAAACTAATAATATTGAATGATATAAAATAATAATGGTGTATATAACAAAATGGCGATATGTTTGAACTAATGAAACGGGTTTTCACACGTGTGTTATAAAAATTTACATTGCTCTACTCCCCCTTCTTGTCATTATTATATATACAGCAATTTGAAATGACTAATGGCAATATGTGGAATGTAATTTCCCTCTATCAATTCCCTTCACTCATTTTATTTTATATATATATTTATTCCATTGGATATATGTATAATTGTACATACATATATTTTATTTAATATCCTTCGTCTAGTGCTACACATCAGTGCAGTTATGAACAAAAGAAAAAATGTGAATGAATAAAAATATTATATGCAAAAAAATAAATAAGTTTATGAAAAATGTGCAATGCACGCTCGAGAAATTAAATATCCTTATGAGCACTAATAGCCCTTAATTGAAAGCTCATCCAACCGCGAATTATTTCTACTCGTCGACAGCTTTATATACGTAAATATATATATGTATATACATGTATATCTTATGTTTATATACAGTCATATAAATATAACTAGGGGAAGAGTGGCATGAAAGAGCTAGTTTTGAAAAAAGGGATAAATAATATAAAAGAAAATAAATAATTAAAATGATTTGTGTAATGAGTGATCGTTTATTCATTTATGTACGTGATGTCATAAAACATTTTTCAAAATTATCGGTATTTTTGGACTTCTAACCATTTATAAAAATAATAAAATTCGGCTTTTTCATAATACGTAGGCATTGAAAAAGCCACTCAATGCTTTGAAAGAGCCAAGTTCTTATTACAGTACTGAAATTTTAGATTAACAAAGATATTATTTACTAATAATGTTAAGATATAATTTTATATCTTATATAATTATAAAACATTTTATATAACGCAAACTCTGGATAAAATATTCACTTAAATCTGCGAAAATCTCATGAAATTAGCCGTTTGAAATCAATCATTGCAATCTGACTAGGTACGATCTTTTTAAGAACTCATATAATTTTATTTGATGTATCTGAGTGCTGTATCATTATTTATTTTAGATTTCTTAGTAAGAGCTTTTTTGAGGGACCATATAAAGCTAGCTTTTTCATCACACTGCAGCCCGGCTCTTTCAAAACATATTCTCCCAAGAAACATAACCCCGAAAATTAGTATGAAATTAAAGATTTGCCTGGAAAATATATATGGTATTAGAAGGCCTAATATATCTATAAAATTATTGTATAATCATATTACTATTAGTTTTGTCCGTATAGACGTTAAAAAACAAATAAAATGAACTGAAAAACTTACTTTTTGACGACGAAATCTTCAATACGTCGTATCGACGCCGTTTATTTTTGATAAACTGTAAAATGTTTGTGGGCGACATTATTGGCTCGTATTACTATCTTAAAATAATAATACATCCATGATTCGTTCAAAAACTACTGCATAAATGATAATGGCTCGTTTAAAACTTGGTTTTTTCATGTCATTCGTCCCCTCTATATCTCTCATAATGTCATGCTACAAATATTAAATTTTTACAACGGTCATTTAGACAAATTTTAAATATTGTGTTTAATCTTTTCCACTTTAGTTTTTTACACTGTGAAACATCTGGCAGTCATTTATCGTTAGTTTATTTATTTAATAATTAATTTTTTTTTTCAGCAATAAAATTACACAGTAAATAAATTGATGGATAAATGTTGAAAGCTCGGTGTGAATAAATATCTGGGTAAAAGCAATAAATATGATAGAACTATATGGAAAACATTATTGAATTTATGGTAAAATAACGTTAAAGGCTTTTAAAAGTAGCGAAATGTTACTTTAATATAATGTTGTGTGAGTAAATATATATTTATATAAAATTCAAGTTGTCAAGATGTGTTGTATGGTGTACGTTGGATATATCCAATACGGTGAATGGCTTCATTATCCAAGAATTCCATCAGTTGACCACTCTACCTCGATGAGTCCTTGAGAATGATTTTTCTTTTTGATCTTGTCTTGCCCAGAGCAAAGTGTTTTAATAATAATCTTTCTCAGAGACACCCTTTTCCATTATTATTACTGAACAATTTTTGTTGAGAGCAACGAAATGACCATCAAGAGGTACCACACGATGGTGTAAAAACGCCAGCAACAGGATATTTAATTTCCATTGAGGTGAGGGTCGACGAGTGATTTTATATACGTTGCTTTCAACGTGCGAATAAAAAAATAAATATATTTACATCTATACACGTATTTATATATCTATATTTTTTTTTCATCGTCATCATGCTTTTGACAATTTAATTTGTCATATAAACTTAATGTAACTAATAAAAAAAATGCAATCGGAGATATTTTATTTCTGAATGTGGTGAAGAAATTAAAAAATATTTCAACAGTGAAAAAGGGATATTTTATTTATTTTTTCCTTTTATTTTCTTTTTTTTTTTATATGTATTATCGAATGTGTATATGGGAATGATGCTCATTCACTGTTACCACTGCCATCACTCTTAACTAATGTATGCGAAGCACGCTCATTATCGAAGCTACGTGTCGTAAAGAGCTGCGGTAAGCACATCATATTCACGATATGAATCTCAACATTGGAAATGCGTCGTTGGGATATTTCTTGCCTTACATTCCCAAATGATCGGCATAATTATTTTATTCACAAACATAAATGATTTTGCATTGAGTTGAAATAATATTACGGTTAACAAGGTGAAATTATAACACGCGCGTCTTAATTTCATTCACATCAATAACAAAATTAATTACATAGTAAAATTATATTTATTATCAATTATTGATTGTAAATATTATTTTCATTTATATATTAATGTCGTGGAATTAATGGGAAATTAGTAAAAGCAAATTTTGTATATTAAATTGGCTAGCAAAATCAATTTACCATGTGGCGTTATATTCTTATCTCTAAAATTTCAATTGCTCATACATTATAATTGCTTGAATGCATTAGACCAACGTGATGCGGCATTCATGGTGTCATTACTCTCGTTCGCATTAAAGTGGTATAAAATAACGATTCACTTGAGACCACACCTGGCGAGTGATTTGCAACGTGATAGTTTCCGTTATCGCAAGAGAAACGGTCTCGGCATATCAATTTAATTCTCATCGACGACGGTCAAGATCTGTTGTAAATTTTCTTTGGTGGCTTAACTCTCTTCTATACATGTTAAATGTTTTACAAGCAAATGAAATGTATTGCACACATAACGATAAATCCTTATATGTTGACTATAATTTTCCGATATGTAGAGGAAAGGATGCGAATTTGAAATATTGCTGGTAATTTGGAATATAACATTATAAAAGTACAGGAAAATGCCATCAGTTAACGAATATTAGTATTACGTAGTGTGAGTATTAACAAACAAATTGAGCATCGCTTAGAAGCAGTCATATAGATAGTGCCGTGATAAACTGCATCGAAGTAAAAGTGCTATCTAGAAAATTTTCAAAGTAAGTTATAAATCTGTTTGTATCTTGAGTGTAACTTATATTTATATGTTTATATTTGTACAAATCTATAGTTAAGTGTCTCAGTTGTAGAAATCAGCGTTTATTTGAGAAATTATTCGTAACACAAAATGATAAAAATATTTTAGGTTACAAATGGTTATGTTGCTAATTTGGAATATGGCTCAGGTTGCTAAGTTTGTGATTATTGCAAAGACTACAAAAAATATAATTGATTTAAATATAAGCTTGAAGTTGAATTTTTAAAATTTTATAGTTGAGATTTAAGTTTAAAGATATTTATATAGTTAATTAAAGTTGATTATTTAGGTGATTGTAATTTGGAATACCCTATTCCAAATTATATTCACATTGGTTAAACCACGCCAATCTGCAATTTTATGATTAAATCAAAATTTATCCTATTTATAATAATCCGAGTCTGTTCATTTTTTTTATTCAATTCAAATATAAGTTTCTCTAACATTCAATGCGATTCTTACTTTTTCATCTCTTAACCCATGACTAATACGATTTTTTTAAAAAGTGGTATTCCAAATTTGCATCCTTTCCTCCATGTATACATTTTTGAGTATATACAGGGTGTTAAAAAAAGATGAAAACAGAGAAAAATCTCGCAACGTATGCGTTAAATCAAAAAATCGAAAAATACGTATCTAATATTTTTTAGAAATCTATTTTCTGACACCACATTCGACCCCTTCAGCTTTCACCCAGTGGGTGGATTGGGTCACAACTTTAAAATTTTAAATGGAAGCCCCAATTTTTTATTTTGGAATCTGATTCTGCATAAAAAAATACATTCATTCCGTCTCAAACATTTTTCCCTATTATCGCTAGATGTCGCTGTAATTATGAAAAAGTCATGAAATTTTTGAAAATATATTTCCACAGTAATAAACGTAATATCGGAAAAGTGAAAAACACGTATTCAATATTTTTTACAAATCTATCCAATGATATCATAATTAGCCCCCCCCCCCCCCTCCCCACCCCCGACTTGATCCAAATTTGAGCGAATTCTATTTTCGTATTGCGATTTTTGAGGAGTCATCTCTTGACTAAAATTCGTATCATTTGTTTTGCAGAAACAAAAATATAAAATTCGCAGATATTTTAGTCAACAAATGCTTCTAAAAAAGTTGCAAAAGAAATGGACATTGAAAATTAAATTTGGAAAAATTTTATTCAACCAATTAATTTTCAAAAAATATTCGATACGTATTTTTCGATTTTTAAATTTGTTCTCTGTGCCATCTTTTTCTAACACCATGTATATTTTAGTATTCAAGTACGTTTGTACCATTGAATAATACGGAAGCAATTTTAGTACATGTATAAATATGAATGAGTATATGGATTTATATTTTTACATATTTATATGAAGGTTTTTCATCTATTTTAACGTTCTCGTCCACCCACGCATGTGCGTATGAATGCAATAGCTATAGAATTTATGCAGAAATTGTTTATATTATTACACTTGCAGTTGAATTTCATGAAATTCGTCATATTTTGATGGAAATTTAAACAATGACAAGATCAAATAATTATTGAATTCACAAGTTTGCTTATATTGATTATCAATTTTTTTTTTTTAGTAATTATGACTTTTTCGATCACTTTATCGTTCTTATTAGTTGCAATTTTTGTCAAGAATTATAGAAAAATTTTTGGTACAACGAGAAATATTACAAATTTACCACAGATTTAAGCTAAACTTATTTTATTTCTGTTTCTTCGTTTGATATAAAATTAAAGCCGAGCATAATCTTCGAGTAATCATGTTGTTGAAATAAAATACAAAGCTGTAATGTTGATTAAATTACTTCTGAGAATATTTTCTTGTAATAAAGATGAGATTAATTCTCGTGAATAAATTATATTACCATTGCACATAATAAAACTATACTAAAAATGACTGCTAAAGCTCATGATAAGAAGGTGACACACAAATAATTTCAGATATTTTCGCAAAACATAAAATAAATTTTATTATTATAACGGCAAATTAAATTAGCTTTCACAAGGATTTGTTCAACATAATCAAATTTTCTTCACGCTTTCAAACACATAAATAATATAATAATAAAAAAATTCATATGAACCTGAGAAAAAATATTGAGTAAAAATAATTAAACTTAATTGATTGATAATTATATTAAATTCAATTAATTTGTATTCGAATTAAATAATTAATATTTATTCACTCGATCCATAAAATAAATAAATATTTAGTCATCTTATAAATATTTGAATATCTATCAAATAATAATACAGCAATAAAATAATTAAAAATACAAATTATTTTTCTCAATAAAAATTTCTCATCTACAATTTTTTTTTTTCACTTTTTCGATTTTATACATAATAATACACAATTGAATTGTAACTATCCGGCTATCATCAAGGCCTAAACAAACAACATAAATCAAATTTTATTCAATCTAATCTAATCCAATCTGCCTTTCGAATATTTTAAAATTATCGACCAGATTTTATTCATAAATAAATTATATCCATCAGTATATTATCACTTTGGCTTTCATTCTATACTCCTTCAACATACATATAAAGATATATCTGATGTTAGTCTGACCTTATATGATCACATTATTCTACGCTAAAAATAATAACAAATATATATCGGTCTGATTTTATAGGCTGCTCTCGACTTTCAATTCGTTATGCGAATAGATCATTTCACATAGCGTGTAAATTTATTCTTCAGTGGAAGATGATTAAGTACATTCACTTGGCGCCGCAAAATACATATACATATACAGTATACACATGTATATAACTTATACATTGTGACTATAAGTATATATGTTTAAATAGCCTATGGGGAAAATTTATAAAATACCCACGAGAAAACATATTTGTGCGTATAAAATAAAAACGAATGTAAATCAAATAAATTGATATATTCTTCTGAATATAAATAAATTCCCATCGCTTTAACTATTCTTATCTAACAATTTTATTATTTGTAATAACATGGTGTTCTTTGTTTAACAGTTAATGCCAATACAGTATTATCATAATTTTTTTCTTTTAGAATTTATTTATATGTAAAATATTTTATACACAATTTGGCATTAATATTGTGTTGTATTATATTATATTTACTTCTTTACGTCAGGTATCTAATGTTTAGTTATTGCTTTTTGCATGAACTTTTTGAACTCGACGGAGAAATAATTTACATGTAGAAAAAATTACATGTGATGTAAGAAAGACCAGAAGTTAAATTGCGAATATATAATATATTATTGCTACTACTTCTGCTACTATTGTTACTATTATTACTGCTAATAAATGTTACTATGAGTGTATAATAATTATATGTGTGTGTATATTTGTGTGTGGTATATTGCATGACAGAGTTGTATGTATTTGTGGTGGTTATTTAACTGTGGAATGTTTCAAGTTGCACGCGATCTTGTTTCGAACAGGGTGCGAAGATAAAATCCAATGTATGAGCGATAAAAAATCTTTGGAATACATTCGACATAACAAAGACAGGATAAGTGTACGAGAATGAAGATAACAGATATGTTTTTCTCGCTTATTTATATTTTTATTTGATTATTTTTTTTGTCTTTTTAAATAAGGATATGAGGATACTTATCTTTGAGAAAGTTTTACGACTTGAATTCTAATATACTGAAGAGTCTTCATAGAATGATATCTTCTTCATTTCGGCATGAAATAACTCCTACGCTGTTGAAGGAAAAAGCATGTTTTTGATATTTATTTTTTCGTTATTTTAATCTACGTTTAAATTCGTCGTTTGTTGTTAAATTATCGCGAATCGATAAAATTAATATCTACTTTCTTAGTTTATTTTTTATTTGATTTATCTCCAAATTATATTTGTATATTTATTTATTTATTTATTTTTATATATTTATGAGAATATATAACTTGATGTGTTGATTAATTTTAAAAGATCTTGCGTGATTTTATTAGTGGAAATTATTAACTGGTCGTAAATTGTGGTGTTAATTTTTTAACATATATTTTAAAATGCAATATATTTTTATTTTTGATTAGTACCAGGTTTTTTTATTTTTTATTAGTGGGATTTTAGTAATTAAATTTGAATAAATAAATCTTTTGGCTATATGTGAAATATGTGTCATCTATAATACTTACTGGTAAAATATTTGAATTGAGAATGAATGATGAATTCATCTGGCAATTAAAAGTGGAACCAGTCACACCGCATGTTCTATAATCAAAGCCAACGACTTGTCTCTCCATTCACCTTTGGTAATCACATTTCCATGGAACATTTGAATCGTCATGAATCATTTGGGACACACAACATACTAACCAGAATTGTGATGTTATCTCATATTGGATATCGTCCGAGTGGTTTTACGGTAAAATGTCATTCTCGAATATCATCTTGTGTTGTATATTTATATTTATTAATGGATGATTTATTCAAGGAGTAATAAATTCATCGTGTTGCACTTGTTTACAATGATAAATAATATATCGAAGTTTGATAAATACATTATGTTTGTTTATCTTTCTATTTTTGTCTCTTTGATTGTGACAAGTAGCTAAACATTATGTTTATTTGTTAAGTTTTATAATTTTGTAAAAATTATTTCAAGATGATTTCAATTTTCAAATGAATTTTTAATGGTCGAGTACAAAGTTCATTCAATATGAAAATAAATTTGACGAATTTTAATTTATTTATTTTAATATAGTTTATAAATTAAAGTTGGAGAAGAGAAAAATTATACAAAAAAGATTTTATTTATATGAATATTTTGGAAATAATTGTTGACTATTTTGCAATGTTTGAAAGAATATTTTTATTGTTAACAATATTTATGAATGTATAAAGTAAAATAATGTGCGATATTAAATTGAATTTTCGTTGAATTTGAAAGTGAAATTTTAGAAAATTAATGAGAAAAAAATTATACAAAAAGGATTTTATTTACATGAATATTTTGGAAATAATTGTTGGCTATATTGCAATGTTTGAAAGAATATTTTTATTGTTAACAATATTTATGAATCTATATAGTAAAATAATGCGCGATATTAAATTGAATTTTTGTCGAATATAAAAATGAAATTTTAGAAAATTACTGAAAAAAATTATTCTTTGATCTAAAAATTTCCGGGTAAATATATTATTAGTTATTTTATTATTAATTGAGTAGCTAATGATATCATCAACAAAAATAATTATACATTTTTCTGATACGTAATGAGAAATATTAATTTTTTTTTCAAATCTATTTTCTCTATAAATGTTTGTTAAAATTATCTTTCGAAAATTTATTAAATTTCCAAGATAATTCCCAGCATTTTCAGTAGAACAAAATAATTGATAAGACATTTCGCCATTTGAAAATTATTTATATCCTTTCACTGAGTTCACTCATAATTATTTATATGAAATATAATCATTGCATTAAATAATGTTTATTAAATTCTCACATTGCGTGTCAACATTTCAACAAACTCATTAACATCCCAATTTCCTTTCTCTTAATTCCTATAATTTATGTAAAAATTTTTTTCCACTAATGGCGAGAATAAACTCTCGACCCTGATATATTGATAATACAAATTGTCTCCACTCCCAAACAAAAAAAACATTAATAACATAAAATAAATAATTCCTTTCAAAGTTTCATTTTATTTCCCCTCAATTAAATTCATTATTATAATTCTACCAACTCATTTCACTAACCAAAATAAATTCTATAATAACCTAAAACTATCCAAAGAAACAAAAGAATATAAATAAAAATAAAAAAATATATTCTTTAACTATTCGAATGAATTTTTTTTTGTTAAATGCCGATGTTAAATTTATATTTGTTTATTTAGAAGGGGCGAAAATTTACTGCTTTAGCTCGTTTCAGGCGCGGGCGGTAAAAAAAAAAATATATGCCCGAAATCGAATCCGGATTTACTCTCGGGTGTGTCTTGGGTTTTGTGAATTAACGCAAATAAATAATCAGTATATTGGTATAAGGAGAATGCGTGAGAGAAGGGGATTTAGTTGGGATGTTGAGACGCGTATACGTATTATAACAGTTGGAAATTTATTCAAATTTTAACTGCCCTATAAATAATACGTCGCTGCGTTATGATCGTTACGGTATATCTCTCAGTGCTTCGGAGTTACATTCCACATGTCCAATTGGAAATAACATTGGCAATATAATTGTGATGATGTAGAGTGTATCGTAATTTTTATTTTTTATATATGCAATAGTCACTACCTATTTCAAATTAAGATCGACAATTATTTTTATAATTTTCACAATAAATGCTCAATCACTAAATAATACATATGCATATGTATGGGATTATTCATTGGAGATAAAAATAAGTGTTTAATGTATTTAACCTTTGGTGGCTGACGATTGAAAAGAAGGAG
Organism: Microctonus brassicae; assembly: GCA_918226075.1. Classification (NCBI taxonomy): domain Eukaryota; kingdom Metazoa; phylum Arthropoda; class Insecta; order Hymenoptera; family Braconidae; genus Microctonus; species Microctonus brassicae. Next base: position 7,531,649 of record OW445482.1, on the reverse strand, counting down.
GAAAAAAAAAATTGAGAAAGAAAAAAAAAATAAAATAGGAATAATAAATTAAGTTGAGCATCGCGTTTATACTTGTTAACCTCGAGATATGAAAGACGGTAAAATGAAACAAAATCTTTGTTAATATCCGCTTGTAAGTGAGCAGTCAGTGCGCGCGCACTTTACATATATATTTATATAAAAATGAAACGAACATTTGTTAACGTTAGAGATTGTGTCTATTACCTAATTAGGTAAGCATCCAACGACTTTAGTCTGAGAGTCGGATTATCGCGCTGTTTATTTCATCTGTGGATGTTAATGACTGTAGTTATGTAGCTTGGATCTTATTTTGTTACGGGGAATTTTTGAAAAATATAGTTTTATTTGTATTTTCGGTGGGAGGAATTGTAACTTTAGTTATTGTCGAAACTAGAGTTGGTATGTGGAATTTTATGCAATATTTTTAATATAGTCATTTAGTTGTAAGGAAAAATTATCATAAATAGCTGAGTAAGAATGTTGAATATGAGATGCCATTTTTATTTTTGGTTATAAAAAATAAATTATTGCACTAATGATTATATGAAAATAATGATATTCGATGAGGTATTTAATGTAGTTTATCTGTGAAAGACCATTTAGTACTAAGTATAATTCATTTTTTATTATATCAGAAAATATTATAAAATTCATAAATCACGTTGTAGACAAATGGTTTGCTATTATGGGATACTAATAGTTGCTAATATGAGATAGTATCTCATATTAGGTTATTTTGGGTTTGGATTTAGAATCTAGATTTAGAGAATAATGAAAGAAATCAATTTAAATTAAACTTTTTACTGTCGATATTTTTTAATCAACATTATCATACTTCTAAATAAAAAGATCTAGTAACGACTTTATATATGTGCATAACGTATATAAGTACCTATTAGTTTAGGAGTACACATTATGTGTCTCATAAATTAGGAAAACATCTACTTTCAACAAAATGTTTGCTTATTGTTTCTTGGCAAAGAAAAAGCAACAAAATATTGCAAATGCATCGTAAAATTAATCATATATAACTGATGCAATGATTGTAAATTGAAATCATTAATTTTAATTATAAAGTTGTAACATACTTCATAAAAATTTGATGATAAAAATTACCTAACTTACTCGAGTCGAGATTTTGTTCCAACTTTAGACCTGCATATAACTCGTTCTGTAGGAATTGAAGGTATTATTAAGGATGAGCTCTTCAATTTTAGTCTTTTTTAAGACCATAGAAAAGGCAAATAATTCCATTTCTTCCACTTTAATGTATGAAAAAGGAACAAGTTAGAAAACTATTCCTAATTCTATCGAAAGTAATCATAAATCATTTCTCATCAAAATTATAATTACATTAATAAATAAATATCAGAATAATTTTAATTAAAAATTCTGGATTTTGTGAAAGTTATTAACTTAATCCTCACGCAAAGATTTAATAGTTATTGAGACAATGTTTGAAATAATTTGTAAAATTTTTTTGCAGTGCATGGATATTTCAAGTTTGAAATACTGCAGTTATTTTGAAAAATTATTAGAATTAAATTACGATATTTTCCTTTTGAAACAAATGAAATTTATTCTCAAATAAAATTTATTCACAATGACAGATATAATTATTTTTATGTATTAAAGCAATAATTAAAAACCGTATAAGCAATATTTTTTTAAATTCAACGTTTTTACTATCATAAATAAACACAATAATAAAATTTAAGAATAACTAACAACCCACAAAAAAAAAAATCTGAAAAATATGCAGCTGAGTTTAATAAAATGGTTTAAAATTTTCATTTTTATAATTCACACTGAAGTATACTTTTTTTTTTTAAGGGAGAGAAGTTCGCTCCCTTAAATTGGAATTTTTACGAGGTACTATAACCAATCTACGCGATCAGCCCGGTTTATTATGTTGAGGTGGCCCATTCAGCCAATGCTTTTGCTATAAAATATCCGGGTGCTGTGACAAAACAGAAAAAAAAATGAATTGAATTAATAAAAAAAAAAAAAAAAAAAGAAAAAGAAAAAAAACGGAGGCAAGTGAAAAAGATATAGATACCGGTTACAATAAACCCAAATCGAAGTTTATAGTCGATAAAGATCTCACAAGACTCTATCGTCACCATCGGCTCAGAATCTCATAAACAATAAAAATTCTCACCCATATATGCCCTGATATAAATAAATATTTATTTCATTTTGCCCCTCACAACAACAATTTAATTCAGAACAGATAAAAATATCAAAGTGTTTACAATATTTTCACCATAACTATTGACATTGATTACATTATACACAACAAGTATGTAAATTGAAAGTAAAAAAAAATCACGAAAAATAAATAAATAAAAGATACTTGAAGAGAGTGCATTCACATGTTTTCAAAGGAATTTCTATATGTGTTTTCTCTAATTGTCACGCGTCGTGCAAGTATCTTTTATACATAAACTGTTTATATCGCGAGAGAAATAATGAAAAAAAAAAAAAAAAAAAACAAAAAATAATTTTATATTCAACACAAGTAAAATGATTATATCCAAGGCAATAACAAGTCATCACAATTGATAATAGCGAGATCTGCACGTCGCTCTCGCTGTCGGCAATATTGCCATTATCATTTTATTCATATATATGTATACGAATGTAACGTGTTTCAACGATGATTATCCAATCGTATTACACGTCTAAACGAGATATACAAATGCATATAATTATACCACAGTTTGGCTTGGACTATTTTCCAGTTATCTTCACTTCAACGTTGTACGGTTGTATTATTTATATTATTCACGTTTTCATTTGTATATTTATTTATATGTACATGCACCGAGTGTAATGATGATTCGTACTATATTATATATATTCAAGCATAATATTTTATTCCTTATCGACTTGCGGAGGAGTGGATTGAATATATCTCAAAGCGGTATGACCCTTATTTCATTTATTATCCATCGTATTTCTCTTTTCCTTCAAATGATAATGCAGTTGCCTGTGATTTTAGTTGTCCGATTCAGTCGGGTATGAAGATAATTTATATATATTTTATACATTTTCTTTCATTGATTTATGCATATGAATTATACATATGTTTTATGCTTTTATGTGTTTGTTTAGTAAGTGTAAATAGAATGGGAAATTAATGTTCTGTTGATTGTTTGTTGATATTTTTTTATTTGTTGAATTAATTGCTGAAGTTTTAAAATATAATTATATGTTTGTATTTTTTTATTTTTATTTCATGTCGGTTTTAGTTGAAGTTTGGAAAACTGGGAATTTAATAAATAAAGTTCTTATTCAGTATTACAATTTTTAAATCTGATTAAAATCTTCAAATTTCATAGATAAAAATTTCTTTTTTTATTATACAATAATTTACGTTGTTAAATTTAATATCAGCTTCGTAAAATAATTCTACATATACATTACATAATACACTACGTATCAGTTGCATTAATATTGATATTTTAATTGTGATTCATTCGATTATTAAATCATTAAGATTTATTTTTCATATTATATTCATTCAATTAATCATACATTACATTATTTCATCCATATAATATTCCTAAACCATTATTCCTGATTGCCTCATGTATTTCAATGCGTGAAATTGAATAAATAAAACAAATACTCAATGTAAATAATTAACAAATACTTGATCAATGGAAAAATACGAGATATTTATAATTAACATTTTTATTTCTTCATATTTCATACACAAAAAATATACTTCACTCAATTTCACACTGAATAATCCTGCCAATAAATTGAATTAAGTGAATATTTTATCCAGAGTTTGCGTTATATAAAACGTTTTATAATTATATAAGATATAAAATTATGTCTTAATATTATTAGTAAATAATATCTTTGTTAATCTAAAATTTCAGTCCTGTAATAAGAACTTGGCTCTTTCAAAACATTGGGTGGCTTTTTCAATGCCTATGCGTGATGAAAGAGACGAATTTCATTATTTTCATGAATGGTTAGAAGTCTAAAAATACCGATAATTTTGAAAAATGTTTTATGACATCACGTACATAAATGAATGAACAATCACTTATTATACAAATTATTTCAATTATTTATTTCCTTTTATATCATTCATCCCTTTTTTCAAAACTGGCTCTTCCATGCCACACTTCTCCTATCACTCAATTTCCATTCTCCACAAGTAAATCCTCTTATAAAAAAATAACAATAAAAATCTACACAACATTTATCCATTTCATATTACACAATTGATTCTTCACTTGTCACAAATTCCCCCGGTTGTAATAATTATACTCGACACGCAAATTAATAGTGTCTACACACTACATATCCATCTTTATATACACATTACACATACACACATAGCCCGCACCCTACAGAAAATCTAATATAATCAACAAATACATTAATCGATCATTCATCTCTATATATATTTCCATTCTTGGCATTTTGGCTGTGCTATTCATCGCGTAACGTACGTTGATGTGCTTGGTCATATCCCGACGATGGTCGCAACGATTCATCGTCTAGATCATCGATCATTTTCCTCGTGCGCTCACAAGTCGGCTTTATTTTAGTTTGGTTATAAACGTGGCCATTCCAGCGTTCCCCATTCTACCCTGCAAGTATTCTGTTGTTATCCTGGTCTTATACGACACAATTTCGAATATGAAGATATAGTCCAGTCAATGTGTCACTATAAAGTTCGTTGGCATAACGGCAAAATTGTGTCTCGCAATATTATTATACATATATTTTATTATTACTATACCTGTTTGTATGTATTTGTATTTTCGGTGTGTATCTATGTATATGTTTAGTTAGGTATAAACTTGGATGTATATGAGGTAGAATGTGGGTAGATGTGTCTGCGAGCAAGTCATCACGATTCGCGTGATGGCATTTCTTGCTCGCGGCAAATAAATTACTTTAGCTTATCGGCGGGGAAGTAATAGGGGTGCGCGACACAGATTGGTTGGCGTGGAACACGCGAATTAAAAGTTACCACTTTGGTTCTGTACCTTTGTCTCTTACAGCGACCAATGTTGTTTATATTTATATATGCAGTTGAGTGTTGGTGAAATTTAAAGGGAGAAATACACATAGACCCGTGAATTTTAACTGAATTTGATTTTTTTTTTCATTGAATAATTTGTTCAATCTTCTTGAAGTTTGCCATATCGTTTATTTACATCTTAAGCTACTATTAAGAGTTTTTCTTTTTTTTTTCTTTTTCAAAATGGCTGATATACAGCCCAGTCTTTCGGGAAGATCGCAACAAGAGTTGTTAATTGCTCTGAAATGTAAAAACCAAAATTCTGAGTGTTTGTTAATGTTGTAGTTTCTAGATGAACCTAAAAAAATTAGAAAAAGAAAATTTCAAGTCCCCAAATATTTTATAAGAAAAATTTTAACTTTCAACCCAATTTTGCGACTGTTTTTCTCTCGAATAAATTATTTTTTCGATAAATTTTCAAAAACAAATAGGTTCAGTTAGAAAGTGAAATTATTATAAAGATGTGTGTCAAATTTCAGATCGATTGATGAATAAATTTTCGAGTTATCTGTCACGCCAATTTGAAAAATATAGCTTTGAATTAAATTATAAAAATTTGATGTAATTGCTTCAATTAATATTTTGCATTATTAGATAAAAAAATTTGATTTAGGATTATATATTGAAATATAATGTTATAATTGTGATTCATAAAAGTTTGTTTTAGTGAAGGAAAAATTATTTGTGATTGTGAAAATTATTTCGATGAAGGTGTATTCATTTATTAGAGGAAAGAATACAAATTTGGAATACCAATTTTTAAAAAAATCGTATTAATCATGGGTTTAGAGATAAAAGAGTAAGAACCGCATTAAATGTTAGAGAAACTTATATTTTATTTAAATAAAAAAAATGAACAACCTCGGACTATTATAAATAGGATAAATTTTGGTTTAATCATAAAATTGCAGATTCGCGTGGTTTAACCAATGTAAATATAATTTGGAATAGGTTATTCCAAATTACGATCACCTGAATAATCAACTTTAATTAACTATATAAATATCTTTAAACCTAAATCTCAACTATAAAATTTAAAAAATTCAACTTCAAGCTTATATTTAAATCAATTATATTTTTTGTAGTCTTTGTAATAATCACAAACGTAGCAACCTGAGCCATATTCCAAATTAGCAACATAACCATTTGTAACCTAAAATATTTTTATCATTTTGTGTTACGAATAATTTCTCAAATAAGCGCTGATTTCTACAACTGAGACACTTAACTATAGATTTGTACAAATATAAACATATAAATATAAGTTACACTCAAGATGCAAACCGATTTATTACTTACTTTGAAAATTTTCTAGATAGCACTTTTACTTCGATGCAGTTTATCACGGCACTATCAATATGGCTGCTTTTAAGCGATGCTCAATTTGTTTGTTAATACTCACACTACGCTATACTGATATTCGTTAATTGATGGCATTTTCCTATAATTCCATAATGTATAATATTCCAAATTACCAGCAGCATTCCAAATTAGCATCTTTTCTTCTATCTATTTTTGAAAAAAAATTGTGAAACCCAATAAAATTCTTGCTTCAAATAATAAAAAATTTGGGAATAGTCAAAGATATCTCATTACATGAGTATAAAAAAATTCTATTGGAAAATTGCAAAGCAGTTGAAGAAAATAAATTCAATGAATCAAATATTAATTTCAATAATTCTAAATTTACTTCATATCAAATCTATTGTTTACACACCCAGTGCACCCAAATAAATGAACATATTCACATTATAAATAATTTCCCCCATCACAAACAGAAAAACAAAACAAAAAATTAATTAAATGTTCAAGAGGGAAAGCTTTTATTCAATTCATCATTTTATACATGAGATAATAAGAAATAAATAAAATGAGAAAATAATACCTAGAGTTTGAGAAAGAAAAATCGAGAAAAGTTTTCTATATATTGAACATATAATGATGCACACACAGTCTATCGGATTTGTCGCAGTAATTCAAGATTGTTGCGCGCGCGCACGTGGAAATCTTGGGCAAATTTTTCCAGTGCAAGTCGCAGTCGAAGCGAATGAAGGGGATGAAATGATGAAAGAAAGCAGTGTGGACGCTCCATTATAGAATATAGTGACAAAACTTGAGTAGAATTTTTTTCTCTTTCTTCTTTTTTGTTTACTGGTAAATCTTGAAAACTTGCACTACTCTCACGATCCCTCTGACATTGTCCATGGTTTTATCTCCACTTTGATACGCTGTATTTTTCCCTCACTCACTCCCAATGTTACCAACACAGCTGTTACATATAAATGATGTCTTAAAATTAACGCAAGAAGTAATACATTGACAGTGTTTGAGATCTTGCGCGAATTTCGAGACGTCTTTTATAGGTATATCTTTTTGCTAGTATATATCTACGTCTTTGTATAACAGTGCTCGGGGACTTGGCTTGAAATGTGTCAGTGAAAACTGGGGGCGTGAACAAAATCTCTCTCTTTTACCTTGTGGCTGATTGATAGGATTTTATAGTCTGCTACAATTTATTATCATTCGTTTTTATATTTTATATTTTTTTCTTATGCTTCTCATTGATTTATATCCTATTTACTTTTAACTACATAATATATCTTGTGATTTATTTTTATTTTCCATTGTTTTGCATTTGTATTTTTTTCTCAATTTGCATTTTTCTTCATCGATATTTTCATTACACTCGAAACATAAATATATATTTTCCAATGATAATATACATATACTGACCTTTATATTTCATTTCTGTTTCAGGTAAGTTTTGTGCACATATTTTACCCACCGACATACGTGTCTACATTTGTGAAAGCCACATGGGTGAGATATTTATTAATACTTTTGTATATTCTATGCGAGTGTGCTCAGCACTATTGGGAATACGAATAAATACGTTATACTTTCACACGATAAATATACATATATATTTTTAACTTACTGAGACTACATTTTGACCGTTTTGTGAGAATGGAAAGAAGATAGAAATCGATTCGTGGAGGTGATGCACACATATGAGAGATATCGGTAATATTTATTTCATTTATTTGTTATTTTTTTCATATATGTTTATTTTTCTCATATTTATTTATCGTTACTGATGTGTCTATTTGCTCACTTGCTTTATGTATATCTCACTGGACACTTGAGTAAAGGTTGTATGCAAAATTTCGAGTGTAAGTAAGTGAAATTCATTCGGTTTGTGAATATCGCTCTGGCATTGACATTTTCACTCCCAATTTTCAGTTGTATAGTTTTAACTGAAAATTTGGAGTTATATTTATGATCTTATATCATTTATTTTTATACATATTTTTATAGGAAATCGAACGCTCTACAAAAAAGGTATCTTACAATTTTTTCATAACTTTTACTGTTTAGAAGATATCGGAAATTAAAGTTTGAAGAATTTAACAAATATTTTTTCTTACTTTTAAATTTTATAACTCGTTGATAAATAAATATTATAAAGTGCACAATACATATTTTTATAGGAAATTAAACGCTCTACAAAAAAAAGTATCTTGTAGTTAATCGATTACTCTAACCATTTAAAAGATATTCACATTCGAATCCCTGAGTACTGATTTTGATAGTTTTTTAATAAATATTTTCAATTTATCCATTCAAGTCATGAAGTCGTGCGTATATTTTCGATTAATTATTAGTTCTTGGTTGTTTAATTAAGCAATTATTAATTGATTTATATACAGAGTATAGTCATCAAGGTCGTTATTATTTATAGAAGAAAATATATATTCATATTTTAGTGTGTAATTTATTGCAATTACAACAACTGATTCAATGAATGATCAGTTGGTAGAGTGAAAGAATAAGTGTGAATGGTAAATTGGAATATTATTGATTGAACTAACATGTTGGGGCGATGGATAAGATAGAAATCAGTTGGCAATCTATCCTAAGCCTCGTTCTTCTTCCTCCCCTATTTCCATTCAGTGCCACGCAACGTTGCCAGGATAATTTATAAATATATTCTTCATTCTGGCCAGTGGGAGGAAAAGAATAATGGAATAATAATAATTGTGTTAAGAGAGTTTGCTCGTACATTTCGTGTCGGGAGAATTATAGAAGGTTAATTATATATCGAATAGTTGAGTGGACATGAGGTAAATAAAGTTCGAAAATTCGTGATAAAATTTTAACTGAGGGTTAAAATTGTTGTTTGGACATTTACGTTAATTATATAATTTTTCATGAGTCTATTAACGACACTGAAGAAGAATGTTGCATTACAATTATGATAAATATTTTTATAAATTATCATGAGATGATGAAAATATTATTTTGGAATTATTTATAATTTTTTTAATAGTAATTTAGTTGTATATTTAAAAAATTCTCTTTCCATTCAGGTTTTTGGATGAAATAATGAAAGTGTTGAATGCAATATTAGAATAACTTTTTTAAATAATAATGAAAAAATAAATTTTAAATGAATTGAAAAATGGAAAAAATTTTTTTTTCATATTTTAATATTTTAAAAACATTTTTCAGGAAGTTTTAAAAGCTTTGTATTTTTTTTTTTATGTCTGATCGATGAAACAGAATGGATAAAAAAAACTACATGCTTGTAAATTTAATTTAAAATAATAAAAATTGATTTTAACTAACGTCAAAATTTAATTCCAAGCTACATTTTTTGTCTTTGCTCCACTTACAAGTAAAATTTTGATATTCCAAATATTCCCCACATGCTAAAAATAAAATACACAAAATGTTTATTGACCCATAAACAAATTTATCATAATAAAAATCATCAAATCTATCAATGATATCCCCGTAATTTTATATATGTCGATATTTAATTATTGTATTAATCTTCATTATAAGACTAAATATCGCTTCAATGCACCTGAATTATTTCTAATCCTATATGCTACAAGAAACCCGATCGTTTCTATTCCCGTACTTGATCCGGAAGGGACAGAAAATCCCTCGGATATCGGACTTCAATCTTGATTCACTTGCGTTATCGCTAAGGTACAACTAGAAAAGAGATAAGCGAGAAAAAGCGAGCGAAAGCAAGGAAAAAAGAAAATAAAAAAGATAAAGATAAACAGGGTTTATTGAGAACAAAATCGAGAAAACGCAATGTCGAGTTGAGCATGTACATTTTTACACTATCACCATATTTTCATTTTCTATTTTATTTTATTTTTTTCTATCATTTAATTTCCTTCTGGAAAAATATCTTTTATGTAAACAATCAGTCGATGATTTTTTTCCGTTCACTATATTTATTTAGACATGTAGGTTTATGGCAAATTCATTAGGCTTTTTATGTAAAATAAAATAATATAAAATGTACATGAGAGATTTATAGTAGATAAACTGAATTGCACAGTGCGTATACACATATCTCATATGTATAAAGGATATATGTAACTACACCCCAGCTCTTGAAGTGACCCTATTACGTATAAATTTAAGGGTGAAAACGAATAACGATAAGGGTAGTGAAGAGCCAACCAACGCTTGTGTGTCGCCCTTGCCCCGTAATATTTATCGTTTTAATTCGAAGCTCTCGGGTCGAGAACCAAGTATATTTATGTCGCCAACTGGAAGATATAGTTTTATATACGTATACATATATAGATATTTACTATCATCATTTATGCAACTATGAAATGTGCATATATATATATATATATATATATATATATATTAGGGTGTTTCATTTTTAGGCGATATTTTTTTTTGTTTGTGAATACTGAAAATCTGATAATTTATACAAAAAAAAATATTCCCGTTTGAAAAAAAATTTAGAGTTAATTAGAGGCTTAGCGAATTCAAAAATTTGATTTTCTATATAAATAACACGAGAAAATTTTTTTTTCGACTTCAACTCGATTTTTCGGTAATCAAAATTTTTTTTTTGATGCTATTACATTGTTGATTTAGCATTATAGCGTTTATTGTAAGATAATAATTAATGTCAAATCAATAAATTCCAGTTTAAAGAAAATTTTTTGTCAATTATAATCAACTTTCACCTTTCCAGCTCTACGTACAACTCGAAAACTGCTGGTCGGAGAGCGTTTGGTATGAACAACTTCTTTGTAGCAAATTTAATGCCCTACCATAGCTGCATATTCATTTTTTTCAAAAAAAATTTTTGATTACCGAAAAATCGAGTTGAAGTCGAAAAAAAAATTTTCTCGTGTTATTTATATGGGAAATCGAATTTTTGAATTCGCTAAACCTCTAAATAACTCAGAATTTTTTTTTTTAAACAGGAATATTTTTTTTTTTTTTTGTATAAATTATCAGATTTTCAGTGTTCACAAAGTAAAAAAAATTTCGCCTAAAAATGAAACACCTATATATATCTATAATGTATGGTATTTTCCATCTTTTAAATATCTCTGAAGAACATTTTAATTGATCTTCATTGTTCTGTGAAATTGCAATTAAATCAGTTGAGCTTGCGATTATAACAGATGAGTTTGTATTTAAGTGCTTTTAAATTTTCATTTTAATTTAATTTTTCTTTGGTATTAGATGGTTCAGGATATGATGGAAAATTTTATTTTACGTGCTTCAGTAATATCAGTGTGTTGTATAATTAGTTTTATAATACTATTTAAAATATTGCAGAATAATTTTATTATGTACAAAAAAAAATGTAGTCTTTTCTCTTAGGTTCCTCTCAAAGATAATTTTTGCTTCAGGAATATATTAAAATGTTAATGAAATTAATTTAAACGAATAATTTTATTATGAGATTATGAAATATTGCTGATGTCACGTGTAGAACTTGAGTGAAATTAAAATTTAATTTTCATACTAGAAATATATTTTTAGGCTGATTCAAATATGGTTTAATAAATGTAAGATTTAGTTCAGGATTAGATTTATAGAAAAATTGTTATGGTGAATGATTTTTTCATACTATTTATAATATGAAATAATATTCAAAATCATTTCATAATAATAAATAATAATTTAGAACGAATTAATCTATTTATAAAACTGAAATTAATTTTAAAAAACAAGCAGTAGTAAAAATATCCATGAAATTATCTTTTCTTCTACTTTATATACTTTTATTTGCATAATTATTTATTATTTATATACTTTATAAAGTCTCTGTTGATTACTAAAAATTTTTTAAACACAATTCTCTGTTCAGAAGAAAAATATCTTCAATATCTCTCAATATATCACTTAGATTTTGAATAGTGTTTTACCAATTTTTTCAAGCTGAATTATTTATCTATAGTTTAACTGTAGAAAGAAGTGATAAAAGTATAGTTCACTTTGCCCTAGTTGTAGGCAGTTGAACTAGACTATTACTGGCTAGTAAAGATACCATCACGTGTGGAAATTTTTACTAGCATTCTGTCTGCAATTCAGGCACTTTTTACTGCATGTCGGTCAGTATCTCGTTAGAAATTTAGGTCTTCATTATCTAACACTATCCAAAAGCTCAACACTTTTTCCAGTTCCGAATCGTAAATAATATCAAAACACTCCACTTATTTTATCATATCCCAAACAATTATTTACAAAATCAACCATGAATATCTTCTATAAAATCGATCAGCAACATCGACTAATCCCCAAATTAATTATACTACTAATACTAATTCAATAAGTCAAAATTAATTTATAAAATATTACCTCACATGTACTCATGAATTTACATCAACATTTTGAATAATTGTACATATATTCTATCCTACAAATTTACTTTGAAAACTCAGTTGATTGTTCTCCTAATGTAAATCGAGAAATAACTCATCATTGTATGTGTGGTATGATGTGATGGTGCGACAGTAGTTCATTTGAAATTATGCATCTCAACACACAAGAGAGAACAAATAGCAGTGGCGGACAACAAAATTCGTCTGACTATAGCGTTGAGTTATCCCTTTGGCTGTACATCACCAGAAGAATCCTCTAAGGACATAGGTCACTGCGGGGTCGTTTGGAGGTCGAGGCGCGAGTGCAACCGACGATGAAAACGAGCTCGGATATACATAAACTTATGAAGTACATATCTATATATATGCATATGAATGTGTATGTATATTATATAGATATATGTGAGAAGGTTTGAGTCTTCTCGAGGGAGAGGGTCGTGCACACAGAAGTTTAGGTCGGACGACAGGGCACTAACCCGATGCAACTAATACCCACATAGAAGAGCGTCTCTTTCAGTTTCAAACCTAACCTCGCTTAACCCCAGATTAGACCAGGCTACTGTACTATTAAGACTGTATTTACCGAAGCGTATGTATATGTGGAGCGCCTTAACGAACAATTTTGACAAGGTAGCATTTATGTATAGTTAATTTTATTGTGGAATAACTTACTTGTGGATTTTTTTTTTCTTTGTTTGTGAGTGATTCAATAATTTATGCAATATTTTGAGTAGTTTTTGAAACAAATTCTTATGCGTTATCGGTTGGAATTAGGTTTATTTGAAATCAATAGATGACTATTTAATGCATTTTTTTATCGTACGTCAAAATAATTTGTGTTGATATTTTTTTTAATACAGTTTTTTTATTGATAGTTATGTTAAGTCAACGCGATATTTAGGTTCATTTAATTGGGTTTGAATATTGTGTTGAGCACTCAAGAGGATTTTGACAATGTGTTAAGATACGAAATTTATTTAGTTTGATAGATGAAAAATTTAGTGTTCAATTTGAATCAGAAATTTGCTGCCGAGGTGTAGCTGAGGCCAATCAAATTTCGGGTGACGCTAAAAAAGATCATATAGCTATGGTGCACACATAATTTTTTAGGCGAGTGTCTCAAAATATGACGTTTTAGGGATCAATAGTCCCTGAAATTACAGAAACAATACTTTTAGATGAATTTTGTAATAACGCAACCTTTTCTTTTATTTTATGGGTAAATAAAATTTTTTATACTAGTGTCTCAATCAAAAATAGGTAATAATATTTTTTACAAATTTATTCCTGAAAAATAACGATTGCAAAAGTAGTTTCAAATCTTCATTCATCAAATTACTAATATTATTGAGTAAAATAACCAAGACGTAATTGTTGACAGTAAACATGATGAAATATACTATTGTTTTATAAATAAATAAAGTAAATAAATGAAACGTCATGTTTTGAGACATTCGCCTAAAAAAAATATTATTTATTTTATGTGAAATTATTTTTGTATTTTCACTTCATTTTTGATGGAGTTTTTATATCAAAATAAATATAGTTCGGTGTGAAAAATATGGTGTTTATGAGTCTCCTAAAATTGTGTTTTCATTTCCCAAAATAAATACCTTTTTTGAAAGTATCACTACTGTACTATTTTTTTTCTCAAAGCACAATGTCTCAAGAGTATACCCTTAAATTTTTAGGTAAAAATATTGAAAATTGCGTTTTTTATGAATTTTTAAGTGAAAAAACTCACTTTTTTCGTTTTTTTAAAAACGAAATAAAAATCTATTTTTTAAACTAATTTAAATTTCTTTATTTCTCAAAACACCTATTCTATCTTGAAGATAACATATTAAACTACATCTCATCCAATTTTAATGAGAAAATATTCAATACCGTCCGCACAACACGAATTTGAAGCGCTGAATTTTCAATTTTTATTAGAATTTTACACAAAATTTTCAATGTTAATTTTGTATCAAATTTCAACACGAAAATTTGTGTTGAAGCAAATAAAAAAATCTTACGCGAAACAAATACACTCAATATTGTTTTTTGTGAATGAAAATTTTATTTTTTTCGATTTATAATACCATCATATCATTCAAAATTAACGACAAGAATTCATTGATACCCTCTTCATAATTTCAAACGTATTTTATTATCTAAAACACACTGAAACCGCACGCGCCAACTCCTCGTTCAAGTTTCAGCCTGAGAATCCTCCCAACGATTATTAGTTGAATAGAATCCACCTTCCTCCTGTCTTCATCTCTTCCAATTACCAACAAGACTAGCTAGGGTTAAAGCTAAGCTTGATTAGGCCACGGCGCCATTACGCAACTTATGTTATATATTCACATCCAATCCATCTCTCTATGTATACATAAATACTTCCTTGTAGGTAAGAACTTAAATAGGATTAAATTGCGCTTCAGTCAGACACATGTCTAGTCGTTTCGATGATGAGTAAAGCGGTCGAAAATCGTCTGCTCTTCTGTTTCTCATCTATTTAAATATATTTCTTCATCTCACTTTCAACTTCCTCAGTTCACTCCATCTTCTTACATTGAAATATGAGCAGAGAGAACTGAGAATGTCGACCGCGTTATGATCACAGTTGTATATATAAAAGTATATGACGAGAGAGAGAGTGAGAGTTTGAGGCGGCAAAGAACTTTCAGGAATTTAATATACGCGCACACACGATGAGTCAGAAGAAGAGTATGATAGTCCTGGAATAGGTATAGACACGCAACTTTGGTATAAGTAGTTCCTTCACGTTCTATTATACCGTGCTCCGTTACTTTCAAACTGCCGTTCACAAGAGTTCCTCGTCGCATTCTCTCATCTCAATTTGCCATGACTATATACGTAAATTTATATATGGATAATAAGTAAAAGAGAGAAAAGATATGAGAAAGTATATGCGGTTTTGTGAATAGTTAAAATGTGTGTGTAAGTAAATGTCTTTACTAAACGTCGTTTAAAGTATAATTAAAGCGGAGAATTTAGTTTAAGGTCATTGGAAAAAAAATTATTTATACATTATTCACAATACTAAAGACTTTGTGAGATACATGAAGCTTCTGAAAATTGTCTTATGGGATATAATGCTTGTAAATGTTTTTATAACATTGGTAAAATTGATAAAATGATGCGAGAGAGAAAACTAAAAAGGGAAAAAATATTTATTGAATATCAAAAATATAATTGATGATTAATCATTGATTATTTTAATATTTTTCTTAGATTTGTAATAAAATTAATGCAGGTAATTAAAATCGATGAATCGATAGAATTGAGAAATTTGTGTGAAAAGTTCGATGAAAATTTGTGTTGAAATTTTTTGACACGAAAGTAATGTTGGATCAATGAAATATTCGTGCGATTCGATACAAAATTTGCGTTTAAATATAGTCAACATAAATTTTTGTGTGGATTTTTATACGAAATTTCTCACACTGTAGATTATTTTAGTCAGTAATAATTTTATATTTTATCCATTATTATCAACAAAAATAAGCATCGTGTCTTGAATTCTTGAATGTACATATATTCATCACTTTATTATGTATATAGAGTAAGGGCGGGTACTACGGGCCACCAGATGTATCTCACTAACGGTGCTATAGCTGGTAAAGGCACAAGGGGCTGGAATACACGCTATAGATATCACTGAGTCGTGTGCTAGAACTTGATTGACGTAGCTATCAAATTGTCGCAGTAATTAAATAAATTCTAATTTTTGAGTGTGTGGCTGGTGTCTTGTGTTACTTTCAGTGCCTATCTGTTCTATAAAAGGTATGTTGTAAACTTATGGTACTACTTATAAATTCTAGCTCGTATAATGACCTATGCACTGTGATGACGAAATGTCGCTTATTCTAGCCGATTTCTGTTGACGCCATGTTTGATTGATCAAGGTCTGTCGGGTAGTATGGGCCACGCCACAGTCTGGTGGTATGGGCCCGATATTTTCACCCAGATATTTTCACAGACTTTATGGGGAGTGCTGTAATCAACATAGAAAATCAACAAACTACAACTGCTTAAGATGCTGCCACCTCTGCTGCAGAACCCTCTCAAGCTCTAGCAAACGAAGAACAAATGATTTACTCTACTACTACTGTGACCATTGCAAAATAAATAAATAAAAAATTGTGTTTTTGATTGATAAACAAAAATTTGTACTTTAAGAAAACAATAATTAACGTTTTGTATTTGTATACCTACCCAATTTGGTATGGCCAATACAACCCGCTACTTTTTCAAAGTACTAAAATATCAATCCTAGAAATTTTGTTTATGAGTCATTCGATTCGCTAAAAATATGAATTATTTTATTTATTACAAGTCAAAATACGTTCAAACAATCGTTCTCTGCAGATTTTGAACAATTAAAAACGAAAATAAAAAATATGTATATGTTTTTTCTCAAGTGGCCCGTATAATAGCCGCCGTTCTCCTATCCCAATACATACCGCTATTATATCGATTCATATTCGTTATGTACATACATATATATTTAAATACAAGTATATAGATATGAGGTTTCGATATAATCATGTTACGCCGGAAGGCACCGTGCCACGTGCTCTTTGCCTTCGATGTCTCTTCAGTGTTCATGCCAATCCTTCCGTTTTCTTTTCATTTCATTTTTCTTCTTGGCTTCCTTTCTATTCTTTCTTTGTGTGCTATACCTTGGGGGATGAAAAATAAGAGTTAGAAGGACAGGAAGGAAGGCGCGCCGTCGAAGAATAATAAATGAGAAGACGGGAAAAAAAAAAATGAAAAATAAAAAAAATTCACGGGATAGAAAAGAAATACCAGAAGGGAAAAGGGACACTGCAAAATCTCTCAAAAGAGCAGGATGGAATTTGATATTATCCAGGCGATAAAATAAAGTAGAAAAATTCCATCTGGTCAGACGACGCAAGATTTCAGGATATGTGTAGAACGTTACAAAATGTTGAGGAAGAAAAGATCAACGCTACGAAATATAGTCGATGTACTGATGAAAATATTTTTCCTCACGCTTTTTTTTTCTTTTATTATATTTATGTATAAATGACGAAGATAAATTTGCAGCTCCTGAATAAATAATATTAATTCCAAATGAATATTTATTGTGTAAAATAAATATTTAATTCAATGTAATAAATTTAGTTGCTTTATTTTTTGTTTTTCTTTTTTTTTTCAGTGAATATTTAAAATATATTATCTATTTCTGCTTTGTAGCGTTGTGTGAAAAAATGGATATTTATAGTGGAATTAATATTATTATTCTTTTCTGAAGACTTTCAATACCTGTCAGTGACATTTTGTTGATTTATTGGAATTCAATTACTTTAGAATGCCGATATTAATTTATGATTAGCGTTATAAATTTTTACAATACATTTAAAATTATTACGAGCATTATTCTTATTTAAAATGATAATTTTGTATAATTATTTATTATAATGGAAATAGTATACGGTATTATTATCGTTTCTTTCGTTAGTTTACTTTATTGTTGGTGTAATAGAATTGAAAATATTCGCTTTTATCTGAGAATATATATGAAAAATAAATAAAAAAAAAATACAGAAAGGAAGAAAAATACCCCAGTAAAGTCGTGGACATTCTCATAAGCTGGGGCATATTTTTCATCGTGGTAAAAAATAGATTCGACGAGTTTCCGTAAAGAAGTAAAGAGCCAGGTCGAGCATGAGAAGAGACAAAAAACAAGTAATACGAACGGGAAGCGTGTTGTGGAGCGGAAGAGAAAGTGTAACAGAGATCAACGAAAAAGAGAATGAGAGAATTGGTGAAAATATAGAAGAGGAAAAGGGAAAACGACAGATCTCGTTTGTCTAAAGATCCAAAGAACTTATGTAGTGGTAGTGAAAATTATTATCGTAGATACAAAATTCACCTGAGTATTTTACTTCTGTCAGGTTTGTCAGTGTTTTTTTATCCATGCATTTATGTAAAGGCAAAATAATCTCAAGATGAAGTGTAGAAGTTTTGTTTTTTTTTTTGTTTTTTATATGTATTTTTTCTCATTAAATTGCGACGAATTCTTGCATGACTTTTATCCTCTCATTACACAGAAAGTTATATATTTAGATGAGGTGAGTATTTTATATTTCTATACAAAAAGTTCAGAGGGTATTCGAGATATTATAAAAGAAATAGGATGAAGAAGAATTCCGATACAATAAAAAGGAAAGTGAATATTAGGGTGTTTCATTTTTAGGCGATATTTTTGTTTGTTTGTGAACACTGAAAATCTGATAATTTATACGAAAAAAAAAAAATATTCCCGTTTGGAAAAAAAATTCAGAGTTAATTAGAGGCTTAGCGAATTCAAAAATTTGATTTTCCATATAAATAACATGAGAAAATTTTTTTTTTGACTTCAACTCGATTTTTCGGTAATCAAAATTTTTTTTTGATACTATTACATTGTTGATTCAGCATTATAACGTTTATTGTAAGATAATAATTAATGTCAAATCAATAAATTCCAGTTTAAAGAAAATTTTTTGTCAATTATAATCAACTTTCACCTTTCAAGCTCTACGTACAACTCGAAAACTGCTGGTCGGAGAGCGTTTGCGGTGAACAACTTCTTTGTAGCAAATTTAATGCCCTACCAAAGCTACATATTAATTTTTTTCAAAAAAAAATTTTGATTACCAAAAAATCGAGTTGAAGTCAAAAAAAAAATTTTTCTCGTGTTATTTATATGGAAAATCGAATTTTTGAATTCGCTAAACTTCTAATTAACTCAGAATTTTTTTTTGTATAAATTATCCGATTTCCAGTGTTTACAAAAAAAAAAAAAAAAATGTCGCCTAAAAATGAAACACCCTAGTGAGTATAGAGCACGGAATGGATTATAGGATAAGAATGAGAGAAAGGAAAAAAAAATGATATGGATAATATAACTCATGTCTCGTTGACCTGAAATGTAGAAAATAAAATTGAGGTACCATTAGAATTATTTTTCTATGAGCGAGTTATTATTTCCATTTTTATAGTGAAGGTTGCGTTTTATTTGACGTTCTAAATCATCATCGCAAAATCGTCAGGGTGAAAACGTCGCTCATGGAAATTCTAAAGCAAAAGGTTTTTTAAATTCAACTGTTTTGTCTGTCAAGTCTGAGTAAAAGCAACGTCATTTAGGAAACTCTATTTTGACTATATAAAATTTTTTTTTCTTAATACAGAAATTTAATTGAAATTTAATTAAAGCCCACTATCATCATGTTCCCTAAAAACAGTTCAACATCCACAAAAAAAAATTCGAAAATTCACACATATTGTTTCAAATATTGATCAATCATTTAATTGATTACTTCATCCATTATTGACAGGAAAATTCGGAATAAAACATTCGAGCCATTGAAATGAGAATGAACACAAGTACAATGGTCGTGAGACAAGAAATGAAATAATCTTCGCGCACTAAAAACGGGAGTAATAAAAAGAAAAAGAGTCGAAAGCTCACATTGGGTCGTTATATAAGCAGATTAAATGACTGTGTGATTGAATGTGCACTCTAAATGCTACGGATCTAATTAAGAAAGCTCTGGCGCGCAATTAATCGATATTACGTGCATGGCGCATCGATAAACCGGGCTAATGAGCTCGTCACGCTGCTGTGGAATCTGAGTGGCAAACCCGCCACCATTATGGGTATCATGCAGAGAGCTTTACATACTCTCTCTCTCTCTCTCTCTCTCTTCTCTCTGTCTCCTTCTCTTCAACCCGCATATCCTCACTCCTATTCCAAATGCCAATCTGCGTATACACTCTGACTAATTCCGTTATCATTGAGGCCCAGCACTCGAATAATGACAGCTGATTTATCAGTTAACAATTGCTTGTAATTGACATTATTGCTGTAACCTTTGATTAAAATTGTCGCGTGTCTCTATTGTATATAATACAAATATTACACGATAAAAAAATTAGTAGCGGAAGAGTGGCATGAAAGAGTCAAGTTTTGAAAGAGTCATTATCATTTACGCGGTAGTTTTCAAACGAATCATGGATGTATTATTATTTTAAGATAGTAATACGAGACAAATATTGCTCACGAACATTTGACAGTTTATCAAAAATAAACGGCGTCGGTACGACGTGTAGAAGATTTTTTCGTCAAAAAGTAAGTTTTTGAGTTCATTTTATTTGTTTTTTGACGTCTATACGGACAAAACTGATAGCAATATGATTATACAATAATATTATAGATATATTAGCCCTTCTAATACCATATATATTTTGCCTCATATGATCCCTTAAAAAAGCTCTTATTAAGGAATTTGAGAAAAATAATGATACAGACTTATGGTAGCAATTTTGGTTGATTTTTTATATAGGAAAAATCATTATTATATTCAAGTGCAATAACATTTTATTTAATTCAAAACAATAGTGCGTTTCAAGGTTAATATTTGACACAAAAAACAAGCTATACATCTTGCTAGTGGTTTAATTATATCAACTATGCAAATATCAGGTGTGTATTTCCCTACATATTTTTTTTTATTATTTATTTTAACATAACACATGATGAATATTATTATTCATTCCACGTCAATTTTTTATTTTTTATTATGGATAAATGAAATATTTCTTGCATTTTATTCGTTCAATGGTACGCATTGTCTACCCCAACAAACCTACAATATAAAAATTATATTAAATATGCGAATCGTTATTCACTTCGAAAATATCGATTGATAAACAATTATTACTGACTTTTGTGAGATCATCACATGGTGTACCATCAAATGGGAGAATAGTCGGTACATCAATCACTGGATCGTTTCCTTTTTTCTCATAGCAAATCAAAGGCTTCGAACATTCAGGTGTGTCTTTTTGGGTTTCATGCTAATGAAAAATATAAGTATTGAAATCTCGAATTTATATTATCAATTCATAAATGTTATGAAACTGAATTGAAAACATCTCACTCACCCAAGCATTATGACGATACCCAAAGCAAGCACATTGTCGACCATGCGATACATCCACGTATGGTCCAGGTGGGTGCATTGATCGGGGTTTATTCAACAGAAAACAGCGGTTCGGATGATCTCTAAAATATACAATAAATCATCATCAAAATTTGAGCAAAAAACCACTGATTTACTTAATATCTTCAATAACTTCAATGAAATGTTTGTCTTGATATTTCATTAAATCTTCATGCAAACAAATTGAATAATTGTACTAATAAATAGTGTTATTTTATTTTAATCAATTATCACTATTATTTTTTTTTTTTTTTTATTAAATATCATTATCAATATTTAATTTGTCAAATATTTCATAGCACACCTGAAAAAAGTTTCAAATTGAAATCTATCTTCATGCGTCCAGTGCAAACAATTATCACACTTTGGACCTTCTTTTTGCATTATTCCATAGCACTGACCTACAAGTGTGCATCCTCTATCTGGTGGACTGATCTTTATGTTGAATCTATGTAAACGCAATGAAAAATGATGTATCACTGTAAAAGTACTTGATATTTAATTAGGTATAATTGAATTTGTGAATATAATCAAATTTACGTTTTAGCAATTTCATGCACCGCGATTAAATAATCAGTGTAGTAATATTCAACTAATGAAATAGGAACAGCACTATAAAAATCATTGTTTTTCCTTGCTACGTATATATTCAAACCGTGTAGTGTTTGTCCTAAAATTAAAGAATTGAATTTTATTATTGGTAATGCAAAATATTTTCTTTATTAACTGCCAATAATGTCATTTATATTTCTGACCGTGTACTGTGCTTGAGGGATCCGTAGTTAAGCGGCTATAAATAATAAAATTATGTATTATTCTTATCTATTATCTGTTTTTTTGCCTCTTTAATATATAAAAATATGCATAATTACGTGGTAGATATGAAAATATGATCGAATGAATCAGGTGGATAGTAATTTTCATGAGCCTGAAGATATTCTGGTAATTTTTCATATATTCCAGTAAATCTGAATTCATCATCGCGTATAAAATTGAATGGTTGCAAGTTCTGGAGAATAAAACAAATAACTAAATAATGGAAAAAAATTAATAGACTTTTGCAATACTTACATTTTCAATAACAATCTTCGCAATATTTATAAATAATGGATATCGCAAAACGTAAAATTTTCGAAACATCATATCAATAGCATTGAAATACACGATGTAATATCGGACCATCCATTGAATATATTCATTTGGCCCGAAGGAATTTTCACTAAACAAATAAATTTATTAAATTATTTGAGTTGTATATAATTTACAGAAATGAATTCAATAACTTACGTAAGTTTAATTACAATATTCGGGCGATGTCGTGAGTGATGAATACAAGAATTTCTAGATAACGATTTTGACTTATACTCTCTCGTCGTTTTCTGATGTAATTTATTTCATTCCTACTTGAATTGGACTTTGCCTCATGATTTTTTTCATTAACTACAAGTGTTTTATTTGAAATCAAATATTTAAACATTAGGTAAGGATATTATCAATTTTAGTCGAACTTACGGGTTCGTTTAGAACGTTGATGTTTTAAAATTAAGTCGGGATCAGAATCGGAAGGACGTTTTACACCTTGATAAGAGGTGGAAGGTCGAACGTTAGAATTTTTCTGGATTTCTTCATTAACTGGCAGATGAACGTTCCCAGTAGGAAAAATATGTTTAAATAAGTGTTTACGTTTCACTATGAATGGATCTCCCACTGATTCTAATCTGTAGATGCCGTTGCTATCAAAGTTGAAAGGTAGATCATGAATAAATAGATTTGTGCCAATGA
This sequence comes from Microctonus brassicae, assembly GCA_918226075.1. Taxonomy (NCBI): domain Eukaryota; kingdom Metazoa; phylum Arthropoda; class Insecta; order Hymenoptera; family Braconidae; genus Microctonus; species Microctonus brassicae. The sequence goes on along the minus strand of OW445482.1, from coordinate 7,508,103 downwards.
CACCACGCTAAAATTAAAAATATATCACTTATAACTAATCATCATTGATGACGCATTGATTTGTTTCAATATGCTGAAAAACTCACGAGAATCTTTAATTTTTCAAAATATACAACTGCAGAACATTTCGTTAAATCGTGGTACGCAATAAATTCACCGACATCAGCCATAACCTGCTAATCAGAAACTTTTTTATGTATCATGTATATGAAAAATCTAATGGCATACAAAGTAAGCAACATTATGTTATACAAACATTAGGATTCGATTCGAACCCATGAGTGACTACAGGTAGATATTCATTAGCTAGATATGATTCAGCTTTGACCAATATGAGTTCAAATGGTCTTCCCATCGGATTTTCAACACGTAAATGTAGTTTGGGAGGCATCGTATCGAATAGAGACCGCTTTGATCGATCTATTCCAGTTATAAACAAATCTTTGATTAATTTGTGATTTACTAGCTTATTTAGACGCCAATAAGAATTCACATACAATGAATATTGTTTAAAATGATGTAAAAAATAACTTACTTCGTTCCGCTGGTGTTTCATAGTTGGTTGCGTTATGATGCGACGCCAGAAATTCACAATTCACGATATTTAAAATGATCAATTGCACTAATGTAAAACATATGGTACGAGAAATCGAAACAGTTGACGCCATGGCTGTAGCGATGATGTGGAATCACAAATTTGCTTGCGTATTTATAGCTGAAAGTCAGTGGGAAACTAATCATATAATACACTATTAGTTTTGGTGATAAGTAAAAAACCTTGTGATTGCTTGAGCCAATCGGAAATTGACATGAAAATTTACGTTTGGATATGGCGGAAATCAACCAATAGTTGAAGCGCACGAGTGTGCTGACTTGTGTTTGAAGTGAATAATAAATAAAAGGCGCACAAAGTGACGCAAGATGTTTTAATGTCTATAGATGAATTTATATTATCGCGCGTTGACTAATGAATATATTGTCAACTGATACACGAATACTGAAACATATTTTCTAACTTTGAATGAATTAGTTTGAATAATAATTGTTTTCGATATAAAATAATCTTAAAGATATGATATTCATCAGAGTCTAAAAATATATATTTTAATTCAGTGTTATTCATGATATCAATTATGTACATTTCATCAATTGAAAAAAAAAACATAAAATATTTATAGTTAAAAAAATCGATGAATTCTAAATTAACCTTGGATGATATAAAAATATCATAAAATATAAAAAACCTCGAAAAATCGGCGTCAAATTTTTGATAATAAAAATAATACTTTCTTCATGACATTGTGATGCGAATTAAAAAGGTCCTTAAGCAGATGATTATTTATTGTCCTCCAACATTTTTAATCAAAATCAATAAATTTACGATTTTTATTTACTGAAGAAAATTCCGAAACATCGACATTCACATCGATAGAAGTAATTCCAGTATGCCTCTTGACCCTTCCTCCCCATAAAATTATATCTTAACATTGATAGTAAATAATATTTTTGTTAATCTAAAATTTAGGGCTTGTAATAAGAACTTGGCTCTTTCAAAACATTAGGTGGCTTTTCCAATGCCTATGTGTCATGAAAGAACCCAATTTAATCATTTTTATAAATGTTAGAAGTCTAAAAATCCCGATAATTTTGAAAAATGTTTTATGACATCACATACATAAATGAATAAACAATGACTTATCATACAAATTTTTTCAATTATTTATTTCCGATTATATTATTGATCTCTTTTTTCAAAATTGGCTCTTTCATGCCATTCTTCCCTTATTTGAAATTTTTTACTATGCATGACAAAAATTTATTAACCAAATTGTTAACCCATCTTAATTTTTTCCTTAAAATCATCATCAAAAGTTTATCACACTCAAATCAAATAATCTAATTCAATATTTCCCATCCTATCAACAATTCTTCTATCATTATACCTCACAATGATCCCAAATATATTTTTTTATCTATTAAATACAAAATAATACCACATTTTATAAATCCCAAACAATTAAGCAAATGGTTTTGACTTGCCGCAAACATTCCCACGTTTGTTGGTCCAATTATTATACATATCTATACACCAACATCTTGAAATCCTATTATGGGTCATCAACATATACACGCATAGAGACGAAAATACCATTGATATAATGGCAGCTAACCAAAGGCGCCAGTTGTGGTTGCACAAATTATGTGTGATGTGGGCACGACACGGAGGTTTACCTCAGCTATTGCATTGTAGAGAATGCCATACGTGCATCCATGTACCATACCAAAGAGCGATACGTTGACGCACCGACAATGACATTCAAAGGAACGTATATAAAGCTACCTATACACATACCCGTGCAAAGTAATGATGAAATAACACTGGCTCGATGAGTGTTGATTCATCTTTTACTCTAAAAGTGGGATGCAAATGGTGTGTGACAATGATGTCAATGTTGTTCATACGGGAAAATATGGTCGTTAAAATATTCACAAAGTGTCATAACAAAGTGGCGAGTATGTATTTATATTTCTATGTGAGCATACATTTTTTTTTTATGTATATATGAAAATATATGTGTGTATGAATGCATGAGATTTCCCTACGTAATTGGTGCACATCACACGTAATGTCGTTCTACATTCTGCAATGAACCTTTGTCGGCACGACACACTCATACAGCATATTTACTCACGTGTATTTATTTCTTATATGTATACATAAATTTATACGTACCGTATATGCAAAGGTTATATATTTTACAATATACTTGTGTACTTGCCACCCTATTTGACTTCTATATCAAATACTTGTGTAACAGTTTTCGCGCTTCGTTGCATCTGAAAAAGCTCCTTTGTGTATGAATAACATAGAGATGAAAATAAAATTGTATTTGCGTGTATACTCTGACATTTCATATGAGGATACTGTACCTGAAGTGTATGGTGCAATTAATATTTATGCTAATTATTGTTTACGGAATGTTATTCAGGAATTTGTAGAGTTAGAAATGTCATTTTGATGATAGTTTTGTGAGAAATTTTGGTGCAGGCATTTGAATAAATTTAGATATTGAATTTTTGATGATAGGGAAAAGTGTTCTAAAAAGGAATAGTAGGGTGAAATGACATTTCGTGATTTTGAAATTCCCACTATAGTGTGGTCTTGGCAACATGTTGCTAAGAAGCAAAATCACTAAGGAGTATCCATGATATTTTTGACATCGTATCTGCTGTCAGTGGTATACAAGCTCAATAATATTGAAGTTACTCTTTAGAAAGTATTTTTTTTGTAGATAAATAAAGTTAAAATAATCGTGAAAAGTGGAAATTTTCGACTAAACTATAGGTGAGTACTTGTAAATAAATTATATTTAATATGTTTTAATAGTTAGAAAATTATGATTTTCGTCTTTGAGTACAAAAATTAATTATGTTTTGTAAAATGGTGCCATTGGTTTAAAATGGAATGTCCACCATTTCAGACTGTCATAGAATACTATTTTCAAAATCTAAATTTAAAAATAAATGGATTCGATGCTGTCAGTGCAAGCAATGGGCACATGTGAATTGTGCTGGTGTTTGCCAAAAAATAAAGTCGTATATAATATATTTAGAAGATATTTGCATTCGAATCCTGATGCGTGTTGATTTTAAAAGTTTTTTATTAAATCATTCAAATTTATCTATTTAAGTCATAAATGCGAATATCTTCTAAGTAGTTAGAGTAATCGATTAACAACAGGAGACCTTTTTTGTATAGCATTCAATTTCCCACCAAAATATATGTTGCGCATTTTTTAATATTTATTTATCTTCAAGTTCTAAAATTTAGAAGTGACAAAGAAATTTTTATTAAATTCTTCAAACTTTGACCTCTGATATCTTCTAAACGGTGAGAGTTATGAAATAATTGCAAGATACCTTTTTTGTAGAACGGTTAATTTCCTATAAAAAATGTAAATAGTACTTTTCTGTACGATCAAGTAATAGCGAGATATGAATTTCACCATATGGAACTGAAGAAAAAATAGAAAACTGAGAACAGTTTTTCAGTGTCGGAAGATAAAAAAAAAATAGTTGAATTTTTTGGCCCACCCTGATATATACGATATTTGTGATGAAACCGAATTAAAAGAAATATTTTACTTTATATTGAAAAACAAAATTTTTCATCCGAGTTTTCATATGTTTATTATCTGTTTTCTATGTTTACTTTCAAAATTAGGAATTGTTACTTGTATTCAATAAATTTTGATGTGTTTTCTTACAAAATTTACCATTTAATCCATAGTAGTGAATGACACTTTTTACATTATTGAGAAATGCAATTAATTGTTCGAATAAACGGTATTTTGAGTATTTCAGTATGAAAGCAATATTTCTGAAGTTTTAAAAAAATATTTTACTTTCACCCGGCGATTTGTAGTTTGCGAGTATAGTACTCAATCAAAAAAATGGTATTCCATTTTATGCTACTTTTCCCCTAAAATGTGTGATTCGATTTTATGTGAAAAAGTGTCATTGGATGAGTGAAATGGTGAAGTATTTCCTGCTAATAGAGTCGTGGTGTACCTCAAATGGTAAATGTCGAGTGGTTTACATTACACATAATTCGTTGAGCCACAAAGCCACCGTTTGTGTACAGTTTACATTACTTTTAAATGTACAACTGAGATTTCCAGTTCTCACAGACTTATTTCTTTTATGTTTCGTAGAAAAGTCATTTATAATACTCCAATCAATTGGATTCACATATTTATAAAATTGTTCTGCTCATTGATTAGTGTCGAATTTTGAAATATAAACGTGTTAAAAGTACCTGATAAATCAAATATAGTTCGATGGAATTACCGAAGATGGCTTTAAGTTTCTGATTAAATTTCAGACTTCTCTCATTAATTTTCTATTCTATTTTTATTTTATCTGATATTTTATAATCTCGTTGGTGGATTATGATGAGAATCATCATTGTTGATAGATAAATGCCTCGAGATGAATCACGGATAGGCAAAAAGTCTTATCAAACTTTCGCGTTCGTAATTGCGTTCAATCACGGCTTTTTCTCGGGGTAAGTGAATGGGTAATTGAATTGATCTTTATCGACACTGAATGCGAGTAAGGGAAACCATGATGTCTTACGGTGCATGGTCACGATAAAGGTGAACTCGTTAGGTTGCATACCTTCTTCATGTCTATTAAATTCTATCTATACACTTTACATATTTAATTCTGATAATTACTATTAATAATTAAAACGTTTGAATATCAATTTTCAAATTTTGTGAAGTTGATGATGATGAAAATTTATAGTTTATTCTTGATCAAAATGTCAAATTTCCAATGGCAGTTCAATAGAAATTTTTCGTTCACGACCAAATTCTAAAATTTACTTATTAAAATTTTGTTTTTAAATTGGAACTCAATTTCGGAATAAATATCATTTTCATTTGATAAGTGACATGTATTTCATAGATATTAATGGAATAATCTATGATTTTAGGTATTTTATATAGATTATGGTAGCAACTTTGGTTAATTTTTTAAACAGGAAAAATTATTATTATATTCAAGTGCAATCAAATTTTATTTAATTCAAAACAACAGTGCATTTCATGGTGAATATTTGACACAAAAAATAAGCTACATCTCGCTAGTGGTTTAATTATATCAACTGTGCAATCATCAGGGATGTATTTCATAACATATTTTTTTTATCATTTATTTTAACAAAACAAATGATGAATATTGTTTGTTTCATTTTATTATTCATTCCACGTAAATTTTTAATCTTTTTTTTATAGATGAATGAAATATTTCTTGAGATTTATTGGTTCAATGGTACGCATTGTCTACCCCAACAAACCTACAATATAAAAATTACATTAAATATGCGAATCGTTATTCACTTCGAAAATATCGATTGATAAACAATTATTACTGACTTTTGCGTGTTTACTACATGGTGTACCATCGAATGGGAGAATAGTCGGTACATCAATCCTTGGATCGTTTCCTTTTTTCTCATAGCAAATCAAAGGCTTCGAACATTGAGGTATGTTTTTTTGGGTTTTTTGCTAATGAAAAATATAAGTATTGAAATCTCGAATTTATATTATCAATTCATAAATGTTATGAAACTGAATCGAAAACATCTCACTCACCCAAGCATTATGACGATACCCAAAGCAAGCACATTGTCGACCATGCGATACATCCACGTATGGTCCAGGTGGATGCATTGATCGGGGTTTATTCAACAGAAAACAGCGGTTCGGATGATCTCTAAAATATATAATAAATTATCATCAAAATTTGAGCAAAAAACCACTGATTTACTTAATATCTTCAATAACTTCACTGAAATGTTTGTCTTGATATTTCATTGAATCTTCATGCAAACAAATTGAATAATTGTACTAATAAATAGTGTTATTTTATTTCTATCAATTATCACAATTATTTTTTTTTTTTTTTTTTTATGAAATTTTATTATCAATATTTAATTTGTCAAATATTTCATAGCACACCTGAAAAAATTATTGATTTGAAGTTTATCTTCATGCATCCAGTGCAAACAATCATCACACTTTGGACCTTCTTTTTGCATTATTCCATAGCACTGACCTTTAAGTGTGCGTCCCCTATCTGGTGGACTGATCTTTATATTGAATCTATGTAAACGCAATGAAAAATGATGTATAACTGTAAAAGTTCTTGATATTCAATTCGGTATGGTTGAATTTGTGAATATAATCAAATTTACGTTTTAGCAATTTCATGCACCGCGATCAAATAATCAGTGTAGTAATATTCAACTAATGAAATAGGAATAGCACCATAAAAATCATTGTTTTGCCTTGCTACGTATATATTCGAACCGTGTAGTGTTTCTCCTGAAATTAAAGAAATGAATTTTATTATTGGTAATGCAAAATGAAATAATATAAAATATTTTCTTTATTAACTGCCAATAATGTCATTTATATTTCTGACCGTGTACTGTGCTTGAGGGATCCGTAGTTAAGCGGCTATAAATAATAAAATTATGTATTATTCTTATCTATTATCTGTTTTTTTGCCTCTTTAATATATAAAAATATGCATAATTACGTGGTAGATATGAAAATATGATCGAATGAATCAGGTGGATAGTAATTTTCATGAGCCTGAAGATATTCTGGTAATTTTCCATATATTCCAGTAAATCTGAATTCATCATCGCGTATAAAATTGAATGGTTGCAAGTTCTAGAGAATAAAACAAATAACTATATAATGAAAAAAATTAATACACTTTTGCAACACTTACATTTTCAATAACAATCTTTGCAATATTTATAAATAATGAATGTCGAAAAACGTACAATTTTCGAAACATCATATGAATAGCATTGAAATACACGATGTAATATCGGACCATCCATTGAATATATTCATTTGGCCCGAAGAAATTTTCACTAAATGAATAAATTTATCAAATTATTTGAGTTGTATATAATTTACAGAAATGAATTCAATAACTTGCGTAAGTTTAATTACAATATTCGGGCGATGTCGTGAGTGATGAATACAAGAATTTCTAGATAACGATTTTGACTTATACTCTCTCGTCGTTTTCTGATGTAATTTATTTCATTCCTACTTGAATTTGACTTTGCTTCGTAATTTTCTTCATTAACTACAAGTGTTTTATTTGAAATCAAATATTTAAACATTAGGTAAGGATATTATCAATTTCAGTCGAACTTACGGGTTCGTTTAGAACGTTGATGTTTTGAAATTAAGTCGGCATCAGAATCGGAAGGACGTTTTACACCTTGATAAGAGGTGGAAGGTCGAACGTTAGAATTTTTCTGGATTTCTTCATTAACTGGCAGATGAACATTTCCAGTAGGAAAAATATGTTTAAATGAGTGTTCATATTTCATTATAAATGGATATCCAACTGATTCTAATCTGTAGATGCCTTTGCTATCAAAGTTGAAAGGTAGATCATGAATAAATAGATCTGCGCCAATGACACCACGCTAAAATTAAAAATATATCACTTATAACCAAACATCATTGATAATCCATTGAATTGTTTCAATAAGCTAAAGAACTCACGAGGATCTTTAATTTTTCAAAATATACAACTGCAGAACATTTCGTTAAATCGTGGTACGCAATAAATTCACCGACATCAGCCATAACCTGCCAATCATAAACTTTTTTATGTATCATGTATATGAAAAATCTAATGTCATACAAAGTGAGCAACATTATGTTATACAAACATCAGGATTCGATTCGAAGCCATGAGTGACTACAGGTAGATATTGATTAGCTAGATGTGATTCTGCTTTGACCAATATGAGTTCAAAAGGGCTTCCCATCGGATTTTCAACACGTAAATATAGTATGGGAGGCATTGTATCGAATAGAGACCGCTTTGATCGATCTATTCCAGTTATAAACAAATCTTTGATTAATTTGTGATTTACTAGCTTATTTAGACGCCAATAAGAATTTACATACAATGAATATTGTTCAAAATGATATAAAAAATAACTTACTTTGTTCCGCTGGTGATTCATAGTTAGTTGCGTTATGATGCGACGCAAGAAATTCACAATTCACGATATTTAAAATGATCAATTGCACTAATGTAAAACATATGGTACGAGAAATCGAAACAGTTGAAGCCATGGCTATAGCGATGATGTGGAATCACAAATTTGCTTGCGTATTTGTAGCTGAAAGTCAGTGGGAAACTAATCATATAATACACTATTAGTTTGGTGATAAGTAAAAAACCTTGTGATTGCTTAAGCCAATCGGAAATTGACATGAAAATTAACATTTGGATGTGGAGTAATTCAACCAATAGTTGAAGCGCACAAGTGTGCCGACATGTGTTTGAAGTAAATAATAAGTAAAAGGCGCACAAAGTGACGTAAAATGCTTTAATGTCTATAGATTAATTTATGTTATCGCGCGATGACTAATAAACATCATGTCAACTGATACACGAATACTGAAACATATTTTCTAACTTTAAATGAATTTGTTTAAATAATAATTGTTTTCGATATAAAATAATCTTAAAGATATAATATTCATCAGAGTCTCAAAATATATATTTTAATTCAGTGTTATTTATGATATTAATTAAGTACATTTCATCGATTGAAAAAAAAAAACATAAAATATTTATAGTTTTAAAAATCGATGAATTCTAAATTAACCTTGGATGATATAAAAATATCATAAAATATAAAAAACCTCGAAAAATCGGCGTCAAATTCTTGATATTAAAAATAATACTTTCTCCATGATATTGTGATGCAAAGTAAAAGTGTCCTCATGCAGATGATTATTTTTTGTCCTCCAACATTTTTAATCAATATCAATTAATTTACGATTTTTATTCTATGAAGAAAATTTTGAGTCATTGACATTCATATCAATAAAAGTTGTTTCAGTATGCCTCTTAACCCTTTCTCCCCGCAACGTCAGTTTATGAAAACCATCAAGAAATTCCGACGTATCGTAATATCGAATAACTGCCAGAATCCAGGCATTGTCCACTGGACATATTTGTTCATGAGATATACTAGTATGTATGTATATATAATAAGGGAGTTCTTGTGTAAGCTCATGGATGAGGATTGCATTGAAAAAGTACCAGTCACCGTGGATACATACGTTCATGTCGAGCGCGAAGAAATTCCAGTGACTATCAACTATGTAGACTTTGCAATTTATTCCATTTCCTACAGTAATACTTACGTACAATGTTATTCCCCATTATATTGTATTCAGAATATATTTCATTCATTCAAATAAAATATTGAATCTTAAAAAAATGAAAAAAAAAATGATTAAACTGAAAATTAAAATTGTAGCATGAATAAGTGGTCCACATTTAGCACCATAATTATCACATTGAACAAATCAATGATATCATTGAATTATACAATCAGAAGTTGAAACTCGAAAAATACTAAAGTTTTTATTTCAATAATGAAATCAATCTCGTTTTTATTTACTGCATTATAAGCTAGTGTAAAATACACATGCAATAGTGTCCACCTTGTGGTGTCGTTAATGATAACAAAATTTCTCAAAGAATATTTTTTCACATGATATTCTTGAGGCATTTTTTTTTACCCATCAACAGTACAAGTGGACAGCCTGGTACATATATATAATAGTGTAGTATTCATTTACATATGGGTAGATTTTTGTCATCCAGACATATTTACTCATCCCCACAAACTTGCGCATAATCCTCCCCATTTCGTGACTTTGTTGTCGGATGATGCGTATATGAAATTTTTCCGCCTTTCTCTTCTTGCTTCCTACATCCCCTTAACTCATTCTATACGGTTCGAGTTCGTTATTTTATATCCCTCTCCGTCAGTTTCTACCACGTCGGGACTCTTACGCGCTGTATAAAAGTGCAAATTTTAAGCGCCTCACGAAAGACAATCTCTTATACGTCCTCGTCCTGTTTTTTTCCTCTCGTAGCTTTATATGGCCGCATCCGAGCTCATACGCGCGCAACGCTTGACACAAGTAGATATACATAGCTGTGTGTATGTATGTATAGTTTTATATTTATGTATGTATATAGAGAAGGAGGTGATGGAGGAGACGGGTGAGAGGTCGTGAAATTGCATTGTCACCTCGGTCTTGCGCTCGCGCACTTCGTCTGTGTTTCGTTTGTAGATCCAGCAAACTCTCAGTGATGTGAGGGCACAATGAAAGAGAAAAAGAAATCAAAATAAAGTGGAAAAATATAGGTATACAGTGAAATGAAGAATGGAGGAGGAGGAAGAGGAAAAAAGAAATTAATGCAGATGAAAATAAAGACAAAACAGCAAGTAACAATAAAAGTCTCGACACATGAATGACATGAGAGTAGGAAAATGTGTAGATAAGAATATGTATTAGGGAATTAAAAAAAATGAATAGACTCGGACAGAATTAAGTAATTTTGTTTAATGTTAATGAAATTTATATCTAAAGATTGAACTTAAAAAATTCAGATCATTTTTACAAGACACAATTTCAAATTTTCGAAATTCTTGATACTTTCTTCATTACGTTTGTATAATATTAGAAATACTCATAATTGTATAATATTTTTTTTATTTCTCATATTTTTTTCATACCTTTGATTGTTGAAAATTCTAAAATTTATTTTTCATCAGCAACACATCCAGTTCAAACTTTCCATATTCACTCAACGTTTTCCGTATGAAATATTGAGTTACCATAAATTTTCACATATTTTTAATATTTTTTTAAACTCAAAGTATCATGACTTCCACATTTTTTTTATCATAGCTGCTGTTCTATCATGTTTATCATGAAACCTGATATTTTACTGAACCATAATAAATATCCTTTTCCATTGTTGAATATTCCAAAAATCATCGTAGAATATCAGATCCACACTAATAATGAAAACAACCATCTAATACTTTCCTCACAATTTTATACGATACATTTTTCCAATCGATTGCATTTCCTCGAATCATTTAACTATACAAAACACATCACACAAGTATATCCTTCAATCTACTACAAAAATATCCAAATACCTACCTGTAACTTCCACATGAATATAATAAAAAAAAAAATCATTGCCAAAAACGAAATGTAATTTCTCTTCAAAAAAACATTCCCACATTCGTCTCCACATACATCTAGATAAATCCCTGATGAATTATAAAACCCAACCTCTCAACACATTCATCTACCTGTCTAATCACAGTATCAATAAAGGGTCCACATTTGGCACCATAATCATTAAATCCTAAACAACATCATTCTATCACGCAGTCATAACTCAAATCCGAAAAATAACCCACAGACAAACTACATTTCAATAAATGTACTTAAAGAATGAATGAACAAGTGTTGATGTTTGCATTAAAGTTAAAATAACCATGAAGATACTTGTATGAGGCTGCGCATGTGATGGAGAAGACAAGGAAGAGAGTGGTTCGTGCACGACTGTATCAAATAATCCCTCACTGAAGAAACAATGATGTACATCACAGAATATATGACAAGAGGGTAAAAGGATGATGTAGATTGCAAGGGAGTAAAGGAGAAAGTGAAATTGATCACGTGAGAATAAGTAAGAGAGACATATAGAAACGGGAGATATGCGAAGGAGGTGAAGCAAGTTCAAAGAGGACATAGAAGTAGTTACTGTTATATACACCACACATGTGCATCATATATGTACATGTATATGTATATGTAAAAGCCATAGGCAGAGAATAGACAGTGCAGAGGGTCTGAAAGATCCACTGCGTTGAGTTCTGAAGCATCCCTCGTGTAAGCACGTTCAGCTATTAACCCTCTGAGATTCGTGTATAGAACGCCCAACGACTCAAACTACTCCCTTACTTATTTCCGTCGCCCTTACTTTTATATATATAGTCATGAAAGACGTGGGCACCCCTGCTCCGAACAACAAAACCAACCCTTATCTAAAATATACATTCATCATATGTCAAGCGACTCATGTGCACAGTCTCCGTTTAATTTTCTCATATACCAAAGTGGGTTAGAAATTGTGTATCTTTATTGTAATATGGTATGCAGAAATGAAAAATGTTTTTACAGCTTTGAAATTTTATTGTGTTGTATTATTTTTTGAATGTTTGATTTATAATAATTTTATTTATTTATTTTATTTCCGTATTATGTGACGATAAATAATTTTAAAAGATCCCATAACTGATTCATTATTTATTTTTTTTTTCTCAAAACAAATCAATTTATTTGATGATTTAGAAATTAACTTTATTTAATTTTTAATGTGAAAATAAAGTATTAATAAATTGAGCGAAAGATGGTTTGGAATATGTGAAAAGATAGTGTTTCTTTTTTTTTTTTTTTAAAGCAGCCATTATTTTGATTTTTATGTATAGCTGAGGTGATATATGTAGAAGTAAAATGTGCGAGTTAAAAATAATAGTTCACTGCGGTAGGAAAAAACGGACTGATTTCCCAAAGACATTTACTATAATGTTTAACCCCTTTTCCCTGGCATAAACCTATTCTATATGCATGCAGAGACGCATCGTTGGTTATATATCAGACTTAACGTATTATGATCGTCACAGGAGGTGTAACAATACCCACAGCACACATTTTATATTTTATCGCGTTTATATTTTCATTATATTCATTTATATTTGCACAATATACGTGCATTATCGTCAATGATAATGACGAAGAGAAAACAATTATGCATGCATAAGTTAGTTTAACTATGTTGGAATTTATTGTAGACTTAAGCATGTAATAGCTGTACATGATTATATTATTAAAATTCAGTTTACGATGCTTAATTGTAGTCGAAGAATTAATTGAAGTAAATATTTCAATCTTCTAGATTAAATTTCGATTTTTTTTTTTGAAGTTTATTCGGGAATTTATTTTTTATTTTCAAAAGCTCAGGATATTTTTTTTTTTCTAATTTATGGGTCAGCTTGAGGACAAGATTGTACGAAAGTGGAAAAGGAAATGTGACACCAGTGAGGAAAAAAAAAAATGGAATTATGATGCAAGCATATTTTTTCATGTAAAAAGTAAATGAAATTGAAAAAAAAAAAATTCTGAATATTAATTCACAATTTTTCAAACTAAATTAGAATATTTACTACGTAAAGGGATTTTTTTTCTCATGTAAGTATATATATAAAAATGATGGTGTAGTTTACGATAAAAATTATGGGAATATTTTTTATTTAAATTACATTCGCTGTTAATATAACGTTAAAATTATTTCTGATAGTGCAGTTAAAATTTATTGAGCAGTAACATAAAAATTATATCAAACAGAAAAAATCTGTTTCTAATAATTAATATCAATTCGAAACTAATTTTTTTCATCCTGTAGATTTTTTTCTCAGTATAAAATTCACTAAAAATTAATTAGAAATTTTCTATTCAAAATATTCATTCATAAAATCATAACTTATAAACATTTCTAATCTCTGCCTCAATCTCAGAAAATATAAAATAAAAAAAAAAATAAATAAATATATTAACACAATAATTTTTCATCAATTAAATTTTAAATGATTTCCCTATATAGATTTGAATACTAGTATAAATATAATCACTCACAATATAAAAAATGAAAAAAAAAAAAAAAACAAAACAAAACAAAGCTGAACGCAAACAATTCACGGTAATAATCCGATAACTGACAATATTTTTCTCGAATTGGGTATCGGCATTCTTCTATCATACATACCTATGCCCCGGCATTATAGGAAACACAGAAAAGAAATAAATGGGTCGCGGCTAGTCGTATATGGTATGCGTATTTCGATTATTGTTATTGTATGAGGGAGCGACGTATGAGAGAGCACACGTAAACTGAGGGGATAGTGTGGCGGTTAAATGGAGACAATCGTTGTACGCGCAGTGAATTGCGATATGCGATATAGAAAATCGACCATATCACAAAATGGCAAATGCAATCAGAGAAAAATTGTGAGGATAAAATAAAAAAAATATTCCATAAAAAATAAAAAACAAAACAAAATTATAACATATAAATTTTTTTTCTCTATCGTTAGTTGATATTGTAAAACAATTCTGTAATAAAATTTGTTTAATGCTGTTTTATAAACTTTAACGATCACTTAATAATGCCATGTAATACGAATAAAATTGTATAAACGAATATATATATAAATATTATTTTATATATTAATGATAAATGTAAGGTGCAGTTCGATCACAAGTTATATAGTTACTGCAGTTCACATTGTTAAATTGGCGCAAGCGCAAGTTATTATTCTCCCGCGTGGTTATATTCGTGTCTGTGTTACTACTACTACTACTACTACTACTACTACTACTACTACTACTACTGCTAGTATAACAGAGTAAAGGGAGGGAGCGAACACGTTCGAACGAAGACGAGTTGAAATTCGGGGCCGTGAGCGACTGCCAAGTTGAGGCAAAGCTTCAGTCGGCCGGCGAACTCGCGTGCCGTGCTTTCACGCTACATTTTACCCCACAAGTATTGTATATTATTTATCATCCAACATACGCGTTTTTATGGCGCTTTAGTATTCACAGTGAAAGCGCGTCGAATTTACAAAGGAATTGTTTGTGCGTGAGTGTGCGGTGAAAATTTTTTTTTTTTACCATTCGTATATAGATAAAAATTTTTAATGTTGAATAATACGGATTAATTTTATTTATTTCAAGCTAATGATTAATTCTTTTTGAGGGAAATATTTTATAAAACTGTGATGTATAAATGGGGAATGATCATTTGTTTATTATGGAAATTATAAGTTGATATTTATTGTGTGGAAATAAATTGTGAGTGGTTTATTGAGAGTGTCTCATGGGAACTCGCGTGTGATTAAGGAAAATTCGATTTAGGAATTGGGAAAAATGATAAAATAAAAAAATACGGAGAATAAATGTAAGGAGGATAAGAAGTAGAAGAAGAAGAAGAAGAAGAAGAAAGAGAGGGTGGAGCTAAATAGCACGAATTGCTGCTGGATCACGAAATTGCATGAAATTGTTCGTGTAATACGATCATCGGGAACTTTTGATGATTTATTCATGACGCTTGATTGGATCTGAAGTTACTTGTGGCACTATTACATCCTGAACAAGGGTGTTGATATAATCGTGATGTAAGCCAAAGTTGAATTGCATCGTATTCAAACACATTGCAATAAAACAAAAACGAATGGATTTTATTAATGAGAATGAGTGCACTTGAATTTTTTTATCAGTCAAAATAATTTATCGTATAAAACGTAAAATTAATACAAATAAAATTGCCGATAAATAAATTACAAATATTTCCCTCAGTTTAATTCATTTTGGATATGACAAAATTTGCGAAAGTGATAAAAAAACAATCAAAAAATAAAGAAATTAAAATTTAAATAAAATGATTAATCGAAATTTTTTTTTAGTCATCAGTATAAAAATAAAAACAAGAAAAATAATAAATTCTTCATTATAAATAAGTGTGGTATAATTATTTCGTGATTATTTTCGTGTTACGTTTATTGAGAACTGTAGTGATTGGGTAATAAGATATTACAATACACGTTTTAGAGTTTTAATAAATGTAAAAATATTGCATGCCAATGTGTGAGTCGATCAATTTCAGTAGACACGTGAGATTAAATGATTACATTCATACTTCGTGTACAGTAATAAATATACAAGAGTTTATTCACAATTGTGGTGTTTAGTGACTTGAACCGACAAGAACGAGGCGACAAATGTTGACGGTGAAAGAGACAATGAAAAGTGAAAAATTTACGCGAATTAAAGGGAGGAAAACAAGTTCGAGCACGACTAAAAGGCATTTTTAATTAAAAAGTACAACGAGACAGGCGGACCAGCTGACAGGTAAATATTTATCATTGTGTCGTCACGAAATAGCAATAAACCTATATAATAGTTGAGTTTGTGTATGCAAGTTTGCGTTTATTATGTGTAAATATTCAAGCGAATGCGCTTGACTATGACACCCCCACGATGCGATGAACTGTGTTGTTTCACACAATTGTCGACGCGTCAAATGAGTTGTATGCATTTATATATATACTCACCTATATGTATACAACAATTTACACATACATATACACATCTGTGACTATATATATACATATAATATTTTTTCTCAATGCCAACACCATTAAGAAGAGTTATGAGCACTTTGTTCCGTACAATTGTCCTTTATTTTTCCACTATTTACTTTCTCACTTATCTTATAACATTCCGCAAATGAATGACATTAACATACACGAGTCTTACTTTAACATCATTTAAACAAACCAATAAAAAAAAATTTAATTCACCGTAAACAAATAAATTACATGAATAAATAAAAAATAAATTATTGCTTTACGTTTAATGTAATATAAATTTGCAATGTCATTTTAATATTTATTTATTATGTGTTTTGCTATAATTTTTTTCTCTTTTCTTTCATTTTTATCCAGAAATAATCTGATAAAAATAAACCGGCACAATGGAAAGAAAAATAAAAAATAAATAAAAATGAAAAGAGAATAAATCAAAATCTGTCAATCGATAGTACATGTTTATTTACATATAGATCAGGGTGCTTTTTTTGAGGGGACAATTTTTTTTTTCTCGCGAGATGGACGAAATATTACTCTAAACATTCAAGAAAAAAATCCCACCAAAGACGAGGTCTTAATTTTAATATTAAGTACTGCTGTCAATTTGAAATTTTCTTATTTAATTAACACGGAAATCTCAATTTTTTGTTTCTTATCGCTATTTAATTGGTTCTTAGCAGAAATCGTACAGAAATATATAATCTGTGAAAGTGCTGATCACTAAATTATTTGTTTAAAAAAACAAATGATCTGTGAACTGCCCCACCGGTGAAAAATCTGGATTAAACATGAAAATTTCGAATTTCCATGTGTTTAATTGGATTTTTCTCGAAAACTTTCATCTCTACGGGTTTTTTTTAAGAATACTATTTTATAGGAAATTTAATTTCCTACAAAAAAGGTCCTATTAACTTCTGCTATAAAGTTGATAGTCTTCGAGAAAAATAAAAAAAACTATGAAATTCAACCAAAAATCGGCTTTGACATTTTTTACCTGTAGGGCGGTTCACAGAAAATAATTTTCTGATCAGTACTTTTAAAGTTTATATATTTCTGTACAATTTCCGCTTAAAAACCAATTAAATATCATAAAATACCGCGAAGCTATGCATAAATGAAAAAAAAAACTTGAGATTTACGTGTTAATTAAATAAGAAAATTTCAAGTTCCCTCAAAAAAACCACCCTAATATACACATTTATATATTTTCATATACATACAAATATTCACATATATCCATGTATGTATTCATGTATAATGTATATGAATGATAAAAAATGTCTGGTGATTTGTGGGCTAAGATTACTTTTCGCCTTCCTTTTCATGTTTTATTTTTGTTTTCGTTGAGCAGAAACGAGACACCCAAGGTGCCGCGAATGGCACGATACATGAAGGAAATCAATATGACTAGGTTGGTTGTGATGAGGGCAAAAGATATATGTATATGCGTGTGAATGTATGAGTGTGCCAGGTGCGTGCGTGAGCAAGATAGATAAATGCTATTGAAAGTTGAAGGAGTCGTTGTAATGAAGCGGCTCGCAAATTAAGCTCCGTCGAGTCATTATCATCTCGATCATGCAGGCACATATATATTCATCTACTAACATACATACATATATCTCCGCGAGTTATAATAGTCTTGTAACTATAGTCACTCGATTGTTACTTCCCTATACGGGGTTTACTTTGCTGCACAATTTGCCCGCCACGCAAACTTGTGCGATGAATCCCTGCAGTATCAAATATATATAATATAATATAATATTATGGAGAATAATATATGGGGGAAATGTATGAGGGAAGATTTTCTTCATGTATATAAAGTTATCGTTTATTATTTTAGAGATTATTGTATTGGGTAATAGTGTGTATTATTTATGAAGTTTTATAATCTTTGGATTTTATTGGATGGTGAGGTATTTTATGTTTGGTTTTTATTTTTATTGAGGGAGGTTAAATGCTTGTTCGGAGGGTAATGTCTTGATGAGTGAGGAGAGTTTTGGTTGTTTGAGATAGAAATGATGGTGAGGTGAAATAAAAATTTTTTTTTGAAAGCGAAATTATTTTTTTATTCGTGAATTTAAATTGATTTATTTAATTATTATTGTGGTTTGAAATTTCAATTTTAAAAGCTCAATATTTTTTTATATAAATAAAGATTGGTAGAATATTTAGTAATTGTATAAAATTTTTAATTGAATTAAAGAATAATATTAATTCAAATACCAATTTTATATTTTTTTTTTTTATATTTTGCGAAAAAATTCTGTAATATTTCAGTGAAACGTAGACGCATTAATTAATTAATATTGATAATATATTAATCGATTTATATTTTTATAGAAATGAATAATATTTTGATTCTTTAGACGATTCTCAATTTTTGTAGTTGAATCTAAAATAAATTTTATTATTTATCAAATTACTAAAATACTTTTAAAACCATTAATATATGTGTATTTTTTTTTTATTTGCCGATATTTTTGAAGTGAAAAATTCTTATGGCGCGTAAGACACTTTTTTGGATGGGGTAAAAACACTGAACTTGCGTGATCGTCAGATCGTGCGTCATAATATATGTATATGTATATTATATAGCTACAGACAATATAGCATACATGCATGCATTGTATAGCTCTTTCGTGTAGTGAACAAATAAGATCAACTTTACGACAGTAGAACATATATAACTATTTTCGAAACAAAAACAATTGCGAAATTTGGTCGAAAATTCAAGTGTTTGTTATAAAATATTTGGAAGCGAATATTTCAAATCAATACAACAGGAGTTCTTTTAGGGACCCTATTTAGTTTATATATATCTGTAATAATATATATTGGATGAATAATTATAAATTCATTTTTTTGAAATGGAAAAAAAAACTAACTACACGCGGTGTTCCCAAGCGGTCACCCATCCAAGTACTATCCGCGCTCAATGCTGCTTAACTTCAGTGATCGGACGAGAACTGGTGTGTTACAACATGATATGATTGTTAGTTGAAATTTTTCTGTACTTTGATACTACAAATGGACGAAGTGTTACTTTTTTGACCACATTTACTACTCAGCCTCACCCAAAATTTGTTTGGTTTGACCAAATAATAAAAACTTCACGACCTTAGAATATAAGTAACTGTTTTCGAAACAAAATTAATTGCGAAATTTGGTCGAAAATTCAAGTGTTTGTTATAAAATATTTGGAAGCGAATATTTCAAATCAATACAACATGAGTTCTTTTAGGGACCTTATTCAGTTTATATATATCTGTAATAATATATATTGGATGAATAATTATGAATTCATTTTTTTGAAATGGAAAAAAAAAAACTAACTACACGCGGTGTTCCCAAGCGGTCACCCATCCAAGTACTATCCGCGCTCAATGTTGCTTAACTTCAGTGATCGGACGAGAACTGGTGTGTTACAACATGATATGATAGTTAGTTGAAAATCTACTGTACTTTGATACTACAAATGGACGAAGTGTTACTTTTTCGCCCGCATTTACTACTTAGCTTCACCCGGAATTTACTTGGCTCGCAACGTAAATTTATTTGTCCATTCTAATATTGTTGTTTATTCAAATTAAGCACAGTTTTCAATTTAACTTGACTTTCATGAGAGTTTGACGACCCCTTTAAATTAGATGTTTTGTTCGATGCACTTCTTCAAGGAAATTTATACAAAAATTTATTTACTGCATTAAAATTTTAAATAAAGCTATACAACAATGAATAATAAAAGCCATAATCGAAAAATTCCAGTCGATTTGTTGCTGAGCATCGTTTCACATTATTCACTTTGTACATCACTTTGCATCAGGCTTTATAACTTAAATTTTATACATATTTTTGAATATAAAGTTGAAACGTTATTTAACTTTCATTCAGATAATAAATTATATATATCATGTAGATTAACCATCTATAAATGAAAAAAAAAATTGAAATTATATATTAATATTATCGTCAACTAATTTACAAACAATAAACGCTGGTATATTTAATTTATCAATTAATTAAATTTGAAATAATTGGATACTGATGTAAATCAAGAACGAATAAATATGTGTTGATTTATTGTGAGAAATGGACTGTAATGGTTCGAATATAATGAAGTACATAGGGAAGAAAAATATGTACGGAGTGTTTGAAAAAAGATAGAAACAGTGAAAAATCTCACAAAATACGAATCAAATTCAAAAATCCAAAAATACGTATCTAATATTTTTCGGAAATCTATCCAATGACATAAAAATTGACTTCCTTCCCCCCACCTAGTCCCAAATTTGAACGAATTCAATTTTAGTTGTGACTTTTAAGGAGTCATCAGTTGAATAAAATTTTTACGAATTGAATTTTAGTATTAAAAATTTTAATACTAATTTCTCTTGTAACTATTGTGAAAGCATTCGTTGTCCCAAATTTCTGTTCCCATCTTTTTCGAAAACCCCCGGATATAACATAGAAAAAGAAAAAAAAGATATAAATATCGCTTCTTTCAATTTATATTTCACTTTTTCATCTCCTGTAACTCAATGGCTGCACCTATTTTTCTTCAGTTCATCTATTTTTTTATATCTATTTATACTTATTTGTTCGAAAACGCGTGTTTGTGAGTATATACATACATGTACATTTATGTGCAACATTACTTGAACAACACAATTCCCTGTGACCCGAATGTACTTTTATATACTATATGAATCTACAGTTCATACAAACTGATGCAGGTGTTTGGCTTCTTTTCAATTTTTTTTTTCCAGTGTTACCTTTGAATACGGTATTTTTTTTTTTATACAAACGAACTCGCTCGACGTTGACTCACTCGACGTTTAATTGCGATTTTTCGAGCGGGAAATAGAGAGGTAGATAGAGAGATTAAGAGATTGAGATGTGCAGATGGATTATTAGAGAAGACACTTGTTCTAGTTGAGCTATAAGTTCATTCAGTATTATATTCTTCACGATATTTGTTATCGGATAGGTCAAGTGCTTGTGCAAGCTTTGATTTTATGGTTTATTCATATCCTGAGTGAAATACAATTGACGAATATATGGTTTATACAATCATTTTTATTTTATTATATTTTTTTTTCTTTCATGTTCAGGGAAAACTGAACTGTTTGAATATTGAAATTAATTTTTTTTCCATTTTTTAACACGCAGTAGAAAGTCGGGAGTATGTCAGACATATTTCAATTCCAAATTTTTTTATCTACATTTTTATACGTGAATTCAAAATAATATTTATAATTTTTTCCCGCTCATAATTGACATTCATAAAATTATAAAAAATTTTTTTCTCATTTGTTTATTATCATTTATTTAAAATAATGGAACTTATGTTTTAACTTTCTACAAAATATCAGAACTTTCCATAGAATTATTAGAAAATATTACAATTTTTTAAGTTTTCTGAATGAAAGAAAAAAAATTATTTGCAAATACTAATTAAATAAAATTTGTTTTAAATAAATATCTAACATTTAAATCATAAATTCAATCTAATAAATTTAGTTTCTACAACTAATTTTTTGTTTTCATTCCCTATTATATTAAAAAATAATAATCATCAACTATATCTCGAAACAAAAATTATTAATACATATATAAACATACATGTATATATATAAGGATTATATTCAATAACAACAAAGTATAAACATTTCTTTTTCAATCGATTCTGACATTATATACACATATATATGTACATATAATCAGCTATAATCCGCTTAAAGAGAGAAAAATCGTCGGCTATTTGATATGAGTATTATTGATAGCTGCTTAATTTTTTTTTCTCCTGTTGTTCATTTTTCTCTCAGTGAAATAAATGGCGGGGTTAAAAAAAAAAACATACAGTGAAATACGTGAAAGTTTTATACTTACATTTTCACATATATTTCTGTGGATTTTCACGTGATTCCTTCTGGTGAATTTTGAAAAATACGTGTTCATATTCTCTGATATTTCAATGGTTACATAAGTTAGTGAAAAATCTACAAAGAACATGATCGAGCGAACGTTTATATACACATAATATACAACATTGGTTCAGCTGCTTTTCAGCTAGAAATATATGCGATACAGTGTGTGTGAGTGTGTATACATGTTTACGATACGGGTTTATGCGGTAGCCCATTATCCTGGTGGTTTCGCTACTCAGACATTTATTTTACATTCTGTAAATATGAATTTAGTGATTTATTTAATTTTCTACAGAGGTAGTTTCATGTATTTAGATGTTATAATTTATGAAACTTCATAAATTCAATAAAATTTTTACCGATGATAACTTTTTTTTATAATTTTTTAACTATATTTGAGTTTAATTAATTATTGTTCAACTTTTATTTCATATATTTCCTTGAAAATATATTGTAATTTAAATTGAAATGGAAAATAAACAGTGGACAATTTTGCAAGTGTATTTGTGTGATGTTCAAGATTTTTTTCGTCAAGATTTCAATTAAAAAATGCTCCGGTATGTTTTTTTTCTTTTCTTTTATTTCAAAGAGTTTGCCCGGAGGAAACCGACGACAGTGACTCTGACATTCTTCAGTATCCACGAATGACGGGATGCCAGAAGGTCCTCGAGCGAAAGGCGAGAATGATGAGTGAAGGAAGGACAAGAGAAATGGATCGTTTTGATGCTTGACAAAGTTTCATTTGAAAAGTTAATTACGTTATTCAATTAACAACGCTTTTATCTATCTTAATACAGCAGTATCATACGGTTAGAGAGAGTTGAAATGAAAGCTGATGGAAAATTAAAGAAAATACGACAACAAAATTATGAATAAACTCTAGAGATATCTGACAGCTCTTCATATCAACCAATTACACGACAAGAAAATTTGACCTCATTTATGGGCTAATTAAAAAAAATGAAGTAAGAAAGATATAAATATATATTCTTGAATTATTTGAATTTTTTATAAGTGTTTGCAGAATATGATGAAGTTAATTATTAAATAGTTGTATTGACTGTTAAAAAAAACGAAATGTTTGGCTTGAATATATTTTTTATTGGATAAATTTTTATCTCACCGTTCATTAATTTCAAACTTTTATCAAGTCCTTATGAAATATATGTAATTAAGTAATTATCCAGAGTTTACCATGGTATGTAATGTGATTTTATATTCTGAAGCTTATTGATCTTGAAAAAAAAGAGAAAAAGAAGAGGTTCCGAATGAAATGAAACGTTGAACGATTTTGAGAAAAATAGATTAACTAATTCAAAACTTCGGTAAATTATTTAAAAAGATATTTAGCAATTAGTTCAATATATCATAAAATTTTTTCAAATAATATAAAATATGTAGCAAAATGGCAAATTTTTCGAAATTAAACTTCTCAAAATTAAACGAGAATTTTTGTAAATAATTCAATTGGTTTTTTTGAAAATTATTCAGAAAACTGAATTAACAAATTCAAAACTTCTGTAAATTATTTAAGAACATATTTAGCAATTTATTCAATGAATCATAAAATTTTTTCAAATAATATAAAATATGTAGCAAAATGTCAAATTTTTCGAAATGAAACTTCTCAAAATTTAACGAGAATTTTTGTAAAAAATTCAATTGGTTTTTTTGAAAATTATTTAAATAAATCAACTATAATGTTATTTTTAAAAATATAACTGCAAGAAAAAAAAACGTGGGAATAAAAATAATTTATATACATATATCACCCGTGAACGGAAAAGTCTCGATGGGAAAATTTCCAGACGTAGTTGGGTGGCGGTTTGCCAGACTGCAGTCACCCGTTCAAACGCTGCGCTTTTGAGCATCTCCAGCTGTCTGATTCGGCCGCGCGAGTTCTTTGCTTTTTCTTTTCGTATATATAACCAGAGTAAATGGATGGCACAGCTAGAGGCGCCGTGTACCAAGCTAGAGATTCCTCTGTACTGCGTTCACAGAGTGAAAATTCAAATTCCACTATCGTGTGAGGACGTGCGCGTGCGCGTGTCAATTCACCTCACTCGCTGAATGCTCATTCCTATCATTTTATTCATATATAATTCACAGCACATATGTATGTGTATGTACAATTGTACATATATCAACATATACACTGGGCCATTTCTCAATCTCTTTTTTTTTTACACGTCATTTCTTTCAAGCGGACATCGTGGATATCGTAAAAGACTCATCCATTTGTACACATACACACACCTAACTGTCGTACGCTGGACGATTCAAGCTTTAACCTCGTCTCAACTCGTGCCCAACCTCGTCATTCTTACACTTTGGCTGACATCCGACATGTTTGCTCATTGGCCCGTCTGACGTTTGCTGTCAGACAGTGTATATGTAACTTTTGCTACAAACATCTGCCGACACTTTGGATTTTATTCATACACTCTGTGAATGTGATTGCAAACGAAATGTTTGTGTATCTAAAAGTATTTTTTTTTTTTTTTTTTTTTTTCAGTAAATAACAACTACAATATGTCAAATATGTATAGAATTTCTTGTCAGTGTCAGTTTCATTTTACACGATTCAATTCATGTAACATCATTGACAAATAAATCCAATTCAATTCTGGTGTATTTTAATGCGTTGAATGGTGAAAAAAATTTTAGACGAAACAAACTTTAAGTTTAATATTATTAATGTCATTATTATTTGCTGAATTTAATTTTTAACAATGAGATTTTTTATTGTATTTTCATAAATATAGTTTATTTAATTTTTTTTCTCAATTTTGACACGTTTAAATATAGTGCAAATTTTGATTATCCGTTCGTTCTCCTTTGTGCGAGAATACTCCATAAGAAGGTGCCAAATGTGGACCCCTCCTATTCCCCGGATATCAAATAAAATCAATAATTATTTGTGCTATTGTGATTAATGATTTTAATTGGATATTCTACTGAATACGGGGTCTATAATTTTGAGTTTCTCACTTACCTATATAAAAAAACGTGCTATCGAGGTTTCTGGAGGACTCTGACTCGTTATTGAACCGTTGGATTTCACAGTCAGGCAATAGTCGTTGACGTAAGTCTGCAGTATATGTAGAAACAATGGAATACCAAGTGAAATATCTCATGGGAAATGACGTCGTATTCTGAATCTATATGGAGACGACCACTTGGGGAACCGCTTTGATGCAACCGAGTGCATGAGCACCACGTATGAACTCTGGAATACAATATGTCTGGGTGTACTATCTTATATATTTTCTCTACAATCGTGTGTAAAACCATTGTCAACTGTATATCTTCTATGCTTTTATATAGGAGAGCAAAAGGAAAAGAAAATAAAGGAAGAAAAAAAAAATGAGTGCACAAAATAAAGCCAGTGATGCGAGCTAGCTCTTCACATAAGTTTGCTCTTTGAGTCAATCCCTTGTGTTTTTTTTTTCTCGAGATATAAAAGGGATGTATGAAAGCTTTTGGCGTTGCCAATATGGCGAAAGTAAAAGTGAAGAAATTGATGTCTTGAAACGCGTGAAATCCAATGAGACTTTCACACGCAACGCTGCACCTACATTGTATTTAAACACAGGCTATCAATGTAGTTTCAATCATATTATTGTATGTTTATCTGTAGTATTTGTGTAGTTATGCTACAGTTATGTAAATTTTTTTGACTTATTTCCTTTAACAGATTTGCTTTAACAGAAGTTCAAGTGCTCAACTTTTTTTATTATGTTGCTGTAAAACTCATTGGATTCTCTCGTGTTTTATTGCAGGAAGTTGGTTATTAAGTCTTCAGAAATGTTGGCACGTGTGCCCGTCCATCATTGAAATTGTGCTTCAACTTATTTTATTATATCCAGTTATCGAATTGGAGAATTTTAATTTCATTTCTGTTTTTTTTTTTGTTCGTTTGCCAGAGTTAGATTTAATAGTTAAAGTTAGTGTTGTAATACATTTTTTAATGGTTCAATTATTCATGCCGTTGCTTATAAAATTCGTTGAAAATTATCTTTTTTATTGAGCTATTTTAATTGGCTTTATTCCCTCGCTTTATAAATCTTTGGTCATTGAAAATATAGGTGTTGATCTCTATATCAGAGTATTTCACATGAAGAGCTTTATTAAAATATTCATAAAACTATATGGGGTGTAAAAAAATTGACATTATTTTCGGCTGGATGGAAATTAAAATTCGACAGTCAATATTTTCATTGTATTTTAAATACCACCTCAATTAAATTCTGCAGATTGAATTAAAATTCAAATACTCCTGTTGATGATGATCGAGTAATCAATATTTGTTTTTCAATCTCTCATCCATTAATTCTATCACATCGCATAATTAAATTTTCTAAGTGTTATTTGGATATTTGTGAAGTCACTCAATATAATAATATTCATTAAAATGTGCAGCATAATCAATAATAGTAAATTAATTAAATGGCCCTGATTTTTGAATAATTAAATTTTTGTCAAATAATTGTTGACGTGCAACATTTCCAAGTGTGATTATTATTACCTGCATCGTCAACTTTTTAATATTAGAAAAATGCGGACTGTTACAAAATCTCACTAATAAATAACAAATAAAATTTTTATTACAATTTATTTAATGAAAAAAAATTATTTGAGTAATAGCTCGCAATATTTATTTTTATAAATAAATTTGATCTAAAGAATAAATGTG
This sequence comes from Microctonus brassicae, assembly GCA_918226075.1. NCBI lineage: Eukaryota > Metazoa > Arthropoda > Insecta > Hymenoptera > Braconidae > Microctonus > Microctonus brassicae. The sequence continues at coordinate 7,480,829 of OW445482.1, read as the reverse complement.
GAAAAAAAAAGTTTATGCACATGACATAACTGTCAATGAAGTAATTTTTCAACAAATAGCTTTTACATAACATTTCTATCAATGATAGATTTCTTTCATCATTTTTTACTCAATTGAAAATAAAAATTTTTAAAAGTATTTATATTTTTTTCTTATCTTATTCAATTTGTCCCAACAATTATTCATCAATGAATAAAATTAATTCAAATTATATAATTTAATTTATTAAATTAAAATAAAATAAATTCTAAAATTTGAAAATAATTTAAAAAGAATATTAATAATGTATGTTGTATTTAGTATAAAAGATCGATGGAAAATAACACACATGAAAGTATGAGCAATGTAACAGAAAATAAGGCGTGACAGTATATAAAAGAATAACAATAAAAGAAAAAAAATACATACATATATATATATATATACATAAATACGTTCGTATTTCGTAAAGAAATATCGTGAAGACGAAGGTTGTTGTAAAGAGTATATATGCAAAAAAGAGAATACTGTGAAAAATATATTTTTCTCACGTTTCAGTTTATGGTTTCTCAAACGCAACAGAAGAGTTCCACAATGTACCGAGGAAAGACATTTTTCTAATCTCTTTTTCGTTTTCTTTTTCTTACTCTTGTGAAGCGCTTGGGAGACAGCATTCGCATGAAAACTTTTAGGAAAGTTACTTTTGCGGGTACTTTTGGTCCAACCACCCAACCGCTTCTTCCACTTTTCTTCATTGCATATACATATATATATATATATATATATTTCTGTATAGTGCAAAGGGGTTTCACATAATATAGTAAAGGAAACTGCAGCCAACCACTTCATGGCAGTATAAAAACGAATGGGTGAAAATAAATTATTCACATTGGCCCTATAAGTTTACTGAGTTTCGTTTGCGTTGGTAAAAGTTTCAATATTTTTCCCAACGCGATTATTGTCAAACGTTCATCTTGATCAGAACGAGTCTGCTTTTTATCAATGCATATAAACATTAGAGTGTGCCATTTCAAGGCAACGTTTTTTATTTTTCAACTAAAAAAAAAGTTTCATTTTCTTGAAAATTATTTGTAATCGGAAAATTGGTTTTAGTATGCTAATATTTTCGTGACGCTAAAAACAAAAAAAAATACTCACGTGTCAGATAATTTTTTCTCTTTGTTTTATTTTACTGTGAAAAAAATTATTTATTACTTATCTTAAATTAATTTTGATAATATTTCAAAGCAATAAAAATTATGCTGCTTGAGCACAATTAAGCAATGTAACTACAATTATTTAAGTATTTTTTTGTTACAATAATGAAGTGATTAGTATCGATTTAATAATAAAAAAGTCAAAATTTTATATATTTGGAATTTAGGGTTTGAATATCTTTAAAATGGTTGTCTCTATGAAAAAAGTGTAAGAGACCTTTTTTGTAGAGCGTTCAATTCCCTATAGAAATACACTATTGATCTATTTCTATGATGCGCAAATGCCGAGCTACAAGAAATTTAACAAAAAAAAAATTTTTTTTCTCATGTGATGCAAATAAAAAAACTAAAATTACGATGAGGAACTTTTGAATATTAAAATTAAGAGCTTCAAACAGGTTTCTTTTTTCATCCTCTAGTAAGTTTTTAGCCTGCTTTTTTGTTGAAAAAAAAAGTTGCCTAAAAATGACACATCCTAATAAATATATAATATACTCGTAAATAAAAATAGGTTTCAATAATCATAAATTTAATATTTGTGATAAATATTTCACTCTACATGTATTATATATATATTTTCTTTTCTTGCAATACACAACAATGACTTTGCCACATTTTACTTCTAGAGAAGGCAAATATGACTTGAAACATTCAATTGAATTGTTTCCATAATATTTCCCTCGCGAAATTGTAAATATTATGTGATATAAAATTGTCTAAATTTACAATAAATGATTTTTCCTCTTCGATATATTTCTATCATCATTCAATAAATTGCCTTGGTTGTGTCCAAATGCCCGAAGGACGTTCTGATTTCATTTGTTGCAATCTCGACTCTCTTTGTCTCTTCTCACAATAGATAAAATACTTGTATATTATATACACACATATATGAATTGTTTGAACTACTATTATAGTGTATGGACCAACGACAAAACCGGATCTTTCATCTGAAGTCCATTTGTCGAGTGTGCCACATCGATTCTTCTATTATTTCCTCAGGCATTTCATCGTCTTCGATCTTTCCCACTTACTTCATGTCATGCACATCGCGCTATTTCATTTCTTCCTTTAATTCCAATTTTTTTTTTTCATCTCTTCATTACCTCGACGCTTTTATATCTTTATGCTCGAACAAACAAATGAACTATGTGTACAATTGTGTACACCCAAAAAAAAAAAAAAAATAAAAGCCTTGTGTTAAAACTATTGATATTCTTACTAATAGTGAAAATTTTGGACTTGATACAAGCGGAAAATTGATTTGATGGAAGAATAAGACCTCAAGTCTACGAAATGTCTTGATCCAAGTGTAAATATGACTTAATCCAAGTCTGAAAATGTCTTAGTTTAAATTTGGAATTTTCTCGTTGTAAAATTAATCATTTGGACAATACCTTAAATGAATATTAAAATTAAATTAAATTCCACTTTTATTGTTTAATTGATAAATTAATTAAACAAATGAAAATTTGCCCAAAAATAGCACACTCTAATATACAGTCAATACAAAAAGTATAAAATTATTGTTCTGCGTCGTTTTTATGTTGTTATTCAATTCATGTAATGAATATCAGATAAAAACAGCTTATACTCATTTTTTGAATTATCTATTTTCTGTTTTTTATTTCCATTTTTAGAAAATAGTGAGTGAATATAATTTCAACAAATTCCCATTGAAAATTGAAAAAAATATTAACCAAGCTCAAAAAATCTTCAATCAAGATTTTAGGAATTTTGAATCAAGACTAAAAATGACTTGAATCAAGTTTATTTTTGATTTACCCGTTTTTACGACTGATTCAACTCAAGACATGTGTAATGTCTTGAGTCAAGCATATTTCAGACTTGTATCAAGACTATTTGTGTCAAGTCTGAATCACGACTTGATTCCAGACTTTTTTTTTTTTTTTTTTTTGGTGTACGCATTGAATAGAAAAATTTCGGAAATTCTTCATTTTTATCAGTTACACTCGTGTTTCATCTAAATAATTTTTTTTCCCTATTCGTTATTATAATTTCAATCCATTGCGAAACTGTTTGTCATTATTGAAGTCACAATTCTTTGAGTGTTGGATGTATCCAAGCGAGTTTCATTATTTTTTTATATTTTATTTTTCGGAATACTGGAGAAATATGCCTTCCATAACATTTGCATTTGCAAGGGCTTCGTGTAGATGCTTTGCCATGTCTCAACCGTGTGCATTCCTCGTCTTCTGGTGTACATACAAACGTGCTTGAGCACTACCATTCACTGCAGAGTCTCATTTATTTCTTTCGATGTTGCAACAGCAGACACCCTTGAGTCAGCAAACAATGATAAAGTAACATGACTATCAACTGCTCGTTAAAGTCGAAAATAAATTAGTGCAAGGTCAAAGAAATATATATTTTTATTTGAGAAAAAAAAAAAAAGAAAATTTGAATTATCTTCCATTATTTCAGCTGAAAATTTTGATGAATTTCAAATAATAAACTGTAGTATAATTTTTTGAATTCATTTGTTTGTTTGGTTTAATATTATTTCCTTTGATTATGAATGAGCAAAGACACATGAGAATTATATTAATTAGCGTTAGAAAATTCATCAGAGTGAATTAACTATTTTGGTTATTAGATAGTGAGTTAATGTGAGAGATGGGTTTATTTATAGCACTAGATGAAATAGCTTCATCTGTCTGACTTCATCTCTTCCATGCATCACTAAATAGCTTTGCCAACGGCGATGATCTCAATTTTCAAATTGCCGTTGCAACGCATCAACATTTATGAATTCAATCTCGTACGTGAGATTTTAGCATTAAGATTTTATCAAAGACATGTTCTTATGAGATGAATATTTGTTAATGTGTTGTTTACCAAGATTTGAGTCACTTCTAATGATTATATTGATGTTGATATTTACTTTTATATTTTTTCTTCATTTTCTTTTTGACTTTTTACTTTTTCAATTCAGTAACTGAAAATTCTTTTGAAGGGAATAAAATGTTTAAACTAAAGTTAAATATTTTTTTAATATTCAAATCAAAAAGATTCTAAAATATATTTATATATTTCTTCAACTAAATTATATTTTTTTTATTTTAAAAAATCGCCACATTATAAATTTTTCACTCAAAGCATCGATTTATTATTTTTATCAATTTGTGTATTCAGAAAATATTATGAATACAATGAAGAGAAAAAATATTATTACTCAATATAATTTTAGTTAATAATACCTAAACTTTACTAAATGATACTTAATTTTACTAACTTAATTTTAGTGAAAAATTTTACTAAATATAATACTTAAAATAATTACTCAATATAATAAATAAACATCAATTATACTATATTAAATAATAGATTAACACATCAAAATTGTTTATCATCGCATAAAAAATAATTTCCCAAAAATATCGAATTGTTATTGAAATTAAATTTTCTAGTATTCTCTAAACAATTCTCCTTCACTTATTATTTATTGCTATACTCTCTATTTTTTTTTTTTATTATTTATTTCATGTCTATTATTCTACATTTACTGTAATACACATATTCCCCTCAGGTTCGTTCATTCATTCTCTCTCAATTTACTGTATCGTCTCTTCTATTATAGAACAGCGTGACTTGCTTTAGAAATATCGATAGTGTTTATATCTCTGTCTTCCTTCGAGTCTTTCACATCATTGTGATGCATCAAGGATATTCCTTTCTCGAGACAACTTGAAGCATATTTTTTTTTGTCTTGACAATTTTTCATTTCAGTTTTTTAAAAAAAAACGACACAGTGAAATAAATCTATAATTATCCAATATGATTTTTAATTAATAATCGAGAAACCACAAACAATATCACTCAAACTTTTTTTAATATAAATTGTTTTAATCTAGATGAATATTTTTATCCAGAAAACTCCTGTCATTTATTGACGCTTTAAATCTTATGTAAAAAAAAATTTCTAGCTTTTTTTTTTTTGCACTTTTATTTTCTGCAGCTTTGTCTTCTTATTATTTTTCTTAAGTCCCTTCATCGTTTCTTACCGTCAACTTTATGAATATTTTTTTTTCTCATTTTTTTTTTTCACAAAGAAAAAGTAGCAAAAAGGTGATGGAAAGTCAGAATTTCATAACCTTAACTCTCTTATTAGACGGTTCACTTCGTTCTTTTTACAATTTTCTCTTCATTATTATCATTGTTATTAGTATTATTATTATTACTTGAAATAACTACGGATAAAGTTGCCACAAGAAGTTAAAGTTTAAGCGATTCATCGTCATCAAAAAGAATAAGTGAATAAAAACTATGAGATGACAACTAGATTTTAAAAGGGCAAAAAAAAAAAATGAGTGATTTTCGGGAATTTTTTTGACCAAGAAAATATAGGAATATCAGGATCGTTTTTTTAATTATTCATTACGTGTTCATCCAACAATATTCACATGAATTATTATCAAAAAATATTGAATAGCCTTAAAGATATAAGCGTTGCTGTAGAGCTTGAAAAAAAATTCCCCCCTCCATGGTCGCATCGATTTCTCAAAAACGAGTTATCGAAAAAAAAAAAAATTCAAGTTCATTATTATCTATATGAATGTAGTTATCGTCGCACGTAGCCGATTTTTTTTATATTCATTTTTCTCAAAATGGCGACCGATTGAAAACAAAAAAAATTTATCGAAAAAATGAAAAAATTTTCAATCGGTTGCCATTTTGAGAAAAATGAATATAAAAAAAATCTGCTTCGTACAACCATAACTAAATTCATATAGATAATAATGCACTTGAATTTTATTTTTTTCGATAACTCGTTTTTGAGAAATCGATGCGACCATGGAGGGCGGAATTTTTTTTTAAGCTCTACAGCAATGCTCATATCTTTAAGACAATTTAATATTTCTCAATAAAAATTCATGTAAATATTGTTCAATGAACACGTAATAAAATAAAATAAAAACAACCCTGATATTCCTTTATTTTCTCGTTCAAAAAAATTCCCGAAAATCATTTTTTCACAATGGCCTTCCCCCTTAAAGGATGAATAAATGTAGACATGAAGGATCGTGTCCGATAGAAATAATGAAAAAGAAAAAAATATTCGGAAAATTGGCAACGTGAAAATAAAAAACAAAAAAATGTGTCGCATTCAACCCGGTGTCGAATGAGTTCCATTGGGAGCAAACGAACGTAAGTAAAGGAGAGCACGAGAGAGTTGAAAAGCGTCAGACGCAATCGTTCAAGTATATAGAATGAAAAACGAATGAGTATTAGTGCATGTGTGTGTGTGTGTGTGTATGCGAGATGAAAATGAGATAAATGAAAAGGGACCGTAAATCTAAATGGAGATGTCTTGTATGCAGAGTCGTCGTGTTGAAACGACAACGATGCGATAGTGCGATGCGATCGAGTTCGTTCACTAAAAGACAAAAGTTACTGAAAGAAAAATCTGTCGGATGTTTCTTTATCCGTTATATAGTCCTATCCAACTGTCGTTTTAAACTTTATTTTTATTATTTTCTTCATCTACTACTGTTCTCTTCCATGCTGTCCATTCGTACATATATATACATATATGTATATATTTTTTTTTTTTAATAGTTTTCAGTAGAGTTTCGTTCTTTGTTTTATACTTTGATAAAGGAAAAGACATTTCTTACTTTCGTTTCTTCGACATTCGACAAGTGACAGTATGATACTGTGTCGATTACTACGGGCGAACACTTTTTTTCTTTTCAGAAATATTGACTTTAACATCAGAGAATAAAAATAGAGGCTTCGACAAAATCTTTTTGAAAAAATATTGGCACTAGATGAAATAGCAATTTTGTGTTTGGAATGTATCAAGTTTGTGAAAGCACTTTCAATGATGAAAAGTGGTCAACAATTTCATCAATTATTTATTCGCAGTGTATATACACATACTTAAAACATATAACTGCGGTCTATTTGGTTGTTAAATTGCTTGATTTATTGACCGCAGCCTGAGCAAATATCGGCAATTCAACGAAATAATTCATGATGGCTCTTAAATCAACAATTCATTTAATCTCGATGTAAATTTCTATTCTCGCTTTAGTTTCTCATCGATATAACATCGATATATTATTAAAAAATTCATTGATATTGTCATCTTCAATATTTTTTTTTTTTATTATATTTCTTCATTCATTCATTCATTCATTCAATTGCTCATTTTGAATTTTACTCTTCAGTTTGTTTTGTAGTTTCAAATTCACTCCAAAGAGCTATTTCTCTATTAAGTTTATTATAAATTCTAAAGTGTCGTTACGTCTCTGGAATTTAAGTACATTTCGCTACAATTTCTGCTTTATACATCGTTCATTTTCACTTATCCTGAATACATTCAAACTCATTTCAACCGGTACGTTTCGTGTCTTTCCATTTGTGAATCAAAGTAAAATTCCTCGACATCTCAACATCCTCCATATAACTTGGATTATTTTTATTCTTCTAAATAAAACATTATCATCACTTGGAAGAACTAAAGCGATATACATCAATACTTCCTAGATTCAAATCATGACGAATTCCATGAAATATCAAACAATTATATTAACTTATATAATAATAAAATTTCAACACAAATTTTTATTGAGCTTTTAGGGGAAGAGTGGTTTAAAAGAACCAGTTTTGAAAAAGGGATAAATAATATAAAAGGAAATAAATTATTGAAAAAATTTGTATAATAAGTGATTGTTCATTTATTTATGTACGTGATGTCATAAAACATTTTTCAAAATTATCGGTATATTTGGACTTCTAACCATTTATAAAAATTATTAAATTCGGCTCTTTCATCACACATAGGCATTGAAAAAGCCACCGAATGTTTTGAAAGAGCCAAGTTCTTATTACAGGACTGAAATTTTAGATTAACAAAGATATTATTTACTAATAATGTTAAGACATAATTTTATATCTTATATAATTATAAAACGTTTTATATAACGCAAACTCTGGATAAAATATTCACTTGAATCTGCGAAATTGTCATGAAATTAGCCGTTTGAGATCAATCATTGCAATCTGACTAGATACGATCTTTTTAAGAACTCATATAATTTTATTTGATGTATCTGAGTCTGTATCATTATTCATTTTAGATTTCTTAGTAAGAGCTTTTTTGAGGGACCATATAAAGCTAGCTATTTCATCACACTGCAGCCCGGCTCTTTCAAAATATATTCTCCCAAGAAACATAACCCCGAAAATTAGTATGAAATTAAAGATTTGCCTGGAAAATATATATGGTATTAGAAGGCCTAATATATCTATAAAATTATTGTAAAATCATATTACTATTAGTTTTGTCCGTATAAACGTCAAAAAACAAATAAAATAAACTCAAAAACTTACTTTTCAACGACAAAAATTTATATTTGTGTTTAAATTCGATTTCTACTATCATCACTGATTTTCTTTTTCTATTTTCACTATTCCCCATGCATTGATTCACCTTTTTGTCCCCTCTATATCATCCTCTATTACTTCTTCAATTTTTTCGCCATATTCTCCTGAATACTGATTCAATTCACTTTCAAAAGTGCGGGACACTCCATCGTCTCTATCTATACAACATTGTGTGCGATAGAAAAATAAAAATGAATACATAGAAGTCCCAACGTACATTCGTTTCAGACTTTTTTGCCCTCTATAGCAAATTGAAATAGACTTTCCCAAGCTCGAAAGTCAAATAACCACATATACACATGCAATATATAGTTTAAAAATGTTGCATATATATCTTCATATACACGCCGCAATAGGAGTGTATAAAAGAGTCAGTGCAACGAGACAATGAAAGCTATCCTGTATGTCTACGTTTAAATCTATATGTATGTGTATATATATTTAATATATAGATATAGACCAAACTGGTTGAGAGAAGAATCAAGATGAGAACCAAGCTTGTAAGTTTAGGAATCGTGCCAAGATTCAACAATCTCCTCACGCCAACGACACATATCCAATCTTGCTTTTGTGCTTGTTCTGTCGTGCCAATGTTTATTCGAACCCAAGCTCGCTTGGCATTTGTTTTCCTTTGGTAGTGCCAACATTCACTTGACCTCCACTTCTTTGTTATATCTCAATGCATCCATTTTCTTCTTTAATATTAACATTGTTATCTGGTATAAATGACTGCAAATTGCATTATTAATTAATTGGGTGTGCGCAGTGAGATGCAAGGAATGAAGATTAACGATCAAGGAAATATAACGTCAGTGGTTGGATTCCATACCCTCAAGCACTCTTATTGTCAAGGTGTCTGGTATGAATGAGGTGCGAATGTGTGTGTATATATATACATATATCAAGTGAGTTTCTGGTCTTTTGCTGAATCGAGTATGTGGAATGAAAATGGGCGAGGGATGAAGGGACAAGAAAGGAAATGTATGAGTGCGACAAAGTGTGTGTTGGAAGAAGGAGAATAGATAGGGAAAATGTTAAAGTGAGAAAGGACAAGGAGATGAATGTGAAAAGTGAGATAGTGGACTTAATGAAGTGGGATATTCATCTTGCTCGAGGAGTTGCTCCTTGAGTTTGGATGTGAGCGTCAGATCTTTTCGTCTATCCATTCAATTTTTTTTTTTTCTACCTTCTCTCATTTTATTTTCTGTTTTTTTTTTTTCATCATCACTTTATAGCAGCTGACTATGATTGCGTACATTAATTACAATCCGACTAAATTATGTTATTCTGCTTATTTTGATGATACTTTATTTTATGTGTATCAAGTTAAAACTTGTTTATGAATTGAATAAGTTTCTGAAATATTATGGATAAAATTTTGCGATATGATTTAAGGTTTTTTAATGGGGAAATGCATTTAATTCGCGATGTGTGACGAATGGTTTTGAAAAAAATGGAATATTTTTCAAGATATTTATTACAAAAAATATTTATTTTACTATATTCGGACGTTTTTCTTTTTTATTTATAAACAAAACATATAGGGGAACGGTGGTTAGTACAGGTCGCTTAAGGAAAAACATATACATATTTTTTATTTTCGTTTTGAATTGTTCAAAATCTGCAGAGAACGATTATTTGCACATATTTTGACTTGTAATGAGTAAAGTAATTTCTATTTTCCGCGAATCGAATGACTCATAAACAAATTTCCTAGGATTGATATTTTAGTACTTTGAAAAAGTGGTGGATAGTATTGGCCATACCAAATTGGGTAGGTATACAAATACAAAACGTTAATTATTGTTTTCTTAAAGTACAAATTTTTGTTTATCAATCAAAAACACAATTTTTTATTTATTTATTTTGCAATGGTCACAGTAGTAGTAGAGCAAATCATGTGTTCTTCGTTTGCTAGAGCTTGAGAGGGTTCTGCATCAGAGGTGGCAGCATCTTAAGCAGTTGTAGTTTGTTGATTTTCTATGTTGATTACAGCACTCCTCATAAAGTCTGTGAAAATATCTGGGTGAAAATATCGGGCCCATACCACCAGACTGTGGCGTGGCCCATACTACCCGACAGACCTTGATCAATCAAACATGGCGTCAACAGAAATTGGCTAGAATAAGCGACATTTCGTCATCACAGTGCATAGGTCATTATACGAGTTAGAATTTAAAAGTAATTACCATAAGTTTACAACATACCTTTTGTAGAACAGATAGGCACTGAAAGTAACGCAAGACACCAGCCACACAATCAAAAATTATAAATTATTTAATTACAGCGACAACTTGATAGCTATGTCAATCAAGTTCTAGCACACGACTAAGTGATCTATGACGTGTATTCCAGTCACTTGTGCCTCTGCCATTTTTTCTTTGATCTGTTATGAATTCATTCTTTTTTCGTGTCCTCAATTAGAATGAAAATAAAAATTCAAATCGAGTCAATTATTTTTATTGGGTATAAAATTGTTCAATCACACGCAACGTTGATTGATTTAATACTGGAAAATTCGTATACAGAATAACAAACAAATGACTTTCAAATGTCTCTTCTTTCATAATAGAAAAAAATTTCCAAGGAAATAAACCATTTCAATTATTTTATTTATATCATTCGTAATTTGATATTTCACTTCTATCATTAATTAACTTGAGTGCATCAATTGTCATCATAATTAGATGAACTATGTGCTTTTACGTCTAATGATTGACTGTCAATTAATTATTCGACAGTGTAGTATGTTCTCTCTCTCTCTCTCTCTCTATCTCTCAATTATATTAAAAGAACATTTAATTAATTAATAGGCACTTCATTTAATGCAAATCAACTGTCCAATTATGACTTACAAAATTATTCAACATATTGCTCATCTCTAATATTCTTCCTCCATTTTTACCCTCGTTCCCTTTATCAACGTTGCAGTGAAATCCGATTATAGTCGGGTCAAAGAGTACACCGGTTCTGTATATTTGGTGGTGAGTAAATCGCATTGAAAACCATTTTAACGGTCCAACCTATTGAGGAGTTAATTCTAAATTGATAGCGTTACGAAATTGGAACATCCTGAGGATCAAATCGAAATCAGGTAATATAGAATACTCTATGCATATTATCTAACCACAATCTATGGATAGTTTTGAAACCCATGTGTGAGCACACAGAATAGTGCGCAGACAAAGGTGGTTTAATCTTCAGATACCATTTCAAAACTATAGGTAATGATTGGGCTATCTAAAATCATCTTGTTACATCAATAGATCCAATTTCAATATACATTTTATAAATAACATCATCTGTAAATTTGTCATCCTTCATTTAATGTATTTATTAATATTTATTTATCATATAAATCACGATTTATTTCATTTAACAACATATTAATGAGTGAAATAATATTTTAGATGTTATTTATTTATTTGTACGCGAATGAATACTTAAAATTCTATTTGATGAAAAATACTATGCATTAGGGAAATAATTATTTATTGAAGAAAGCTTGCGAATTATTTTAATTGGTGATACGAAATATTATTATTTTTTAAATCAATTTTTAAACTGCAATAAAAAATATTTGCAGCTATACTTTATTTTAATAATTGATGTAATATATTGTTTATTAGTTTGTTGTATTAATTGTTAGTATAATTGATCAGCTATACGAATAGAAATTTTATTTTAGTGTCATTTATTGAAGGAGACGAAATTATAACTGAAATTCAGGTCAACTTTATTATTTAAATAAAGTTTTTCATTTTTTTATTTGTGACTTTAATTATTGTTGAATAATATTCTATTAATAATAATTATTTGATTTATTATATTATGAAGAAAATCACCCGGTATTGTTCATGGATATGCTGTTATGTTTTTCATATGAATGAATGAACTCGATATCTCTTTTGTATGAATTCACCGAAGCCTCTTAATTTTATATTATACACGTCAAAGAAACGTTTCACTTGCTAAACATTGCAAGTATTTATCTCCAGACAGGTGCGAAACATAAGTAGGATTATATATCATGAATAGAAGGGTGAATTGTGAGATATTATTTACAATCGAGTCATAAAAAGATTTATAACAAAAACAAAAATTACAACGAAATGAAATGAAAAACGAACTTTGAAGATATTTCAGTTGATAATTTTTTTCTTTGCATTTACATAATTCGTTTTTAATTTGCAATAATTTTATTTATTATTTTAATTAATTTAAAAAAATATATATAAAAGATAAATATCAACATAAATATTTTTTGAAATTATTAAAAAATATTCATTTATTAAAATTAAAATCTTTTTTAATTTCCAATGAGAATTTGTTGAAATTATATTTATTCACTATTTTCTAAAAATGGAAATAAAATGAAGAAAATGGATAATTTAAAAAATGAGTATAAGCTGTTTTTATATGATATTCATTACATGAATTGAATAACAACATAAAAACGACGCAGAACAATAATTTTATACTTTTTGTATTGACTGTACATTATAGTGTGCTGTTTTTGGACAAATTCTTATTTGTTTAATTAATTTATCAATTAAACAATAAAAGTGGAATTTAATTTAATTTTAATATTCATTTGAGGTATTGTCTGAATGATTAATTTTACAACGAGAAAATTCCAAATTTAAACTAAGACATTTTCAGACTTGGATTAAGTCATATTTACACTTGGATCAAGACATTTGTAGACTTGAGGTCTTATTCCTCCAAGTCAATTTTCCGCTTTCATCAAGTCCAAAATTTTGACTAATTGTAAGAATATCAATAGTTTTAACACAAGTCAATTTTAGACTTGAATCAAGTCTCAGTGACTTCGTTCAAGTCTTTTTTTATTTATTTTTTGGGTAATTCATTAAACACAAACTCATCAATAATTTCCAAACAAAGCATTTTAAAAATATTTCACGTATATAGAAAAACTTTCTTGCCCCTCCTGAAAAAAAAAAAAAAAATGATCACACATAAATAATCCAATCCTTTTTATTCTTTTACTTTCAGTAATGTCTATATCCTGTATAATTCCATATAATTCTTGATGATGAAACAAAAAAGAAAAATTACAAGAAATTCATCTAAACCCCCGAAGCAATGTACAGACATAGATATCATCCTTGTATATATTTTTCGTTTGTGAATTCTACTGAAGCTTTTGCTAACTCGTTTTTTGAAGCAATGTCGAGTTAATTCCTCAGCACAAGCAGAAACTTTTAGGTCGTGTTCACCACTCTTTCTCAGTCTCGTTTATGGTAGTTGTCGCCAAGACCACGCGGGTGGTGATGTTGTATATAGGTATCCCAAGACAAGTTTGCCTCGACGGTTACACCAGTCTGGAGCTTGTCATTAGGAAACTGGGAACAACTTTACTTCATTCTCGTGCGCTTCAGGACAATTCTCATTCCATGGTGTGTATGCCTGTGTGTATATAACGTCTTCATGATAGCTGCCGAGTGCAGGAGAATCGCAGCAGCGTGAGATAATGTGGATAAGGTCTTTGCACTTCTTACCAATGACAGAGTCAGGACATTTGCCAAACAATATACATATAGTGATAATACTTATATATCTATTGATACGTAATGGAAGGATCGTGTTTTGGAGATGTGCTTTTGTGGGTGATGTATATGAAGAATAAGTTTCAATGTCTGTGCGGTTTGGTTGTTTGTTAATTTGTTATTGGTACTTGGTTTACTTATTTGACCACTCTTGTGAATTATTTACTTGTTTACATGTGGATATAACACGAGTTTTAATTACAATTAGATTTTTAATGAATTATTTCTTTGGTCTCATTCAATATTTGAATATTTATTTTATTTTATATTTAATATTCAATTGTTTCTATTAATTTTATATTAATATAATTTATATAATAATTTTACATGGTGTATTGAAATTTTATTTCATAATTGTTTCAATATTTCGTGGAGAAATAAATTATTTTTTTAATTAATACAATTTGATTGATTTTGAAAAAAGATTTTGAATATTAATAAATTATAAATTTTTATTCAAGCAATTTGTGATTGCACTCATTTTATTATCTAATGATAAAATTGTTGATGGAGCTAAAAACTGAAATATAACATTCAAAAATTGAATCAATTTTTAATACATAAATAAAAAATAAGTGAATAAAGATTTTATATTAATTGTGCAATAATAAAATAATTTAATTGTTGAATATTCCAAGAATTATTCACTATAAATTTTTTTCTTTTTCCATGTTAATAAACCTACAAATTATATTATTAATAAAATAATTATAAAAATTTAGTTCTATATAAATCCAAAATATTTTTGACTGATGAATTACATCATAATTATTTCAACATAATCATTATAAATATAGTATAATAAATATTAATATAAGATGATCATCAGTAAATATTGTTATCTTAATATACAATATCTGAAACTTAAAAAAAAAATTTTTTTCATGTACTTAATGTCTATGAAATGAAGAAAAAAAATATTGTAATAATATTCAAATGGAATGAGTTTGTCTTCTCACATCTTACGTTGGTTTCCGTAGCATAGTGAGATCGGCTCTGACGTTTCGTGCTAATTAAGTAAATTCAATTAAAATTCTCGTCTGTTGGCTGTGCTCTTTGGAAGCAGGATAGTGGTTGGTGGAGGTTTCGTACAGCGGCAATATAGCTTTTAAAAGATGAAAGTAAGTACGAGTGTTTACGAACAAATTTTGTGAGAGCCTTAAAATTGCGGAAATATAAATTATTATACGAATCTTTCTATAAATATATACACACAAACACATAAATGAAAATTTTCTTTTTAAATTATTTCAAATGAATTTAAAAGTTCTTCTACACTTGATATGAATTATTTATTCTGTTTATCTTCAATTTTATATTTAATTTTTTCTTTCCAACGTAAAATAAACTGCGAATGATACACCTGAAAAAAAAAAAGTCTTGAATCAAGTCGCGATTCAAACTTGACACAAATAGTCTTGATACAAGTCTGAAATATGTTTGACTCAAGATATTACACATGTCTTGAGTTAAATCAGTCGTAAAAAAGGGTAAGTCGAAAATAAACTTGATTCAAGTCATTTTAAGTCTTGATTCAAGTCGTTTTTAGTCTTGATCGAAGATTTTTTAAGCTTGGTTAATATTTTCTTTAATTTTCAATGGAAATCTGTTGAAATTATATTTACTCACTATTTTCTAAAAATGAAAATAAAAAGCAGAAAATAGATAATTCAAAAAATGAGTATAAGCTGTTTTTATATGATATTCATTACATGAATTGAATAACAACATAAAAACGACGCAGAACAATAATTTTATACTTTTTGTATTGACTGTACATTAGAGTGTGCTATTTTTGGTCAAATTTTCATTTGTTTAATTAATTTATCAATTAAACAATAAAAGTGGAATTTAATTTAATTTTAATATTCATTTGAGGTATTGTCCAAATGATTAATTTTACAACGAGAAAATTCCAAATTTAAACTAAGACATTTTCAGACTTGGATTAAGTCATATTTAGACTTGTGTAATTTAAATGCATGATAAATATTGTAAATAAAATTGTGTGACCAGAATAACGAGTTTTATTTTACATTATCGTATAACTTTGTTTTATGTTGTCTAAACCGTTGTCGAGAAAATTCAATGAGTTACAGGGGGGTGATCAAGTTGGTCAGGGGCTTTGGTAACATCGCATAAGCGTATACAGTTTGCAGAATTTCTCGATTCACTTCTCGCTCTTTCGCGTCCGCTTGTCCTCTCTAAATCTCTCCTCACCTCTTTATCTCACATACCTGTTTGGTTTGTGTCGTGTATATGTATGTTTACCGGGGAACAGGCGATTTTGTCCTGGTAATTTAATACCCCAGAGAAAATCCACGCTCGAGAGGACATTGACGACAACGAATAGTGTGGAGAAGCATCGAAAGACAGTATAAACGGAACAAAGGTATATCGGAGATTGGACGTGTGACGGCTTTCTCCATGGGCTTTCAACAACAAACGTTGTGCTGGTTTACACCTTAATATTTCAAATTCCTCGCTTCAGTTGGAATTTTCCGGCCACTATATTGCTTATTTGTTTAGTTGACATGTTGTCAAATTCATAGGAAAATACGAAGGCATTTTTAAGGGATGAAAATTATTAAAATAATAGGGGATACTGTGGAGTTGAATTAAGAATAAAATGGATTGGCTGGTAAAATATTAATTTATATTTATGTTGAAAATTAATAATATTGTGGCTCAAGTAGCAATGTAATTTTTGATAATCGCAGATGAATTTTGAATTTTTAATATTTTTATTCTGGATTATTTATTTATTTTTTTTTTTTAATTTATATATTTCAAGAGTAGAAAAAATATAATTTGTTCAGATTTTATAGCGGATATATTTTGTAATAAATTTCACACAAGCAAAAAAATTATAATTGAAAAAATTAGTTATTTTAAATTGCTAACATGAATATAAAAATATTTTTTTTTCTACATTTTTTGAAGGCACAAAAAAATTTTTTATTGTGCAGCTGAATTTTTTTTACTTCTTTATAGAGATCCAATGAACTCAAAATAATTTTTTTTCTCACCATTTTGTCATGAAAAATAAAAAGAAATGTCCATTATCAATGCATTCTTCACTTTTGTTTTTCAGTCACATCAATTTCTTTTTTTTTTTCTTTCCTTTCCGTTTAGTTTCACTTTTATTTTTCATCGGCGATATATTTTCTATATGTTGTATTCCAATTTGCTCCGGGGCTTCGCTTTGTTCAGTTCTCTCATATGCAAATACGTTGGAGCATTCAACAAACAATTCGTGAATATAATCAATATCATGTTATGAAGTCTCTCACTTGTTCTATTTTCATCGATCTCATCGGCTTCCTATTCCTCTCTCTCTCTCTCTCTTCCCCTTTTGCACTTTCTATATCTTCGATATATGCAGTGATACAAACATAAACAGTTGATGGTAATAATACCATCACGAGTGAGCATAATGATGACTGATTCACTATAGAGAATTTACAATATGAATACAATATGTGTGTATGTATTGTTGCGCATTTGAATGCACGTTCTCGAACCATGCAATCGTATTGTATCAATAAATTATCGCATACCATTTGTGGCCAATCATAGCACGAAAAACAAATAATTAATTTGTTAATGAGTTCACTTAAAATATGAAAAATAAAAAAATAGTCTTGAGAATTTTAAATATTTCATACCAAAAAAAAAAAAGTCTTGAATCAAGTTGCGATTCAGACTTGACACAAATAGTCTTGATACAAGTCTGAAATATGCTTGACTCAAGACATTACACATGTCTGAAGTTAAATTAGTCGTGAAAAGGGGTAAGTCGAAAATAAACTTGATTCAAGTCGTTTTTTTAGTTTTGATTCAAGTCGTTTTTTTAGTCTTGATTCAAGTCGTTTTTTTTTTTTGGATGCATGTGTAAATATTTTATAGAAAATCATCGTTCGCTTCTTAATATTGGAATATTATTGCTATTTATTCATAATATTTATAATTATATTCAGAATAAAGAAACTAAATTTTAAAATTAATTTTTGTTAATTTTTAAATAAAAAAAAAACACTATTTGCCTGGGATAATTTATAAATTGTTGTGTTATTATTAATAATATAAATTGATACTTGTAATTCTCTGATTTCGAAAAATTATCAACTATTATACTATTATTATTTATAATAATTCAACAATCAAAATTAAAAATTCATTTGCGAGAGTAATTTTACACAAAATCTAATATTAAAAATTATTATCAATACAAAAAATTATTTATTATCCTAATAATGATTCATTAATTAATTATTTATTGTTAAAAAATTCCTACGTCATTTAATTTGTATGAAAAGAATTTTTTTTAATTTTCAAATTCATTTTTTCCTTCTAAATTATTAAATGACAATTAATTTTAAAAATAATTACATTCATATTCATCATGAGGATTATTATTTGTTACAATAACATATTTTTATTTATTTAACTTGTCCATTAATCGTAATTGCGAACCTTTATTCATTGGAAGATAATGAGAAATCGGAACGAAAGTAAATAAAAAATAAAAAGCGTTCAGTAAAAGTGGTGGACAACGGTTTACACGAATGAAAGTACTTAAGGTTTGAGGTGTATTCTTCGGTTCAAGTAGTAAGAGTCTTGATGAGGTCAGCCAAAGGCGCTCCACTTAACTTTGATTCAACAGTCCTCGAGAGTGTCGTCTCACTCTACTTCGGCTGCACCTTGATCACATCACGGCTAGTTCTACTTGGATTGATTTTCCTTTTATAAAATTGATTGGGGTCACACATAAGTCACGTGCATTTAACCACTTACAAACCTTATTGTCGTTGTCGATTTTAATTCATATGCGTGAATGGAATCAATAAAGATTATCAATTTAATTTACGTGATAAATTTTTTAGCTCTCGCATTCTATTTTTGTAAAATATATTTTCGTGTTTTTTATTCATATGAGGATTACAAAGTCACACTTCAAAAACAAAAAAACAAATGTCACCTATTTTTATCATTCGATTCATCGACACGCAATGCATGTAAGTTGTATCAATAATCAGACTAATTAACATGTGTAATTTTATTTTGTGTATTCATTTTTTCACTTTTTTTTTTTTTTCAAGTTATTTATCAATTGCACTCTATTTTGTAAACAATTACTTATTGATTGTGTGAATATAATTGATAATTTATAACCAGAACAAGAATTACATTCGTATAAATTTTAAAATGATTTAAAATATAAAAATTTTAGAAACTAAAATAAATTATTAATTTAAATACTAAAAAATATCGATATTAAAATAACTCATTTATTTTAATTTCAACTAGTTTAAATGTGCAAATAAATTATTTAAATAACTAAAATATATCAATATTAATACGAATTAAATGAAAATTCATATAAAATAAAGCAAATAATTTTATTTAACCCAGAAAATAAATTTAAAATTTTGAAATATTTTCTAATATTAATTTCATTATTTTATCCGTATTTGAAAATTTATTGACAATAGTTGAACAGATTTTATTTAACACATTATGCCATTTCTTATCTCTCTTATCGTCGAAGCATAAAATTTCACAAAGTGCTCCAGGTGCAGTAAGTTCTGCCGACATATATGGATATATGTCTGGATATGTATAGATATATAAAGAAGAATGGTTGAGGGTGCGACGAGTGTGTGCCATCGCGTTGTCGTGAATTTCACTTGGCACCTTACCATCCGACAATACCTTTAGCGACATAGATTTACGTTCACCAAGAATTGAAATAAGAGAGAATTGCGAGAGCCATATATAGAAGTCAAGAGAATAAGTGAAGAGAAGTGATGTCGACGTTAATCACTTCCGAAAATTTTGTAATGGCACTGAATTACGCAACGTCAGAGTATATAACGCATAAAATACATACGGTAAATTCACGATATATATATCCAAATAATTTTCATTTTGTATCACATGAGAGTTTATTAAAATAGGTCACGATGCATTATTTCCATAAATATGTTGGACGATAAAGAGAGTATAGTTTAAAACTGTTTACGTTCATATATGCTTATGTTTGTATGTACGTATGTATAAAAGACTCCGGGGAAGATAGTAAAATCGTTGGAAATTACATTTGCTTGTAAGGGAATATATATATTTGAGTGGTAACAAAAAAAAGTCATCTTTATTATTTTTTTACTTTTTTCTCATTTTTTCTTGAGATAAAATGCATTCTTATCTTACAGTTGAATACGCAATGGTTATTTTAGAAATGTTTAGAATGATCTGTAGTTCTTTATTCAAATGGTTCACAATTCTTATTGTCTTTGTTTTTTTATTTATTCTTCAATTGAAGGTTTTTTGAAAAGACAATTACTATTCATGAATATTTTCGATGAATTAAGTATTATTGATGATTTTTTTTTTATTTCTTTTTTTCAGTGGATTATAAATTTATGGAGAGGTATCCAACATTGAGATACAATTATTAAAATTATTAATTGTTTTATAGAATGAAAAATGGGGATTGTGAATTATAATTGTAGGGATTTAGTTTAATTGCGGTCAGACATGATATCTTTCAGGTATTGTTGGATATTAATTACTCGATTAATTTTTATTAATGACAGTTATTTTTTATTATCATAATTACTATCCATTCTTTTAGATAAATATTATTTATTCGAAATAATTATCAATTGTTGCCAAATAATTTTATTCTCTCAGTGAAAAATTTCGAAAATATAAAATTCGATACTTTTCAAAAACTTTACAATTTATATTTTAAAATTATATGTTTATATTTGTTTATGATTTAAAATATATTTCAAATTGGAGAATTTATTTTACAACTCGCTTTGTGAATGTCTTGCTTTAACTTACCAGAAATATTCTTGGATATAATCACAAAACTAATCGAGATTATATATTTTTTTTATTATATAATTTATTCTTTATTTGAACTTTATCAATCTTTCATATATTTTACACTGGATTATTTATTCTCAAGTCTTTATATAAACATAAACTGTACTATCCAAACTTATGAAATGACTTTTTGCCTTCATCTTTCCCTGGCTTTGCTGTCCATTCATTGAGCACATCGGTCCATCGTACCGTGAGGAAAATAAAAAAGATAAGTTAAAAAAAAAAAACATGAAATGAACGAAACCAAGAAATGAATATGCTTTGCTCTCTCCTCATCCTTATGAGTTACAGTTTTTTTTTTCGCCCATCTGCAAGCTCTACTTATCCGACGAATAATCTACCTCGAATCTTTTACTTTTTCACCTCAAAATCGCTCTATCTGCCTTCATCTCTCGACTTTTTTTCCTCTCGTTGGTATATCTTGACATTTGGCGTGTCAGAACTT
This sequence comes from Microctonus brassicae, assembly GCA_918226075.1. Classification (NCBI taxonomy): domain Eukaryota; kingdom Metazoa; phylum Arthropoda; class Insecta; order Hymenoptera; family Braconidae; genus Microctonus; species Microctonus brassicae. The sequence continues at coordinate 7,459,308 of OW445482.1, read as the reverse complement.
TTACATTTTCCATCGTCACCCATTGTTTCTTGTTCGTTACCTTTTTTTTTTTTCTTCTTCTTCTTTTACTTATATTTTTTTCTTAGACACTATCTCACTTGTTCGTCTTTTTATTTAGCTCATGGCCCTCACGACCCTTTCATTTATTCACACGACTGTACGTGTCGTGCTCTGTTTTCCATCTGCTTATCATTTGCTCCTCATCAGTCGTCCATTATACACACATATATGTATGTATATATTTCATTTATTCGCAAGATCGCTATTGAGGATATAAAACAAAAGACTGTCATGATACATGACATTCATTGTATTTTTGTTTTTTGTTTTAATACTAAAAGTAGATATCTGGTAGATAAATGCTATTAATATTTTATTTTTCAAACTGAGGAAAATTTCTGGCAAATTGAAAAAAATAATAATAATAATTTAAACGAATAAACAAAATTTCAAACACAAATTATTCAGTCGACTTTTACATAAAATTTTTTACTTTGTATTGATAATTAATCGACTAATAATAATATTGATGAATATTAAAAATTTTAATTTTAGTCAAAAAAATTTTTCAAGTATTTTTTATTAAATATTTAAACAATAATATCGTGATATTCAATTCTAAAAATTATAATAATTATTATAATTGTGGTTTGGGCGAGAAAATAATAATGATAAAAAAAGACTTTGGTTAATAAAAATTGGTTAATTATTAAACAAAAAAAAAAAAAATTTACAAAATTAGTAATATGAAAACTACATTTTTTTTTTTCCACATATTCCTTCGTGTTTTATCTCCTCTTTTATTCCGCTTTTTCCTTATACAACTGATGCAATGAAAAACACGACCCTTGATTACTACCCAGTGAATAAATATAATTGCAAAAACAATTAAAGCACATTATTGTAATCATTAAATTTTTTTTTTCACCTGAAAATTATAGTAATAAAAAATCTGTATAAATTAAATTCATAAAGTTCAACATCACCTTGATGAACAACTCATTATAGATGAACTTCAAATTCATATTCAAGTTGTCAAACTCTATGTAAGATAATTATATTTCCATATTTGCCCTGAGGCAAACAATCATGTCTTATTACAAGCTTCGATCCATCAATAGTTATCGGCATATAACTATTCTATATATCTATGTACACCATTTACTTGTTGTATATACACATTATGTGTCTGGTTTCAGTGTGTATTGGAAACTTGAGAAACAATGAATGCAAGTACATGTCAATCTATTAAAGCCATTGGCAATAGAGAATGTATAGACACAATATGTTTACATTATTGGTACGCACTATTATAACATAATTCTGTATTGTTTCAACTAGTAGTACATTATTAATTCAAACCACTCAATACAGTAGTTAGATTATATGTATACACATACATGTATACATTAGGGTGCTTCGTTTGAGACGAAGAATTTTTTTTGTTTAATTAATTTAATTAACTCGTATATCTTAATTTTTTTTTTGTTTATCATTCATGCATAGCTTCGCAGCATTTTATGCTCTTTAATTGATTCTTAGAAGAAATTGTGTGGAAATATATAATCTTTGAAAGTGCTGATTACTGAATTATTTTCTGTGAACTGATAAAAAATGATAAAGCCGATTTTTGCTCGAATTTTATAGTTTTTTCGATTTTTTTTTTCGAAAACTAGCGACTTTACAATAAAAGTTAATGAAACCTTTTTTGTAGGAAATTAAATTTTTTATAGAATAGTTTATTTGACTAAAAATCCTAGAGTTGATAGTTTTTGAGATAAATCCAATTGAAATAATATCATGCAATTCATAGAGGACTAATTCAAAGTATAAATAGTTGAAATTTCCATATGTTTAATTCGATTTTTCTCGAAAACTATTGAATTCACAGCAAAAGTATAGAAGACCTTTTTTAAAGGAAATTAAATTCTCTATAAAATTGTTTTCTTGATAAAAACTGTAGAGTTAATAGTTTTCGAGAAAAATCCAATTAAACAAATGAAAATTCGAAATTTCCCTGCTTGACCTGAATTTTTTATCAGTGGGGCAGTTCACAGAACATAATTTAGTGATAGACACTATTAAAGATTCAATATTTCTGTACAATGTCGACTGAGAACCAATCAAATTGCATAAAATGCCTTCAAGCTATAAATAAATAAAAAAAAAATGATTTACCTGTAAAATAAATGAGAAAATTTCAAATTCATTTGTCGAGTACTTAATATTAAAATTAAAAGCTCATCTTGGCTGGGAATATTTTTTTTATAAACAAAGTCGTCTCAAACAAAGCACTCTAATATACAAATATATGTATATAATTCATTTATTATATATTTTATTCAACAATATTTACTGTCTATGAAATATCAAATAATCTACATAGATAAAATACAATATAATTTTACATAATTTGCAAAACCAATTGTTTGTATTTGAAATATATATTTCTATTGTGTATTTGCTATTATATATTTGACAATTGATGGTATATTATAAGTGAGACAGATAATGATGATCCGATAATTTAAATGCCACTGTCGATATAATACTTTATGACTCTCGAGTTCGCAATCTCGTTTCGAATCTCGACTTTAATGGTTTCCCCGGAGGGAAAATGGAAGTTTACGATGTGTAGGAGATGTGTGTTTCACTGGCGTAATTCCTGTAAATCTATCTCTATATACATACACGCATATGTTGTGTATATAATCGGAGTATATAGATTTATAACCATATATTTTACAATCAGTTTCCTGGGACAAAAGTGAGAGAGTGAAAAATATGACAATCAATTTATTTTTTAGTTTCATTATTTTATTTATTATTTTTTGATTACAAGAGCAGGATTTTTTTTTTTATCTTCGATATAAATATATTCATAAAGACAATGAATATATACTATTGATATATTCTCAAATATTTCTATCATTATAATATTTGATGAATATAATAATAAGATTTGAAATAAAATTTTAATTGAAGAAAAATCATTTTATAATTAATTTTGTTGTTTAATGAACATAAATTAATTATATTATTTATGTGTATATTCTTATGAATAAGTTTTATGTACAGTTGATAATTTTATTTAGATGTCCAGCATAAATTGTGTTGATTTGTTATAAATTTTTTTTTTGAAGATTTGTAAAAAAAATTTTTTCACTAATTTTTAGTGGAATTTCATGCAAATTTTTTCACTCTGTGTATGTATGTGTAACATTGTGATTAGTTTTGCCCTTAATTTCACTAAATTGCTCGTCGCAAATGAAAGGAAAAAAAAAAAAAAAACTTTATAATGAGATGCAAAGTTCGATTTGTTCAAGTAATTAAATTGAACACAAACGTATATAACTTCTTTCGAAATAAAAGTAACAAAACTAAAGTGCATATTCAAACATTAATTAATTCTAGTCAATCACAATATAAGAATGAATTTTATCTTAGAATATATTTATTAAAACAAACAAGAATAAATGTATAATATAAACCTATTCAATTAAATGGAATAAAATTGAATTATTTTCTCGGTGCATTCAATTTTACACAATTACTTGTTGTCGTAATTGTAACAATGTCATTGTTCTGCTTTCGGGAATCGATAAAATTTAATTATACATTTCTTTACGTTACAAAAATGACAGTGCATATAGAATATTCTTTACCATTTATTTTCACTTCAATGAATAAAAAATAAAAAATTCCGGTTTGTAAAATCGAAATAAAATAACTATAACTCATATATATATATATATTTTTTTTTATTATCTTTGCTACTTGTTATTATTTAGCCATGAATATTAACATCATACACAACCTACCAGATAGTGTCAGATAATAAAAAAAAAAAAAAAAATAGTATTTTCGCGAAAACTCGTAAAATATTTTATTTACTGTCACACATTTTTTTACATTGAAATCACGTTACATTAGAGTGTTTCATTTTTACGCAATATTTTTTTTTGTTTGTGAACACTGAAAATCTGATGATTTATACAGAAAAAAAAAAACAATATTCCCGTTTAAAAAAAAATTCAGAGTTAATTAGAGGCTTAGCGAATTCAAAAATTCGATTTTCCATATAAATAACACGAGAAAATTTTTTTTTTCGACTTCAACTCGATTTTTCAGTAATCAAAATTTTTTTTTGATGCTATTACATTGTTGATTCAGTATCATAGCGTTTATTGTAAGATAATAATTAATGTCAAATCAATAAATTCCAGTTTAAAGAAAATTTTTTGTCAATTATAATCAACTTTCACCTTTTCAGCTCTACGTACAACTCGAAAACTGCTGGTCGGAGAGCGTTTGCGGTGAACAACTTTTTTGTAGCAAATTCAATGCCCTACAAAAGCTGTATATTAATTTTGTTCAAAAAAAAATTTTTGATTACCGAAAAATCGAGTTGAAGTCAAAAAAAAAATTTTCTCGTGTTATTTATATGGGAAATCGAATTTTTAAATTCACTAACCCTCTAATGATCTCCGATTTTTTTTTTCAAACGACCAAATATTTTTCTTTTTATATAAATTATCAGATTTTCAGTGTTCACAAACAAAAAAAAATATCGCATAAAAATGAAACACCCTAATGTATACATGTGCAATTAGATTTCGTTGATGGACAAATGTCTAAGGGAGATTCTTCACATGATAAAAAAAAATTTATTAACAGTATGTACACATAAAATGTAGGTTTTACATCATATTAAGATAAGCTCCAGTGCTACAGTCTTTGCTATACTTTCTCTACGTTCTCGTATTTTAAAATCTGTAGATAATACCTTTGCCTAGCAAGCTGTTCTTTTTACTTTCCTGACCGCGCCCTCTCATAATTTTGTCCCTTACATTGAATGAGCTTTTCCGTGTATACCAACTCAACTGATACATATCGTATTCTCGTTGAGCACGTACAACCAATCTTGATATTGCCAATTAACCAACAGCGCGTAATGACTTCCTTTCAATTAAAAATGACTTTTTTTTTTTTTTTCATTTTTTCTTTCATTCTTTGTTTTCTAACTCGATCTATATTCTATTCACATACAAATATACATAGATATCTATTGTGAGTACAAATGTGTGGATACAAATAATCAGAAATTGATGAAATGCTTATGTATATCTGTACGTTTTCATTTAGCTTTCGATGTTTACATAACTAATCTAATTGGAGATCTCCATGTGAAATGGATTAGTGAAGTGCATTCAACAGGAAATAATACATTTGACCCAATCGAAAATAAAGTACACTATCATCGCATTGATAAAGTGCAATTGGTTAATTATTTATATGTATATTGGAGTGTTTCATTTTTAGGCAACATTTGTTTTGTCTCTCGTACCTGAAAATCTGATAATTTATGATGGAAAAAAAATATTTCCGTTTGAAAAAAAATTTTTATTTGATTAGAGGCTTATCTCATTCAAAAATTCGATTTCCCATATAAATAACACGAGAAAATTTTTTTTTCGACTTCAAAACGATTTTTCGGTTATAAACAATTTTTTTTGGAAAAAAATGAAGATACAGTTTTTGTAGGGCATTAAATTTACTACAAAAAAGTTCCTTACTGCAAACGCTCTACGGCTAACAGTTTTTGAGTTGTAGAGCTGAAAAGGTGAATAAGTTGATTATAATTGATAATAAATTTTCTTCAAACTGGAATTTATTGATTTGACATTAATTATTATCTTACAATATACGCTATAAAGTTGAATCAACAATGTAATATGAAATGAAACACCCTAATACATATGCATGAAATATTACGTTGACATAAATTTCAACTGGATGATTATACAAAATTTTTCACAGCATGAATTGAAATGTGAAAATTATCTTCTAATAGATTACATAATTTCTTAGTTAAATTGGGATTGTTTATTCAACTTTATCATACATTGTAGATGTTGAATATTTGAATGAATTACACAATTATACTTGGTCAACTTCATTTATTAACTTCCAAACAATACAATGAAAAGTTAAATATAAAATTTTTTGTTTATTGAGAAAATAATCAATGTCCATTGTCGGGATATTTTATAAAAAATATCCACTGATAATAATACAACAATAGCCACTGTTACACGTGAAAAAGCTCGCAATAATTTTACTTACAATGACATGAGTCAAATTGAAATTATTCACAATCAAAACATTAAATTTGATATTTTTTAATTCAAAACTTCGTACAGAAAATTCAACATAAAATATTGTCTATGAAACTATACATACTTTCAATTAAATCAATAAATAATTCAACATATATTTTAATACTCCATAAATCGAGTCAGATGAAAAAAGCCTTGATTTACCATCATCTCCATGTTGAATTTACATAAAGAAAAAAAATAAATCCAACACAAATTTTTATTGGACTTTTACACAAAATTTTCTTTACTGTACACAAACTTACCAACACAACTGTTTCATCTTCCAACAGGTAAAACTTTCCAAACACACATGGTAAAACATTTCCAAGGATCCAATGTAAACTCCGAACACGAAAACTCGTTATCCTGATACGAAATACACAGACAATATACACACATGTACATATCCTTATAAATATACTCTACAATATGTATCTACTACTAACATATAGTAATACATAAAACTACCCAGCAGTGCATACATATGTATACTAACACATATCCTGTGAATTCAGGTCCACAGGATTACACACGTGCACACGTTGAAACAGACTTTCAAAATGAAATGTGATTATATATGCCTCGTGAGTTGGGCGATATATAAATGGTTATATAGTTAAAGCCAGCCAAGTTCTGAGCATACATTCATGCAGGATATGATGGAGCAACGATATTTGAACGTGAATTGACACGCGCAGGTGGAATACACAACTATATAATGTGCTTGCAATGGCTAAGCTATATTACTAAGTCATAATCCTAACATTTCATTGTGACCATTAGCCACGAAGTGCTCAATATAAATAACTTTTGAGATTATTATATATTGTACAGTAAAATTTCTATACTGATGTTATGCCAATGTTGAACTTACATTTATGGATAATATGTTGGTTTAGTTGAGTATAAATATAAGGGTGGGTCGAAAAAATTAGCTATTTTTTTTTATTCCAACACTGAAAAATTGGTTCCTAGATACTTTTAAAAAATCCTCTCAGTTTACTATTTTTTCTTCCTATATGGCGAAATCCATATCTCGATATTACTTGATCGTACAGAAAAGTTATATTTACATTTTTTGTAGAAAATTGAACGCTCTACAAAAAAGGTCTCTTGTGATTAATCGATTACTGTAACCATTTAGAAGATATTCTCATTCGAATCCCAATGTGTATTGATTTTAATAGTTTTTTAATAAATATTTTAAATTTATCCATTTAAATTATGAATGCTTATATCTTCCAAATGATTAGAGTAATTGATTAACCACAGGAAATCTTTTTTGTAGAGCTGTTAATTTTGTACAATAATATATGTTGCGCTATTTATAATATTTATTTATTTACGAGTTATAAAATTTAGAAGTAACAACAAAATTTTTCTTAAATTCTTCAAACTTTGACCTCCAATATCTTCTAAACGGTGAGAGTTATGAAATAATTGTAAGATACCTTTCTTGTAGAGTGGTTAATTTCCTACAAAAAATGTGAATAGAACTTTTTCATACCATCAAGTAATGGCGAGATATGGATTTCGGAAGTTAAAAAAAAAATAGTCGATTTTTTGGACCCACCCTAATAAACATAAATATAAATATAAATTTTCATTGTATATGATGATAATTTTATTTCACGAGATGGAATGCAAATGTGAGGATGAAGGAACTTTTTTAGATATATAAATTATAAATAGCACACGTGGATATATATTTATAACAATGTGTAACTGTCTACTGTGACAAATTATTTTCATTCTGGTTGTTTCGGGTTTTATTTATTTTTTTTCATTTCACTTTTTTATTTCTGCTCCATCTGTTCAATAGTTTTACTTTTATTTTGTTTAACCTCCTGTCCAACACCGTGAATCATTGTTCATTCAGAAACGTATAAACAAAAATAAAAGAAAATAAATAACAAGGATAGCGCGTCTCCTCTGTCTTTTCATGTAAATCACTCTGGGGAAATTTCGGAAAATATATATTTTTTTTCTTTCATTTTAGTCAACTATTTTGACGGTATTGTTTTTGTGTATTTCTTCTGTTTTTTTTTTTTTTTTCTGTTGAATATTCCATGCTTGTACATGTCTGTTGAATTTTTTTTGCGTGTAATATTTTGTCGAATTTTTTTTTTAGGTTCATTCGGGAATTGAAGTAAATAATTTATCTCGATGTGATTGATATGAGAGTTGGTGTTGGATTTGCTTTCAGTTCACACTAGTATTCATTCACATTACTATAGTAATCATAGAATATTATAGCATGCAATTATGAATGAAGGAATTTCAATCATTAGAAAAGAAAAACTGCAAAACTGTGCCAATGAATATTTTTTTTTTCCTTTTTGCCAATGACATTTAATATGTCGTATGTATATCCTCACGTATATTTACAATTGTATTCATTTTTTTCTGCCTTTTTATGTATACACGACGATGCTTTGTATCTTTCATACGAGAACCTACATTGTTAAATCTCTAACATTATTTAACTTATAATAAATATGTCGCTCTCATTTTATTAATCAAAATGTATCTCATTTAATTTGTTTTTCATTAATTCATTTCGTTATTGAAATATATTTTAATTTCTTCTTACCACACCATTGACACCAGATTCCCTAAAACATTCTATTTTGATATATATCAAATGGTCATTAGAATCTTTTAGTCGCAGAGTCTAAAGAGTTTTCCCGATTTCACGAATCGTGATTTTGACCAAAAAGTCTTTTTCTTTTTTATTTCTCATTCTTTCTCTCACTTATCCTCGTTGTCTTCTCATTTACGATCTTCCACTAGTGTGCAACCAACTCTCCAGAATAGAAAGACCGCGATAGCTGAGGTGCAAAGGGGGATGTACTCGCACTATACAAACCCCTTCACATTAAACATTCAAAGGGGCGATAAAAAAGAAGATGCATTTGCATCCCGCATTGCGACTGCGGTCCACGGAAAAAACATAAATAATTCAAAAGTTTTTATCCAGCTGCCGGACGACACGAGTTAAATGGAAAAATCTCTCGTGCAATCGAACAATACAGATCTCCAAGGGAATAACTGAATGGAAAGGGGAAAAAGAAAAAAAAATTGGAAGGAAAAGAGAAACAGATCATCCGTGATTTTAATGTATATGGTGTATAAATTATTCATGAAGGAAAAAATTATTAAATATTATCATTTATCAATGATAATGTCTAATTTATCTTCGTCTGAATTTATATGAATGTATTTTATTGTATAGTTAATTTTATATAATTTTACATGGGAAGAATTCGTTGACATTATCGTGAGATTGAAAAGCTGAGTTAGATACTAATGAAAATAGCATACGAAATATCTGAAATTGAAATGGATTTAGATGATTGCAGAGATGACCGTGGCATACCAAGATTCAATTATTAATCAATGAAATATTCTGCAGAATTTTGGAATATTTCATTGGTCTCAATATGAATTAAATGAGGGGAGTGGCAGAGTATCAGGAATAACGAAAGTGCGGCTGGCACTAACCATTGATATTGGTCTAGTATTACGCCGCATCGATGGGGGAGTTGGAATTTCACAAAAGTTTTAACTACGTGCCTCATCGGAGAAAATAGTTTTCAACTAAAACTCAGCCACTGGCATTCCACCAATATAACAGAGAAACATTACTAATTTTCTCTGTTTTTTCACATTATTCATTTTACCAACATTTTAACTGATAAAATAGAAAGAGAATAAAAATAAAAATGAATAATTTCCATTATATTTCCAGCAATTCATAGATTCATCGTGGAGTTTATCCATTAATAATTTAATTTTTAATTATAAATTTCACTTGAATATATTTTTAATTAATTTTTATATTATTGTTATGAACACATAACGATTTTTATAATTTAGAAAAAATTGTTATGTTGTATTGGAATAAATCATTTGAGCTGAATTTTAATTGTTTTATTTATTTTTCTTTATAATTTAGGAAATATTTATTTTAAAGATGTCAGTAATATCCATTATTCTATTCGTACACCAAAAAAAAAAAGTCTTGAATCAAGTTGCGATTCAGACTTGACACAAATACACATGTCTTAAGTTAAATCAGTCGTAAAAAGGGCCAAGTTTAAAATAAACTTGATTCAAGTCATTTTTAGTCTTGATCCAAAACTTTCAAAAATTTTGATCGAAGATTTTTTTAAGCTTGATTAAAATTTTTTTTAATTTTCAATGGGAATTTGTTGAAATTATTTTTACTCACTATTTTCTAAAAATGGAAATCAAAAGCAGAAAATAGATAATTCAAAAAATGAGTATAAGCTGTTTTTATGTGATATTCATTACATTAATTGAATAACAACATAAAAACGACGCAGAACAATAATTTTATACTTTTTGTATTGACTGTACATTAGAGTGTGTTATTTTTGGTCAAATTTTTATTTGTTTAATTAATTTATCAATTAAACAATAAAAGTGAAATTTAATTTAATTTTAATATTCATTTGAGGTATTGTCCAAATGATTAATTTTACAACGAGAAAATTCCAAATTTAAACTAAGACATTTTCAGACTTGGATTAAATCATATTTACACTTGGATCAAGACATTTCGTAGACTTGAGGTGTTATTCTTCCATCAAGTCAATTTTCCTCTTTTATCAAGTCCAAAATTTTGATTATTTATAAGAAAATCAATAATTTTAACACAAGTCCAATCTCAGCGACTTGATTCAAGTCTTTTTTTGAAGTGAAACTTCTTAATCGACTTCGGGAATGAAAAGCGTTAAATATTCAACAATGGGTATTCGGTATTCAACAATGGGTATTTGGTATTCAACAATATATATATATATATATATATTCAACAATGGGTATTTAGTATCCAACAATGGGTATTTGGTATTCAACAATGGGTATTTGGTATTCAACAATGGGTATTTGGTATTCAACAATATATATATATATTCAACAATGGGTATTTGGTATTCAACAATATATATATATATATATATATATATTGTGACGTCACAAAATCTATTAAAAATATGAAATCATTTAAAATATATAATCTTTGTTTTTATATTTTATTATGTGAAGTTTCACTTCATCTGCGCGTAGGGACTTCACGCATCATTTGTTTATTTTTTCAATGTATTGCTCAAAAACGCATCTATTGTTACTCTAAATCTCTTCTGCAAATACCTGATTGCTTATTTATATTTAGTTCAATTTTCCATCTATTAATAGCGTTGTAAATCAAACTTAAAATTATCTTGTCTCAATTATGTATTACAAGAACAAATAACCAATAATTTAAATTCATCTTTTTCCCAAATGTAACTGCCATCTTTAAAATCCAAACTGTACAGTTTATTATATCATATCCAAAGTAAACAATTAATTAAAGTAAATAAAACAATAATACTTATCTATTTATTTATTCATTTAAAAATTAGTAGTTTGTGAATTACTATTTTCACGAATATTTTTTTTTCTCTTAATTTACCTCGCGTTCTCATCATCACCTTTTGCCATAACCTTATTTTTGCATTTACTGAGCTAGCTGCACTTTTAATATACGCAAATGAAATTATTCCTTAGAACTAATCATATTTGCATGCGGAGCAGCAATCTCCTTTGAACCTCGCTATACTTATTACTTCAGCTTTGCTTGCAAGAAAATTTTATGACGATGAAACACGTTTTAATCCCTATAGTTGAAGCTCTGCACTACAACCCCAGCAGTTAAAAACAAAGAAAAATAATATAGAAAAAAAAAAAAAGAAAAAAGAATGAATATTAAAAGCTCTTCAATTAAAATATAATTATTTATTATTGTAACTGTAATAACACGACTGTTATTATTATCCTGCAATTTGTCAAGGAATATATAATTGAGGTGGGATATTGTCTCGGCAAAATCTTGACAAAGACCCGGATATTATCCAGGACACTACGGTAGCTGATTTGATCGCTTATTATGTCGTTCGTATACGTGACAAGACATACGTACATGAATATAAATAGATAACCCAGATTCCTTATGATAATTAATTATTTTTAATTACAATCCGTATATTAATTTAATATTATATAACAAAGCTCTTCCTATTAACAATACTAACAACAATTAACACTCGCTTTCTTTTCTTTCGTTTTTCAGATACGCTGCGCTCTTTGTCTGAATTACTAATCATTAAATCAACTCTCAACTCCAAACTAAAAAAACTAAAATGACAAAAAGACATTCCAATGCTTCATTCAATTGATTATTTGACGTGGCGTTTATGTTTCGTGCGCGTAATAAACGCCATTGGTCTTACGATCATGCCAATAGACAAAAATGCGAAGGACGGGAAATGGACTTAAATTGGATTTAACAGAAAACACGCCAGACAGTTCGTCATCACGATTGCCAAATTTAGTGGAGCATGCGGAGAGCTGTAGTCAGGGATTTGCCGGTGGAACCGGTGAGCATTTAAGTAGTAAATTGCCAAACGTCGTTGAAGGCTCCATGGACTATGGTAGTGAACGAAGATCATCCCGTTACCTGGATTATGAATCAAAAAACTTCCAGGACGGTCAAATTGGTGGTAGTTATATTGAAAACGGTATCAGTGGTGTTGGAACAAAGGGTGATGATAATAATTATGGTGATCGTTCTTACTCAACGAGAAATTTCGAAAGAAAATTGCCAAGTGATGGTCGTGAACGTGACACAATGGAACGATATGACAATAGAATTTATCCAGAAGATAATTCACGATTTGATGGAAGGACAGATAGACCATATCAGGAATCAGATTTAGATGTTTATGACAGTAGTGAAACGCAAAAGCTTAGAAATTATAATTCAGAATCGCAGGATAATGGTAGAAGATATTCACGTGATTTAACAGATTATGAATACGCATCGAGATACGCAGAGGAAACTCTTAAGCTTGAATCTAAAACGGATCATCGTCATCATATAGGAAAAATGTATGATACCGGTGGTAAAATGTATAATACACTTGGTAAAGGTGGTTATGAATCAGGAATTAAGACGCGTGAATCATCATATGAACTTGGTACATGTTCAAATGTTGAAATTGGTGGTCGTACAAAGTATGAAAGTAAATACAATCCGACTGGAAAAATGTATGGTACTTTACCGAGATATGAATCATCAAATAAAGTGTACGATACTTATGACAATAGTGGACGATCATACGATATGAAATACGATAGTGAAAGTTACAATCCAGCTGTGAAAGGTTTCCAATCTTCAACCTCAAAATATGAGCTCAGCACTTCGAAGAGTTATATTCACGATAGATCTAAATATGAACCCGTTGCTAGATATCAAGATACGTTAACTAAATCATATGATCAAACATTGAAAATTGGTGAAGTTAGTACGACTTCAAATACATATCAGAGAAAACAAAATACTGAGACGACTAATGCAACCGTTTCTGAGAAAACCAATGGTTATAGAAAAAATAATTTTGAGGCATTTGGAGTTTATTCTGATCCTGAGGATGATCATGGATTTCTAGCGGACAAAAAGACACCGCAGTATACGTATAAAGGTGTTGTGGTTAATGCAACAGGAGAATCAAGTGTGGTAGATCAGAAAAGAACCAAAGAACCTCAACAAACAGAAGTACCACCGAGTCCTTGGTGTCGGCCAACTATTTTGTTGTTACTTCTTGTTCTACTTATAGTGATCTTCGTTTTTATTGCTGGAATACTTCTATACTTCAACTGTAAGTATGATACTTTCATAAATATAATGAATTAGTAGCAGTAAATTTATCATACAGAATTAAAGTTCACGAAAAGGTTCAAAAGTATGGTAACTTTCATGAAATGGGTAATTGGGGATATTAATTAAGGAATTACTGGGGTTGATTTACAGTTCGAATAATGTTTCAAATAATCACGTAGGATTACAATGCACCTGGGCCATTGGTGAATTCATAAATTTTTTACGACTTAAGTAATGATAACCCGAAATATTTTACTTTTTCGCTGAACGACGAATGTGAAGATTAAGAAATAGTAGTTCGTCACGAAATATACTAATATTACGGACATACACGATTCTTCTACGAATTATTTTGAAATTTATTTAAAATTTAGTCCTAATAGTTCGGTGAATCGATTTGGTTTTTACTAATTTATTACAAATTGATAACTAAACAGACGTGTTGATTTTCTTCTCTTTTCTTCCTTCGTTGCAAAAATTATTGACTTACAATTTTTTAATTATAGTGAGAATGATAGTTCAAATCAGTACTGATGTCCGTTAAGTTAGATTAGTTCTGACCATATCAAGTTAGCGCCATTCAATCCACTGTTTTAAAAGTAGAATATCCGTAACTTTAGTGAAACTATAATTATTTTTTAAACTTGTAAGAGTGTAATGAAATCGATATACTTGTGTGCAACATGGGATTATACGGAACGGAGGGAGTCAAACTCGTATCGGAAACTCGAGGAATACTTTGATCATTGAAGTACAGAAACCTCACGTAATATTTAAAAAAAGCCAATATACTATATATATCATCACTTCAGTTTCATTTAAAGGAATAAAATTACCTTGAATATCAAAATAAGTTGCTCAATTTTAAGAATCTTTTATGATTCTACAAGATCATAAATCAGAATTTCATTCTGCATTTATCGATGGGTTTATTAAGCTAAAAATCCAAGCTAAAACACTTGAAGATTTCAAAAGTCTAGAAAAGCTGGATTGTTATCTGACATAAACTCGTAACATGGCATGAAATTCCTTCATCATAAAAACTTACGACACCGGTAACTCAAACTACCGGCGACACATGTTGGCATGATGTGACCAATGAAACAAATCTCAAATTTCTTTTCGATCGCCGCATTTAATATCTGACTAAAACAAATTTTCCCGTCCCAACCATTGGAAAGAATATCACCCTGCTTTCCGAATAAACTTCTCGAATGTTATCAAGTATTTTTGTGCATTGCTAACTCAATAAAAATAATCATTAGACATGTTTCTTATGTATAATTAGTCAGCAGATATTTGTAACAATTGTAAATGCAGTAAACATTTTAAATTCTAAGCGCAATATCGATTGATGAACATAACATATATTATCTTGACATTTAATCTGGCCAAGTACACAACACAAACCGTCAATCTCACCTTAATTACTCCCGATAGCAATTGTTCACGGCTGTGCCTGCAAGTCAACATCGAACAATGACACAGCAAAAGAACAGAAGAGTAACAGAGAAAATGAAAGAGAGTAAGGAGGTTGCCTCGATGTCGGTAGCACGTGCTGGCGATACGTTAGTGGGCCGTTACTGTCTCCCTTGCAGTTTTATGTGTCGAATTTGACATGCCAAGCACGTAGGGACTTGCCACTAGTGAAACTCTTCG
The DNA here is from genome assembly GCA_918226075.1 of Microctonus brassicae. Classification (NCBI taxonomy): domain Eukaryota; kingdom Metazoa; phylum Arthropoda; class Insecta; order Hymenoptera; family Braconidae; genus Microctonus; species Microctonus brassicae. The sequence goes on along the minus strand of OW445482.1, from coordinate 7,443,759 downwards.
GTTGGAATTACAATGTGTTCTATAAAGAGTGCGACAAAGATGCGGTGGCCAAGACAATACTCGGAGGGTAAAGAGAATTCCACGACGGTTTGTTCAGAGGACCAGAAAAATGAAAGAATAAACGAAATATATTCCAATGGATCGGTCTCGTTTCAAGGCGAATGTTTGGTCGTATCTTGGTGAATCCATCATTGCGACACTTAAAGTAATTCCAAAAAGAAGAATATTTCAGTGGTGAATTTTTCCAAATTTTAAATCCATTTGACGTCTGGCTTTCAGACGTCTCAATGGCCTCTTTGATGTTGGTCTTATTTTTATACGAGGAGTTAAACCGGATGAGCTCCTTGAATATTTCAAATTCGGTGCTTTTGGTCGTCGTTGAAGTTGATGTTCTTCCCCACGACAATATCGAACCCGAACTTGGAAATTCTCACTAAGGGACGGACAATTGGAACAAGAAAAGCTACAAGAAAGGGGATAGGATGAAAGTCATTGTGAATTCATACCAAGTTTTCTGGGAAAAATTTGTTAACTAATGTTACATCATTTGGAAATTAGTTCATATCTATTTTTTATAGTTCCTGGTTTTATTGAAGTCTAATTAATATTTAGATTTCAATTATTTATTTTGCATCAGGAACTTGTTTAATTAATGATTGGCTCTCAGCTTAATAGAAAATATTCATATTGAAATATCATTATATAAAGATATCTATGTTCATTTTTATAATGAGACCGACTGTAATATTGCAATTTTTTTTAGAGATATTGGAAATTTAATAACCAAAGAGTCATACGAATTCTTTATTATAGTTATTCGATTATCGTTAATTGGCAAAAGAGGTCTATGACTACATATTTACGTACAGGCATAGAGACACATGAATTTCATGGATAAATAAATAGAAGAATTCTCGTTAAAATTAATAAGGTAATTATTGAACGCTGATGGTGGCCATAAAGTTTTTAATCGAGACAAAAAAAAAGCCAGTGGCAGCCTCGGATAAAAGCCACCACGATTAAAAACTATTCTCATCCTGTCGCTGCTAGACCGAGGATAAACAGTAAACCCGACGGGTTGGTTAAACGGGGGAGAAAAAAAAAACTATACAGGGGGAACAATGAAAAAAATCAGCTTTCAAATTTTAAACTAAATTTATGGATCATTTATAAAATATTCGTCCACTTAAATCTTTCGGAATTAATTGTTGGAGAGTAGAAAGATTATAAATAAATTTACGTATCTTGAAATCTTCTTGCATTTATTTTGGCACTCGCAGATATTTTATTCTATGAAAGATGAAAACATTTTTTTTTTCCTTTTACCATTCTCATGCGAAGACTTTTTTAACTTTAGACCCCTATACTCGGGTTACAGAAGTCGACGGTGAGATTTTGAATGGGCGTTGTGAAGATATTAGAAAGAAAACGAGTGAAAAGGGATAAAAAGGAAGAGACAGTTCAGTCACAGTAAAGGAAAACGTGGTAAAGTAGTGAAAGAGTAAAAGAGAAAATAAAAAGAAAGAGTTTATAGGATTTATCGGTGTTAGACTTATTAACTCTCGAGTGAAGTTAACATTAATCTCGAATGAACTTGAACGGCCAAGCAGGATTTTTCCGTTTCGTATCCCCTTTTTTCACCTCTTTGCCCGTTTTCATTCTTTCCCTCAAACCATGCGTTCGACAGTTTACCCTTCTCCACACTACGTTCCGAAATTCTATCTGACTTTCCCCGTTGGATATCCGAAGCTTTAACCAACTGTAAATAAAATGAATTAATTAAGGGTAGATAATTTACTTGTGTAATTTTATTTTAAAGCGAATGATTACAATTCACAAATAGGTAATTTTTGACATCGTTAATTTTATTGAGATATAAAAAAAAAACTAGAATAGAAATATTATACAGGAATTTTTATATTAAGATGAACAATTATATTTGTTATAATGTCCTTTCTGAATTTAGGGTGTTTCATTTTTAGGCGATACTTTTTTTTGTTTGTGTACACTGAAAATCTGATAATTTATACAAAAAAATAATATTCCTGTTTGAAAAAAATTCAGAGTTAATTAGAGGTTCAGAAAAAAATATGATTTCCCATATAAATAACACGAGAAAATGTTTTTTTCGACTTCAACTGGATTTTTCGGTAATCAAAAATTTTTTTTGAAAAAAATGAATATGCAGCTATGGTAGGGCATTAAATTTGCTACAAAAAAGTTGTTCACCGCAAACGCTCTCCGACCAGCAGTTTTCGAGTTGTACGTAGAGCTGAAAAGGTGAAAGTTGATTATAATTGACAAAAAATTTTCTTTAAACTGGAATTTATTGATTCGACATTAATTATTATTTCACAATAAACGCTATAATGCTGAATCAACAATGTAATAACATCAAAAAAAAATTTTGATTACCGAAAAATGGAGTTGAAGTCGAAAAAAATATTTCCTCGTGTTATTTATATGGAAAACCGAATTTTTGAATTCGCTAAGACTCTAATTAACTCTGAATTTTTTTCAAACACGAATATTTTTTTTTGTATAAATCATCAGATTCTCAGTATTCACAAACAAAAAAAAATATCGCCTACAAATAAAACACCCTAATATTCATGCGCAACTATTTAATTTCCATCATAGAATTTCACTACTACTGTAAATATACGAGTATATCTTAGTATAAATCTAAATACATCTGAAATTTATGTGGGTTGAAGATGAACTTAGTTTTGGTGTTTCGCTTGGTGGATCTTCTTCTAATTTTCCAGGGACATACACGAAACAGTGAACTAAAATTTATAAACTAGTACACCAACAAATTTAAGGTTCTCTCTGTACCATGGACATATCTTCACGAGTTAACGCGCGCGCCTGGCTGGCTTGGTAGCACCACTGTTGGTTAGCATTATACATGCAGCGCCAAGTACAATGAGAATGAGAGCGAGACGAGAGGTGAAAACGTACGTGTAGCCACAAACGAATTATATACCATGGAAGGGTGTGAAGTACCTTGCGTGCTTGCAATTAAACCATTACCTGAGAATCCGATTTCTCACCAGATTCAGTGAAATATCTCTTTTTTATTCTTCACTTTTTCATTCTCTTCAGTGTGTGACTCGTAAAGTTTTTCAATTTTTACCTAGTAAAAATGTTTCTGTTTATTATTTCTATTCTTTTTTCTAATAAATTATTTATTTGAGTCATTTCTAGAAATTGTTTGGAATAAATGTCCAAGAATTGCTAATTTTCTTCTGCATTCTAATTGAAATTATTGAAATTTCTATTGAATATATGTACATAGTGTATAAATTATTGACAGGCCCATCAACTAGAATAGTTTAAATTCAGTATTATTATAAATATTAATACATAAAATCTAAATTTTCCACTCTACTAGCTCTGTGAACTTTTAAATATTTTGATAATTGGCAGTGAGTGATAATACCGCTGATAAATACTGCTGAAGTCAACATCTCATTACTCATAAATAATATTTTACTCTTCTTCAAGTGTCTCCCCGATGATTTGGCATGTTCTTCATTAACTTTAAAAGCATTTATGAGATAATAAACTGACAAATGACAAACGTTTGAAAGAAAAGCATGAATTCATCCTCTAAAATAAATACTGGCTCATCAAATAATTACTCAAAAACATTTAATTTCTCATATTATATTCATCTTAAATAGAAAAAATGGCTCAAAAAGAAAAAAAAATATATTAATTAAAATTTGTTTTCGTATAAAAATATTTCTCTTATTTAATCTAAATGTCGCACAATAAACAAGAAAAATCTGTTAAACGTTTATATATATACACACATCTGACAACATGAAAAATTAAAAAACAATAAGTTATTTTAGAGTAAACAGTCTTTACGAGTGTTACGTGACAGACATTACTCTGGATTTATACTACTAAATCTGCTCGTGAAAGTATAGTGAAAAAGCCCCGAATGAGGAACGATCACGCGTCCAAGGTGGCAATTTATTTCAAGGGAGTGCCTGTAAGCGCGCCAGGTTATGAGGTCGTTCGATCCGATCCGGGGTCGGCGATGAGAGATATATATCGTCTTCGATCTGCTCCTTAATATGATTCGTGGTGTCCTTAATCCTGCTAGTAGTTCTAGTAGTACCTGTGTATGGTGAATAAAGCGAAGAATTTATCGAGAGAGAAAAACACGAATGTAAACGATAGTTATCAGGAAAGAGATGAAGGAAATGGAGATATAGAGACAGGATGCAAGCAGGCGTCCCACAAGCTAGGCAGATGGCGATAGTATGAGTGTGCCATGGTGCAGCTTGAGAATGAGTATGAAATGGAGAATTGCGGGGTTGTAAAGGGAAAATGCTCATAAAGGCAGATGCGAACATGTGCCTTACATACTAAATTTTCACGTTTCGCTAAAGCCATGCGTAAGTATAGGTGAGTTTTTTTGAGTTCCTAATTTTATGCCGAGTTTTGTGTTTGTGTTATATTTTTCCAGGTCATCAATTCGATTTTAGGGATGTAAAATTGGTGTACAAAAATATGAATTGAATGTTTTTTTTTTATTTGTGCATAAATTTGACCCTATGTCTGCATAAATTGATAATGCAAAGTGAAAAGTTTTGTATGAAAATCCACTGAAAATTTGTATAGCAATTTTTTTCACATAATTTTTAGTTATTTTTAGTGAATTTTTCAGTATTTTTTAATAAATTTTTCAGTAATTTCTAGTGAATTTTTGTAGTAATTTTGATTGTGTTTTTTTACTGATTTGTAGTGAATTTTTTAGCAATTTTCAGTACATTTTTACTAATTTTTTACTAATTTTTAGTGAATTTTTTAGTAATTATTAGTGAATTTTTACTAATCTTTAGTGAATTTTTTAGTAATTTTTTAGTAATTTTGAGTAAATTTTTACTAATTTTAAGTGAATTTTTTAGTAATTAATAGTAAATTTTTACTAATTTTTAGTGAATTTTTTAGTAATTTTTAGTAAATTTTTAGTAAACTCATTCAAGGAATTTATGAATGAATAATATTGTATAAACGAACTGATGGTTTTGATTGATTTATGATTACTTCAATTATTAAAATAACTGTATTGTTTAAATGGTAAATTTTCTTTTGTTATATTTTTTTGTTTCATGATTTAATTATCTCATTTTCAAGGTTCACATCGCGATTATTATTCGTTTAGCACTCGAGAAATAATGTATTTTTGTTCAATAAACAAGATAAGTCGATACGATCACGTTTCAGTCAAAGTGATTTACTCCTGTGGGATTGAAAGAAAAAAAAAATATATAAAAATAAATAAATAAAAAAAAAAAAGAACAAATATATGAGCACATACAATTCTATTCTGCAAGCACGGCACGTACGTATAAATATGTTTCCTCCCTTCAAGATTGTGGACATATAAGTCGGGATATATAAAGATCGCGTTAGAGAGTGGTATATGTACGATGAAAGATCGGACGGAACAAAAAAAAAAATAGAGTAAAAAAAAAAAAAAGAAAAACAAGAGTGAAAGAAATGCCCAAGCCGTTATCCATGACGTGAAAGCACAAATCCGCTGTCAGAAGTTTCTTCATTTTTTTGTCCACGTTTCGAACTCTCCATCTCCCCATAGGACAAACTTTTCCTTCGGAATGTATTGAACAAAATCAATCGCCCTCGAGTGGTGTATAGTTCTATTTCTTCCCAAATGCTGTGTCATTGCTTTTCGTTCTTTTCCTATTTCCATCATTTTTTCCAACAGATAAATAATGAGTTTTCTCACACAATGTCGCTTGTAACTATTCTAACTTCATCATCAAATCACTCAGCACTAATAATTTTCCAGTACATACACATCAATAATAAAAATAAATATTAATATTCATTTTATTGTTTAAGGAGCAATTAATACATATAGGCCCGATAATTTCAACTGAATTTGATTATTTTTTTTTTATTGAAAAACTTGTTCAATGTTTTTGAAGTTTGGCATATTGTTTTTTTATATCTTGAGCTATTATTAACAATTCTTATTTTTTTTTTAATTTTAAAATGGCCGATGTATAGTCCAGTTTTTCGGGAAGGTCACAACAAGAGTTGCTAATTGACGTGATTTATAGCTTCTGTTGCATTTGTTTGAAATAAAAAACTCGAAATCCTGAGTGTTTGTTAATGTTGTAGTTTCTAGGTGAACCTAAAAAAAATGTGAAAAAAGAAAAATTCACGCTTTCAAATATTTTATAAGAAAAATTTGAACTTTCAACCAAATTTTGCAACAGTTTTTGTCTCGAAAAAATTACTTTTCCAATAAATTTTCAAAAACAAATAGGTTCATCTAGAAAGTCATATCATTGAGAAGATGTGTGTAAACTTTTAGTGCGAATGATAAATAAATTTTTGAGTTATCAATCTCACCAATTGGAAAAATATAATTTCGATAAAAATGCGTTTGAAGTTTAAACAAGTTTCAACATCAAAAATACTTTGAATTAAATTTTAAAAATTTGGTGACATATTTTCAAAGCATTATACAAACATTTAATGAAAGAAAAAAGAATAATTTTTGAAAATTTTATATACATCTCCCTTTTAAGGAGTAACGATATTTTAGTGAAAAATAGGTTGATTTCAAAAAAATTTTTTTGGAAGCTACAAGTAATATAAATTTATTCAATTTATTGTGACGTAATAGTATCATACGTGAAATATATTTCCTTAAATTTTGAAGGCAACATATAAATAATCAAATCGATGGTGGCAAATCTTTGAAAGAAATTATTCATTTTACATAAATTGTTCATAAAACAAATTACTCCTTTTTCTAGGCGAAAATCAGTATTTTCACGTCTAAGTGTCACCAAAAATTGAAAAATGGAAAAAAAAAAAATCTCTCCCCTCAATACCATTTAATTTAATAGTACACTTTGTAAACACTGAAAGGAATTAACGCGCAAGGTTATTTTAGTAGAGCAGTTAAACATGTTCTTGGTTAAACTTGGTCCCAACTTCAGTTGAAAGTGCAGTAGGAACTAAAGGATAGAGTGTTATCAAAAGGACCTGGTTGTATTGAGGTGGTAATAGTGGCGGCAGGCCAACACTCACGTTCAAGTAGATTGTGGCAACATGTGTCAGCCATATGTGTGTCGTTTGGTTGCTCTGCTTAAGAGCAACTGTACATACTGTACATACTGATATACACCAACGTAAAAGACTATTGACGATATCGGGAGAACAGTAATGGATGGAGGAAACATCTGATGAGCACACGACAACCCGCAGGAAGGTGATCTTGCATACATATCACTGCTTTGGCAGCGTCAAATAGCTTAAACTGAGCTGTCCTTTGGTTCATCGTCGTCATATATGCATAACCTTTGCTGGATTGTATACATAAAGTACATGGTTGGAGTAATCTACATATGACAAAATCATGTTGCTCAATTTTGGCGCTTGCTTGGATCGTTAACACGTCACGCTTTTGTATCACGTTACGCGCATTAATCCGACGAATAATCATGTCTGGATGATGATGACATCGTGCTGTATTTCCAGCATGAACAATTGTATACATGTATAATGTATATAATTGCGTTGGATGTAATAAATAAAAATGAGGGAGCGACAGGAGTTCTTTTAAGGACCCTATTTAGTTTATATATATCTGTAATAATATATATTGGATAAATAATTATAAATTCATTTTTTTGAAATGGAAAAAAAAAACTAACTACACGCGGTGTTCCCAAGCGGTCACCCATCCAAGTACTATCCGCGCTCAATGTTGCTTAACTTCAGTGATCGGACGAGAACTGGTGTATTACAACATGATATGATAGTTAGTTGAATATCCATTGTACTTTGATACTACAAATGGACGAAGTGTTACTTTTTTGACCACATTTACTACTCAGCCTCACCCAAAATTTGTTTGGTTTGACCAAATAATAAAAACTTTACGACCTTAGAATATAAATAACTGTTTTTGAAACAAAATTAATTGCGAAATTTGGTCGAAAATTCAAGTGTTTGTTATAAAATATTTGGAAGCGAATATTTCAAATCAATACAACAGGAGTTCTTTTAGGGAACTTATTTAGTTTATATATATCTGTAATAATATATATTGGATGAATAATTATGAATTCATTTTTTTGAAATGGAAAAAAAAAACTAACTACACGCGGTGTTCCCAAGCGGTCACCCATCCAAGTACTATCCGCGCTCAATGTTGCTTAACTTCAGTGATCGAACGAGAACTGGTGTATTACAACATGATATGATAGTTAGTTGAAAATCCAATGTACTTTGATACTACAAATGGACGAAGTGTTATTTATTTGACCGCATTTACTACTTAGCTTCACTCGGAATTTGCGACCAAATAAGATCTACTTCACGACTTTAGTGCATAATTAACTATTTTTGAAACAAAAACAATTGCGAAATTTGGTCGGAAATTCAAGAGCTTTTCATAAAATATTTGGAAGCGTATTTTTTTTTTATTGCTGAAACAGCTGTGAAAATTTTGGAACAATTATCCCACTTTACTTTTCGAACTGTCATGATTTTTTTGCGATGCATTATTGTGATTGAAAATTGATATGAAATTGTTGAATTAATTATTATTTATTAAGATAAAAATTTGAGGAAGAAAAAAATTTATTTTGCAGGGCGAAAATAATTTAATTTGATTAAATTTTGAACGGATTTGTTTATGTTTGATAAGATTCTCGTTTGGGTTGAAATAAAATTAATCTTTTTGATGAAATCTTCTAATTCATTTACTGGCTGAATTTATAATAATTATGTTTCTTGTTTATTTGTTGCAGACATGTCCTATAAACCACGTCATCCAGTGATCGAGGGTGAGTTTTCATAAATTTTATAATTTATTTTTAATACTTGAAAACATTTATTATCATTTGCTTTTATTTTATGTTAAATTTTGAATCAAACATGAAATAAGTAAAGATGAAAAAGAATCGATAAAAAATATCAGAACAGAAAAAAATAACGTTAATATTATGTAAGTCGTATAACTTTAATTAAAAAAAAATATAATTGTTATCATGACTTTTCAACAAATACAATTGTTAAAAAAAAAAATTACTCAGCAGAGTTAAACAATTTTGAACAATATTATATTGTATCACAATGTATTGTCACCAAATAAATTTTTTACATCATCAATTGTTGCTCTTGGCAATAATTAATAATATTAGCTTTTTTTTTTTTGCATTAAAGTTATGATGAACATAATATTGCTTTCAAAATTTCACTTTACAGCGAATTTACATTCACAGTTTTTATTTGCATACTGTGGAATTATATGAAAACAAATTGTGTTGTGATAATTAATATTAATTTGAACATTCGAACTTTATCAATCAAAATTTGAGAAAAATATTCATAATGAAGTAAAATGAATATATAAATTTTTTCATTGAACAAAAATTATGATATCATAATTAAATTGGAAGTACCAATGAATTCGATATCATTAAATGATGAATTGAATTGAATCAAAATAAATAAAATCAAAAAATTTCAAAAACATTTTATCCAAAACAAGTAAAAATACCAACAATAATAAATAAATATTGAAAAAACAATTCATATACATGCATTAATATATTATTGTCCATCTAATTTAATTGATAAATTATTCACAGATCTTTATTTTGAATAATTACATTTTTTGAAATTACGCAAAAATAAATTATCAAATTATTTCATCAGAATTAATTAATATTTATTCAAAACAAATTTGATTTATTCAACACTCATAAATTTCTGTTGATTTATTTTTTCTCTCATCACTCAAAGAAAATTATTATCCATAATGAAAAATTCTTTTGATTTTTCCAATTTCCTCTAATCATAAACAATCGATTGTTTTTTTTTTTTTTTTCAATTTTATTTTTCATTTTGCCCATCAATAAAATAAGAAACTACCACTTGACTCTCTTTATTCATATTTAATATTGAGAAACTGCCAGTGACAAGCATTTTAAAAAATTTATTAGTGTCACAAGTGACGCAATAAAAATTAATGTCAAAAAACGTAAAAAATTACATTTCAATTTATACTATAAATTTTTTTATATTCATATAAAGAATTTACATGAACAATAACGTAGCTCACAAATGTGCAAGATACATTTACAATGCTTAATAATTTTTTTTTTTTTCATTTGCATTTGTTATGACTTTAGTGCAGTGTCATTCAATTGAAATTCCTTTATGCAGGATTGTAATTTATTTTGTTTGTTGACGCTTTGATGAATGAACGTTTGTGACGGGCTTTTGGATTCGAAGCAATAATGGCTAAAGCACACGGTCTACCAGGATGACATATAGTGCTGCTGTAATTTTAACGCTTCTATGTGTGAATAATACATATACAAACATGTACTGTATATGGAGCATTCCACACGGAATCGGCCAGTCATCTGACTTTGGATCTCCGATTTTTTTGATAATTTTTTAATTTATAGTACCCATTGAGAAAGACCTTCATGATTTTTTGGAATTTTTTTTGTCCAGCCGTTTTCGAGATATGGATTTTTGAAAAAAATGGCCCTTTTTTTTCAAATGCCTGTAACTTTGCGAAAAATGGGCCGATTGAGACGAATTCTTTTTTAAAATTTTTGTTCTTTACAGCACTTTTAGGGTATGAAATCAAAAAAAATTTCAAAATTTGAATTTTTATAAAATTTTTGAGTTTTAATTATAAAATGTTGATTTCCAAAAAACACGTAGCGATCGATTTTTTTTTTGAAAATTTTTCCTATAATACTGTCACCCATCCCGCAACTTTTCCCCCTAGTCAACTGATGGGCAAATAGTTTGATCTATTTTTTTTCGAATTTTAAAATTTTCATGTTCAGTGAAAAGTGATGTTTTTTTTTTCAATTTTCGTCTTCATTCCCATATGATTCTCGAGCTCTGAATATTGAATGCTGATTTTCTAAAAAACGTAGTAATCGAATTTATGAATCTATATTTTTTCGAGTTTGAAAATTTTTTATTTCACTGTTTTTTGGAAATCAACATTTCATAATTCAAACTCAAAAATTTTATAGAAATACGATTTTGAAATTTTTTTTGATTTTATATTCTAAAAGTAATGTAAAAAAAGGAACATTTGAAAAAAAAATCGTCCCAATCGGACCATTTTTCACAAAGTTACAGGTGTTTGAAAAAAAAGAGCAATTTTTTCCAAAAATCGATATCTGGAAAACGGCTCGACAAAAAAAATTCTAAAAAATCATGATGGTCTTTTTCAATGGGTACTATAAGTTAAAAAATTATCAAAAAGATCGGAAATGCAAAGTCAGATGACTGGCCGATTCCGGTGTGGAATGCCCCATATATATTCTATATTTTATTTGTGTGCTGTCGTCCACAATTGCTACGCGGCAATATGCATTTGTTAATTATAATTCGTGAAGAAATACAGTTGTTTACTCGTATTCATAACTCAATTACATAGAATGCATTGTTCATCGCAATTACTTCAGTATTAACATCTAATTACGAGAATATAAAATGAAAACCGTAAAAGAAAATAATAAATTTGTATGTAATATATTTTTTTGTTTTATTTTAATTTATCAAAATAACTGAATATTTATTGGTAGAATGATGATAATTTATAGAAAATGTAGATTTAATTTTTATTAATTTATTTATATCTGTATTATCATCTTGAAACGTTTGTTTTATATTCAAATTCAGAAATAAAGAACAAAAATTAAATATAAAAATTAAAATACGTTATTAGTGAGTAATTTTTATTAGAATTAAATTTTGTTTTATTTTTATGCACAAGCGAAAATTTTTTGTTGGATTATTGCAGCAGATATTCAATTATAGTTCTTTTTTTTTTCTACTTTGAGGAAATATTTTTGCAAGGACGTTTTGATACTTTATTGAATTATCGAGTGATTATGGAAGATTGATAAAAAAATTATAGCTCAAAAAATAAAAATTACTTTTTATTCGTTTTAAAATCGTTCTCCATCTCGCGAATAAACTGCACGAGAATAAATCAAGAATAATCAATGCAGATGATATTGAATATTGATTCAAGTCTATTAGTCGTAAAAGTCCCAAGTAAATATTTGAAATTGCAAAGTTTCATCGACGTTAATCGAGAGTATAAAGTCCTTTCATAGATTGGATTTGGTTTGGATTAAAAATTTGCATGTGAACTTGCATCAGAACATTCTATTTATTTATTTATTTATTTATTTATTTTTATTTCCACTATAACAGTGAGAAAAAGTGATTTGAAATAGATTTTTTTAGCAAACTTATTTCTTCTCGATTCTTTAGTAAAATATATTTTTTTTTTTCTCCTATAAAATATCCAAACAAGTTTCATTTTTGTTATCAATGTTAGTTTCTATTCAAAGTGTGGCAATTCTATTATTTCGGCCACTCAATTTGAACGAAATTGAATGCAAACCTACGAGATTGGCTTTATATATCTGTGGATTGTTCAATATGTTATGTTTACGTTACGATCACGAATGATCACATTCATGGATTGTGTGAATAGACTTTGGCTTTTATCAGCCAGTGAAAACACTTCATGGACAATATGTTTACACACAATGTACTCGAGCTTTTTTTTACTTTCTTTTTTTCTTTTTTTTTTTTAAATGTAGTAGCATCCTATTTTCATGTTCACGCAACCAGGCATTTGTATTGTTGATGATAGTTGATCACAATGTAAACGTGAGTTGAATAATAAAAATTGGTGCACTCACAAACCAGAAGACAGGTAGCTAGTAGAAAAGGTTGGGTAAAATGGTCTACAAAAAAAATAAATAAAACTCAACAATGAAAAAAAATTTTTTTTCTATTCTTGATATCAATTTTCAGTCAATTTGAAATATAAGATCACTCCTAGTTGTGTAGTGCACAATAAATATTAAAAAATATTTCATTTTGATTGAATTTTCTAAAAGCCTCGGGTGATTATTAAAATTTTTTATTTATAACTTTCTCAATATTATAACGAATTTTTTTTTTATTATTTTCTCTACTTCGAAAAATAATTCATATAAAAAATCATAGAATATATACGAATAAATAGCTTTGAACTTTGTTTATAAATTACTGGAAATTACGTGACAATTATTCACTTTCAAAATTTAAATTTATACAAATGAAAAATAAAATAAAATAAAATTACGTAATGCAATGATACAAACAGTCTATACAAGATGCATAAATTGTAGTTATGAAGAAGGAATACATAGTTGAACAATGGCGTAGTTCACCGAAACACTCATACAGTTACCGAGCGAGAGAAAAAAAAAATAGAAAAAAGAACTTTGAACAAAAATTTTAGCCAAAAATATTCTATGACATGGGGGATGCAGTTACTATAAATCGTATTGTCCCCTGACGCATGAACGCAGCTGCAGAGTAAGAGAAAGGGAAGTATCGAGAAGGGGTGTGCGAGGGTGTTGAACTATTCTGTATAACTATAGAGTCAAAAACAAACAATGGGAATGAAGCGAGGGTGCGACCAATAAATAACGAAAAAAATATTGGCAATGGTTAGACTGGTTGTATAATAATAAGAGTGTGGTTTCACTGTGAAATATCAATGAGAAATTGTGGACATAAGGATTTTCAGTGTTCATTATTTGTTGTCGATGTAATTAATTAAATCTGAATTGTTATCTGAAGTTGAATTTCAATGAAGGGATTATTTGAATGGTTTCCTATGGGTAATATTAAATCTTTGTACACTAATAACCAGATCTGATGACTCAAATTTAATCAAAGATGAATGAAATTAATTGAAGCCATAGAAAATTCGTATTAGTCAAATATTATATCAATATTAATTAACTATAATTATTATATTGATACCTTATTAATTCGTTAACTTGATGACACGTTTTTGGTTTGAGTAAGGGAAGAGTTTTGAAAAGAAGGGATGAATAATATAAAAGGAAATAAATAATTACAAAAATTTGTATAATAAGTGATTGTTCATTCATTTATGTACGTGATGTCATAAAACATTTTTCAAAATTATCGGTATTTTTGGACTTCTAACCATTTATAAAAATAATTAAATTTGGCTCTTTCATAACACATGAGCATTGAAAAAGCCACCCAATGTTTTGAAAGAGCCAAGTTCTTATTACAGGACTGAAATTTTAGATTAACAAAGATATTATTTACTAATAATGTTAAGACATAATTTTATATCTTATATAATTATAAAACGTTTTATATAACGCAAATTCTGGATAAAATATTCACTTGAATCTGCGAAATTCTCATGAAATTAGCCGTTTAAGATCAATCATTGCAATCTGACTAGGTACGATCTTTTTAAGAACTCATATAATTTTATTTGATGTATCTGAGTCTGTATCATTATTTATTTAAGATTTCTTAGTAAGAGCTTTTTTGAGGGACCATATAAAGCTAGCTTTTTCATCACACCGCAGCCCGGCTCTTTCAAAACATATTCTCCCAAGGAACATAACCCCCAAAAATTAGTATGAAATTAAAGATTTGCCTGCAAAATATATATGGTATTAGAAGGCCTGATATATCTATGAAATTATTGTACAATCATATTACTATTAGTTTTGTCCGTATAGACGTCAAAAAACAAAAAAAATGAACTCAAAAACTTACTTTTTGACGACGAAATCTTCAAAATGTCGTATCGACGCTGTTTATTTTTGATAAACTGTAAAATGTTTGTGGGTGACATTTGGCTAGTGTTACTATCTCAAAATATTAGTACATCCATGATTCGTTCGAAAACTACGAATAAAACAAATGAATAATAAGCAAATGATGGCTATATAAATACATCAAAAATATTTTGCAATAACTACTATTTATTTTACATTTATTCATGCATATATCTTAACCATGAAAACAAACCATTTTGCTCATACCTTCATCTGTATCACTCCCGCTCTCACTTTTCTTCATTCATGAAAAAAATAAATAAATAAATAAATAAGACAGCAATTAATTATAACTAAACCAGAAACACACTTAATTCTTGGTTCTTCCAAATATTACAGAAATAAAATTTGTTTTTTCCTCTATTTTCTTCACTAAAATATTCCCAAGTATTTCCGTTATAAATGATATGTTGCAGCTAGAATAAAGATGAATAATTATTGTCTTATCCGTGTAGAGTTTCATCCGCAAGTTGGTTAATGAATGATATCAAATAGGTAACATTTCTTGGACGAAGTAAATTGCGTTGAATTCATGCACATTTCTCGTGAATCCTTTGTTGGATGACTTTACTCAGGGCTTTCTACTTCCTGGTCGTTTCATTCCATACTTGTAAGTTGCGGGGAAATATGTGGTGGGTTCTGTAAGAAAGGGAAACATTGAAGAAAGAAGAGTGGTGCTTGGGAGTTGCATGGAGAAAAGTAGACAGTTGGTATAGGAATAAAGGAACGCTTGAGAAACCAACGTCATATATGTCTGTACATACCTATATACACATGTATATGTATTTATATACATGCTTGTATACGGGTATATTATATATTGTATATATGTCGTGGAAAAGTCGCCTCGGGGATGGCGCGTTCTTACTCTCCGGGAAGTAATTTCTCGGGAGCGCAACCTTATCGCGCAGACGTCAACGTTTGTATTGTGCTTCTATTGCATCGTATCAAGGCAACTTCTCCATTCGCAAAATAGGCAAGAGACCGCATGTTTCTTTGCTTTGCTGAGATAATGTGCTCGCGTGCAATACGGTAATATGTATTATGCAGCTTCCTTTTTTCGTTTCGGTATATTTATTTATTTTTTGCTTTTCTGTTGTATCAATTTATTCATATAATACACAGTAATATGTTTCCTAAGGTGGCAACTTTTTTTTGTTTTTCATCAAAAAATCAGGCTGGATACATACTAGACATGTTAATACTCAGAGGTTCGTCATTTACTGTTTTCCATTTGAATAAAATGGGAAAATTTTTTTTTTTTTTTTTTTTGATTTTTTTAGCTCAGCATTTGCGCGTCATATATATAAGCTCATGGCATATTCTTATGGGAAATCGAACGCTCTACAAAAAAGGTCTCTTACACTTTTTTCATAGAGACAGCCATTTTGAAGATATTCAAACCTAAAGTTCGTAATGTATGAAATTTCAACTTTTTTGTAATTATATTGATACTAATCACTTTATTATTGGCTTGAAAATTATTTTCAATTAAAAAACTGGTTTTAGTGTGCTTATCTTTTCGTAAAGCTAGAAAAAAAAATACTCACGTGTCAGATATTTTTATTTGTTTATTTTATTTACACCTAGGAAAAAAAAGTCTTGAATCAAGTCGCGATTCAGACTTGACACAAAAAGCCTTGATACAAGTCTGAAATATGCTTGACTTGAGTTAAATCAGTCGTAAAAAGAGGTAAGTCGCAAAAAAACTTGATTCAAGTTTTTTCTAGTCTTGATTCAAGTCGTTTTTTTAATTATGATTCAAGTCATTGATTTGATTTTGATTCAAGTCGTTTTTTTAGTTTAGATTCAAGTCATTAATTTGATTTTGATTCAAGTCGTTTTTGTTCTTGATTCAAGTCGTTTTTTTAGTTATGATTCAAGTCATTAATTTGATTTTGATATTGACTAGAGGTATTGTCCAAATGATTATTTATTATTTTGTAAAATTAATTTTACAACAAGAAAATTCCAAATTTAAACTAAGACATTTTCAGACTTGAATTAAGTCATATTTAGATTTGAATTAAGACATTTCGTAGACTTGAGGTCTTATTCTTTCATCGTGTCGATTTTCTGCTTTTATCAAGTCTGAAATTTTGATTATTTGTAAAAATATTAATAGTTTTAACACAAGTCGATTTTAAACTTGAATCAAGTCTCTTTTTTTTTGGGGGGGTACTATAAAAAATTATTTATAACTTATGTTAAATGAATTTTATTATTATTTCAAAGCAATAAAAATTATGCTGTCTGAACAAAATTAAGCAGTGAAACTAAAATTATTGGAGTATTTTTTTATTACAATAATAAAGTTATTAGTATCGGTTTAATAACAAAAAAGTCGAAATTTCATATATTTGGAATTTTGGATTTGAATATCTTTAGAATGGCTGTCTGTATGAAAAAAGTGTAGTTTCCGTTTGTCATAATCTGTAAAATGTTGACATTAGGATAATTTTATAGTCGTTCAAAACGTCGTGTTGGAGAGAAGAAAGAAATAATGAAATGTTATTATTTTTGTTAGGTAGAATAAAAGTAAATTATAGTAGGGTTAAAAAAAAAATATTAAAACTTTATGGAGAGTATAGATGAATAATACCTACGTGTTGGTTGTCAACGAGGACATCCTGATTGTAGAGGTCAGAATTATTGATTGTTCTTGTTGGGTTAAGTCCAGAGCACGAGGATTGTTGGCGCTGCAAATGATTTTATATCACGCGACGGGGTAACGTGTCAAACATGTAATAAGGAAAATCGAAAAGCAAGAATTATGTTCTTGTAGTAAATTATAAATGATTTATACAATATATTTTATATTGAAAAACGTTTATAAATCGATTTTTTGTATTTTTTTTTTTTTTTAGATATTCAGTCGTTTTATTATAGTAATTATTTTTTACAGCATTTATAATATTGTTAATATTTTATGGATTATCGAGTTATTGGTATGCGTGAATAAATTTGAAATTTGTAAATTTTTATATTTATTATATTTATTTTTATGTAATGTAAAAAAAAAATTGATACAGAAAACATCACGAAAATTCGACGATTTTATTTTTATACAGATTTTTTTTTTTCATATTTGTTCAAATTAAATATAAAGTTTGATTCAAATGTAAATAAAGCTGCAATAATTTTTGCAACAGAGTGAAAATAAAATTTTATAGGTACTGAATAAATATTATTAATTTGAAATAAATATTTGATTCAATATAATAAATTCAGATGTTACAAAATAATAATTTCTGAATATTAAATATATTTCTACATGAAATAATAAAATCATACGAATTATAATTTGTATAGACAATGAAAAATATGAATTTTATTATTCTAATTATTCACAATGGATGAAATTGCAACTCAACTGAATATAACTTTACATTTGCCATCAATTAATATAATACTAAAGGAGATATACACTGTGAGATGAATATACCACGATTCAGAAAGCGCTTTAACTTTCGCAGACGGTAGTGCAGTGTAACTGAGACATGGTACCCATGAGACAGTACCGTCGCTGCTGAGATTTACGAACTTTACTCGCGTGTATCACGAGCAGTTATTCCTTTGAGAGTATTCCCAAAGAGAAGGAGTGCGCCATCTTTGCGACTTTTTTCAAGCCATTTGTCCCGTTTATATATTTTTTTTTTCTTCTTTGATGCATTTTTTTTTTTCATTTCATTTATTCTATAACGATATTTATTCATTTATGAAATAATGTATCTATCTAACGTGGAAATGTTCAAATGAACAAATAATATTTTATGTTGGAGCTAATAGTGAATTTTTGTCTGTTGAAATAAATAAATTTCGTGTTTTTAGATTTTTTGAATCTTTGAGAATGAAATAAAATTTTTTTTTTAAATTTCAACACAAATTTTTTTACTGTTTAAAAATTTTTGTTGCTTTATTTGAATTTATATATTTAATCGGTTACAATTATTATTTGTTTGGATGCTATAAATAAATTTATGTTGTCGATTTTTTACTCCTAAAACCATTTTTTTTTTAATGCAATTTAAATAATTATAAATTAACCTAACTAATCAGTTCGCTCAAACTAGATTATTTATTTATAGTCAGATCATTTTCACTTTTATTAATTTGTACGTAAATTTCTTAAATGAATTCACAAAATGAGGGAAAGTGTTTAATGAAAGCAAAAAATATTTTCTTGATTTAACCTAAATTTTGAGTAAAAATTATTTTAAAAAAAATTTCAGCACAAATTTTTAGTGAATTTTTACAAAAAATTTTTTACTATGTCATAATTTTGATTGATTTTTCTAAATATATCTAATTAATAACAATAATCGTTTGTTTTGACAGCAAAAATAAATTCAAGTCGTCGATTAATTGCTCCTAAAAAAATTTTTTTTTTATGCATTTTAAATAATTATAAATTAATCCAACAAATCAGCTCGTTCAAACTATATTATTTATTTATATCAAATCATTATTACTTCTATTAATTTATACATAATTTTGTCAAATAAATTAACAAAATGAGAAAAAATATTCTTGATTTATCCAAATATTTGAGTAAAAATTATGTAAAAAAAAAAATTTCAACTCAAATTTTCCGTAGACTTTTCCACAAAATTTTTCACTATGTAACAATATTAATAGCATTCATCCAAATTCATTTAATCAATATCAATATCAATAAATAAACAAAATAACAAAACCTAAATACTTACTAAAAGCAAAAAATATTATCTTAATTTAATTTAATTTTTGAGTAAAAAAATTCTGTAAAAAAAATTTCAACACAAATTTTTATTGGACATTAACCCAAAAAATTTTTTACCTCGTACATATTACCAATTGTTTAATACCCAACAGCATACATAAAAAATTTCTATCAACAAAATTTGTATTCCAGTCTCGCTGTCTCTTTGAACATGAGAATTACGATATTTATCTGTCTATAACCTCTAGCTCGTTCATGTTTCTCTACCGCTGTATATACACTTGATTACAACTCAATAACCTACTCTCGCTCATTCTGATATACCCACAAACATCTATACATATATATCATTACGATAAACATATATATATATGTACAATGTACGTACATATATTCACGGACCTATGTCCGCTTTGCCTATCGCAATGCCTTCCGCCAACAATGGGAGGATTATGTCCGTTTAATCGATGATAAATCACATTGTGATATACCGACATGAACTCGATCAATATATAGATAAGATTGCATGCTTTCGTAGCAGTGTAGTTGAATGAAAAATTAAAAAAAATAAATAAATAAATAAATAGTAGAAAAAAATAAAAGAAGTGAACTATCATACAATTTTCTTTATTATTTATTTATCATCGATTATCGACAGGGGTTTTTCATTTATTTATTTATTTTTTTTTCATTGAGGATACCAATGTCCCTGTTGTATTTTTATTTATTATTGTTTATTTGTTGTTGGATAGATTGTATTGTAAATGATGAAATGTTTTGGAGATTGCAATGCGAAAGAATTTTATGTTATATCTTGATCAATTTACGAAATAGCGGATGCAGTTTCATCTACATTCAAACATTTGTGTCTTTTGTATTATTTGTTTATTTATTTATTTTTTTTATTACTTTGTGTGTTTATGTTTGTGTATGCGGGCATGTTACACACATTTCAATTTAGAATAGCTTCCACCAGTGTTGTACACCGAGGCAACTCCATAAAGACTGATTTACGTTCGAGATTTATGAAGACCGGTTTGGTTTTCTGGGTAGTATTTCATCGAATTTATTTATTTTTTTTTCGTCTCACTGAACAACATTGTTTTTTGAATTTGGCATTTATGTATTTTCTTCATTCCATAGGTATACTCTCCATAATTATTTTATGTAGTGTCATTAACATGTAGAAAATACTATATTTCAAATTATTATTTTTTTTATTTGAGATATATAAAATATAAAATTTAATTTTTTATTGAGACTCGGGATTTTTTATTTATTTTTTAATGAGAAGAAATTTTCTGCTGGAGCAACGTGGGAAAAATAAACTAATTGCGATATAAAAATGTATCATTTTGAATATTGTTCGTGAATTTTATATTAATTAATAAATTTTTTTAGTCCGGATAATTATTTTTTCTGAGTCTTCAAATTCATTTTTATGATTGTCGGGGATATCTGAAGCTTTAATTAGGATGATAAAATCTTGAGCAAATATTGAATAATATTTTTTTCCAAAATCACAAAAAAAAAAAAAATTTTTATTAATTATTTATAAGTTTCAGATATTATTTTATTTATTATTTTGTTGCAATAATATTTTTATTAAACTTTATTCGAGTCTTTGAATATAATACTCACTTGAATCATTGGCATCATTTATAAAACAAAAATTAATAAATGTGGATTTTTACAATATAAATAAATAATATTTAACATTATTTGACGTGATGGATTGTTTTTTTTTTCTTCTAAATTTTACCGATGAAATCGTCACTCCCTTGAGTCGTATTCCCCTCGGGATAATTCGACTTTGTGGCTGGAGAAACTGCGCGAGAAATTCCCCGATGGATACGAGTAGTAACTCTGGCGCTTGGGTCAGCCTTTAAGTGGAACGTATTGGTCTCTAAGTAGTAGTGGAATGCCTTGGGTTACTGAGGTCAAAGCCATTGGGCGTGTGGACAGAGTTAGATGTCACAATATATTTGTCTCTTTAATTGTTATTTTACTTAAACACTTACAATATTTCACTAACCCAAACGCTAATAACTTTTTTATTTTTTTTTTGCTAAAATAAACTTTGACACAGAGCATAAATAAAACTAAAAACTCAACAATTTTATATTAAATTATTAGAATATTATTTTAACAATAATTTAAAATTAAAAAACAAAAATAAAATGGATAACAAAATTCAATAAGGATTAATTAATTCAGTTACTAAAATTTTAGTTGATTTTGAAAATTTCGACTTATCTTAAATAAAAAAATATTATTTAAAAAATTTTTCTTTATCTTTATTTAAAAAATATTTTTATTATTATTCAATAATTTTGACAACACAAAATTTTATTTGATAATAATAATTATTATTTATAAATTATTCGTATAAACTAGTTTTGATATTTCAGTTTGATTTAAATAAATATAAATATTATTTCATAATTTTATCTAATTTAAAATATATTTTTATTTTATATTTAAAAATATCTCTTTGTGGAAAATTTTGATTTGGACATTATGAGAGTTAACAAAATAAATATAAACATATTCAAGAGTGTAAACAAAAATAAAATTAACTTAGGGACAACTAAGAGTGTATTTAATAGCGTGTAAAACCCCAAAAGGTCAGTTTGTCACTCTAAAAAAGCTCATTTGTAGCACAGAATTTCACAAAAACCACATTTCCATTGGCTATAATTTTTTTTTCTTTATTTCACCGACAAAAGTAAAATGTAACTACATATATTTCGAATTAGTGTAGGGTAGCCAAAGTGTGCAAATATATATAAAACTAGGATTTAACTTTTCCAACATGCGGAGAGCTCGTGTATATATATCAGAAGTAAGTTCTATGAGAGAGTTTTCATGGTGAATGTATAGAGGGTTGGTAAAATGAGTTGAAGGACCACATGAAAACGAGACAAACTCCTGGGGTTATGGGGAAAAAATAGGGTGTCGCAACAGAGTGCTCCAACTTAGACAAAGGAATGGTCGAGCAATTCCCCCATAGACAAAAGGTTAATCTTCACATTTTTTTTTTCTCATTTTATTTTACTTTATTTTTTTTTTTGAATATGTACGTTAACTATCATATATTTTTCTCTGCATACCACCAGTCTTAATGGTCTGATGCAGCTTTCGCTCGTGCCATTTTCCAAAAAATGTCTCTCACTTTATCGTTCTTTGTTTCATCCGTTCATTCACATTTTACTCGACACCCGGAAATGCTCGCAAGCTTTATCAAGCGCAGTCTTTTTTACATAAACATTAAACTTGTCATTTTTTATCCTTCTCACATTTCCCAGGATCATCACGCTCTGTTTTATCCTTTCATTCTTGTTCTCATTCAAATTTTCCCACTTTGAAAAACGAACTAATTAACGATTGTGTTAAGAAATAATATGGAGAAGTAAAACAATTATATTTTTAATGTTGTTTTAAACAACTTGACTTGTTACACATATTTTTCTTTTTTTATTATTAAATATTTATGAATATTTATGAATGGAATATTCTTATGAAAATTGATATAGAAATTGTTATAAACAAATAAATAATATGAAAAAACAGTTCTCAATTTTATATAAAAAATTCAAAATTAATATAAAATTAATACAAAAATTAATATAGAAATAATATAAAAATTAATATAAAAATTAGTATAAAATTAATATAAGAACTTATATGAAATGGAAATAAATATAAAATTAATATGAAAATTAACATAAAAATTAATATAAAAATTAATATGAAAATTAATATAAAATTAATATAAAAATTAATACAAAAATTAATATGAAAATTAGTGTAAGAACTAATATAAAATGAAAATTAATATAAACAAAAAAATAATATGAAAAAAAAAACAGTTCTCAATTTTACATAAAAAATTCAAAATTAATATAAAATTAATATAAAAATTAATATTAAAATAATATAAAAATTAATATAAAATTAATATAAAAATTAATATAAAAATTAGTATAAGAACTAATATAAAATGAAAATTATTATAAACAAAAAAATAATATAAAAAAAAAACAGTGCTCAATTTCACATAAAAATTTCAAAATTAATATAAAATTAGTAAAAAAATTAATATAAAAATAATATAAAAATAAATATAAAATAATATAAAAATTAATAAAAAAATTAGTATAAAATTAATGTTAGAACTGATATGAAATAAAAAATAATATAAACAAAAAAATAATATAAAACAGATAAATATCGATTAGTTGATTATAAATGATTGTATTAAACAAATAATTTACGTTTCTAGACGAGTGCAGACATTAACTCGTAATTTAAATGCGTTCAAAGTCTCTCACTTTTATTTGACTTTATAATTTAACAGACTCCAAGCAAAATGTCTTATATATGGTAATGTGATAAGCCTGATATGTGCACGCGACTCACAGTCTGTCGCATTCATTGTGGTCCAATCAGAATTAACATATGCAAGAATGCACATTTCGTGGCGTAGTCAGTGATATGATATTTTATTTTAGTATGAAAATATTAATATTTTTTGTGTGAAAATAATTTAATATGAAAATATCAAAACCTGTACAAGCTTATAATATGATTACACATGTAAATTGGTTTGGTATATGTATGTGTGGTAAATTGGTAAATTAAAAATGATTGAAATAATAATTTATTAGCATAATATTGTAGATAAAAAAAATTTTTAACGTGATTATTTAAATTAATTTTTGATCAATTTATTTCTTACAATTTTTTTATTCTTGTTTATATAATATTATTTATTTGAATTTAGGGGTTGAATATAAATATTAATTGTTTGAAATAATTATTTGAGTCTATCTAATAAATTAAATTTTATGTTTGAATTTTTTATGTGAAATTGAAAATTGTTTTTTTTTTTTTATTATATTTTTTTGTTTATATTAATTTTTATTTTATTTTAGTTCTTATATTAATTTTATAATAATTTCTATATTGATTCGTATATCCATTCTATATTAATTTCCATATTTATTTTTATATTAATTTTTATATTAATTTTAGTATTAATTTTATATTAATTTTGAATTTTTTATGTGAAATTGAAAACTGTTTTTTTTTTACATTATTTTTTTGTTTATATTAATTTTTATTTTGTATTAGTTCTTATACTAATTTTTATATCAATTTTTATATTAATTTTAACATTAATTTTATATTAATTTTTATCAGAAAAAACAAAAATTTTTTTAGTATCATATTTTTTTTTCATTTGTTCATAAATCAATATCTCACTACATTTTCATTTCCAGATGTATATAATATCGTGAATTGTTTATTAAAAATGCATTTCATAAATGAAAAAAAAAAATAAATAAATAAATTAGAAATTTATACTCGACAATATTTTTTAGAAAATAAATAAATAAATAATTTCTGACAAGACATGAAAAATTCTGGTGAAGTTTTCTCAAACTACTGCATTATATTATGAAATACAATAAATTAATAATACACGTTTACACATGTTTCCATACAATATTATTTGACACTCAATTAGACTTTTAGTTCGGTAACTTCAACAAGACTTGTAGTTGCATGTAGACAAGAAGAAACATTAGTTTATATATGATAATACACTGCTCCTTACATTCACATTTCCACATCAATAGTCATGATGTATTCTACTTAACTGTAAAGTTACTTTTCACCGAATATACATATAGTTCAATTGTGTAACATAGTTATAAATTTACTATAGTTGATTGTTTCACTATAGAGTTTACAATTATGTTGGTGGATTTATGTTTACTAAAGGGACCGTGGCATGTTTAAGCTCATTAAATTAATTATTTTATTTATGCTTTGCGCCAATGGTAATTAATGATTTACAATATTGCCGTATCTTGTCTAATAGCTAGTAAATAATTTAATTATTCTTGATTTAAGCCAAGCTATTAGCTGTGGTAACATTGAATATTTAATGTATTACTTTCACCATAAAATTAATGTTTCCCAGCATATTTAATATTATTTTCGTTATGTCACATACATGAATAATATTACCGATGATAAATGCATATTTAAAAATCAATAAAACTCAAGGTAAATCATTGATTAATTCATAAAATTATAATTTTAAATATTTAATAAAGAGTTTGGTTTAAGTAATGTTTATATCTTCATTATCGTGTGACATTTATCTGAAAGGAATTAAATTAATGGATGACGAGGATTACGACAAGTCAATCAGGCCACAGTATTTCAGGTTGTATGTAATTTATCCTGTTAGTGAGAGTGGATGAGATGCGAGGAAGAGAAGAGGAAAGAGAGTGAGACAGGATTGGGGATGGGTGTTGAGGAGGAAATTTGAAACAGAGCAAGTGTGAGCGAGACCATGATAGTATCCACATAATCGTATTATCCGTACGTTCCTTGCACGTCTTTTGGTTCCATCAACTACCAAAATCGTCAAGAGTAAAGCTTTCAAGTATACACTGGTTTTAATCCATCATTTAAATTTAACCGAGCGTTAAGTTTCGAACCTGAGTTGAACGCTTTTGCATTTATTCGCGGCTGCACAATCTATTATTGAATCTCATTTTTAATTAATATGTTTGTTTAACTTTACAATATTGTTTTATATCAGGTGTCAGTGAATTCTTCATTTTGAAATGAATTTGTTGTGATTTAATTGAGATTGTTTGATTTATTATTAGGAATTATTGAAAAATAAATCGATTGCAAAAAAATTAATCAAATTTTTATTTTATATTATTTATGTTGTATTAAATTTTTTGGTTGAATAATAATTGTTGAGTATGAACATTAATTATTTGAAATTGATTTTTTATTTTATGGGATAAATTTAGTTGCATTATTCCATTTGTGTTATTTTTTTATTTGTAGATGTTTAAATTTTTTTAATTTAATATTTCTTTTTTTCTGCATTTGTTTGTGAAATTCTTTAGTCAAATTTTGTTTCGTTGAATTTTGAATTCATTTTTTCGTTAGTAAAAACATGAATTATATTAATTTACTAATTCTTTTACCTGCAATTTAAAGTGAAATTTTTTAGTAAAATTGTTTAGTAAAATTTTGTTTCGTTGAACTTTAGAAATAATTTTTCCGTTAGTAGAAATATGAATTTTTCCAATATAATATTTCTTGTTTTATCATTTTTTAGTAAAACTTTTTAGTAAAATTTGGTTCCATTGAACTTTGTATTAATTTTTTTATCAATAGAAATATAAATTTTTTTAATATACTATATCTTTCTTCTGCAATTTTTAGTTATTTCAGATTATCATTTTTAGGTGAATGGGATTTTATATTAGATTAATCAAGTCAAAAGGAAGGAATTTTTGGAATTTTATTTGTCCAGAACAAATTTTTTCTTTCTTATTCTCCATTTTCTTACCCCTTTTACGGTGATGGCACTTGAGGGGTGAACTTTGAATTCTTGAATACAAACCCCTGTTGAATTGTACTATAGTTAAATATTTCAAAGTTGGAGAGTACTCAAATGAGTAACACTTAAAAAAAAAAAAGTACATTTTATTTTATAAATAAGCTTTGAAAAATTTATTTTCTTCGAAAAAACAAATTTTAAATCATCACTTACTTAACATTCAATTAATATTCCTGATAATTATTCAATCCAAAAGTTATTTGAAATAAATTTATATCTTCCATCAAATGTAAATTCGATAAATTAATTTAAATTCACAGTCTATTGTTTAGTAAAAAAATATTTTTAAATAAACGTCAAGAATGTATTATGTGTGAAGAAATGCACATACAAACGTTAATTCTTCAACGAGTTTTAACTTTTTATTTTTCGTCACAGGCAAAAGCTAAAAGTGAAGTCGTCGACGAGAAATTAGCGATGTTTAAAAGATAAAAGAAAACTTTTCCTATTAATAGTCAGAAGCAAAAGAAGCATGAGAATAAATTTAAACATATAAACCAGAGGAAGAGAATGAAGATGTCAAAAAAAAAAAAAAAAAAAGAAGATAAGAAACGAAAAAAAAATTAAAGAATAATTATAAAAGCAAAAGACACATTAATTTATATTGCAACGTGGAATTGGAAGAGCTTGGTAATCAATCCAAACGTTCATTCGATGTAGTAAAATCTTTTAATTATTTTAAAACTTTCCAAACTCTCCAAGGATTCACCACGGATTTTGGCAAATTCGTTCTTTCGGCTTTAGTATATTTTTCAGTTCGTTTTTACGTCTGTGGTGCTACTTCACTTTCATATATTATCTCACTGTGCGTCTCTTTTTTTTTTTTTCCCCTCTATTTCTATCACATCCAGTATTTTTCACCGCACTCTAACAGTAATCATGCTGATGAAGGTATATTCCAAAAGACTTCTGGATATTTTTGGCAATTTGACACCCGTTCATATTAACGAGTGAATATAGTGACAGTGAATAAATTGAATGCCGGGAAAAATTACTGTCAGTAAATAGCAAGATAATGATAAAATAAAATGAGAGAAATTCAAATAAAAGAGCATGAAAATTTTATGGAGAAAAATATTCATTTTCATAATGTGACATGGAAAATTAGTTTGCAATAATTATCTATCTGTCTGATTATTCATGTTATAAAATAATGGAGGGTTATAATTAATTTTCTGTCATGTGTGCAGTGTTTTAATATTCTTAGAATTTATCAATGTAATTTTTTTCATAGATTTCTTTTTTTTTTAAATATTTTTTTCATGACATGACAATTTATTGGAGTGGAATTTATTTTAGTCTTAGTGATGTTAACCGATGAGTAAAAATGGTTATGAATTTTTTATTGTGAGGTTTTTTTTTTATCAGATAATGAAGAGACATATTTATTTTGTTGGTTTATGAGCCATAATTGATTGTAAAAAATTTTTAACTCGGTTTTATTGTCACGAGAGTGGATTATTACGTTTATTTATCGGTTTATTGTCTAGTAAAAATTATTATTCGGTTGATGTTGTAGATGAGAATGCATTTATACATCAGATTGGTTTAAAATTAGGGAAATTTATCAGTGGAATGCAAAATAATTTCATTTCTAAATGAGGAAATTTTTTATTAAAAATTAATTCGTTTGAAATTTAATATTTATCGATCCAGCATTTTTGAATAAAAATAAAATTCGATACTTTCTTCTTGGATAAAAATAAAATATTTCAATCGAAAATTGATTTTGGATAAAAAATATAATTGAGATGTAAATTTAATATTTTTTTTTCGTGCATTATTGCAATTATTCTGACTATTTATAACTTTAGAATTTCTATCTTTTCATCTGTCAAATTAATTTATTAATCGATCAATCAGAGTTGAATTATTTATTTCATAATCATGAAAGACTCTAGAATGTATAAATATTTGAGATTAAATTTTATTATTATCGCAAATATAAATATAAATTTATCAGAACAAAAATAAAATTTTTAATTAATAAAATATTTTTTTCCTTCTTTTTTTCATTCACTCATGAAAAAAATCATGAGTCATAAAGATTGATGTGAACGTTTACCAGCAATAAAAAATGTTTATCATAATAAATTCAACTTCAACTGCCCATAACTATTAAACAATTAAATTAACAGATTTTTTTTTTTTTATTTAAAAATTTAATACTCCTCTAAATTATATTTTCTGCAAACTTCCAGAAAGTGAACTCTAGTTAAATTATCGTACATAAAAATAAATAAACGTAATGATAAATTTTTTATATGAATCATAAATAAAATCACGAAATATAAAATCAAAAAAAAATTTTTAATTCAAGTAAAAATCAAATTCAATTAATTTTTCACTATATTAAAAAATATTCAAAAATTATATACACAATATATTGTTAAACATATACATATATATAATCCTCTACCGAACATAAATTTCATTTCAACATATTAATAAATTAAATTAATTAAATTTCATTGCAACATATTAATAGCCAAATATTTCTTTTTTTTTATTTAGATTTTTCATAATTCATAATTTTCCTTTGACGTTACATATTTTATTGAAAGAAAATATTCACTCGACGTATTATCAATCAATCCTCTCAATATTCCATCACAAGCATTAAAATTAAAAATATAATTCCACAATTGATGAAAATATAAATTCAAAAAATCAAACTATTGAAAATCAAATTGAATACATTGAGGATTAATATTTACATGAATGTATATTTTTTTTTTGTTCGCTTCAAACACTTGAAAATAATTATGCAAAAATATAAGAGGTGCACTTATTAAAGCTGGAAGAATAAAATGACTTTGCGAGTGGGATAAAGAATGAAGAAAGAGAGGCCAATGACTGAGGAAGTAGGGTAATATATATCTACTAGAGGGGAAATAAAATTATTCGTCTGGAAGAATATTATCGATATTCCAGCTTGAATAGATTCACCAAGAGAAAACGCGATGAGAAGGAGAAGTGAAATTGTGAAAGAGAAGAGAAATGAAGAAGAGTTTGGGTAAGGTTAGAAGCGAGAGATAGTTGTGAGTGGATCGTGCGATATTCAAATGAGCCAATAACCCCTGTTTTTCCCTTTTCAATTAAATTCAATCCGCGCCACTCGACATTATCGTGTGCATCCTCGGCGTCAAAATCAAATAATGTCGCAGGTTTTTTTTTTTTTTTTATTTTTTTATTTTTATCATTTTTTTTTTTCTCCCGCTGCGTGATATTAAAAAAATAATCCGCCCACGATGATCCGGCTGACAGAAGAGAGGATTCACTAGCCCTATGTTGCACTTGCGCACATTCGAGTGACGTCTCCCCAATTGATTTTACTAAAGCACTTTTTTTTTTTTTTTTTTTTTTTTTTTTTTTTTTTTTTTTTTTTTTTTCACACTGTCTGTTGCAGTATATTCATGTATTACACTATATTACGATAATTTATTGATCGATCAATTTTTTAGTATATTTTTTGAAAATAATTTTAAGGGAATATTTTTGTTGGTCAAATGAGTTTTAGGAAATTTTTATTTTGTTAGTTGAAAAATTTTTTTATTTTGTGATTGTTTTTATGCATATGTTGATGAAGAGCTTGCGAAGTTTTATTCGAAAATATTATTTAAAGTTTGAGTTAATGAGGCCTGAAATAAAAGATTCAAAATTTTACTAATTTTTTTTTTTTCGTTTTAAAGATCCAAAATTTTACTCGGTCTTGATAATTTTATCTTAGAAAATTAAGAAAGTCATTACGAATAAGATATAATTTGACTACTTGAAATCGGTTAGTTAAATTTTGAGTAATTATAATGAATTTTGAGAAAAAAAAATTTGATAATTTTCAAATTAGGAAAATTTTTCGTATTTATTCATTATATTTTGTCATTATAAAAACGACCAAATTCATTGTTCAAATGACATTTAACATACTCCAAATAACCATTCCCATCATTTTGTTAATTAAAAAAAAAAAAAAAAAAAAAAAAAAAAAAAAATCCATTATTTTCAAATTAAATTATCTCATTGGTATTGCTTTCATTTGTAAAATAATGAGATAGACTAGAATGAGTATGATAGAAATTAAAAATAAATTTCATTCTAAAAATACTTCATGATACATTTGAATTAAATAAATTTATTTTGAGGGAGAAATCATCAAACAGTTCAGTTGCCATTTTGTCTGTTCCAGTTATTTTTTTTTGTCCGACATGAAATGCCAGAAATGACTATTTGCACTTGTTAAATATAATAAACCTCAATGGCAAAGCTCCCCTCGAGCGTTATAATGTTCACAATACCGGTGAAATATCGTCGAATCATACAAACCAAAATCCACTATATCTATATACAAATCAACATGGGGATTTAGCGCTTATTTGCTTCGAGCTACGATCAATAATTCACCTCTAAAAGTACACCTATACCCACCTGTAAATAGAGATATATATAAAAATAGACTTGAGATACTCAACTTTTTTTTTGTGGTCCTTGTCATTGTTTTTCACTCAAAGACGTTCATTATAATTTTATACAATGTATAGAGTACGCCCCGGGCAAAATGACAAAGAGAATGTGGATAGATTACTTTTTGTTGACCTAAAAAGAAAGAAAAAAGAGAAAAAAATAAATAATATCTGGTTATGAGCTGCAGTTTACGTGTGACTAAAAATATTGCCAGTAGTAACACCTAGAAAAAGTCAGACACACACGGAAATTCATTGTTTGGTGGAAAACAAAGAATCGACCGTTGACTGGACGATTATTCGTCGTTTAGCGGCTTCCGAGAAAGACAAGCGGCAAACCGGAGGGGATAAAAAAAATAGTAAACAAAAAAAAATATAAAAAAAAATTAAAAAACAAAGAATATGTATAGAAAAATACAGCCAGTTTCACGCAGGAATTAAAACAAAAGGCGTGAGTTGGAAAATGAAAAAAAAAAAACAATGTAGAGTAAGGTTGGAATCAAATAAAACTTATGGAAAAATTGTTTAATATATTTGTTCGAAAATTAAAAAAAAAATTAAATTTTAAAAATTTAATTTTTCATCAATATAAAATGATAAAAAAAATTATTTTCATTTATATCTCAATTATTATTTATTTTGGCATTAAAAAAAATATTAAATATGAAATTTAATTTATAAAATTAAATATTTCATCGTTACAAAATAATAAATAATTTATTTTTATTCATATCCCATTTATTTATTATTATTTCATTGAATAATATTTTTTTCTCGACTATAAAACGACAATTTGTATCTAAAGAATTTTTTTATTCAATGGTGGGTGTATACACACAAGACATATTGTCATGAGAGCTATGAGGAATAATTTTGTGGGGAAAAAAAAAAAAACATTTTTCTTCAGTAAAAAAAGGGACCTCAAGCTCCATTCTTTCTCTCGGTCCATAACCCCTACGACGAGCAAGACTAACAGCGTTGAGGCTCGTGGCAATTTTTTACCTGTGAGAATGTCGACGGGCGAGAGACACTCATTCACACCCTAGGTTGTGCTGCGGTGGCCAGAGAACAAGTCGAGGATGGGAAAATAAAAGAATGAGGACGAAAAAAAAAAAATAAAGAAAAAAAAACAAAACGAAAATTATTGCTAGTGCACTCAACCCCTGAGTTTACCTCACCGGACATGGGCGTTTTTGGTTAACCGTAAAAGATCGACGTGACGAAAGTCGAGAAAATTTATGAGAGCACAATCTTTTTCATGCATTATATTATTTTTACCACAGTCGTATAATTTTTTTTCGTGTTTTTTTTTTTAAGCATATTTCTTTCTTCAATTCTTTTTTTTTTTTTTTATAAATGAAAATTCCATTTGGCTTACATTGTGATGAGGAATGATAAAATTTCTTCAGTATAATTGAGCGGAATATTTTTCTAAACTGCCAACGTTTGTGATGCACTTCATTGGAAATGAAGAACTTGAAAAGATTTAATTTAAAGAACGCGTTTTGAAAAAAGGATCTGTGATATTGGTTTCATTTGCATATCAAGTGGGCGGTTTATTTCACTTTTGCAACGGCTGTCGGTAGGAAATTGGGTGTGACACAAAGGAATATGAAAAAAAAAACAAGAAAAATATTGGGGTGGAGTTATAATTTAGACAATAAAGATCATTTTCTTCTACCCTTGAGGATGCAAATTGTAATTGTTATATTATGATATTATCTGGCTTGTCAATGTCATTTATAATTATAAAATATTGTGAATTTTTTTTGGATTTACGCGTGTATATACACAATGATTGACATGCGAATAAAAATATAAAATATACGTGGGAAATATGCATGAAACATTATTGACGTGATGAATAAAGCTACGATTTATTTTCTCTATCGTGTATTTTCATACAATTCTCAATTTTGATATGAAAAATGTGAAAGTAAATTCGATAAAGTTATATTTTATAAGTATTCAAAATTGTTGAAAAAACGAGGACATATTGACTTACATGATTTGTGAAAAATGTCAGCAATAAATTTATGAATAATATTAATTTATTTTATTTCATTTTTTTTTCATTTATTTTATTTTATTATATCGATTAATTAAATTATATTATTATTCGTTTATATATTTATAATGCTATATTGAATTAAATTTAATTCAATTTAATACTGGAAAATTAAATATAAATGAAAAAATAAAAAAAAAATTTTATTTAATAATAAAAAAAATAGGATAAATAAATAAATTAAATAATAAATTTATTGAATGGATTAGTTAATGATATAAAAAATTATAAATGAATTAATTGTATAAAAAAAAAAATTAATTAATTAAATAGAAAATAAACAAATAATAATGCTGTGGTGAAAAAAAATAGATAATATGATTGAATTTACAAATGTCACAAAGTTGTCAAAAAGGGGTTATCTGAAAAAAAAAAATCCAAGTTCATTATAATCTATAAGAATGTAGTTATCGTTATACGTAACCGATTTTTTTTATATCGATTTTTTTCAAAATGGCGACCGATTGAAAATTTTTTCATTTTTCAACAATTTTTTTTTTTTTAAAATTAATCGCCATTTTGAAAAAAATCAATATAAAAAAAATCGGTTACGTATAATGATAACTACATTCTTATAGATTATAATAAATTTGGATTTTTTTTTTTTAGATAATCCGTTTTTGAGAAATCGATGCGACCATGGAGGGAAGAATTTTTTTTCAAGCTCCACAGCAAAGCTCATATCTTCAAGACTATTCAATATTTCTCAATAAAAATGTATGTCGATATTGTTGAATGAATGCGTAATAAAATAAAAAAAAACGATCTTGATATTCCTATATTTTCTTGGTCAAAAAAATTCCCAAAAATCGCTCATTGTTTTCGGCCAAAAACATGAAAATTTATTCTCACTGAAATTTCATCTAAACATTAAATAAAGAATTGTAAATTCACATTTTTATCATGACGAAATTGACGTGAAATCACAAAGCTGAATCGAAATATTTTTTTCTAATTTTCAATATAAATTATATCTACCATAAAAAAAAAAAAAAATAAATTTCTTATTTCAGAATAATGAACATAATTTTTCACAACTATTTCTTAATTACTCAAAGTAACTATATTTTCATAGTAATCTTTCATAGTAATATTAATATCAATCCCAAAATTAGTAAAATAATAAATAAAAATTATTAATAAAAGATAATTTAATATAAAATAAATTATCAATATAAATTTAACTTTTTTTAATTTAAAAAAAAAAAAAAAGTTAATTTAAAATTAACTTACTGGACATCTTTGTAGCAATAAAAAATATTTTATCAATAACTTTTAAATAATATCTCAACATAGTAATTTTAATTAATCTTTTATATAACACATTAAAGTATTTTTCTTTTAAAAATTCACGAGAATTTATTTTTCCTTAAATTAATTCATTTATTTTTTTCTTTCACTACTCTTTCAATTAGCTCGATAACAATTATCCATTAATTTCACTCCTACTTTTAAAATCAATCTCCACATTCAAAACACACAGTTATATAAACTTAGTAAAATCCCAAATGATTGAATAAAAAAAAATGTCGAAGAAACAAATAATCACACGACAAAATCGAGCTATTAAATTCAAAAGAAATACAAATGCTTTGTCATTATCAAATGAAAAAAAAAAAATAGAAATACACAGTGCGTCAATTGTAATCCAAACGATAAAGGAACAAAATCAAATGAATATACTTATAAAAAAGAAGATAAAATAAAAAAAATTACTTTGTGCAAAATCGTAATCACAGATAAATCTATCTGAAAAGCCAAATACTATTACAGTAAAGTTAGAAAAAAAAAAAAGAATAAATCCAACTTGATGGAAACGAGTGACATCACGATCCTTTTTGGCCAGATATTCAAGAGGGCTCCTCGTACGAAAATTCCCATGAGACTCTAGTCAATGTAATCGAATTGGAACATTGGAGTGGCACAATCAAAGACGGTCCAAGACAGAGGAGATATAACATTTATATCTGTGGAGTGGCACAATCAAAGACGGTCCAAGACAGAGGAGATATAACATTTATATCTGTAGAGCAAATGAATGAAATAAAAAAAAAAGAAAAAATATCAATAAAAAAAGAAAAATAAAAAAAATCGAATATTTGATGTAGTTCTTCTGGATTCAGTAAAGGAAAAATAAAAAAAAAGGTATTTTATCTTTAGTTTCGTGCTTGTCATGATGAAGTAATGGTCAATTGGTCGTAATCGTACATACAGTTTATCCAAACATACAAGCACAAACAGGTCTGAACATGTTTTTTTTTTTATTTTTATTCATGACACGAATTTTTATTATCATCCAATAAATAAATTATTCATTTTGCTCAATATCAATCGTCTTCAGAAATTTTTTTTATATTATTTAGATGTATTTCTTACAATCTTTCTTTTTTTTTTTTTATGTTTTATTTTATTTCTTTTTTATTTTTATTTTTTGTCTATTGGAGGAGAAAGTTCATGTCCATTTCCGGGGAACAATGGACGTCGAAGACATTCAATTTTTCATCGAGTCACCAAACTATATTACCGAGCACATGTATATAGATTCTATACATATGTAACAAGTGTATATAGATACATAGTGTATTTATATATGGTTCAAGTCAGCTTAGAATAGCGAGTACATAGCTGCTTCGAACGACCATATATCTGCACTTTTTTTTTTTTTTTTCTGCGTCAATGCAACTCAATCTATATACCACTAGCCACATTGCCAACTTCAAACCTGTTTTCTTCTTTCTATGTACGATTTTTCGTTGTTACTTTTTGTATTTTTTTTTTTTTTTTTCAATCACGTTTTTATTTGTTTGCGATTTTTTTTTTGTTTTGATAAAAATATATGGATGATTGGGTCAATATTGTAATATCTTGTTGAAGGGGAAGATGATTTATCTCTGAATAATTTCACGGAATTTTTGTGTTTGAAAATTGTGGTTTAAATATTTTTGCATGGAAATTTTCGATTTGATAAAATTTGGATGAGAAAAAAATTTAAATGAAGATTTGTGAATTTTGTGAATTATGAGATGAAATTTTGTAGATATTGATAAATAGTTAAAGTTTGATATTTTTTGCTTTAAAAATTTTACATTTGTTAAAATCTGGATGAGGAAAAAATTTTAATTAAAATTTATAAATTTGCTAAATTTTAGAATACAATTTTTTATGTGTTGATAAATTGTAAAAGTTTAATATTTTTTGGTTAATAAAATAATGAAAATATTTTATCAAGCCAATATTTTATATTCATGATAAAAAACATAACAAATTGTTTCAAAGTATCAAATATTAATTTAATTTATTTAATTTATTAATTTAATTTAAACAAAATAATGAAATTATTTTATCAAACCAATATTTTATAATTATAATAAAAAACATAACAAATTGTTTTAAAGTATCAAATATAAATTTATTTTATTAAACTTATTAATTTAATTTAAACAAAATAATGAAAATATTTTATCAAACCAATATTTTATATTTATAATAAAAAAGATAACAAATTGTTTTGAAGTATAAAATTTCAATTTCATATATATTCTAAATTATATTTATATCCCAAATTTATTAAGACAATAAATTTTCATTAAATAAAATCCATAATATTAATTCAATATTTAAATAAATTAATTCAATGATAAATAATTTCTTCAGAGTATTAAAAAACTTTTTTTTTATAAATAGTTAAATAAAGTTTGTGAATAACATATTTTATTGATCGAATATTATTTTTTATATTTATAATACTGTTTGCCTTACTGACAGAGCTTTTGAAAGTTTTTGTTAGTGCAACAGTGAAACTAAATAGCGAGAAAATATTAAAAATAGAATG
Source organism: Microctonus brassicae (assembly GCA_918226075.1). NCBI lineage: Eukaryota > Metazoa > Arthropoda > Insecta > Hymenoptera > Braconidae > Microctonus > Microctonus brassicae. Next base: position 7,406,527 of record OW445482.1, on the reverse strand, counting down.
ACAGGATAAAAGGAAGAGTTGAGAAAAGGAGTTTAATACTCGTCGAGACTTTTCATGATCAAAGTCCGTCGTCTAAAAGCATTCGGGTGTTGTCGAGCTCTATATAATGTAGTAAAACCACTAATGCAATTTACTAATTCACTTTATTGCACTGTATAGACACGTCCCAACATGTTTTCAACCACGACATGATCATTCATTTTTTATTATCAATATTTAATTATTCAATTCGAATAAATGCACATTTGTATTTTCCATTTTGACTTCAAACAATTTTTATCTTTAATTTTTTCTATTTTATAATATTTATGAAATATTATTTGTCTTGGTTCATGACACATTGACTGTCTTTTGAGAGTATTTTAAACCCGGTGTCAAATTTGAACGCTCAAATGGATTTGGCTAGAAATAAAAAGGAAAAAAATAATAAATAAATAAATAAATAAACTGAAGTACAAAGTGCTGATCTGCTTGGGCGATTCTTAAACGAGTAAAAGGAGTGTAAAGTTGAGATAAGTAAAGAAGATAACAAAAGATGAAAAAAAATATTACAAAAAAATTTACGATAAAAAAAAAATGTTTAAATGTCGATACAAAGAATTTATTTCTTTTTCAACACAGAGCAATTGCTTTTTTTTCAGTTACTCACTCTGGATATAAATTTAATCTCTTTCGGTTTTTTTTATAATTCACTAATAAATTTCACTTTCATATAATTTCGTTTTTTTTTTTTTTTTTTTAATGAATTTTAATTAAATTATAATATGCTTTCTCTTTCGTTATTTCAGGTAAGGATCAAAATTTCGCCAGTAATATCGCGGGTGAGTTGAACTTCTAACAATTATTTTCTAACCCTTTAAAGTATATACCAAGTGGTTAAAAAGTTTTATAGTATTAGCTAATATTATTGGGGAAATTAAATTTTAAATATTTTATTTTGGCACGGAAAAAAAATTATTTGTATTGATAATTAAATTATTTTATACAACAGGATTAAATTCGAAGATTTAAATAAAAAAAAAAAAAAAAAATAAAGCGCAGCCTCAACATTATAAATAAAAAGAAAAAAATAATGAATTATAAATTTTAATTGTAGAATTTTTTTTTTTTAACGATCAAAAAAATTTCTAAAATTCAGATTTTTTTTTTTCACTTCATTAATTTTAATAATTTTTTTTTGATACTTTCAAAATACCTGGTATATATATTTTGCATGGTGTAGTAGACTAAGCTGTACCTACTAATAAAAAGCAGGAAAAAAAAATATTAATTTAATTATTTAATTTATGTCAATATTTAAAGTGATTTTTTACCTCATTTTTCGATTGTATTTTTTACTTGCGAAATTTTTATTTAAGAACGTATTCAAATAGCATTTTCTAACACAGATAATGTAATTTATTTATACATAACAACGTTGATTATTATAACAAAAAAGAAAATGAAAAATTGCATTTGAATATTTAAGAAAATTAATAATGAATACTATTTATTTCTCTTTATTTTTCTTTGATACATTTCACTGAATTTTTTATTGCACAGCTAATTTATTAATTTTTATATAAATTATCGTTTGATTGTTTATTAGCTATGCACAATGTGTGAAACTGAAAAATTATTTCGAAGTTAAATCCATTTATTTTATTTCTTTAATCATTCTGGCTTTTCCATTTTCACTTCCATATCTACTTTGGTGAAATATAAATGAGATATAAAAAAAACAAAGCAGTAACAGAAGAAAAAAAATTGAAACGAAATGAACACCACTCGTGCATTTGTGAGTACATACAAATACGAACATACAGTATAATTTTTTTATTTTTTCCTTTTCCTATTTTTTTGTTTTTTTTTTTTATTTTTCCCCCTTAAACAATGCATTTAAATTATTTATAATGAGATTGCATTTTCAATCTACATTTCTGAATATGACGCTTTTGCTTTTTTATTTATTTACTTTTTTCTTTTTTCTTTTATATCTCTCTAGTGATATTAAAAGATTTTTCGGTATCTGCAGTAGTGATTGGTTGTATGAAAATTTATTCGTGTGTTTGATGTTGAAATAGTTTTATGAACAAGATTTTTTTTCTCCTTTACATATTTCCTCCACGAAATTTATCCATTGCATTAAATTGAAAACCGCCTGAATGACATTGAGAAAAAAAATTTTAAACTCCAACTTCACCATGAAAAACTGAATAAATTTCATATATAAATTATATTAATATTTTATTTATTTATTTTATTTTCTTTTTTCTTATGCAGATTCAGATGTAACTGTATAAATTTTATTTTATTTCAAATTACTCGCTTGTCTCGTTCTCTTTCAGATTTAATATGATATCTTTTAAAAGCTTAATTGAAATGCAAAATCAATTAGTTGGACTATGTATGTGGGCAACCATAGACGTGCCATATCAACCAAACTGACAATCAGAAAAATATAGTCGAGAGTATTTTCCTCTTGTGAATGCACTATCAAGAGAATTTCTAATGGTTCTATTTCATCCAACATTATTATCATTATTATAATTAATACTCTTGTTATAATTATTATTAATAATATTATTATTGCACTGCATGAAATAATGAATGAATTTTGAGAGCTTTATGCTATTGAAATTATTCAATTAAACAAAAGTATTAAATTTATTCAATGTTTGATTGAATTAATATTTTATTTCAGTTCATTTTTTTGATTTCAAGCTGAGAAAATTTTAATAATACGATGAATGATTTTAATATAAATATTGAAACAGATAAATTATTTTTTGTATGATAAAATAAATTATGTATATAAATTATCGATTTACATTCATTGTTTAATTGTTTGATTAATTTATATTATAATATATATATAATTTTGAATTTTTTATCGTAATTCATTCACAAATAAATAAAATATTCATACAATAAAATGATGAATTGATTGAAATAATTTTCTTGTTTATTAATTTTTTTTATTTTTTAATTTATTCGAATATTTTTTGTTTATCAACATTATTATATTCATTATTGTATAAATATAATAAATATTGAATATTCTCACTAATCCTCAGCGTGGAAATACATTTATTAATACACGTTAAATATTTATTTGAAATGATATTCAATATTTTATTTATTTTTCTTTTACTCAAGGGAAAAAAGCTCTTATTAGAATAGTAAAATTTAATTTACATTAATGAAAGTATACTTTGTGTAATCTAAATGAATTCAATCCATCAGTGACAATTTAATCACAATGGATAAAATAATACAACGTACATTTTCGAGTTTTGGAAAAAGGATATGGAATACTGTGAAAATAGTCATGCTAAAGCACAAGTAAAATTATTCAAGCTCGAGTGTGAGTCACGCTTGCACCACATACCATAAACACACTGGTGTATTCAATTTATAACAAGTTTTATCTTGTTTTCATTGGATGTTATCACACTGAACGCTTTTATCAAGTGATTTGCTTTTAATTAACAAATCGTTATTTTTTTTTTTTTTATTTCATTGTTAATAAAAGTTTGATATTTTATTCGTATACTTTGATTATTTTTGCAATATATCAAGCTGAAAATTGTCAATTATTTATTGTTCAAAGAATTTATATTTTAATTTAAATTCAAAATTTATTTCTATATTATGAAAAAATATTGAACTAAATTTAAAAACATTAAAATTAACCCTATTCCATGTTTAAACATTCAGAACTCTTGTTTCAGTATTTACTTGATCATTCAATGATATATTATAGCGGTCTCGTATTCATATTTATTAATAAATAAATAATATAAAATAATAATAATAATTTATGAAAGTTCAATAGCACAAAAAAATAAAGTCTTGAATCAAGTTGTTATTCAGACTTGATACAAATAGTCTTGAAACAAGTCTGAAATATGCTTGACTCAAGATATTACACATGTCTTGAGTTAAATCAGTCGTAAAAAGGAGTAAGTCGAAAATAAACTTGATTCAAGTCATTTTTGGTGCTAGTTTAAGTCGTTTTTTTAGTCTTGATTCAAGTAGTTTTTAATCTTGATTCAAGTCATGTTTGGTGCTAATTTAAGTCGTTTTTTTAGTCTTGATTCAAGTCATCTTTGGTCCTAATTTAAGTCGTTCTTTTAGTTTTGATTCAAGTCGTTTTTAGTCTTGATCCAAAACTTCCAAAATCTTGATTGAAGATGTTTTCAAGCGTGATTAAATTTTTTTTTAATTTTCAATGGGAATTTGCCGAAATAATATTTACTCACTATTTTCTGAGAATGAAAATAAAAAGCAAAAAATAGATAATTCCAAAAATGAGTATGAGCTATTTTTTTGTGATATTCATTACATAAATTGAATAACAACATAAAAACGATGCAAAACAATAATTTTATACTTTTTTGTATTGACTGTACGTTAGGGTGTGCCATTTTTGGGCGAATTTTTATTCGTTTAATTAATTTATCAATTAAACAATAAAAATGGGATTCAATTTAATTTTAATATTCATTTGACGCATTGTCCGAATGATTAATTTTACAACGAGAAAATTCCAAATTTAAACAAAGACATTTTCAGACTTGAGTTAAGTCATATTCAGACTCTTGGATCAAAATATTTGTAGACTTGAATCAAGTTTTTTTTTTTATGTTGGAGAATCATGAAAGAAATCGCAAACAAATGGGGTAAAAATAAAGAAACTAAGCATCTATTATTGGTTTCATTCTTCTTTTCTTGTTGTGATTGTAATAAAAAAAGAAGAAAAAAATCTACTTGACTTGAAAAGAAATTGCGATAAGAGATAAAAAAATCGTAGAGCATCTTTGGGCGTCACTATCTTGGAGACCATTTTTCCTAATCCGGTTTCCTAGCACAGCCACATCGGGGCTTGCTGTTAATTTTCCAGTAAATAAACGTCGATGTCGCGGGTGTACACGCGCGAATGCACAGCATTATATAGTAGGTACACTATACATCGTGACACCACCATCTGAGAATCGATAGTCCATTATACTGACTTAAGTTGCACGATTTATATGTACACTCTATCTTACCCCTGTCTGTTGTTCTTCTTTCGATAATGTTACGTTATGAATTCGTAAGTATATAATGCAGAGATACTTTTAACCAGCAATATTATCAGCTGACAATAGAGTTACGTGAACCAATTTTCTATCAATTATTTTCATAACATTATCTCATACATTTTCTTGTAATTATAATTTATATTTTCAAATAAAAAAAATTTTTTTTTCTTCATTTAAGAAAATTAACTAAAATCATCGTAATTACAATCCAATTTTTTTATTAATTCATGAGAGAATAAAAGGAAATTAATATTTATATTTTGAAAGAATAAAATTGGTAGATGAATTAAATTTATTAAATTGCATTGAATATTTATTTATAGTTAATGCATTTTTATTCTTGTTATGATCAGAGATTTCTTGTCACATAAAACTGTGGTGGAGTTAATTTATCATTATTGATTAATATAAAATTGTTTTTATTGTATTCATACCAAAATATGCATGAATAATGAACCCATTAAATAAAATGAATGAATGAATAGTTATTTACATAATTGAAATTCAATATTAAAAATACATTACGGGAAATTAAGTTGACTTTAAAAAAAAATTCAATAATGCTAATCGTATAGTATATTCAGATTAATAATAAAATCCACTATAGTACCGTTAAATAAAAATGAAAATATGGATATTATTAATTATTATAATAATATTCCATCAGTACTTAGATCAGAAAAATGATTAATTTTTTTTTCTCTACAATTGAAATCTAAAAACAGATAAATAAATTAATCCACGAAACAGATCACACTATTGTCTGACACAACAAGCCTCTTACAACTTTTTCCACTTCCCAACATTGCCCTGTAACTTTTTGAAGCATGAAAAAAAAAAAATAAATTAATGCAATCCAATTTATATTTAAAAACAGAAAGAACAGAACAAATAAAAAAAAAATAAAAAACTACGATAAAGAATGAATAAAAATATAATGATTTATAGATTGAACTAGAAAATAATGCCCATGGGAAAAGGATTTTTTCTTCATCCCAATCTACGTAGGGATAAAGATTCTAGCATATCCATTTTCACATAGCTCCCAAGAGCCATCGAGATATTGAATAAATAAAAAAGAAAGAAACGAAGTGAACGATGGAAGTCGGCTAACAAGCAACGAGCGCGGGTTGCGATTCTCTCTTTTGGTGCAAAGCTCTTGCCGTTGGGAATTTTATCGTAGAACTTTAACGGACTCAAAGACCGCGGGCGTTCCACGTCAGTGGATTGAAGATAGCGCAGGGTGGTAGCGTGTTAGAAAGGATATCGTGTACGTTCTTGGTCAGACCGCAGGGAAAATACAATTGCACATCTTTATATTGTGTATGTATACATGTATACAATTATTGAAATAGATAAAGCAGTGTTGTAATTATATATAAGCGGATAATAATGTATGCAACAGATCAATGTGACAAAATTTATTTGTCCGTCATTTTATTTTGTATTTTTATTCAAATTTATTCTCTTTATTTTATTTTGAAAGTTGAGGATCAGCATTTAGAGCTTTTAATATTGAAGTTCAGTGTGTTTGTTGATGTATTGAGAGTTTAAATTTTGTTATGGTAAAGCTTTTCGAATGTAGGGTATTAGATATAATCGAGAAAAAAATATTCCAATATTTTTACTGCGCTAAATAATAAAAATGCGATTATTCAATTCCAAAATACAGATATTTATGTGGGAAACATTTTTTTATAAAAATCTCCTTACAGATTGTTAATAAAAATTGCTACAGCTTCCGATATAATCTGTAAAAAAAATTTCCTATTGACTGGTTAGATTATTATTCACTTTTCTATTTTTGTTTTCTTTTGGGAGGAAAAATTCAACGGTGTTTTTTTTATTAATGGATATTTTTCTTGCGGAAAGTCTGGAATATTTTGGTCGGATCATTTTTTTTTTCACAGATATGCTGCGAGTATTGATGTAAAAATAAAAATTATTCATTCCAATTTCACTGCACTGAAGTAAAAAAAAATTGTGAACTGTAAATTATTATTGGCAGTATCAAATAATTATTAATTAATTAAAACAAATAATTAGTTCAATGTGGACATAAAACTCAATTGCATCTACTAATTTTTTTAATGCAGTGAATATTTTTCACGTTCGTTGAATTTAAATTAATAATCAATTATGCTGAATAATAATATTGATAATTCATTTCAGTTTAATGTTATTATTTTTCTTCAGTTTGTTTTTTATTATACAATATCGCGGACATGTTGGTCATATAAAACTATAAACTTTGTTAACTTTGTTTACTATCAGACGTCTTTCACTCAATCGTTTATTTATAAACAATCATTTTAAGTTTACAGCTCAATAATACTTTATTATTTGTATATCAACCAAGAAAGATATTTTAATTATTCAAAATAGTTTAATAAAGAGTTGCTGTCGTTTATAATATTTAAACATGTAAAGAATGGATATGAATTTATATTGCTCATGATATTTATGAGTTGAGTTTATTGATCACTATAAATAAAACTGCAAGTGTATAAAACATTTTCTAAATTTTACTTTTACATGATATTTTTTACTGTGTAACAATTTCAATTGCTTCATTTAAATTTATTTAATCAATAACAATTATTATTTATTTTGACATGAAAAATAAATTCATATCGTTGATATTTTACTACTTAAACAATTTATTTTTTAAAACAATTTTAATAATTATAAATTTACTTAATTAATCAGCTCGTTCAAACTATATTATTCATTTATATTGAACCATTTTTACTTTTATTAATTCATATATAAATTTTTTAAATGGATTCACAAAATGAGGCAAAATATTTGATGAGAGCAAAAAATATTGTTTTGATTTAAACTAATTTTTGAATAAAAATTCTATTAAAAAAAATTTCGACACAAATTTTCAGTTGACTTTTAAACAAAATTTTTAACTTTGTAACAATATTAATTGTTTTATTAAAATTCAATTAATCAATAACAATTATTATTTATTTTGACACCAAAAATAAATTCATATCGTCGATTTTTCATTCCTCAAACAATTTTTTTTTTTTAATACAATTTTAAAAATTATAAATTCACCTAAATAATCAGCTCGTTAAAACTGAATTATTTATTTATATTAAATAATATTTACTTACATCAATATAAATACGAATTTCTCAAATGAATTTGCAAAATGAGATGAAATAAATATTTATTAAAAGCAAAAAATATTTTCTTGATTCAAAATAAATTCCGACTAAAAATTATGTAAAAAAATTTTTAAATATAAATTTTTTTACTCTGTGTATATATAATATTTTTAGTCAAATGAAAAATGATGATTTCTCTTTGACTCACGATTCTGTAATCTTCAAACCCTTTGCTTCATATATTCGTGGTGAAACTAGTACAAGAGATAACTACCATGATAATAATTTATATAACTTCAATACGGGCTTATTTCTCTTTGAATTACATGATATCTTTTTTACACAAATAAGTCTAGATTGTGGAATGTGGGCTTCAGCTTTGTTACTGAGTGTAATATTATGATCAAAGTCATGACAATGGTAATTAAGTGTGTTATTAAAATTTAAATAATTCACAATATCATTTTTTATTTTCACATTGAAATAAAAAAATATTTTTTTATTACAAATATTATTCATATTTTGATGACAATTTTTTACAGCAGAAATTTAATAAAAATTATTATTAATTCCAGAGCAATAATTGCACTGTGCAAAATATGATAATAAACTTGAAAAATTTTTATTATTAAAATTCAAATTATAAAATTGAATAAATAATTTATTTTCATTAATTCGAGGCTGAATAAATTAAATAAATAAATTGAAGATCTTTTTGTATATCGAGTTAATTATTTACAATCAATTCTAATAAGTTATTTATTTATATAAATATTTATTGCATCACAAAAAAATTTTTTAACTCAATTTTTAATTTGTATTTGTTTATTTTTAATTTATTTAGTCTAAAATCAATGAAAAATTTATTCAATTCATTTATTATTTAATTCATTGCATACTTTCGATTAGTTTCAATAATTTAACATGATATTTTAAATTCAATTATTTATTAACTTTGTAAATAAATATGAATAAAAAATTTGAAATGATCAAATTTTTATTTTTTATTTTTATCTTTACTTTATTTTAATTTTCATTCAAAAAAAATTTTTTTTTCATGGAAATAATAATACTATATACAATTTTTACTTGTTCGAATGCGTTTAGATATAAATACATAAATTTTTTCCGCTCTTGAATTACCATCAAAATGCAATAATATTTTACATGTCCAATTTTTCTACTATTTTTGTTTTTTTCTTTCGATAAAAATAAATAAATCATACGAGGTCACTCGTTGACTTTTGCGGCGATGTAAAATCTGCATGGAAATGATTCGCGGACGACGACCGAACAATTTACGAGTTAGATCGATAGGGCACAACTCTCTTCCTCTCCCTCACTATATTTTTCCCTCTTTTCCCCTACTGAAGGTCGACATTTGAGTGCAAAACCACTATACCATAAGGCTATAATAACACGATGAAAATCATGAATTTGTGGGTGAGAAATTTGGTCACGCGACATCGAAATGGAATTTGAATAAATTTTATTTCATAAATATATTTTAAATAATTTCATATTAAATTCAGCATAAATTTTTATTTGTTTTCGTCAACACAAATTTTCGTGTTAAATAAAAATCGTTAACGTATAAATATTTTATTCAATAAATTAATTCTATCATTTACAATTTATTTTCATGTTAAATAAATTTATCGTCTCTTTTATTTATAGCTTTTTTTTTTCATTCAAATACATATATAGGGAAAGAGTGGTATGAAGAAGATAGTTTTGAATAAAGGAATTAATAATATATAAGAAAATAAATAATTAAAAAAATTTGTATAATAAATGATTGTTCATTCATTTATGTACGTGATGTTATAAAACATTTTTCAAAATTATCGGTATTTTTGGACTTCTTACCATTTATAAAAATAATTAAATTCGGCTCTTTCATAACACATAGGCATTGAAAAAGCCACCGAATGTTTTGAAAGAGCCAAGTTCTTATTACAGTACTGAAATTTTAGATTAACAAAGATATTATTTACTAATAATGTTAAGATATTATTTTATATCTTATATAATTATAAAACATTTTATATAACGCAAACTCTGGATAAAATATTCACTTGAATCTGCGAAATTCTCATGAAATTAGCCGTTTGAGATCAATCATTGCAATCTGACTAGATACGATCTTTTTAAGAACTCATATAATTTTATTTGATGTATCTGAGTCTGTATCATTATTCATTTTAGATTTCTTAGTAAGAGCTTTTTTGAGGGACCATATAAAGCTAGCTATTTCATCACACTGCAGCCCGGCTCTTTCAAAACATATTCTCCCAAGAAACATAACCCCGAAAATTAGTATGAAATTAAAGATTTGCCTGCAAAATATATATGGTATTATAAGGCCTAATATATCTATAAAATTATTGTATAATCATATTACTATTAGTTTTGTCCGTATAGACGTCAAAAAACAAATAAAATGAACTTAAAAACTTACTTTTTGACGACGAAATCTTCAATATGTCGTATCGACACCGTTTATTTTTGATAAACTGTAAAATGTTTGTGGGCGACATTTGGCTAATGTTACTTTCTCAAAATAATAATACATCCATGATTCGTTCGAAAAAAATACCACGTAAATGATAATGGTTCTTTCGAAACTTGGCTTTTTCATATTACACTCTTTTCCTATTTATATTTTTTTTCTCTTCTTAGTTTTCTCTTACTGTTCTTATTTCAACGATTGCTACTGGCATAATACTCATCTGAATGATTTACCTTTCGTCTTACCTCACGAAATCCAAGTCCAAGAAAATCCAGTTTTCAATTTTGTCCAAACGCCCAAGCACACGCTCGTGCTCCTATTTTGCACAGTGAATTTCAAGTAGTTCCGCGAATTCACATTGGTTATTCGGATGTATAGGTAAATATACATATATGTGGATTGGTATCTATCTATCTATCTGTCTACCTATCTATATTTGTACATATATTCGTGTACGAAGGATGACGCATTGCTTGGCAAAGCCCACCGGACGTTTGTGCCCCAGCCGTTGTCCCCGTTTTGTGCATCGAACTTGTGAATTTAATTTGCATGGAACAAGCATCTATCTATCGAAGTTGTCGCTCTGACTCATTTTATAAAGTTGACGAAAGCACGCTTTGACATGTGTGTACATCTGTGAACTTTGAAGCACAATAATAGACAATTCGAAAGAAGAAAAAAATTAATAATGATGATTAATAAATTTTTGGTGAATTATTTTATATAATAAATATGCTAAATATATTTTTTATATTTTCATATTGAAGGAAATAAAACATAAAAATAACATTTGAAACTTGTGAATAAATGACATCAATTTTAAATTATTAATTATTATTTAATATAAATATTTTGTTCTAAATTAATAAATTTTTTCAATTAATTTTTTTTTTTTCGAGTTTATTATGAATTTATGATTATTTATATTCTTATCAAAAATAAGTTACTTGAGATTAGAATTATTCACAGCAATTTCAATTTATAAATTAATTTTTTTTTATTTATTGTGAAAATTTAACTCGATGAAATTTTCAATTTTTGTTGTAAATGATAATAAAAAAAATATATTCATAAAGCGAAAGGAATTAAAACACTCTTCAATAATGAATCTGTGAATTTCAAATAAAAAATTTATTTATAAGATTGTAAAATATCATTTGATAAATCCATGAAAAATTTACAATTGGAATTTTAACAGCAAAAATTTATACAAAAATTAAAATACAATTTTTTACTATTCTCAGTAGATAAATAATTTCATTTGTATGTATATATATATATAGTCATGCATACATACATTAGGGTGTGACATTTTTGGCTACTTTTTCCATACAAAAAATGGGCTAATAATTTAATAAAAGTTATAAATAATATTTTTCACAGTGAATAAAATATATAAAAAAATAAATCTGGTACGTGAGTATTTTTTTTTAATTTTACGAAAAGTTTCTCGATTGAAAATAATTTTTAAGACAATAATAAAATGATTAGTATCGATTTAATAACAAAAAAGTCAAAATTTCATACATTTCAAACTTTGGGTTTGAATATCTTCAAAATGGCTGTCTCTATGAAAAAAGTGTAAGAGACCTTTTTTGTAGAGCGTTCTATTCTCTACAAAAACATGCTATGAACTCATTTCTATGATTCGCGAATACCGAGCTATTAAAATCCAAACGAAAAAAAAAATTTTTCTCATGTAATTTAAATGGAAAAACGAAAATTACGAAGAGTCACCTCTAAATATTAAAATTAAGAGCTCCGCTTCAAACACGTTCCTTTCTCCAATGTCCAGTATATTTTCAGCTTGTGTTTTTAATGAAAAAAAAAAAAAGTTGCCTAAAAATAGCACACCCTAATATACATAAATTTTTATTTGTTTTCGACAACACAAATTTTTGTGTTAAATAAAAATAATCCAACGTATAAATATTTTATTCAACAAATTAACTCTATCATTTACAATTTATTTTCATGTTAAATATACATATATTCATATGTAAATATACACATTGCAACTAACACGCAAATATCGTGTTATAAATGCTTGGAATATTCGTATTTCCACCACACACTTGATATAAGATTTCGTATATAACGTCATGTTTATTCATATTTTCATCATCGACATGGTTGTTTGCACTTTCCAATTTATCAAGCGAATATATCGATGAATCATAGAGCCGACACCTCAATCCGCTTGAGAATCGCAAAGCAATTAAATTCTCAATGTCCAACAGAGCCATTCACTCATATTTATTTTTTCGTATTTATTCATAAATTTTTATCTGGTATTTTTGATTGTCTATTTGTCTGTAGATGAATATGACGAGATATTCGATGTAATGAACGAAAAATAATTCATTTTTATTCATGTTCAAATTATTAAGGGAAGCATTTTTCAGAACAAAAGCATTTTATATATGTATATTCTCAATCTACGTTTTATACAATGCAAAATATATTCTCGATTCTACTAATGAACCCACAGTCGTGATAAATTCTTTTTATATCAAACTCGATTTTCACATAAAATAAAAAGGTAGTGAAAATATATATTCCAATGAAACATTTTATTATTCTACGTAAATTATCACGAGAATATTCATATAATAATGTTAAAAATATTTGAAAGAATATTTTTTTTTTTACTCTTGATCTTTTTTGTTTTTCGTCAGTTTAATATATTTTTATTATTATTATAAATTTATTTCTTGATAATATGAAGTGAATTAAGTGAAACTGAATTTCTATCCACTCAGATTATTTATCATTTTATTATATTATGGATTTTTTATAATTTATTTCTCATAAAAAATCATTGAATTAAATTTTTTTATCAAACTTTTAAAAATACCAAATTTTTTCTACAGCACTTTTCAATAATTTTATTTCCAATCACATTCTATGACAACTTCTACTTCTTGTTAATAATTGATTACACATTTATTTATTTACGCTCTTAAAAATGTAATGAAATAAAATTGTTAAACAATAAAATTAAAATTCGTTCATTATATTTTTTATTTTAATTTTTCCAATACAAATCAAAATCAAATTAATATTATTCTATCAAATGAATTATCATATATTTTATTTATTTCTCATGAGAATGAATTTTTTATTTTAGATACAATTAAAAAAATTTTAGTTGACAAAAATTATGATTTGATTAATTGAGTAATTAAACGAAGATTAATTATCAGCGAATATCTATCTATTATTATACATGTATCCCAAGTAATTGTCCGTGTATATATATTGAAAGTTATATTCTTAGTCATAAGATTGATTACTTTATATATGGAAACTGGGCAAAATGGCTTGGACTGCCATTTCATCAAACTATTAATCCAATTATATTAGTATGACTTTAGGGATAAAACTTGGTATTCATCCATGATGAAATCCGTATTTTACCGGCACTAATCCAACAGTCGTTGGAATGATAGAAACTTATCGATAATAACTACGAATAATATTCCATATTATTACAAGTCATGGAAAAAATGAAAGAGAACCATAAAAAAATACTGAGCATAAAAAATCAAAAAAAAAAAAATTCAATTTATGTTTTGAAGTATTTTCAATAAATTTTGATGCTTTGCCAATTGATTTGATAATTTTGAATAATTATTCACTTCAGTAATGAATAATAATTCTGAATTATTATTATCTTTTTTATAAATTTTAATGAATAAATTTATTTTCTGTATTTTTATTTTATATTAATTTTTTTTTTAAGACTTTTGTGTTATTTATATTTATTAATATTTTTTGAATATTGATTGAAATTTGAATTTTAAATATTTATTTAAATTTTGGATTCTCAATTTACATTTTTTGTACAAATTTTTTTATATTAAGGAGGAAGGCCATTGTGAGACCGAAAAAATGAGTGAGTTTCGGGATTTTTTTTGACCGAGAAAATATAGAAATATCAGGATCGTTCATTTTTTATTTTATAACGCGTTCATCCAACAATAGTTACAAAAATTTTTATCAAAAAATATTGAACAGTTTTAAAGATATGTGAGTTGTTGTAGAGCTTAAAAAAAAATTCTCCCCTCCATGGTCGCATCGATTTCTCAAAAACGGATTATTTGAAAAAAAAAAAATCCGAGTTTATTATAATCTATATGAATGTAGTCATCCTTGTACTTAGCCGATTTTTTTTATATTGATTTTTCACAAAATGGCGACCGATTGAAAACAAAAAAAAAATGGTCGAAAAATGAAAAAATTTTCAATCGGTCGCCATTTTGAGAAAAATCAATATACAAAAAATCGGCTACGTACAACGATAACTACATTGATATAGATTATAATAAACTTGGATTTTTTTTTTTCAGAAAACTCGTTTTCGAAAAATCGATGCGACCATGGAAGGGGGAATTTTTTTTTAAGCTCTACAGCAACCCTCATATCCTTAAGACTATTCAATATTTTTCAATAAAAATTCACGTAAATATTGCTGGATAAACACATAATAAATAAATAAAAAAACGATCCTGAAATTCCTTTATTTTCTCGATCAAAAAAATTTCCGAAAATCACTCATTTTTTCGGCCGTCACAGTCGCCTCCCTGCACGTCTGTTCTTTACCTTTATAATTAATTAAACATTTTTTAATCATGATGAAATAAAATTAAATCTGAATTATTTAATATTTCATTCATCATCTCCATTTTCCCAATATAAAATAAAATATTGTATAATCTTGTAAGAGATAAAAAATATTTATTAAATTAATAATAAAATATTGAGTTGTATTATCACCTCAAGTACAGAAATGTAATTTAATCATAACAATAAATGGATCGTTTACGACTGAACAAATTGAGTTTATTATCCGCGTGAGAGTTTAAGATAATATGTCCAACGTAGAGCTAAAAGGAATGCTATTACAAACGGTGAATTTGTGCCCACCAAAGATGCATCTGCTCCAAGGAACGACAGGAGATATCTTCTTCATTGCCTTCAGTACTGTCTTCTCATCCCAACAGAAATGATCCTGGATTATCTCTCATTGCCTCTACAACGAGCACAAGAGACTCTTTTGCTACCTAGCGACGACTTCGTTATGTGAAGTTAGAAACATTTCCCACTTGCCATTGCCAAGAGTTCGTAATGAAAATTATCTCAGTGAAACTCCACCACTCGTTCATCCACATTTCTTGTCCATTGTATTGGATTGAACAGACAAAATTAAGACACAGTTTTGTGTCTTTTATTTTGTCTAATTTTATAAATAAATATTTTTTGTGAAAGTCGATTGATAATTTTCATTATGAAAATAAATATTAATTTCCAGCGATTTATTATTCAATAAATTTATTACTTGATTTTTATCCACCAGATGTTGAATATAAATACATTTATTGAATTTTTTTACAAAGATTTTGAATTCAAACATTTTTCTGATGTTAATTATAGAAAAAAATATTTAAATCGTTAGATTTATTTCAAATTGTACGAAAGTAGAATTTATTCTCTGACAAAACTTGGATATTACATCACCAGAAATTAATATAAAAATTAAATTATGTACAGCAATATTCATTGAATAATAACAAATACCATGAACATCAGCTAAATAAAAAAAAAAAACTATTTTAAATTATTTTTTTTTCGTAGTTAAAAAAAATATATAATTCTTCACATTATTAATTACGATATGAATTCATTTAATAGTTTAATAATAATTATTTTATAATATTTCCATCAACTCAATGAAGATGAATGAAATTTATTCACCCCATTCCATTTCTTTTTGCTAATAATTAATAAATAAAATAAATATAAACAGCTATGGTCGATAATGTAAAGTGTTTCACTTGACAAAAACCGTGTGTAGATTGTAGTAATTATTATCGGAATATTTACTGCAAGTAGATTATATTTGCGTAAAATATAAACTGTGGTGTGAGCCACAAGTCTAGTTAAATTATCAATGGGGGTTCGTTGCTGAGCTTGCAGCTTTTAGGAGCTTCGTGTCGCCGCGTGTGGCACCAGAGTGAGTGCAGTTGTGGCATACGAGAAAAAAAGAAAAAATAAAATGAAAAAAGAAAAAAAACCAAGGGATGCACCCTCCCTCCGGCTGCTACCGGTGCTCTAATTTCAACCCCGTGCGATCGACGTAGAGAAGATTCAACTCATTTAATCACTTGGCTATAATATTCTATTCAGGTTTTATTTTCTTTCCATTAATCAAAAAATGTAATTAATGCAATTTTTCAATTCACTCCATGATTTTTCTTGTATCACAATTAAAGTATTTGATGAGTAATGGATAAAATTATTGATGAGCAATTTGTAATTTTAGTGATATTTAAAAATGATGAGTGTATAATAAATAAATTGATTTTATTTTACTGGGGAAAAAAATAATAAGCATTATATTCAGGGAATATTCATTTTAATAAATATTTATTGTGTGAAATAAATTTCAGGTTAGGATACAATGAATAATTTTGTGCGAAACTGTACTAGAAATTTGTGTTAATTGTTTTTAACACAAATTTTGTGTCAAATTATACGACAAGAATTTTTGTTGGAGCAAAATAGTAGTTTTGTGTTGAATACATAATATTTCTAGCTGAATCCAACATTAATTAAACAATTTGCAAATGCTTAACATCAAATCTGTGTTGAATCGAATCACACAAATCAAAATTTTTGAGTAAAAATAGTTCAATAATAATTTTAACACAAATTTTCAGTAGATTTTTTAAATCATTCAATAATTCTAATAAGGAAACGGTGGTTAGTATGGGCCACTTGAAAAAAAATATAGACATATTTTTTATTTTCATTTTTAGTGGTTCAAAAATTACACAGAACGATTATTTGAAGATATTTTGACCTGTAATAAGAAAAATAAAACCCATCTTTAGCGAATCAAATGACTCATAAACAAATTTCTAAGGATTAATATTTTAGCACTTTGAAAAAGTGACGAATAATATTGGCCATACCAAATTGGGTAGGTATACAAATACAAAACGTTAATTATTGTTTTCTTAAAGTACAAATTTTTGTTTATCAATCAAAAACACAATTTTTTATTTATTTATTTTGCAATGGTCACAGTAGTAGTAGAGCAAATCATGTGTTCTTCGTTTGCTAGAGCTTGAGAGGGTTCTACAGCAGAGATGGCAGCATCTTAAGCAGTTGTAGTTTGTTGATTTTCTATGTTGGTTACAGCACTCCTCATAAAGTCTGTGAAAATATCTGGGTGAAAATATCGGGCCCATACCACCAGACTGTGGCGTGGCCCATACTACCCGACAGACCTTGATCAATCAAACATGGCGTCAACAGAAATTGGCTAGAATAAGCGACATTTCGTCATCACATTGCATAGGTCATTATACGAGCTAGAATTTAAAAGTAGTTACCATAAGTTTACAACATACCTTTTGTAGAACAGATAGGCACTGAAAGTAACGCAAGACACCAGTCACACACTCAAAAATTAGAAATTATTTAATTACAGCGACAACTTGATAACTACGTCAATCAAGTTCTAGCACACGACTCAGTGATCTATGGCGTGTATTCCAGCCACTTGTATCTTTACTATCTAGAGGAGTTAGTGAGACACATGTAGTAGCTCGAAATATCTGCCGTTCCTCTAAATATTTTGAAGTGAAACTTCTATACGCGCGCTGGGAGTAAAAATTCAAGGTCGCGTCACACGAGCTAGCGATACGAAAACGTGTATCGTTTGAGACCTACACTTATAGAAACACAGAGTTTTAAGTCTCCGCTTTGTGCGGTGTTTCGTAGTCTCCCCACTCATTATCGACGCAATCGAGTCAAGAGCGTCCATATCAAATTTTAGCTACCATAAACCAATTGTATCGACTGTAGCTATTGCACCAGCTACACAAAATAAACAGGCTATTGAAGCACCCAGTAATGTACAGTTGACAGAAAGAAATTAAGAATAATATTTATATGCAAACAGTATTATTCATAGTTCTATAAATACTTCATTTCAATCTTTATAATATTTCTCATATATTCAGTATAATTAAATTTTATTCTCAATGTTTAAGCGTGAGAAGTTTCACTTCCAATATGCGCACTCAGTGTAGATCATTTGTTTTTTTATTTTTTTTTCAGTGTAGTGATTTTAGGAAAATTACTTATTTATTCCAATATATTCCATTGATAATTTATAAGTAATTGTTCGTTGGTAAATGAAAAATCCAACTGTTCTTTGATTGTTTCATTACTTTGGTCACTAGCCAATGAAAACTTTCTCTCTTAAAATCCCCCCATTCTGATGTGTATCATAATTAACTCGAGATCGTTAGAAACTGGTGCTTGGAAACTCCTGCCGTTATGGAACAACTGCGGACCGACCACCGGCATTACAAGTAGAAGCTTATTGCCACAGACTCCTAATTCCACTGAACATGGACACTATTCCCCACATCTTTTAGAATACGTTGTCGCACTTAACCATTTACCCATAAATTCTCTCTTCCTAGGTCAATGTATTTTCATTTTTCAAATTAAAATTATAACTTTCTTTCTTTATTAAGCATTTTCACCAACTTTAATAACTATCATTTCCACAATTAAATTTTTTCTTTCTATTCGCTTTAATATTTTTTTTTCTTTCGTTTTTCTGCATGAATATTCGTCTTTATATTAATATAAATACACACACACACACATAACATATCATATTTCAAATGTTATTAAACTTTAAGGGAAGATTGCAGCAGACGTGCAAGAGCGTTAATTTTCATGTCGTTGTATAATAATTCATGTTGAGGAGAACGCGTCGGTGACGCTACGAAAAATGACATTTAAATGAGACGTCAGACAAGACGACGAGGGTGGAAAAAAAAAGTTGGATAAAGGAAAGAAATATTCCAACGTGAAGAATTCAAGCATGAAAGATTTATATATGTCAAAAGCTTATCAATATGACCCTTGATTTCACATCAAATTCTATTATTGAACTGTAGAAATATCACAATTTGATAGGAAAAAAAAAACATGATACAATTATTTGATAAAATAATTCGTGAATTTGTTTAAGGGAAAAGGCCGAAAAAATGACTGATTTTTGGGAATTTTTTTGATTAAGAAAATATAGGAATATCAGGATCGTTTTTTTCTTGTTTTATCACGTGTTCATCCAACAATATTTACATGAATTTTTATTAAAAAATAATCAACAGTCTCAAAGATATGAGCATTGCTGTAGAGCTTGAAAAAAAATTCCCCCCTCCATGGTCGCATCGATTTCTCCAAAACAGGTTATTTGAAAAAATAAAAATCCAGGTTTATCATAATCTATATGAATGTGGTCATCCTTGTACATAGCCGATTTTTTTTATATTGATTTTTCACAAAATGGCGACCGATTGAAAACAAAAAAAAATAGTCAACAAAATGAAAAAATTTTCAATCGGTCGCCATTTTGAAAAAAATCAATATAAAAAAAATCTGTTAATCACAACGATAACTATATTCATATGGATCATAATAAACATGGATTTTTTATTTTTAAATAACCCGTTTTTGAGAAATCGATGCGACCATGGAGGGGAGAATTTTTTTTCAAGCTCTACAGCAATGCTCATATCTTTAAGACTGTTGATTATTTTTCAATAAAAATTCATGTGAATATTGTTGGATAAACACGTGATAAATAAAATAAAAAACGATTTTGATATTCTTATATTTTCTCGGTGAAAAAAATTTCCGAAAATCACTAATTTTTTCGGCCATTATATAGTGGCTCATAATTTCAATAAACAGAACATTCAATCTTAATTAACATTCATGTTACATACAGTTATATTATATATTCTTTGTTTCACTGCAATGTTTTCTTTCTCTTTTACAAAAATTATGAAACGAATTAAACCATATGTGATTATTATCATAAATAATATAAAAATATTTTTTTTCCGAGTGTCAAAATCGTTGTGAAGTATAAATAAATATTTTTTCAGCATCACTTGTCACTTCAAAAATAACAAACGTGATGATTTCATCTTCTATTTACATAAGTTCAATTTTGTCAGAGTTTAAACTTTGATCCATCTCATGAGAAATATCATGAGAAAATTGGATTTATACCGAGGATAAAATAAGACTAAAATATACGAAGATAAATTTCGCAATTTGTGATATTTATACGCGAACTATTTATGGTAATATAACGGAAATAATTTGTCAAATTTTCTTAGCAATTTATAATAGACCAATAATAGTTTCAGGTCATTCAGGAATATAATAATTAATATTCAAATATTATTTTGATACTAAAATATTTATGGACTATTTTCTCTTGAATGAAATTGTATTTAATTATTTCAAAAATTTGTAAACTTTCATAAATAATGAAGAACAGATAAACGACATGAAGATATAGTTTGCAATTACGTCAAGACTTTATTGCGTGTCATGTTTTGGAAGACGAAAACTATTCATAAAACATGGTATTTCGTGTTCATAAGACAGAAATTCTCTTGCTTCAACATGATGAAAATATGTGGACTGAAACTCGCTTATAGTATCGTATAAGTGAGCGTAAATAAGGATGAAAACTAAACGAACAAGATGAAAACATAGAAATATATGTATACAATGAGGTGAGAAAACATAATGGTGAGAAAATGGGCGAGGAAGAAGAAGTTAACGATAAAAAGATCGTTGAACAAATTCACTGAATGAGAACAAAAGAACAAGTGATGGGTAGAAAATGCACGAAGATAAACCTAAGGGATTAGTGCATTCACACTTTTCACTACGTCTTGCGATGATTAAACTTTTTAATAGCTTTTGAATGCGCCCAGACAATTCGAAATTTTATTATCCAATTTTGTTTAGAGTATAAAATTGCAGCATAAATGACAAACTTATTTAGAGAAAAATTTGTAATTGGTAATAACGTCTCTATTAAATAAATCAATTGATGAAGTTTCAATTTTTGTGAGTACTTTAGAATGTCGTGAATATTATTTTTAAGTTATAGTTTACATTTGTTATGAATATTATGCATGTTTTATTTATAATGCAGGTTTAATGTTATTGATTGCAAAGTGAATTTGATTTTTTGAAATAAATATTCCAATCAGTGTTATAATTTTAGTTCGTTCAATTAATTTTTTTTTTTTATTATTTTTAGTAATGGAGAATTTTCTTGACAATGTGAAAAACTTATCGCGATTGAGGAGAATCAATTGACAATGAAGATTCCATGATTATTTTCATGAGTGAAATAACAAATGATGCAGGAAAAAATTTTTTAAAGACCACACTCGATGAAGATTATTTCGTTTTTATTCTCGTGCAATAATTTTTTGTTAATAATATAAGAAATAATATACATTTCGAAGCGAATAACTGCTAATTGATGAGGAATGAGTGGCATGAAAGAGTAGTTATCATTTACGCAGTAGTTTTCGCGTAGAAGATCTCGTCGTCAAAAATTAAGTTTTTGTGTTAATTTTATTTATTTTTTGACATCTATACGGACAAAACTAATAAGAATATGATTATACAATAATTTCATAGATATATTAGGCCTTCTAATACCATATATATTCTGCAGGCAAATCGTTAATTTCATACTAATTTTCGGGGTTATGTTTCTTGGGAGAATATGTTTTGAAAGAGCCGGGCTGCAGTGTGATGAAATAGCTAGCTTTATATGGTCCCTTAAAAAAGCTCTTACTGAGGAATCTAAAATAGATAATGATACAGACTCAGATACATCAAATAAAATTATATGAGTTCTTAAAAAGATCGTACCTAGTCAGATTGCAATGATTGATCTCAAACGGCTAATTTCATGAGAATTTCGCAGATTTAAGTGAATATTTTATCCAGAGTTTGCGTTATATAAAACGTTTTATAATTATATAAGATATAAAATAATATCTTAACATTATTAGTAAATAATATCTTTGTTAATCTAAAATTTCAGTCCTGTAATAAGAACTTGGCTCTTTCAAAACATTGGGTGGCTTTTTCAATGTCTATGTGTTATGAAAGTGCCAAATTTAATTATTTTTATAAATGGTTAGAAGTCCAAAAATACCGATAATTTTGAAAAATGTTTTATAACATCACGTACATAAATGAATGAACAATCACTCATTATACAAATTTTTTAAATTATTAATTTATTTCCTTTCATATTATTTATCCCTTTTTCAAAAACGGTTCTTTCATGCTACTCTCCCCCTACATTCTCCAAATAAATAAATAAATTCTCACACAAAACTAACAAGTTGAAATCTCTGACAAATATTACATATTTTTCCAAACAAATCAATTTATAATATGAATAATTAATATCTCTTCATTAAATTAACACAACAAAGTTGAATCATAAACTTTATAACTTTTACATTTCACTGATTTAATTAAAACTTATCTTATTTACCTCTTAAAATTATAATTCATTCCAAAACAAAGTTCAATATTCATAAATTAATTATTCTCACAAATTCCATACTATCGAAAGCTCCGATACAATATCCAATAAATTCCTTTCCATTCTTCATAAATTAATTCAACAAATAATTATCATTCACCTATAACTCAATTAATTCACCCAATCAGTAAAATCCAATACAATAAATAAATCCAAATTTTCCTCCATCATCTTTTGCTTTGACGATTAAAAAATCCTTTAACAAAATTAAAATACTGAAAATTAAATCACTTCATACATTGTCAAGGCAGAAGCTTCAAAATTTAATTACTATCCATTAGTTCCGTTCATCAAAGCTACGTTTGGTCGACATCACCACTCTCTTCCTCTTCCTTTTATCTATAGTTACTATACTCAATGTGAATATCTCTACCAATACCATCGTCTATATCTACCACTTTGCGATCATGCACTTACCACATTTAGTCCTATTTCAGTCCTGGCAATGGGGGAAGTGCACCCACTTGCATCTTCAGTTAAACTTCATTATTGAAATGCCACTTTTCTTCATAAAGCACTACTTCAAACTCTACGTCAGCACCTGATCTTTGAATTGGTAAATTTTAGTTAAGTCTGATGGAACATCATAAGACAATGTGTACTTATATATTATATAGAGGAGAATAAGGAGCATCTGGCACTCAATTGTTTTGAAACAAGTGAAAGCTATCTAAAGGAAAAATAAAATAAGAAAAAAATACTAAATGAAATTAAATATTGATTTGAATTAATTTTAATTTTGTTTTTTTTTATTATTTAGAATTTTTTTTTTTGATGGAAAATTATAAGTTGCATAAATTCTCATGTTGTTATGGACTAAGTGGAAGCACATTTGCTATTGGTGGCAGGCAATGGGAAGAGAATATAGAGGTATATGCAAATTATATCTATGTATATGCCTGATTGTATTTAGTGTACGTACTCGTGCTTGTAATTGTGTCTTAACATTAATTATTCTAGCTATTGAGGGTGCATCACCTCATGAAAGATGAGGATTATATTAATTAGAATAACAAATATACAATTTTGTATACATAAATATATTTTATTTCATGATTTTTGTCGTTGTTTATTGATAAAAAAATTAATTGATTGAAAAAATTGATTTTAGAGACTTTAATAAAATTATTTTCATGTTTATTTATTTATAATTTTGATATGATTAATTATATAAATTCATAATATTGTATAATATGAATATAAACGAAAAAAAAAATAGTAGAAATTATGATAAATATTATTATAATTTTTTTTATTATGAATATTAATTATTTTATTATTGTTATATAATTATTATGATATTGAGGAAATTATTGTGTTTGAATAAATGGTTATTTCGGAAAATTATTATTTATTTTCAGTATTTTTATTTATTTTGTGAGCGCGAGAATTTTTTTTTTTATTCATTTTATTTGTTTATTTATTTTAATTTTGTTTGTTTATTTATGTTTGATGATGATTGTTGTATTTTGATTACTGCACAATGTTATTGCAAAATGGTTAATAAATTTTAAATAAATTAAAAAATTCAATTTATTATCATAAAAAATTGAAATAAAAAATTATTTATTATTCAATAATATAATTTTTCAACAGCACAAATTTTCAAATTAAATTATTTATCCCGGATTTATAATCAGTTTATTTTATTCTGTGAAATTCACTGAAATAAGAAAAAAAAAATTCTTCTCATGATTATTAATAATTTTTATTAACATACAAATTTTTATTAATTATTCAATGGTATTTAAATTAAATTTAAACATGGCGATTTTTTTATTTATAATCAAATTTTATATTTTTCCATTCAAATATAAATAATCTGTAAACTAAAATATCATAAATATCGATTGAAAATATCCAATAAAAATTTTTCAATCATGTTAAACTATTCAATCAAATATTACTACCATTATTTTAATAAAATATTTACATTCCATCACAATCAATGTCACTTTGATAATATTGTTGACAATATACACAACCCCATATATTTTTCAAATATATCCTAAACAATATATTCCTTTATAATATCGTTAAAATATATTTATGATAAATAATATGATTAGAATTATTCGTCACAAATTTTCTAGTCAATAGTAAAACTATATCAGAATTTGTGTGCGCAGTCACGTACTCAATGTCTTAGATCCATCCACAGTATATTCGTAATTCCCTTGAGCTGATAAAGGTATACAGGCACAAACATGAAAAGATAAAAAGAGATAGAGAAAATAAGTAGAGAATGTTTGATATAGCATGAAGAAAGAGGTTCTTCATCTCATGAGACCACACACAAAACCTTTTATATTCAGTTTAAAATGAATGAAGAAAAACTATACACAAGAAAAGACAGAAAGAAAGAAATATAAATAAAAAAAAAAAATGATACTGCAAATATAGTAAAAGAGAGTGCCAGTCTTAATGTCAAGTACATGGTTTTTTTTATTATTTTTGTTCTTTTCTTCATAGTTTTGTTGTTTGTAAAAAAGATAAAAACGAAGACATGCACTATTTCTATTGTAATCGTAATGTACTTTGTATTTTTCGTTTTTACTTTGACTTTTCATTCGTTTTTATCATTGAGTATATTTTTTTTTTTTTTTATTTTAGTTTTAAAATGTTCGTTATCGACAATAGTAGAAAGCAGCTTGCTTTCTACTTGGTATGCGTTTGAAATTTAATTTCTACAGCTCGTTCACTGGCATCTATACCCTCTCACAATGTCTGGGAAATGAAGGTATATATATATATATATGGTGTTAAGTTAAGAATACGAGGATTCACAGAGAATATTCTGGGGGATATATCCAGACGGAATGCAAATAAGGGACATCTTAAGAGTAAAGTACAACGTTTATTTTCGTATCTTTTATATATGTATAAAAGTGAAGTGCGAATGAAATGTTGAGAATGGCTATTGCAAGCTTAGCTTTATCCTTTGTAATACTTATATATTCATTATCAAATGTATGGAAAATAATTCATTTTAATAGTCGAGTTCACTTGGGGAAATAAGTAATTTAGAAGGAGCATTGATCCTGAGAAATTTTCATGTTTATGTTGGATATATTTCATAGAGAATAATTTTGTATGTTAATTTATTATGTTAATTTTTAATTGACATGTTTATTTAAGGGATTATATATTTTCTTTAACGTGAAAAATTAGTGTTGATATCAAATAATATTCAATAAAATAAATATTAAATATTTAGGATGAATTTTATGAAGGATAATTAATTTATTATGTTAACTTTTGATTGATATTTTTATTTAAAGGATTAAATATTTTCTTTAGCGTGGAAAATTAGTGTTGATATCAAATAATATTCAATAAAATAAATATTAAATATTTAGGATGAATTTTATGAAGGATAATTAATTTATTATGTTAACTTTTGATTGATATTTTTATTTAAGGGATTAAATATTTTGTTTAGCGTGAAAAATTAGTGTTGATATTAAATAATATTCAATAAAATAAATATTAAATATTTAGAATAAATTTTATGAGGGATAATTAATTTATCATGTTAATTTTTGATTGACAGTTTTATTTAAGGGATTAAATATTTTCCTTAGCGTGAAAAATTATTATTGATATCAAATAATATTCAATAAAATATATATTACATAATTATTTGATTTCCTATATTTTTTTATTGAGAAATTTTTTGATTGACTGATCAACATCCAAGAATTTTTCGCAATAAAAAAAAAACAATTTACGATCGACAAAATGTAAACAAATGAAATGTATTAATTTTCCTCCCTATCAAAAGTTCCTTTTACCATGCTCAGCGTGTAAAAATTATTCAAATAATTGTTACTTCCGCAAAGGGTAAAAATTCCTATCACAAATAGTTAATATTTGCCCTAATTATCATTCTATTCCAAGCTCACTTGAATGCATAATTTTTACTCAAAAATTCTCTCAATATACACTCTATACACAAACACACTACATCAAAGCAGAGACTATATGACAAGTGCAATCTGTCCAAAGTTAAAGACCAAGCTGTCGCTCTATAGAGATGATGAGAGCACTTTGAATTTTGACAGAACTCCATCTAGAAATGCAGTTTGATCTAGTTTACGATAATGTCCCTATAGTACTCATCATTCTCATATCCAAATACATACATACATACACAAGTATTTTGGTATCTCAACAAAGCGGCACGGCGACAATGCAGCGAGCCGCTGACACATGAGCCAGTAAACGTCAAACGCAGATAGTCGTCGAATGACTGAGTACTCTGTGGCAGACTATACACATATATATATATATATATAAATGGTGAATATCGTATGATGAAAATGGATCGAAGGGTCGTTGTTAGACCGTTTGATATAGATATATATTCATTATATATATACGGCATTGGTTCAATCGACCAGTTGAGAGTTCTCGATTATTTTGTGTATGGAACACACAGGGCGTTCGAGAGGATTCAAACGAGAATTGCCACGGAGCTAATTACCCGTTTATGTCGGTGCCAGTCTAGTAATGTCACGTGTCGCATCCACTCGCTCACATTTGTGTCTTCATTCTTCTCTCTTTCTCCCGCTTTTCGTCAATTCAATTGTCGATATTGACAGTTCTGTATTTATTGAACTTTATGTCATCACAAGCGCGCGAATACGATTAGCATAAAGTAGTAAACTGATGGATGAAAATGTGAAATAGAGAAGGGTTTTGTTATGCATTCGGGTATAATTAACAGACACGTCGAGACAGGTTCGTACATGCCAATTGTCTCTCTTGTCAGAGAGTTTATTGCAGTTTATTTATACAATTTGTTTGATTGTAATTTGAGAATATTTTTTGTTGGTTTATTTTGTTTTTCTTTTTTATTTTTATAGTTTTGCGTGGGTTTTATAACGATGTGTTTTATTGATTATTTTAATTGTTAGTTTGGGTAATTATTTATGACAGAGTGTAATATTAAATTAGAGGGAGGGTGAAAAAAAAGAAAAATTCACAATTATAATTATTTGAACGAGTTTGGACACGTTTCAATTAATTTATGTTTGTTATTTATTATTTATTATTTTTGTGAAGTGTTTTATTGATTGATGGGAGTATTGTTTTGATGGAGGTGTATTTTAATGTTTAATTACATCAATCATTTGGGTATGATGATGAGAGAATATTTACCTGACGCGAAAATGTCTGAAATAATTAGTCGCAACTAAGTGTTAAATGCTAATGGCGAAATGTCGGGAAGATAATGGGTATGCTCCATCATTTAGACGATGTATTTTCTGAAAGTGTTGAGTTTACTGGAGACTTTAAGAGAATTTTGTTTGTTTATTTTTTTAAGATATTTCTTACGTTCAATATTTATTCATTTAAGGTTTTTCAAGTTATTTAATTTATCTCTTTCATTTGATACTCTTTAGGGGAAGAGTGGCATAAAAGAGCTGGTTTTGAAGAAAGGGATAAATAATATGAATGGAAATGAATAATTGAAAAAATTTGTATAAGTGATAGTTCATTCATTTATGTACGTGATGTTATAAAACATTTTTCAAAATTATCGATATTTTTGGACTTCTTACCATTTATAAAGATGATTAAATTCGGCTCTTTCATAACACATAGGCATTGAAAAAGCCACCCAATGTTTTGAAAGAGCCAAGTTCTTATTACAGGACTGAAATTTTAGATTAACAAAGATATTATTTACTAATAATGTTAAGATATTATTTTATATCTTATATAATTATAAAACGTTTTATATAACGCAAATTCTGGATAAAATATTCACTTGAATCTGC
Source organism: Microctonus brassicae (assembly GCA_918226075.1). Taxonomy (NCBI): domain Eukaryota; kingdom Metazoa; phylum Arthropoda; class Insecta; order Hymenoptera; family Braconidae; genus Microctonus; species Microctonus brassicae. Next base: position 7,377,566 of record OW445482.1, on the reverse strand, counting down.
GAAATTCTCATGAAATTAGCCGTTTGAGATCAATCATTGCAATCTGACTAGGTACGATCTTTTTAAGAACTCATATAATTTTATTTGATGTATCTGAGTCTGTATCATTATTCATTTTAGATTTCTTAGTAAGAGCTTTTTTGAGGGACCATATAAAGCTAGCTTTTTCATCACACTGCAGCCCGGCTCTTTCAAAACATATTCTCCCAAGAAACATAACCCCGAAAATTAGTATGAAATTAAAGATTTGCCTGCAAAATATATATGTTATTAGAAGGCCTAATATATCTATAAAATTATTGTATAATCATATTACTTTTAGTTTCGTCCGTATAGACGTCAAAAAACAAATAAAATGAACTCAAAAACTTACTTTTTGACGACGAAATCTTCAATATGTCGTATCGACGCCGTTTATTTTTGATAAACTGTCAAATGTTTATGGACGACATTTGGCTAGTGTTACTATCTTAAAATAATAATACATAATAAAAGATATAACGCGCTAGAAAATTTTAAAAAAGAAATTTTTTTTACACAATTTCCACTCAGAATCTATATTTAATCAACACAAAATTCATTCAGTTGGACAATCCAAAATTCAGAGTCAGATTCAACATAAAATATTATTAATTCAATGCAGAATTTTTTTTTTGCTGCACCATAAATTTTCGTGTTAAAATTCAATACAAAATTTGCGTTGGAAATATTTAACATAAATTTTCAGTAAAGTTTTACACAAAATTTTCCACTCATTAATTCTTTTGATTTCAATATATTTCATGAATATTAATTTTTACTAAATCAGTATATCGGAAAAAATAATCATCTACCTGTACGACATCTGTAAATATTCGGAAAAAAATTCGTATAATAATTACGCAAGACTAAGCAAAGAATGATCAATTTACCGTGAAATTAACGTCACTGATCCACGAATTTTCCTCTAATATTATGATAGTCCTGAGAATTTATCTGATGGAGACAAAATTTGATTGTATATGAACGTAACATGAAATTTATATTAAATTTCAGTTAATAATGTCATCACAAAAATTTTTCAATTTACATTTTGTTCAAATAATCACATAAACATTACAACAATAATTCTCAACTCTCACATTTAATTTACGAGACATTGAAAATTATAAAAAACCCACATCTCCAATAAATACTTTTAATTACTATCGACAACTTGCAGTAATTAAAACTAATCAAAAAAAAATTTATCCAATGAATAAAAAATATGATAAAAAAAATTTTCATTATAATATTAATATAATTATTACCTAGTTCATATTTTGTTTCATTTTCTGAATATATTTCTGAATATTCATCATTACTAATTCATCAAAAATAATAAATAATAATATTATGAATTAAAATTTAGAAACAAACAGGAATAATAAATTTATTATGTTAATTTTTGATTGACATTTTTTTTAAGGGATTAATTATTCTCTTTATCGTGAAAAATTAGTGTTAATATTGAATAATATTCAATAAAATAAATATTACATAATTATTTGATGGATTTTGTAGCAAAAATAAATTAATTGAAAGTTTTTTTACATTCAATTATTTCTGTTGATTTGATTTTCAATATTTTTTTATTGATAAATTTTTTTATCGACTCTAATGATAATAATATAGTATAAATAATTATTTTTGAGCTTTTCTAATCAATGGATCTTCAGGGAAACAAAAAATGTATTTAAAAAAAATTTTAATGTCAACTGTAAAGAAATTTTTTTATTTAATTTTTTCATCAACCTAAAAGGTCAGTAAATATTATTTAACATTGATTTTCTTATTGAACTGTAGTAATATTGATTGGATTCTATTTTCATATTGAATATTCTATTCAATTAAAAAATCTATAGAATTAAATATAAACTCAAATTCGAAAATAAATTCATCATAAAATAAACTGCAAATAAACATAATTAAATTAATCCAATCTAAATTTGTGCCAATATTTTAATATAAAAGAAAATAATAATACTAATAATTATCAAACAAATCGATTTAAATATATATAACGTTTTATTTATAAATATAAATTGATGGAAAATATATCAAATAAAATACACACATGTATAGTTATGTTCAATCGATGTCTATATAGAGTTATAAAAATAAATATACCGTTGTGTATACGATGCTTCAGTTGAATTTGAATATAAATATTTCACGCTTCGGTAATACCAGAATTCCCAGGAGAAATGAAATCGAAGCTTGAACACGTTATGACATTGGAATATATACCAACACCTACAATATATTCTGACAATTGCTTCCAATAGATTTGCTTTTATTTCTGTTGTATCTTACATTTCCGCACGTTTATAAAAAGGGAAAAAAAAAAGAAATATGAAAAATAAAATAAAATAGATGAAATTGAATAGTAGTATCATGTATGATGGTGAATGCAATGGAGCATTCCCTTGAGGTTGCAATTCAACATTAACTGAGTTTAACCACAAGTTACATACTAGAATTTATATCCTTTGGGGTTTTTATATTTATTCCGATGAAAGGGAAAAAAAAATTGATGTACACAGAAAAAATTAATTAAATATGAAGTTTTTTTCTTTTCTTTTTATTATTTTTTTTTTTTTTTGTTTTGTTTTTATGAAAGAGGTGAAATTATTTTTTTTTTTATAATTTGTAGAAATTATTTTTTTCTTTTTTATTGTTTTCTATTTTTCATCCGGAAAGTTTTGTAATTTTGAGAGTTTTTGGTGGGTTTTTTCATGAATTTTTATTTTTTATTTATTATTAATAGTATTTGAAAGGAGTTTTAAGTGAACAAAAAAATATTTAGTTTACAATAAATAGTCAGAAGTGAATTAAAAAAAAATTCTAAAAATAATTTTGTTTATTCGTTTTATCTTGAATTAATTTTTGGTGGATTTTTTGATGAATTTTTATTTTTTATTTATTATTAATAATAATACTAATAACGTATTTAGTATGTGAAAGGAGTTTTAAGTGAACAAAAAAATATTTAGTTTACAATAAATAGTCAGAAGTGAATTAAAAAAAAATTCTAAAAATAATTTTGTTTATTCGTTTTATCTTGAATTAATTTTTGGTGGATTTTTTGATGAATTTTTATTTTTTATTTATTATTAATAATAATACTAATAACGTATTTAGTATGTGAAAGGAGTTTTAAGTGAACAAAAAAATATTTAGTTTACAATAAATAGTCAGACGTGAATTAAAAAAAAAATCTAAAAATAATTTTATAATTTATTTTATCTTGAATTTATTTTTGGTGGATTCTTTGATGAATTTTTATTCTTCATTTATTATAAATAGTATGTGAGAGGAGTTTTGAGTGAACAAAAAAATATTTAGTTTACAATAAATAGTCAGAAGTGAATTAAAAAAAAATCTAAAAATAATTTTGTAATTTATTTCATCTCAAATTAAATAAAAATATTTAAATTAATTATAAAAATAATTTTTCATCAATTGAAAATTACGAAAATGAATCTTAGAATGATGATAAAATTATGATAATAAAATTTCATATTCAAAATATAAAATTTTCTTCATGTCAACAGCAGAAAAATAATTTTAATTAAAATATATATCTCATTACAATTATTTATGTATATTAATTTCACACCCCATTAAAATATGAATAATAACATGAAAAAATTGTTGAATTTTACAGCAGCTATCGAAAAAAACAATCAAAATAATAATTATTATTATTATTATTATTATTAAATTGATTAATAATTGTAGAAATTTTGTCAGATTTTAAAAGTTATTAAATTGTAATGAACCATTGGAATTAATTATTGCATGGAAATTGTTAATTTTCTATTATTTGTACAATGATTTATCAATAGGAAAATAATTTGATATTATTCGTCGTCAATTAATCGTTAAATTGAATGAATATTCAGTGTAATGTGTGATAATGTTATGCGACATTTATTGGAAAATAATTATCGGTCTCGATTATCTAATTGTAACTTGCGGCAAACGCCAAGGGTTTATGTACAAGTCAAGGGGTGAGAGCTTGTGTTAACCACCGAATGCCGGAAGTGGACGCGTGCGTGAATGCTTGCACCACGATAGTTTGATAGAATCCAGAGATTGTTTGCTAATCATAGTTAATGAGATTTTGCAGATTGATATTTACTAACGGGGCCAAGCAGGAAACTGAGACCGATATGGCGATCTCGAATGAATTGTAATCAATTAAAATATGTAATTATATATGAGTGAATGATGGAATGAATTTGTGTTGGAGTAATAATATTTTTATATTTATTCTAATCTGAAAAATAATTTTTGTCTGTTGAAGTAAATAAATTTTGTGTTGAGATATTTTTTTTTTTATCTTTGCGAGTGTTTTATATAATATTTGTGTTTGTTGAATCGAAATGATATGAATATTTTGTTGATTTAATATAATTTTAGAGAAAAAATTGCGTAAAAAAAATTTCAACACAAATTTTTATTGGAATTTTTTCATTTTTTTTTTTTTTTTTTTTCGTTGAAATTTTACACAAAATTTTTTATTATGCAACAATTTTAACTGGTTTATTTAAATTTATTTAATGAATAACAATTATTATTTGTTTTAACACAAAAATAAATTTATGTCGTCGATTTTTTACTCTTCAAACAATTTTTTTTTAATACAATTTTAATAATTATAAATTCAACTAAATAATCAGCTGGTTCGAATTGAATTATTTATTCATATTGAATCATTTTAACTTTCATTTGTTAATGAATTTAATTATCAATTAATAAATTTTTGAGTGAAAATTATGTGAAAAAAAAATTTCTATTGGACTTTCACACAAAATTTTTTACTATGCAACAATTTTAATTGATTGATTTAAATTAATTTAATCAATATTAATTATTATTCATTTTGACACAAAAATAAATTCGTCTCGTCGATTTATTATCCGTAAAACAATTTTTTTTTTAACGCAATTTAAATAATTATAAATTAACCTAATTAATCATCTCGTTCAAACTATATTATCCATTCAAATAAAATCATTTTTACTTTCATTAATTCAAATAGTAAATCCTTTCATAAAAATAATCTTCACTGTGTATTTATAAATGAATATTAATAAACAGAAAAGAAAATTAAATCAATATTTCTAAAAATATTTAAAATCAGCACAAGTTATATATTTGCATTCAAATAATAATTAATTCATAAATTTTATTTTCAACCCAGGTTCATACGAATACTCAAAAAAATATAATAACGCTGGTAATTAATATTAAATTAAATATCATATGAATTTATTTCTGGAAAATATTCGATAACAAAGTGAATAATTTATACGAAATGTAAATTAATTATTCAACAAACATATTCTATTCAATATAATTTTTTTAAATCAAATAATATTCTTTCAAAAATGAACATTGTGACCACAACAAACTGTTTAAAAAGTCAACACATTTTCCAACATGTAAAGTTCAACAAAAAGGAATAAAAAATTAATGCGAACGTGAGATCATACGATGAAGGGCGATTATCGTTTATGTCAAAGTGAAAGAGTAAGGTTATAATAAGGTACACGTCGAAAAGGGTTTGGTTAAGGGATTCGCGACACTTTGGCTTATCGTATGACACAGATCTTCATTCAAAGAAATATCCAAAGTGCTGAATAAGCTCAAGCAAAAACTTCTTTGGGTTTTAGTTAACTGTTACGTATAAGTATATAATGCGAAACGGTAATGTTAACCAAGTTTATCTCACTTCTTCACCGTAAATGTCAAACTTTCTTTATGCTAAAAAGTTTTTTTTCTTTTTTTTTTTTTTTTTTTCGTCTTACGATAAATTCGAAGAATTAACGGATTTATTCCATCGAACGTTATAAATATATTATCACGTTATAGTACAATTTATTTTTCAAATACCATCAATAAATCTTTATAATATATTATATTTTTATAAATATAAAAAATAAATTATTAAAGTTATTTTGTCTGTTGTTATTGTTGATATTTTTTGCTTTTGATAAATATTTTTCCGCATTTTGTTAATCTATTTGAGAATTTTATGTATTAATTTATGACAGTAGAAATTATTTTATGTGAATAAATGATTAGTTAGGTTAATTTATAATTTTTAATATTGCGTTAAGAATAAAATTGTTTTAGGAGTAATAAATTTACGATATGAATTTATTTTTGGTGTTAAAATAAATAATTATTGTTATTGATTAAATGAATTTGAATAAAGCAATTGAAATTGTTACAGAAAAATAAAATTTTGTGTAGAAGTCGACTAAAAATTTGTGTTAAAATTTTTATTCAAAAATTAAGTTAATTTTTTTTTTGCTTTCAATAAATATTTATTTTCATTCATTTTGTGAATTAATATTTAAATAAATAAAATTGAAAATGATTTGAAATAGATGAATAATATAAATTGAACGAGTTGATTAATTGAATTAATTAATAATTATTTAAATTGCGAAAAAAAAAAAATGGTTTTAGAAATAATAAATCGACGACACGAATTTATTTTTGATGTCAAAATAAATAATAAATTTTATTGATTAATAGAATAAACCGATCAGATTTAAATTAAATTAATAATTGATAAATAAAATATTTAATAAATAAAAAATCACACAATAATTCAAAGTATATTATTTTTTAATTTTTACATCATGGAAAAATATTCACATTCATCTAAATTAATAATAAAAGCACAAAATTTAAATAGCACCGACGAATTCATTGATAAAAAATTTAAAAGTTGAAGAAGTCCATGACAATAAAATTCAACATCATAGTAAAATGTTGATTTGTTTTGTATCTATATAAACTGGAAATAAAATTGGCTTTTATGTAGGGTGGTTCAATGGAAAAAAATTCTCAGCAAAAAACGAAGAATAATATCTATATATAGGTGATGCAATTTTAAGGGAAAGCGAAAACGAGCGAGAAATGTGGCCTTAGATGGCGAAGAAGATGGAGGTGAAGTATACGCGTGAGTAGCGAATACTACGTGAGACTTTAGAGACTTAAAAAAATGAAAAAGGGAAAAACATCTTTCACCATTTATCGACTCGTTCTCTTTCTTTCACTTGGGCTGAGTCACACAATGACAAGGATCACTACTTATACGTCTTTCATCTTGGCAATGTACTCAAGTAGACGACTTTACAATTTACTTTTCTCTCCATTTATTCATTTTTTTTTTATTTTATTTTATTTTATTTTTTTATTTTCTTATTTTTTTTTTTTTTTTTTTTTCGACGAATAATAATGATAAAAATTCGTGTGTGTGTGTGTGTGTGGCGGGAATTTATTTTGTTTTTTCTTTTTACTCCCTTGAAAAAATAAAATATGATGGAAGGAATTATATTTTTTATTTCTTTCACATTTAATTGTGTCGTTTTGAATTTTTTTATTTTTTTTATTTTAGATTTGTTTTATTTTTTGTTTTTTGAGGGTGAAATATGTGAATAAATATTGTGAAGTAATGAAAGAAATTTATTGAATATTATTTATTTATTTATTTATTTATTTTTTTTTTTCGTATTTTTTTGCATATGTCAAATGTTATTTAATTATGCTATAATTATTTGTAAGATTCAAAATGTTATGTGGTAATTTGACTATGGGTATGACGGTATGTTTCGCAATATATTTTAGTGAATAAAATATTTTATTTGTGATTTTATATGAGAAAAAAATTATTGTACAATTTTTTTTGTCATTTAAGGATAAAACGAAGTGTAAAAATATTTTTTACTTGGATTGTTATTTATTCAGTTGAATGAATTATTATTTTCGGTTGAATAATCAATGTGCATATGTCATCTACATATTAAAAAGTTCAATTAAACATTCAGATGAAAAATAAACAAAGAAAGTAGTTAATGTCGTGTAAAGAGGAAACAGTAATTAACTAAAATTATTAAACAAATAGAAATGTCAGAATATTTAAGTACAATATCGATTTATACACTTCTATTGAAAGCTAATAATGTCGCTGAAATTGTCAGTGAAATTTCCGAGCATGAAACAAAATAGAATGCATTAAATAATTAAAAAAAAAAAAAAGACGAATTTAAAAATTGATTTTATTATTTTGCTGTGGAAGGATGAAAAATTATTGGATTTATTTCAATCAGATAAATTGAATTGTCACATAATTAAGCAAAGTTTATTATTGACTTATCAACTCTATGATAAATATAAGAATGTGAATATAAATATCAATATATAATCACGGAAATTGTCAATTAAAATAATTATTTATTCATTTCGAGAATAAAAGAGAGAATAAATATTTCTGTAGCAATTTAATCAGTTTATTTTTGTTCAATAAAAATTATTCACGCATGTTTGGTGACAAATTATTCAATATAAAGTACTGAAAATTGATATAGAAATTTATTCAAACTGTGTATTGAAAAAAATGATAATTACTTACAAGATTAATTTTAATTTAATGCAAATATTGCAGAATTTTATATTAAAATCTTCACAATTTTTTTTTCCTGAGTTTTCTTACAAAATTATTTCCCTTTTTTCATTTTTTTCTAGCTCATCATTTTCTTTATATAATTATTTATATGATTTGTTTACATGTATAATTTATCCGAGCATATAAATCAACTTTTCCATTTATTCAAACAATTTTTTTATATCATTTTCAAATTTAATCAACCCCTCGAATTATTTTAAAAATTACGAAATTGCTTCGTGATAATTATCCATTACTTTCATATTCTCTACTTCAACTTCTCACATCAAGGGTTGATTCAAACACACATAACAATTTTATATAATTAAATAAAAAAACTCACTTGTAATCGAGCAAAATCGTTGACAATTGTCGATTTTTTAATTAAAATCCAACAAAAATTTATTTGAGTAGACAGAAAAAAAATATTAGATAAAGTTACTAAATTTATTGCATCAAACTGAATGTTTATTGGAAACAATCGAATGAATATTATTCAAATGCATCAACGCCAAAAAATCAATTTCATTTTTTGTTTTATCTGAACAATTTTGTTGTTTTTTTTTTTGATAATTTAAATTTGTTTAAGTCTTCATGTTGTTTAAATGAGAACAGATATTTCTCTACAGAAATTTTAGATTTCTCTTGTGAATCCCAAAGATAAACTCAGTGAGTTCTACATTCTCACATTGTGCTGGTCATGTCTTCTTTGTATAGATAGCTCAGAGGATATGAGTTATCTCGCACAAACATACCACACAGTGGGATGTTGCGATGAAATTCGGGCACGTTTCTCATGTTTCGAGATACAATAGGCGACGTGGTATATATAATAGAACACGTTGGATTAGATTTTGGGTGAATGAGATGCATAATTGTCCATAGAAATTAAGTGGAAACAGCCTCATTAGTATTCTGTATTAATTAACTAGTAATATCTACATATTTGAAATAAATAGATTTGAGAAATTGAATTAGTATTTCTTATTGTCAATTAAAATTATTTACAAACTTGTACCCAAAAAAAAAAAAAAAAAAAAAAAGAACTTGAATCAAGTATTAGTGACTTGATTCAAGTCTAAATATGGCACACCCTAATGTACAGTCCATACAAAAAGTATAAAATTATTGTTCTGCGTCGTTTTTATGTTGTTATTCAATTCATGTAATGAATATCAAATAAAAACAGCTTATAGTCATTTTTTGAATCATCTATTTTCTGCTTTTTATTTCTATTTTTAGAACATAGTGAGTAAATATAATTTCAACAATTTCCTATTGAAACTTCGAATAAATTTTGATCAAGCTTAAAAACAATTTGAATCAAGGCTAAAAGAACGACTTGAATCAAGACTAAAAACGACTTAGATCAAGACTAAGAGAACGATTTGAATTAAGACATAAAACGACTTGAATCAAGATTTATAGAATAACTAGAATCAAGACTAAAAACGACTTGAATCAAGATTAATAGAATGACTTGAATTAAGATTAATAGAATGACTTGAATCAAGAATAAAAACGACTTGAATCAAGATTAAAAGAACGACTTGAATCTAGACTCAAAGAACGACTTGAATCTAGACTCAAAGAACGACTTGAATCAAGACTAAAAAGGACTTGAATCAATACTAAGAGAACGATTTGAATCAAGAATAAAAACGACTTGAATCAAGATTAATAGAATGACTTGAATCAATACTAAAAACGACTTCAATCAAGATTAATAGAATGACTTGAATTAAGACTGCAAACGACTTGAATCAAGACTAGAAAAAACTTGAATCAAGTTTATTCACAACTTACCCCTTTTTACGACTGATTTAACTCAAGACATTACACATGTCTTGAGTCAAGCATATTTCAGACTTGTATCGAGACTATTTGCGTCAAGTCTGAATCGCGACTTGATTCAAGACTATTTTTTTTGTGTGTGGTAATAGTAAAGTTGGTTGGTTATTAATTAATTATTAACATAGTGCATAGTATTTTTTATGAAATAGAATTTTTTTTATTCAATTATGTGCCAAGTTGTGGATAAAAATTAATTTTTTACATACCAGAGAAATTATTATTTGAAAATAATTGAAAGTTGTTGTGAAATTCAGTTTTATTCATATCGTAATTTTTATTATTTATGTAATCTGATAATTTATAAATTATTATGAAGACTTTTTTCAGTCATCAACAATAGCATTGTTGATTTAAGTTTGCAAAATTCATCAGAATTGTTTTTTTTTTTTTGAATATTTAAATAAAAATTATTTTTTTTCTTTATAGTTTTTTTGTATTATCAAAATTGATCATGAATAAAATTAAAATTTTTATATTGCTTTGTATTTCTCACAGATATCTATTTCATAAAATTTTTTTACCGTTCAGTTATTAAAAAACCTTGGACATTTCAATGAAATTACATTTATTCTTGATACAACATAAAATTTATTACCTCTGCGAGCGCAAACAATTTTTATGACAGAGAATAAAAATTGTAGTGTATGATACATCAGTTTTTGAGATGAAACACAGTAAAAATCACACTTATGACACGCTATGAACGATGTTTTTATTACTAGTTATGTTTCCCCATTTTTTTGCTATAAAATTTCTTATATTAAAATTTTTTTTCATCAATAAAATCAAATTATCTTCGAAATAATTTACGTAATATCATTTTAAAAATACCAATGACCTAAAAAGATGTCGAATCAGACAGTTAATCATCAAACATTATTATTCATTCACCATAATTTTTGGACTTTTAAATTTGAAATTAAAATTAAATATAAAATACTGAGAAAAATTTTGTAGCTTTTGATTATTTACTATGAATAAATTGTTGATAATTACCGATGACAAGTTGATTAATCGTGATTGAGGTTGAGCATATTATCATCGGTCTACATATTGTCGGTTAATGTCGTGGTTGAGGTTATATATTACCAAATACATTTGCCAATTCGATATATATTCGCATTTGAATGTAATTAGTGGTGCGTGCCATTTCGACACCACAAGATTGAGCAATATAATGATATATTTGTTGGTAGTTGTATATTAAATAGATGATTACTTTGATAATTCAAGTGAGAAATTAAGATTGTTCATTATTTTACAATTTTTTATTTACTGCAATTTTTTTTTTCTTTAAAGCTTTTATTAAATTTTTTAATGAGTGAAGAATATTTTTGTGATAGATTTTAATATTTTGCTACTCATTAGCTTGATATTATTATTGTTTTTTTCATCATTTTCGATGCAGAGAAGAGTTAAGTACAACTTTTGAGATAATTTAATCGCGAGGGTGGTAAAATATTGATTTATACTCTTATAGAAACCTTAATATGTAAATCCAACACGTGCCAAAGTCATCACTGGAACTTTAAAAGTTTATGGAGAAGTGAAAAATTTGAAAAAAAAAAATAATAAAAAAAGAAAACTATAAATTTTATAACTTTATAATAATAAATAATCTGACTTTGTTCGAAAAAATTACTCGAACTTTTTTCTTTTATATTCAACAAAAAATTTTATTCATCCATTTTTTTTTTTTTATATCAGGTTTTTTATTTGAAAGTAAAATTTAGCAATATTATCGAACGAAAATGCTCACTAATTCAAAACAATTCAAATAATTTGTTGATTATAAATATGACAATTTATAAAAAACAAAAACAAAAAAATAATTTGACATAAATGAAAATTTATTTTATTGAATTATCAAATTTTCTAGTATAATTTATTTATTCTTTTACAGAAAAAAAATTTTAATTTGTATAATTATCAAAATAAAAATTATTGTATTAATTTTAATAATTTTTTCAAAAAACTGTCACATTTTATTTGAATATTTTACATTGTTTTTTCTTTTTTTTTCATCATTCCAATAAAAAACTAACAAATTTGTCATTTCACATTCGAACGTGCTAATTAACCCCCAGTCATTACCATAAAATATATCAAATAATAAAAACAATAAATACCAAATGGATAATCCTACATTAATTTATATAAATTCCCATGCTTACATAATAAAATTGCATTAAAAAATATATAATAAAATACCATGTGAATGTATCAGTTTAATAACCTCCACTCTCATATTTTATTTACAAATTTTCTTTCAGGTCGAATAATTATATAAAAATTGTTGATAATCAGCTGAACATTTCGTGTTACATACATAAAAAAAAATAATTAATTCATTGCGTTTGGAAATAACGATCGACACCATGTCATTTATCTATTACATTGGCGTGTTCATTTCCAGTATTAACGTCTCATAAATATTGCAAATTCAAATTGTATTATAACGTGTCTGAATATAAAAATACAGAATATTTAATTGATACGAAAAAATCAATAAAATTCATAAAGAAAAAAAAATATAACGAGTGCCAAATAAATTAACATTAATTTCAAATAAATATCTATTGTTCATACACAAACAAATATAGTTATTAATTAATTAAAATGCATATTAGAATCACTATAATAATTCAAGTTGTTCCATTTAATTATTTTTATAATTACAATATAAATCAATAATTAGTGTAATTTATTTTGCTATTTAATAATAACAAATATATTTATGTAATAATAATAAAAATTATAGTTAATAATAAATATTGCACTATGCACTAAGAAAAATAATATATTATTAAATTAATTGAATTAATTAAAAGTTCAATATTAATTCGATATTAAATTAATTTTATCGATTCAATTCTGAACAAAAATTGAAGTTAAATAATTTTATTAATAAATTTTCAAGTGCCAAAATAAATATGTACACATTTTTATTGATTATTTCATTCCTAATTAATACACATGGATAAAATAAAATTTAATAATTAATCAATTTTTTAATATAGGTAATAAAAAATATTTTATTTTCCAATTTTATTTTTTTCGTGTTTTTGAAAATAATTTATAAATATCTGTATAGGAATTAAATTCTTTTAATTTCGAAATTAATTAATTTTATCTACGCATACATATATAGGCTTTAATTTACAAACGTTTCGATATAATCACAAAGACTCTGTGGTAACGTTTCGATAAGCCATTAATACTACAGAGCTTAGGGCGCAATAAACCGTAACTATAACGATGTTGAAGTACTGTACGAGTAGGTGTTCACTGAGGACCCATTAGCCTTTCTCTACTTCTCTTATTTTACTCTATCACTCTCCTTTTTTACTTCTCATACTTACCCACTAGTTCATTGCACCTTTACAGCAGAGTATATTGTATAATACATTGCGATAAAATATTATTTCTGTTTATATTTCTATAAAAATATACTAAAATATAAAATAATATTACATTGTACAAGAGTACAAGAGTATTCTCATCACAAATGATTATCTCACACAGGGAAATATATAATAAAGAGAATGTATATGATGTACAATAGGAAAATATCAAAGTGAATTTATAGTTTAACCCATTACTAACATTGAAATAAATTTTTGAACGTGCTGAAGAATATTAAAGATTATGAGCTTTAGTGCATTTAAATTTGTGACATAATTATACTTTTTAGGTTAATAGAAATTCCTTTACATTTTTTTTTAACGATAAAGATAATTAAAATATTTTAAATGGGAATTTATTTTTCAATAAAGTCAAAATTTTATAAAATTAGATTTGTTATTTTACATATTATAAAAGAATTTTGTATTGTGTTAAATACAAGAAATAAAATAATTATTTGATAATATTACAAATATGTCTTTGTAAATGCAAATGAATATATATAATCTTTATAGAAATGTTTAATACGAAATTTATTAGGATTTACAAGTGTTTACTAATCTGTATATCTTTGTATCCAAATGCAAGCACCTGAGGAAACAATTACACGAAGCTTTATTTGACTACATATATTTACTTGTAGCCATTGGGACATTTGCATCAAGCAGCAGGTTGGCTCTGTAGATAGAGTACAGAGAGGAAAATTACTATATAGAACAATGTGCATGTTACGAGGACAATTTGCCTCAAGTCTTGTCCTTTGAAAATGAACCATACTCAAATTGACCAGTTTGACTATAGCAGAAATGTAATATTGACCATGTTGAAATGTTTAACGGATTATTGGGCATTTATTGAGAGACCACATTAGATTTTCAAATGTATTAATTTGTTCATGAATGATAGGTAGAGGAAATTGTTGAAAAATAATACAATGATTGCAATGGAAAACTTTGGTTCATTTTGAATTTATTTTGTTTGATGAAATATTTTGTTTTTAGGTTCATAAATTTTTTTAACATGTTAATTAGATAATTATTATGTGTAGGAACAATAGATTAGCTGATATTAAATAATTATTAATTGTTCAAAAATTATGTTTGGTTCAATTTGATAAATTTTGTTGCTTTAATTATTTTATTTTTCAGTGTGTTAATTATATGTTGTGATTTTAATGTGAAAATTGGTACAAATTGATAAATCAATTGAGCAAATTATTATTTTGTTGAATTAAATATATTTTGATTGATTGGTTCATTTTGAATTTATTTTGTTTGATGAAATATTTTGTTTTTTGGTTCATAGATATTCTCGAACATGTTAATTAAATGATTGATATATATAGAAACAATAAATTAGCTGATATAAAATAATTATTAATTGTTCAAAAATTATGTTTGGTTCAATTTGATAAATTTTGTTGCTTTAATTAATTCATTTTTCAGTGTGTTAATTAAATGTTGTGATTTTAATGTGAAAATTGTTACAAATTAACAAATTAATTGAGGAAATTATTATTTTGACACTTTGATGGTTTTTTTGGAAATATATTATTTTGTTTTACCGAGTAAAAATAATGATTTTGAGTATCAAAATTGTTACTTTTAGTTATCGTAATGTTATTTATTTTTCCGAGTGTAAATTTACGAAGTTGTTTGTCGGTAGATTGATTGGAATATTTTTATGAAGAGCAAGATTAATATAAAAAATATCTATGAAAAGTAAAAATAAAATAATATGAGATGAGTAAAAATGCTTCAAGAAAAATTATAAAAGTTTGCGAACGGATATCAATTTGTTAAGTTTCAAAGGTCTGACGTATCTCACCCCATTTTGTCCACTTCTTACTTATTTTTCCGCCACTTGGTGGATAAGTAATTGCGGAACACGACCACCAAGCAAGAGGGATCATGACGGATAGTAGCTGTAATGTGCTACCTGGAACAAAATAAATAAATAAATAAATAAATAAATAATGGATAAAAATGAAATAAAAATATGCCTGAAAAATTAGTTTCTAAAACAATAAAATATCCTCGTGTTTAACAATTGACTAAGATGAATGAAAAATATATTTCTTTGTGTTATAATTTATTTTTTGAGTAAAAATTGTATAAAAAAAATTAGAACGAAATTTATTAGTGGAAATTAATCATCATACGAGGAACAAACTGATAGAATAAATAAATAAACAAATAAAATCAGAAAAAAGTTAAAACGATGGCGGTTGTGTGCCAAAGCGGATCGAATAACTCGAGCGTTGACCCTATCCATTCGCCGTCTGACCACTATGGGTGGCACGTTACTACTTAACGTGTACCCTGTTTACCATCAGCCGTGCGAGAGTCACTCCCTGTTCACCTCCGGCTGTTATAAACTATGTGAAATACGGCGCCTGTATACACCCGACGATCGTATCAACGGCATTGCGAACAGTTAACCTCATTTTACTTTGATGCTACGAGTGAAAATGCTAGTCATGAGATCGCACCGAGATTTTTCATGCTGTAGTATATCAAGAATTTAAGTAGAAAAGTTTCTGTAACATTCAAAAAATAATATCATTTAAAATTTTATTTGAATATTAACAATTGAGTATGTGAATTTATTTTAATTATGTAATTAATACGTTATTGATGTTTGAAGAATATATTTTTTAGACGATTGTCTCAAAACATGATGTTTCACGGACTCAATAAAGTCCGTGAAATGCCACTTTTTTGAGTGCATTTACTCATAAAACAAAATTTAGGCTAGTGACACGACAAAAGTAGTTTCAAATCTTTTGGACTTTTCTAGAAAAAATGCTAGGAATACTTTTTGTTTCAAATTTTTAACATTATGTATGTTGCATCATTTTATAAAACTCTCACACTGTTTTATATAAATTTGTCGAGATTTTTCTGGTAGTAAATTTAACGTCGCTGCATTGGCGGCTTCATAAATTTCGGTAGGATTTGTCACTATCACTGTCACTCATTTTGCTTTTTTAATTTTATACTTGATCGTTTATATTTTCGCTTTATTTTAAATGTTACAATACTGACAGAAACAAAGTTTGTTAATAAATTGTGTAGCAACGCAACCTTTCCTTTTATTTACCCATAAAACAAAATAAAAAGTTGCATTGCTACACATTTCATGAGTTACTACACAATTTATGCATTGCTAGCTTATTTACAAGATTTGTTTCTGTCATTTCAGGAACTATTGATCCCTGAAACATCATATTTTGAGACACTCGCCTAAAAAATTATGTGTTCACCATGGCCGCAAACTTCTGATTCGGAAAAAAAAAGATCAACTGCACAGCCTTGGCAAACAAATATAACTATTTTTTAAAATTTATTTTCTTCCAGTAGAAAAATTCATCAAATTTTCTTGGGAAACTGAATTTATTATAATCAAATTGAATATTTGTTTCAGACAATTAGTATTTATTCGAAATAATTGTTACTTATTTGAAATTATATTCAATTTATAGAAATTTTTGTGAGATTAAAAGAAAGTGAGGAAAATGAAAAAAAAAATTTATTTAGTTATTTTTTCTTAAATTCGATATAGAAGCGACAAACAAAAATTTTTTTATTACAAATCGTTTTTACTATTATTCAATTTCATTGCTAGAAATACAATCGATACATCAATGAAATAGTGTCTGACAATCTGAGATTAAAAAATAAATAAACAGTAAAGAAAATATTACTTGTACGTACCTTGTTCTCTACAATTCATACTGTTTCTGTTCACATATATGTCATATTTTTCGTAATGCTTTTCTCGTAGTGTGTGAGATTGTGACATCTAGTATTTTCCTATCTCTCTGTATTCTCAAAATATTGCGGGTCACGTCGCACTCCCAATGCCATTGTCGTCGTTGCCGCGGTCGTTAAATCCTCGCGTTGCCACCGCACAATATAAAGCTACCATTTTTTTTTTTTTTTTTTCATATTTTTCTGTATCTTTTTTTTTCATTCTCTCACCATCGTCATAACGATGAGTTGCAAATAGCACAGTCTAAAGCACAAAAAAGTTGGATGGAGACGAGATATTTGTTTATTCATTTTTTTTTTACCAACCTGAAGGCACACTATGTGTTTTACAGTATAATAAAATACCCTGTCAACTTTACAGCTAAACTAAAAGTTTTTTAGAATCAAAAGCCTTACAATTGTAAGCATGTAAAAATTCACATGAAAAATAAATTCGTCGACCGTCTACAGTTAGAATTCGAAATATTATTATGACTACTGTGAGTGATAAATATTAAATTCTATAAAATCCACTTCTATTTTGGCATAATCAATGTAACTATATTTTTTTATTATACAATAAAATGTCGGGATAATTAGCAGCAGTGAAAATAATTCCAAGTTATCAATAGATTCTAATTTTAGTACTTTTTGTCATAAAGAATTTAATATTCAAGAAAATGAGCCTCATTTTATCCAATTTGGTCAGTAAGTTTTTGTTTTATGATGTGAAATAATTTGAAAAATATTGTTTTGCAAAATATACTTGTCAGGTTTTGAGTAATTAATCATTTTCCAATGTTAACTATTTGAATTTTTAACTTTTCGTTATTCAGATATTTTCGGAGCCTAAAGCGGACCCTTTTGTTATCTCGCCGTGTGCATTATTTATTCCAAGTATCAAATGTACGTCAAATGATATTATCAGAGTACAAGCCAAGATGCAGCTTTCGATCCAGGTCACATGATGACGTCGATAACGTTCGATTTATTTTGAATTTTCTAAAAATTCTTGCATAATAAATATTCTACTAACTCTCTGGATAAGTAATATATTTGTATTGTACTACTGTTGTAATTTTGCCCCATAACTATTTGCTAGGGCATTATAAATAAAAATCAATCAATTAGTAATTTCTACGTGAATGAAAATTGATTTTTCATTCCTAATAAAGTAAAAATACTCACTAGAAATTGATAAACTTTATAAAGAGTAAAATGAAGAATATAAATAATGAGACTCTGTTGTTTAGTTGACATCAGAAAATCAGTCATACTGGATGAAAAAAAAATATTCACGAGTATTAAATAACTAATATTAATTATCTTAAATGAATATATCGTTCAATGCAATTAATTTAATTACTTCTATTAATTTTTTTTCTCAGTGTCTCCAACGACTGGAAACATAAAAATACTTGAAATAAATATAAAAAGCTTTCATTTCGGTTAAATTATCGGTATTTGATTTACGATACCTTTGTCCTTCATTTTCATCTGCGCTACTTCAGCTTGATAATCGATACTTTTGAAGATAGCTGTCGCGCCAACAAAGCGTCACTTTCAAAGACGTTGTTCTTGAATAGATGATAAAGACTGTATCTCCTAGCACAAAGTGACAGACTTCTTTCCCATTTGCTTTAGACATCATCAAAACTTTTGCAAAATAATTAAAAATCCAAATTCAATCTAACATATTAAAAAATACAATTCATTAAATTATTCAATGATAATCATCCATTTTATGATTTCTTATTATCACTTCGAACTCTAACATTAACAAAACTGATTTACACTTATCAAAATAAATTTATTATAATATCAAATACCTCAATAAATTTACAAAAGATTAAAATTTTATTTATTATCAAATAATTCGATGAGGCAAATTTTACTTCATCCCTTTCTCGTAAATATCATTTATATCTTTAATTGCATCAAATACTCATCTTTATTTTAATTTCAATAAGTTACCAAATGTTGTTGCGGTAAATAGAAAATAGATTTACCCAAACTTCTCTTGTCTCACGATTCTCTCACACTTTATTATATTATACATATGTATTAAGGCCCAATTATTTATATAGACATATATTTTAAAACCACTCCTTAGTTTCTCCCATAATTTACGGTCGAAATTTCTAGTTTCCCCGGTGTAAGGCATCGAATGTAAATCGATGTTCGACGAAACTCACCGGACCGACCAAAGTGCTCTCAAGGGAAACGCCTTCAATGCTATTGGTTGATTGTGGTTTATAGAGCTTACATTATTATATACTTCCTATATATATCTATGTAATATTAAAGTGTATATTGCACTTGCGAAAATCCAATTAGTCAATAATTAATGACAGTAAATCGTTTTGCAGTATTTTCATTCTTAAAATAATTTTTAGGATATTTTTGGAGCCTAAAGCGGACCCCCTTTTATCTCACCGTGCGCATTATTTATTTTACGTATGCAATGTACGTCAAATGATTTTATTACAGTAAAATCCAAGGTGCAGCTTTCGATCCAGGTCACCTTGATGACGTCGATAACGCTCGATTTATTTTGAATTTTCCAAAAATTCTTGCACATTGAATATTTCAATAACTTTCTGAATTGATAATTTCTACCGAAATAAAAATTGATTTTTCTTTCGTGATGAAGCAAAAATACTCACTAGAAATTGATGAACTTTATAAAATTTAAAATGAAAAATATAAATAATAAGTTCTTAAACAAATATATTTATAAATTTCATGGATGTATATTTTTTTTTTATTTCAGAACCTTGCGAAAAAACTTACTGTGCCTGGGGTGCAACTTGTGTCGTATCTGAGACAGGTCGTGCTTCCTGTCAATGTCCTACGAATTGTCCAAAGGTACCAGATCCAGTTTGTGGCTCTGATGATATTACATATACGAATCATTGTCAGCTACGTCAAGCAAGTTGTCGTGACCGGAAGAATACACGAGTTAAACACAAGGGAGTCTGTGGTGAGTGTTATTGATATAATTATATTAAATATTTTGTTATTATAATAAATAATAGGATTTTATTTTGTTCAAATTTTAATCCTTCATTCAGAAAATGAAGGATATTAAAATATTTATGGAATATATTTCTCAATTTTCTAAATGGTTTTGTTAGTTGAAATTATGTATTTTCAGTTGGAAAATTATTTTCTATGTATTTCTCGACCAAAAAAAAAACATTTAGTGAGTTTGAATGCAAGACTTAAAAAAAAAAACTGAGTTTTCATTTTTTTTTATAATGTTCCACCATTTCAAAAATATTGAAAAAATTCCTGAGTGTAAAGGAGTATAAAAGACATTTTCTGACAAAATTTGGTGGTAGGGACTTCCGAAAAACACAGTCAAAAAATTGATTTTGATTTTATTTCTGTTCTCAAAAATCGGGTTTTCACCTGAGATTCATAATAAAAATATTTCTTCATGTATTTTTCTACTGAGAATCATGGAAAAAATCAGCTTTCATTAATTTTGAATTCAACCAGTGGAAAAAAATGAAATAAAATGAAAAAAAAAAAGGTTTTTTCGAAAAACTCAAAAAACGTTTGAGTTGAAAAACTGAAAATTTGACTAAATTATTTTCATTTGATATCAAAACCATTCCCCAAGTGCAAATCAAAAATGGGGTGGGGGTGAATTTCCCATACAAATCCGGACATATCTTTTTTTTTTAACAAAAAATGTTTTCTTGCTTCTTTTCTGTTTTTTTTTTTTTTTTTTTTAGTTTTTTCCTATTTATTTAATCATGAGATTGGGAAGATCAATCACGAGAATATAGTAAGCTTTGTAATGAGCTCGTATTTTATATCAAATAATTATAATATTCAAAAACGAAAAAATGTATTTTTATTTTTACTGAAATCAAAATGACGAAAAATTAATTTTGAGTATTTTAGAATTGTTTTTTTCTATTATTTTTATATTTTAATGTATTGTTGATTTGTCTGCCTGTTGATCTAATTGTGTTTAATACCAAACACGCGATCCCGAAATCAGCTCTATGTAAAAAATTTTAATTCAACTCAAAGTAATTGAACGTCAGTAGAATAATTATTTGTAAATGTTAAATATCCTGTTGGAAATAATCTCTCAATTTGAAAAACAAAGAATAATTGCTCAGATATAATCCACGATTAATATTGCAAAAGACTTCCACATTATTCATTTTATAAAATTCATTTTCAAATAAAACAAATGAAAATAAAATAAATAATTTCCTGAATAGATTTCTGAATCTTTTAACCTCACAATTTTATTCTCAGTCAAATTTATTAAAGCTACAAAATGAAATGAATAAAATTCATCATCAGATTTATGAATTACGAACTTTAATATAAAAAAAAGCTACAAACATATTTATAAATTTAGAATTATTCCATCAAAACATTTACATTACAATTATTCTATTCAATTATTCCACTCAAAGTCATAAACAAATATATAAATAATGAAAAAAAAAAAAAAAAAATACTCCAACAATTATTCATAAAGTGATAAATAGTTGAGCACGAAACGAAAGAAGAATCATAAAAAAAAAATGGTATAAAATAAAATAAGAAATTATTAAATTTTCTCTCCGTTGAAATAATATCATCGAAATGCATAAAAAAAAAAAAAAAAACTTCGCGATATGTTTTTTACAACAGTGCATAAAATATTACGATATCTATGCAACAAAAATATATTTGCATAAACAAGAGATAAATCCAAATAATTAAAATGGTCTCAATTCACCTAGTAAAATATTATTTGTTCATGAATAAATAAATGAATGAATTTATATTGTTCGTATGTCATAATCGTCTTTGCTATTCTTCATATCGATTTTTCATTCATACATTGTGATTTATGAAATGGATGTGTGTAAACATGTCTGAGCGTGAAATTTATGATAATGAAACTATTGATTCGATGATAGAATAAATAGTTTATACATCCACATATAGATTTCTATATTTGAAATAGGATTGAGGAATTATGAACGTTTATATTGGAATTTTGAATAGTTGAAATAAATTTATTTATCATTCTGAAATAAATTTATAATTATTTCATTCATAAAATTCATTTTTAATTAATGAAATAAATAAAATTAAGCTCATATTCATGGGATTATTTGTGAAAATATTATTATTTTATTAAAATTCTATTTGTTATTAAATATTCTGAAATATTCAATATCGAATTGTTTGAATTAATTATCAATAAATAAACATCTCAATCCAAAATTCATTATAAATAAAACATACATAAAATACTAATAAATTAAATAATCAAATGAAATAAATTTAATTCAAGTTTTAAAAGCTTTAAAAATTTTTTACAAAAATTCACGAAATATTAAAATCTTTGTCGCTTGTATTATTAATATTAATAAATTAAATATTATCACATTTCACTGCGTTGTTCATTGTGATATGTATTGCAGTAAAAAAAAAAATTGACAATTCAAGTGTGCCAAGATTTTTTTTTTTTTCACAAAAGCACATAAGGTATTATTGCTAGTGAGATGAAAAATCTTGATAAAAATGAAATGACAAAGTGCGACGTGTCTACCGTGAACGTGCATCGAATACTCGAATACTTTATCTCAATAAAAATGTCAATGGATAACAAACTTATTCATATATGTAAAGGTTTAAAAGTAGTGGTGAAATAAACCAAATTTGAGAAAAACCAGATGAGAAATGAGGAAGATTAAATGAGAAAAAAATTCGTGATCTTGTTGTTCTACTTTATTTTTTTTTAAATATGATAATTAAAATGGATGAAAAAATCAATAGCACTGGGAAGATTTAAAAATGTAAACTACTTTAATTGAATCGATTGAATCTATGTACATATGTATACATATATCTATTCATGTAACATACCTGTACATTGCATATATGTTTACGTAATGAGATGGTATAGTATCTTCATCCATTTATGTACATATTTTTCTATAAATAAGAATAAATTGCAGGGAGAGTATTTGCAATGTATCATGATGTAATTTAAATTTGAGGGGAAAAAATAAATAGTTATAGAAAAATTGGAATGAAAAATAGTTGTATGGAAAAAACCTATTGATGTTATTTAATTTTATAATATAATTGAATTTATCATTTAATTATGAATTTCAAGATTTAAATATTATTCAAATATTTATTTGAAAAGAATTTTTATTTATTTGATAGCAAAAAAATTTTTTTTTTTTTTTTTAATAATCAGGAGAGAAAAATAATATTATTTATTTTTTATTTAATTCATTTATGATGATCATGAAAAATAAAATCAGTTAGAAACAAACCAAATATTTATTTTCAATAATTGATATTTAATATAAACAATTGTCATTTAATTAAAATTTTCAATTCAATATTAATATAAAAATTGGGATAAATAAATTTTTGTACGAAGGCAAGCAATTGATGTAATTGAATTTAATTGCAAATTTCAAGATTTAAATATTATTCAAATATTTATTTGAAAAGAATTTTATTTATTTAATAGCAAAAAAAATTTATTATTTTTTTTTTTTTTTTGATAATCAAGAGAGAAAAATAATATTATTTATTTTTTATTTGATTCATTTATAATCATCACGAGAAATAATATCAGCTAGAAAAGAATCAAATATTTATTTCCAGTAATTAATATTTAATATAAACAATTGTCATTTAATTAAAATTTTCAATTCAATGCAAATATAAAAATTGGGATAAAAAAATATTTTTTTTGTCATCATACCAACTAATAATATAAAATATTAACTATTAATCATATTTTTTATTCTCAATTATGAAAGAATTATTTTTATTTAAACTATTCATTATTTATTTGATTATTTATTCTATTTAATTTTCCTTTTCAAAACATTTTTTGTTAATTTTTTTTTCTCACGTTCATAACATAAACCAAAGCACATATTTAAGTACTTTAAAAGTCATGCATATTTCAAGTTTGTAAAGCTAGTGTAAATTTTATTGCTCCAATATATGAATTAACCAATGGACGATGCAAGTCAAGAGATTTACTTCGAGAGACGAAAGAGTTAGGACCTCTATATGCCATGTTTCTTATGTACCTTGAGAAATTTTAAAATACATCTTTTATTCAACGAGGAGGTGGTACGTCCGGCATTTTTATTTTTATACATACATACATTTATGTATGTTTAAAAAAATCTGAATTATCTAAATTATCAAATGAGCTTCAAAAAAGCACAGGGAGAAATTAAATAATTGATAGTTATTAAAAACATATATTACTTTTTGAAATTAATTTTATTTATAAGCCCAAATTTTTAGTGGACTTTTACACAAAATTTTAACTGCTTTATTAATATTTATTTAAACAATAAATATTTTTTTTTTAACGCAATTTAAATAATTATAAATTAAATTAATTGATCAGCTCGTTCAAACTATATTATTTATTTATATTGAATTATTTTCACTTTTATTAATTTATATGTAAGTTTATTAAAGGGATTAACATAATGAAGATAAATATGAGCTTTAAAAAAGCACAGGGGGAAATTGAGGAATTGATAGTGATTAACAATATTTATTGCTTTTTGAAATTAGTTTCATTCATAAACCCAAAAATTTTTAGTGGACTTTTACATCAAAATTTTAACTGCTTTATTAATTAATAATTTTTGCATGAATATTTAAAAACAAAATAATTATATATTTTTTAGTTTTGAATTAATATTATTATTTATTATGATATTTACAAAATTTGTATATAAATAAAAATATCTGACATTTTTATAAAGTTTTTTCTAAAACTTTTCGATGAAATTTAACAAAATAATTTTTACATGAATATTTAAAGAAAAAATTATTATATATTTTTTAATATGAATTAATATTATTATTTATCATATTATTCACAAATCAGTATATAAAAAAAAAAATATCTGACGTTTTGATAAAATTTTTTATAAAACTTTGTGATAAAATTTAACAAAAAACACAAAAAAAAAATTTTTTGCTAATATAAAAATTGCATAAAAAATTCATTTGTTTAATGTATTCGTTAATGTACACAAAATCGAATAATTGAACTGAAAATAAATGAGAAATACTGTGCAATGAAACAAAAAATAAATAAATAAATCATTCAAATTATTAATAATAAAAATATTGAATTTTTTAAATTTATAATTCCACTCTCTAACCAAATGAAAACTCCAATAAATTTCATATTCAATTTCAATCTCCAGTCAGTAATTAAAATTAATTATACATTAATAATTATACTTTAACTACTTAAATAATTTTCATATAAAATACAAAAATGATATAAAATAATAATAAGTCAACTAATCTTTGTGCAGTAACATTTGAGCGCATTAAAGCTGACTGAAAATTTTCATCCGTAAATGAGAGAGAAATGAGAATTGTCCATGAATATATGTGAGCAGGAAAAGCATTTGTGAAATCGCTAGGGAAGATACTCGGAGCTGCTTTTACACGCTTGGCTACGCCCGTTTCATATTGTTTGCTTGGATAATAATTTAAACGTGGATGTGCAGAGACAAAGCCATAGGACATGTGGTAGAGAATATAAGAGAGAATGATAGGGAGGTGGAGAAATGAAAGTCACGTACGAATGAGACAAAATACGTACATGCATGGATAAAATTATTGCATGTGTTCCATTACACTATTATTTAGTATGAATTCGTATACGCACATCTTCTTGGCGCATAATATAAATAAATATGTACACCATACGATTATGGGACATTTATATAAATAGAATTTATTAGGGGATTTTTTTTTTTTTTTTTTTTTTATTTTGCAGCATTGATGTACTATTATTGTAAACATTTGGATAAAATCTATCACCAATAATAAGCTCTTAATTTTAATATTAAGTACGTTTATACAATCAATTTGAAATTTTCTTATTTAATTTGTTTCAATCACTGGTAAAAAATGTTAAAGAAAATTTATGATAAAATTTCATAGCTTTTTGGATTTTTCTCGGAAACTATCAACTTTACAACAAAAGTATATTGTACCTTTTTTGTAGGAATGTAAATTTTCTATAAAATAGTGCTCGTTACTGAAAACCGTGGAGTTGATAGTTTTTGAGAAAAATCTGATTAAAATAATATACAATTCATATAGGACCAATTCAAAGTAAAAATAGTTCGATTTCCATATGTTTCGATTTTTCTTGGAAACTATCAACTTTACAACAAAAGTATATTGTACCTTTTTTGTAGGGATGTAAATTTTCTATAAAATAGTGCTCGTTACTGAAAACCGTGGAGTTGATAGTTTTTGAGAAAAATCCTATTAAAATAATATGCAATTCATAGAGGACCAATTCAAAGTAAAAATAGTTCGATTTTCATATGTTTGGATTTTCCTCGAAAACTATCAATTCTACAGTTTTTGCTGAATGAACAATTTTGTAGAAAATTTAATTTCCTACAAAAAAGGTGCTATACACTTTTGCTGTAAAGTTTATAGTTTTCGAGAAAAATCAAAAAATCTATAAAATTCGAGCATAAATCGGCTTTATCATTTTTTATCAACAGTAGAAAATTTTTTCACAAGATTTTTATTATAAAATAAGTTCAAATCAAGATTCAAATCACATAAATGAAGATATCAAAAACTCGATTTAATTTTTTTTTCTTCTGGTTGTTACTGATTAATTAATTTTTCATTATAATAATGAGAACAATAATTTAATCTCTTGATTATTTTTAAAGTAAAATTCACTTCGCATTTGGTAAAATGTTTAAAATGAACGCGCCACTAATTCCAGTCGTATTTAATTGCAATTTATCATGTCCTTTTATTGTTCGGGTAATAAATTAATTTCATTATCTCATTTCAAAGCTAAAATTCCAAGAATTAAAATGATACACAATTATTCGAAGTTTCCAGATTTTTTAATTATCAATTTATTAAATTACATATAATTAATTCAAAGTCACTTTATATTTTTTCTTTTGTGTAATTAATATTTCATCAATATTTTGTTCTTATTGCAATCAACTAAAATAATAATTTCCAAAATTCCCAAAGGAATTAAAAGGTAATTACTTGCAGTGTTGTATAAAAATTTAAATACAATCAATTGAATTTATTTTAAAATTAAATATAAAGAATTAATAAAAAAAAAATTATTATTAATTTAAATTAATTTCTCCTCATTTAAATTCTTCATCTTCTCTTCTGTCAATATTAAAATAAACAACTAAATCAAACGAATTGATATAAATAATTATAGTAACGATTGCTGCAATAATAATTCACATTTGTTTTCATATTTATCTGAAGGAAAATCGACAAATTCACCACACAAACCTGGTTCAACATTCCATGATACAGTTTGTGGTCAATGGTACACCTAATTGTGTCCACTTTCATAGTAATCACACATTGAATGTGAATATATATGCATTACAATTTAATTGGATTGGTGTGTTTTTGAGACAAACACTAAAATTTCAATTTGAGAGTTTGTTAGTTTATAGACGTGTAATATACGTACAATAATAAATTATTTGGTGTCAATGTGAGTTTGTATTTCGCATAAAACATTCAGCCATTAAACAACCATAGTCATATTGGTTGAAAATTGGTATTTTGAATTGGTTTTTGGCACTTTACGCACTCGCACAATAGTATTATTTTTCTTATTGGACCACGACCAAAATTGACAATGTGAATTGTTTACAATCACAATATATGCTCATGGGTATAGTTGCACAATTCTTTGTCAATATTGTGTGTATAATTTAGGATGAAAATATTGTTCAAGGTGATAGAAAAATGAGCCTGTGAAAAAAAGCAACTCTTAATTTTAATTTTAAGAGATGTTACATCGTGATTTTTGATTTCCTATTTGAATAACATGGATAATTTTTGTTTTTATCGTTAGAATTTTGTAGCTTACGAACCAATTGACGGATTCGAATGATCAATACATATTTTTATAGGAAATTGAACGCTCTTCAAAAAAGGTTTCTTGTGGTTAATCGATTACTCTAACCATTTAGAAGATATTGTCATTCATGACTTGAATGGATAAATTGAAAATATTTATTAAAAAACTATTAAAATCAGTACGCAGGGATTCGAATGCGAATATCTTCTGAATGGTTAGAGTAATCGATTAACCACAAGAGATCTTTTTTGTAGAGCGTTCAATTTCCTACAAAAATGTATATTGAACACTTTATAATATTTATTTGTCTACGAGTTATAAAATTTAAAAGTAACAAAGAAATTTTTGTTAAATTCATCAAACTTTAACCTTCGATATCTTCTAAACAATAAAAGTTATGAAAAAATTGTAAGATACCTTTTTTGTAGAGCGTTTAATTTCCTATAAAAATATGTATTGTCCATTCAAATCCATCTATTAATTCGTAAACTACAAAATTATAACGATAAAAACAAAAATGTTCTCATGTTATTTAAATAGAAAATAAAAATTCACGATGAGCGACCTCTTAATATTAATATTAAGACCTCCAGTTTCAACAAGCATCTTTTTACACTCCCTTGAAGATATTTTGAATGGAGGCTTTGGAAGAAAAAAAATTTTTGATTTTAAATATTCATATAAAAATTATTTTATTGAATTTGATCAGAAAATTTTATAAAAAATTTTATTAAAACGTCAGATATTTTTTATATTACACACTGATTCGTAAATATTATAATAAATAATAATATTAATCCAAAGCTGAAAAATATATGATAATTTGTGCTTTAAATATTTATAGATAAATTATTTTATTTTCATTTTTTTTTTCACGCATGAAAAAATCGTATCAGAAATTTTCTTTTTTTTTTTTCTTTTTTTTTTAAAATATCACGTCTGTCTTATATATCTGGATGTGTGTTCGTGTGTATGTGTGAGCTTTTTCTAACGGTCTATGCATTATGTAACCGACAGTAATATTAATGTGAGAGAAGAAGAGCGTCCGCATCGATTCTGACATTGAAGACGTCGACGTCGAACACCTTTAGGTTCTAATATATAGTTATAAGTCTCAAGTTGTGAAGGCGAATCGAAAATCCTGCCCTCCATAATTCAGACGTGCGAAATGGAAATGTCGTCTAAGTACGACGTGCCACGAAATTGGCCAACTTGGATGTCAGAGAAAGTTCAATATAAAAAATTTGGTATTCGTTGAAAAAATTTACATTGCATCATATCTTTTAAATAATGTTAATAAATTATGTTTTTAAATCGGATAAAATTATCAATGATAAATTTAATTATTTTATTATCAACGCCACTGTATTCATCATTTTATAAAAAATATAATTGAGGCTTTTATCATACTTTGTTTGGTCAAAGGGAAGTTTTTAAATTGAAACTTTTCATAGGGAAAATTACAATTTACTACTATAAAAGCGATCAAGAGAAAAAATAAAATTACGTTTCATCTGACGGAGGTTAAATTGCAAAAGTAATATGATTGAATTATAAAGCAAATTTTAAATAATTTTACCAATTGAGAATTCTTTTTTTTTTTACATTTTTATTACTGCAATTTATTTTACATAACTATAAAATTTTGATATGTAAATAAAGAATATTATTTGAGATGATGTGTATGAATCATTGAATTACATTGATTAATTATTTTTATTATTTATTTATTTGTTTATTTATTTTTTTTTTCGGGTCACGGGAATGTTATATGCAAAATTAATTTATTTAAAATGCAAAATGAAACATATTCATTTGTTACTCTTGTTTCATGTTGAATTTTGTTTGACATTGTTCGCGTATATTTTTATTTTTATTTTTATTTTTATTTTCATTATTGTAGCAAGTTAATTAACTTTTGTGTTGTCATCGTTGTTAGTTAATCTGTGTCGTTGAATATATTTCAATGAACAACGCATTTTGATACCTAACCATTCGTTTATTCAGTACATTCACATTGGTATTGATGATTTTAAAAAAAAAGTACAATTGACCTTGTGAAATGTTCAAATAAATGATTTTACATTGAATTTATTTTCCAAGAGAATATTCCAAATTTTTTAGGGGAAGAGTGGCATGAAAGAGCCATGTTTTGAAAGATCCATTATCATTTACGCGATAGTTTTCGAACAAATCATGGATGTATTCTTATTTTAAGATAGTAACACTTGCCAAATGTCGTCCATAAACATTTGACAGTTTATCAAAAATAAACGGCGTCGATACGACGTATTGAAGATTTCGTCGTCAAAAAGTAAGTTTTTGAGTTCATTTTATTTGTTTTTTGACGTCTATACGGACGAAACTAATAGTAATATGATTATACAATAATTTTATAGATATATTAAGCCTTCTAATAACATATATATTTTGCAGGCAAATCTTTAATTTCATACTAATTTTCGGGGTTATGTTTCTTGGGAGAATATGTTTTGAAAGAGCCGGGCTGCAGTGTGATGAAAAAGCTAGCTTTATATGGTCCCTCAAAAAAGCTCTTACTAAGAAATCTAAAATGAATAATGATACAGACTCAGATACATCAAATAAAATTATATGAGTTCTTAAAAAGATCGTACCTAGTCAGATTGCAATGATTGATCTCAAACCGCTAATTTCATGAGAATTTCGCAGATTTAAGTGAATATTTTATCCAGAGTTTGCGTTATATAAAACGTTTTATAATTATATAAGATATAAAATAATATCTTAACATTATTAGTAAATAATATCTTTGTTAATCTAAAATTTCAGTCCTGTAATAAGAACTTGGCTCTTTCAAAACATTCGGTGGTTTTTTCAATGCCTATGTGTTATGAAAGAGCCGAATTTAATTATTTTTATAAATGATTAGAAGTCCAAAAATACCGATAATTTTGAAAAATGTTTTATAACATCACGTACATAAATGAATGAACAATTACTTATTATACAAATTTTTTTTAATTATTTATTTCCTTTTATATTATTTATTCCTTTTTTCAAAACTGGCTCTTTCACGCCACTCTTTCCCTACTTATCATAAAATATATAATTGCAGTTAAAAATTACCATACATCTTTGGGTATATATTTTATCGTTGAATTGCAATATTTATTTTGAGAGCAAAAACTTTTATATTACAAAAAGGAGAAATTTATTAAATGTTTAATTGTATGTTATCAGAAATAATAATTTCAAAAAGTGGCCGCAACTAATTCAAATGATCGTGAATTGATTTACTAAATCCTTGAAAGCTCTTTACTACTACTTTTGATCTGTCTAATAAATTTAAAAGACCGAAGGGTGACAATAAAGTCTTGGGGTGGCATCAAAAACCCTCAGAATGTAATTAATTTTATCAAGCACTATATATGGCTAACTTTCAATGCCACAGTTCGTTACATTTAAGCGGACAAAGGGCGAAAGTTTGAATCAAAAATAAAACTTTTTAGCTGGTTGTCGATGATAAATTAAATTACTAATAATTATAAATTTTTTTTTTTTATTATATTAATTCATTTTACTTAACTTAAATATTATTTACAATTGTCCACATTAACATTACATATACATTCAAATTCATTCTGATAATACAGTAAACAAAAATCCATTAAAAATATTATCATTTAATATTTAAAATAATGAAAAGTGATAAATTACTTCGAAGAATTTAAAAGATAAATTCATTATTTTTATTATATCCAGAATTTATTTCTACATAATATATTGTTTGAAATTTTCAATTATTTGTTCATTCGTCCATTGTTATCTTTAGTAAATGAAATGAACAACACAAAAAAAATTATAATCATCAATGAAAAACAAAACAAATTGCTTTAATACATATTTTCGCACGAATTATTTCGCATCACGATGTGAATCGCTGGTCTTTATTTATTCGGATTTACGCACGTTTCTCATTAATGTAAATATATATATATATATTAAACAGAGAGTATATAAATATGCATATGTGAATTATGGGGATAAAACGATGCGTGAGAATCGTGACAGAAAATCACTCTCGACTCAAATGTGAATCACGTAAAGTATCCGGATCAATTGTTTAAACAGAAACTATAATGTTAATCACTGCAAATAATATAATTATATTCACATGCATTGATATCATATAATAACAGTAAATACATTAACACAATAATATTAATTCTATATAAATAATTAATTAATGAAGTGTAACAAATTGATTGGAATTTTTTAATTTTATTTCATTACATTTTTGTTTGATTCAGAATATTATTTGAATTATTTATCCAACGTAAAAATAATTTTACATGGTGAAATTATTAATTTGGCTTTTGTGTACAATTCATTGAACAATTTGATAATTTTTCAAATGAATTATAATGTTAAATATTAATTAAAAGAAAAAAATATATATAACTGATGATGGTTAAGAATTATCGCGAAATTTTTTTCGTTTATAAATCGTAACTTAATTCATTTTTTATTCGTAACAAAGTCGTAAAAATTTTACGAAAATTACGGACGCCAAGTAAGAAATTGCTTCGATACGAGAAATAAAATATACGAAACTTAATATTTCACGTTATCGGTCGTATTCAACGGTAAAATGTCGATATTAGCCGGATCTCAGTTGGCTTTGGCGCCGGTCGCTTCTACAGCAATACGTAAGAAGGGAAAATGAATAACGCCCTACGGAAATTTCGACAAATTTTACTACGAACGTCTTAATCCATTCTTCCATAGAAGTTTCAATAAGGGACTGTGAGTTATACCTCTCCGTAACGACTTTTTCTTTCCGATTTTTCTCTTCCCTTCACGTCTTTTTCTTTATTTTATTTTTATTTTTTTGCTTTTCGTTTTTACTTTTTCTTTTCTCTTTATCTTAAAAGTTTCTTCACCCCTTCGTACCGTATGCCAACTTATACAGCACAAGCTACACATATACTAACCAAAACTTATTTTCCCTCAATTTTACTCGCTGCTAATCCTGAAAAATAACGAACATTTTTTATATACGATCCAAATTTTTAAGTCTTATGACATTTTTTATTTTAAATCCTACATGCACATGAGAATATCTGCTACGTATTTATAATAATGTACATAATATTGATGAAATTATAGACATTACTTTGTGTTATAGGGGGAGATATTTTTAAACCCCTGAATTTTAACTGATTTTGATTTTTATTTTATTGATTAACTTGTTCAATGTTTTTGAAGTTTGGTATTTTGTTTTTTTACATCTTGAGCTATCATTAACGATTTTTATTTATTTTTTTTTTAATTTTAAAATGGTCGATATACAGTCCAGTCTTTTGGGAAGGTCGCAATGAGAGTTGTTAATTGGCGTGACTTGTAGCTTCTGTTGTATTTGTTTGAAATGTAAAAACTAAAATTCCGAGTGTTTATCAATGTTGTAGTTTCTAAATGAATCTAAAAAAAAAAAGAAAAAACGAAAAATTCACGCTTCCAAATTTTTTATAAGAAAAATTTGAACTTTCAACCAAATTTTGCAACTGTTTTTGTCTCGAAAAAAATATTTTTTCGAAAAATTTTCAGAAACAAATAGGTTCATCTAGAAAGTGATATCATTAAAAAGATCTGCGTAAAATTTCAGCGCGAGTGATGAATAACTTTCTGAGTTATCAGTCACGCCAATTTGAAAAATATAATTTCGAAAAAATGCATTTGAAGATTAGACAAATTTTAACATAAGAAATATTTTGAATTAAATTTTAAAAATTCGATGCCATATTTTCAAGGTGTTCCTCAATTTCAAAATTGATGAACGACAATTAAATAATATTAATGAAACCGAAAAAAAATTTCTTCTATTCACGAATTCATCTCAAATCCACAACAAACACTTGAAACAATTTCCAAATGCACAAGAAACTATGTAAAATATTTACCCTGTTTACTTTATAATGTTACTCATGCAAATATTGCTAAGTTTCATTTTTATTTTACTTTTCTTCCCGACATTTTTGGGCACAATTGTGAAATTTTATTATCCTACAATATCAAGCGTATTTTTTACTGCGTTCTATTTTCCTTTTTTTTTTTCTTTCTCATTCCATTTCAAATGCAGCTAACTTCATGTGCACAATATGTAGCAGCACATATAGATGTATCAAGGGCACAAAACTACAGGTCGCACAGTTGCCACAGAGTTTCTCCAATTACGACAGAGTTCGCTAAAAATACTTTTTTTTTTTTTCTTTCATTTTCATACTCCGCCACAAGCCGTATAACGTCGCAATTGCGCCATCCGGAGGACGACAACGGAAAAAAAAATAATAAAGTACTGGTACGCATACCAGTAGAGTGTAAAAAAATTAATAAAAATAAAAAAAAGTCACAAAAATGAGATATAAAACGAAAAATTAGGTTTATTTCCAATGACATCTATTAAAACATTTATCAACGATGTGAATATTAACAGCACACCTGATTCTACTATATAGTTTACTTATTATCAAAGTAATGAACATAAAAATTGTGTGTGAAAATATTACAAAGCAGATTTTAATTAAAAAAAATTCTTTCTAATAATAATTAAAACATTCATTCAATTTAATATTGATAGAAATTAATATTTTTTTCATTTAGAAAAATTATCAATCCACAATCAACAATTATACACTCTCATATTATTTATATTCAAATTAAAATTCTAGAAAGAATTTCAACACTTTTTATTTCTTCTATTGGACATGATAAAAATTACAAAAAAAAAAAAATAAAACGAATAAAAAAGTGGATTAAATTAATTTTCATGTCAATGGGAACAAATATTAAACAAATATTATTTACACAAAATATAATTGACCAGAGTGTACATTATCAATATTTAATAGCCAATTAGTCAATGTTAACATTGTGAACATTCACAAATTATTTCGTATAAAAATTTCGTGTTTGTGTTTTATATATTCTCCATCATTGTTTTGACAACTCATCTCACTTGAGAAACATATCAACTTGATGACCATTCGCTAATCCCTATCACAAACAGTACATGATGATAGAATCCTTGGAGAAACAACTGAATATCGCACTGATTGATTCCAATCACTTGCCACTTGATAGCGTAGTACTGTGATAATACACATCCTGAATGTAAACTATTATTATCACTCAGATTTAACCAGCAATTAATGATGTTCTGTGTGTCACTTGATTGTATTGAAAAAAAAAAAAAAAAACAATTAATACATATCGCAGAGAAAAACAGTGAAATAAATTCTGAAATTCTAAAATTGAATTAAAAATTTTTGTTAGTGATTATATTGTTTCCAGTAAAGTTGGAAAAATTTTACTGAAGTTTACTAAAGTAATAAAGTTTGAAGGTTAGTAAAAATTTTGTAAAGTTAGTAAAATTTCACTCAAGTTCACTAAAGTAGTAAAGTTAGTAACATTCCATTAAAGTTTACTAAATTAGTAAAGTTAGTAAAAATTTTCTGCTGTTCAGTGAAGTAGTCAAGTTAAAAGGTTAGTAAAATTTTGGTAAAATTAGTAAATTTAAAAGTTAGCTAAAGTCGTGAAATTAGTAAAATTTCACTCAAATTTACTGAAGTAGTAAAGTTAGTGAAATTTCACTAAAGTTTACTAAATTAGTAAAGCTAGTAAAATTTCACTAAAGTTTACTAAATAACTAAAGTTAGTAAAAATTATCTGTTGTTCAATGAAGAAGTCAAGTTTAAAGGTTAGTAAAATTTTAGTAAAGTTAGTAAATTTAAAAGTTTACTAGAGTAGTGAAGTTAGTAAAATTTTCCTCAAGTTTACTAATGTAGTAAAGTTAGTAAAATATCACTAAATTAGTAAAGTTAGTAAATTTTTAATAAAGTTTACTGAAGTAATAAAGTTTGTGAAATTTTACTAAAGTTGACTAAAGTAATAAAGTTAGTAAAATTTCACTAAGGTTGACTAAAGTACTAAAGTTCACTAAAATAATAAATTTAGTAAAATTTTAGTCAAGTTAGTAAAATTAAAATTTTACAAAGTATTTATTAAAAATTTTTTCTATTATACAGAAATAATATTAAAAATAAATCGCATTATTTTCCGAATGATTTATATGATTTGAAAACATTGGAATTGTCATATTAATAATAAAAAAAGAAAAAAAAATTCCAAGAAAAATTTGTCACTTGGTAAAAACTTATTTCTTTTCATGCTCAAATTGTTGATTACCCTAATTCATCACAACTGCCAAGTATTGCATGATTGTAGGTTATAAATTATAAGTAATTTTATGGTAGGCGTGAATAACAGAAATGAAAAAGAAAAAGGAATTACTGAATAATAAAACTTAAATCAAGAGTTGGTGATCTAATTGAGAAACCAGTTGAAATTAGTGTATACGGAAATGATATATTTATACCATGTTGCACGCGGTGATTTGTTCTGTAAAAAAGCCATTAAACAATTCTACCTTGGTCCTTGAACAAACGCGGAAAATTAATGTTGCCCAGAATCTTAAAATCGTCGAATTGGAATTCCTGTAAGGAAAAATAAACCGCAAAATTGCGATGGAAACTGAGACATATTTACCAGAGAAAAATAAATGAAGATACTCGGATTCTTCAAGGGAAAAAAAAAAGGAAATAGAGAATAGTTAAAGTGAGTGAAAAGAATGAAAAGTAGAGAGTGTGTTTCATGCTTGTCATACCAACAGATGTGGTT
The DNA here is from genome assembly GCA_918226075.1 of Microctonus brassicae. Taxonomy (NCBI): domain Eukaryota; kingdom Metazoa; phylum Arthropoda; class Insecta; order Hymenoptera; family Braconidae; genus Microctonus; species Microctonus brassicae. The sequence goes on along the minus strand of OW445482.1, from coordinate 7,340,425 downwards.
GTTATAAATTCTTCTTCTCGCATTAATTGACTTTAATTATGACGTAACACGAAAGCAGCTCGCGCTCTCGTTGAAAGGGTGGGAAAGCTCAGTAGTAACCGTCGAGCCTTGAGTAATTATAAAGGGAGTTGTACAGCATATAGTCATAATGTTAAGTTAAAAAAGCTCATTTGAAAAGTAGCTTTATATTAAAACGACGAAGCGTGAAAGTGAAATGAAAACAAAAAAATAATAATAATAAAAATGAAAATGACTATTTCTAAATGTGTCGAATGAAAATTTTACCGTAATGTTTTTGATGCTCAATTTATCCTGGAGGGGAAAAAAAAAAAATATTTCAACATTCGGTCCTTAGTTTATGTCTTTGATAAGTGTTTACTTTATTTTTTCTTCTTTTTTTTTTCATTTTTTTCATTTTTTTAACGACTTGTTTTTATTCGTACATAGTTTTTGTATCAGCCGACTCGTTTGGAAACTTTAAGCATAACATATACACACACATAAACACAGGATTGTGTACATGAGGATTTAGAAGAGGCTGGAATTAAACTTTAACTTGGCATCAACTGAGACGAAGAAAAAAAAAATTATATTTCCCATAAAACTAGTATTTTTTTGGCTTCATTTTTTATTTTATTTTTCATTTGTTTTTTTTTTTCCTTCATTTTTTACACTTGACTGGGTAATGGCTCGCAGTATTTCTGTATTGCTCAGGTGAATTTAAGTCAGGAAATAATTATTGTTTAGGTGGAGCAATTTTAATAATTTTTTCAATGAGTTGTCATTTGTGATAAATAAAATTATTGCAATATCTTTATTGTGGAAGTGATATAGATATCATTTTTGAGCTTATTTTATTGCTGATTTGAGAGGGGTTTTTTTGTATTTATTGTAATACTATTAGATGAAAATATAACAATGAAAAAATGAGAGAAAAATAAATATAAAACTATTTTATGATGAGTAATGAATTTAGGTTTTTATGTTGAGTTTAAATTTATGTTTCAAAATTTAGAAAAAAATTATTTGGATTAATTGTATTGTTATATTGAATAGAGTCTATTGATTGTTAATAATATATGTTGATAAACATTGGGGTGATAGTTATAAATGTGAGGGTAAATTTATATAAAATTCAAATATGTATTTTGAATTTTTTGAGATAGAAAATTTGCAAAATTTGATTTATAGCGAGTTTTAATGAAATATATAAAAAAAAACTATGTGTAATTTATTGAAAATTAATCACTGGATTTATTTAATAATATTTTTATAATTGTATTTGTATAAAAGATGATAAAATAAATTAAAACTTTTATCTATTAAAAATTCAATCAACTTCGTAAATATTAAATTTCAATTTTGATTTTAATTAAAAAATTTAATATCGATAAATAATTTGATAAACACAATAAAATTAGGATAATTCAGAATATACAAAGCAAATGAAAAATTAATCACAATTTTTTAATAATTAAAATAATAACAAACTTTGGTAAAAATGAAAAAAAAAAAAAAAATTGAAATAATTATTTCGATAATAATTTTGACGATTAAATAAATTAACAAAACAAATTCTGAATTTTATACTTCAATTAATCAATATTTATTTTTAATTATTCAAATTCTGCAGGATAAATATTAATTATTAAGTTGTCAGAGATTTTTTTTTTTTCTTTCTTTCAATTTATATTTCAAATTGATTTTTGGATTATATAAATAGAAAATATATTTTGAGTAGAGTTAGTTAAACAAATTTTGATAAACATGAAGCACTTTTGGATGGCACGAATTCCACTATCGAATTGGAGAGAATTGAACTACCATGTGAATATTCATGATTTTATTATATAAATGAATACAAATGCCAGAATCGCGTGATGGCTTATCGGTTCCAGAGTGTGTTACATATTCACGAATTTATAATCTCTCTCTCATTCCCTTCACCTCTTTACCAATGTCAATTTTCATACTGTATTTATTTATACGATACATGCATAATTATTCTTTATTTATTCACCACTTTTATATGTGTAGTTATGTACAAACATTACATTAATGTACATGAACTGTATATTTTTTTTTTATTCTTCAGCAAATGAATTAATCAAATATTTAATCGAAACTGAAATAAATAACTCTGTTTTTTTTTTTTTTTTTTTTTTTTTTTTCAAGAATAAAAATAATTGTTTTTGATGATTTTAAACAAATAAAATTTCTTGAATGAAAAACATTATTTTCATTTCTATAATTCATGTCTGAATATTTCCTCAACTCGATTGATATTTTTTATAAACAATCAAATCGAATTTATGTAGAAATTAATTTTTTTGAATAATTAAAATTTTTTTGAGATTGAAAAAAATTTTTTTTTATATATTAAAATAAATGTGATAGAGTAAAGAGTCATTATTATACATTTTTTTTTTGTATTTTCATGCGAAGATGAAAATAACAAAATAATATTATTTGAAATAATTTACAGATTTATTTAAACAAATAAAAAGAAAATGAAACCAATTATATTTTTTGGAAATATTTATAAATTCTTCTGAATGAAAATACCAATTCTAAAATGAAAAATTTCTTTCAGTATGAAACCAGAAATAATTATCAATAAAAAATAATAAATTTAACCTAAAAAAAAAATGATTTTCTTCCTGAAAATAATGAAAAATTCTTCTGAATAAAAATACTAATTCCAAAATAAAAAAATTCTTCCAATATAAAACTAGAAATAATTACTCAACCTATCAAAGAATTATCTTCTTCCTCAAAATAATTGAAAATTCTTCTGGATAAGAATACTAATTCGAAAATAAAAAATTTCTTCCACTATAAAACAAGAAATAATTATCAATAAAAATAATTATTTGACCTAATAAAAAATTATCTTCTCTCTGCCAATTTTTTTCCTCATCCAATATCAAATAAACTTGACTTACATCCAATCAATATTCATCTTCCAACCATTACAAACTCAAAAATAGCATCATATCTTATACACTCTAAACATATATGACATCATGATAAACTCATCTATTCTATTCTACGTGAGGTATTTATATTTATTTATACAACGCGACGGTGGGCAGTATACGGAGATAGTAAAGGGGGAAACGAGACAAAATAGAATTGGATAGGGCGAGAGGATTTCACTGGTGGGCAGCATTGCATCGCCAGGATGTTTAACTGGACAGGATGTGCTCAATGTCCCGAATGGCCATCCGTCTCGATACCACCTCTGCGATACACACGGCTGTTTACCTCGACACATCAATGCACCTCTGGGGGTTGATACTGCATGGGAGAGGATGGAAACTCCAAGCGAATATATACTGGAGAATATTTGTATGAGTGAATGTGCGGTGGTATGGAATATAGATACATACATGTGTACATTATCAATTTACATGTGATGTATATCGATATGAGCAAGAATACAAATATAGATTGGACGATGAATTTATAAAATGACATAGATATATTGTGTTGTATTGTGATGGAGGGTTTACTTTTATATTTTTTTGAGCACGATGAGAAATTTTGGTGTTGAATTAGTTATAATCTATGGTGAATTTTAGTCTGCAATTTTTTTTTGTTGATGTGAATGTGAATGTTGTATTGACACATTTTTTAAATCTTTGCGATTGTTTTATGTGATATTGAATTGAAAAAAAAAGTTTTGAATCAAGTCGTGATTCAGCCTTGACACAAATAGTCTTGATACAAGTCTGAAATATGATTGACTTAAGATATTACACATGTCTTGAGTTAAATCAGTCGTAAAAAGGGGTGAGTCGAAAATAAACTTGATTTAAGTCGTTTTTTTTAGTCTTGATTCAAGTCATTTTAAGTTTTGATTCAAGTTGTTCTTTTGGTTTTGATTCAAGTCATTTTTAGTCTTGATTCAAGTCGTTCTTTTAGTCTTGATACAAAACTTTTAAAATCTTGATCGAAGACTTTTTTAAGCTTGATTAAAATTTTTCTTAATTCTCCCATGTTATTTAAATGTGCACATTTACGTGTGAATTGTGACACTTTATTATTTGTTTAGTTGATTTAATAATTAAATAAGAAAACTGGACTATAATTTAACTTTAATATTGACTTTAGGTATTGTCCGAATCATTAATTTTACAGCGAGAAAATTTTAAATTCAAACTAACATAAGATATTTTCAGACTTGAATTAAGTCATATTTAGACTTGAATCAAGATATTTGTAGACTTGAGGTGTAATGTTATTCTTTCATCAAGTCGATTTTCCACTTGTATCAAGTCCAAGATTTTGATTATTTGTAAGAATATCAATAGTCTTGACACAAGTCGATTTTAGACTTGATTCATTGTCTATATAACTAGCTGATAAATTCAATTCCCTTCCACTCTATAACAATAAACTGAATAATAAATTCCACATACTAAGAATAATATCGAATTCAATCTGAAGATATTGGAATTGAAATTAAGAATTCACTCAATTAAATACATAATAAATATTTATCATTTCATGACAGTGAATTATTTATTGTTCAATTCCAACGAAGCTCAAATTATCAAAAACAAATTGTTAACATTATTCCCAATTTAATTGTGTCATCAATTTCGTCAACATTATCAATTTAAAAAATTCACTCTCATATTTTTATTCATTGTAAAAATTAAACATTTCAATAATTGTATTAATTATAATAAAAATAATATGAATATAATAAATATTATATTTTCAATTGCATTCGAAGTGTTTATATATAATAATATTTATATTGATGGATAAATGTTACATCTGGATTGAATTTATTATCTACAATGTTGAATTTTGTTCATTGAAAATGCAAATATTCAGTTGGATCTGAATAGACAATTGGATAATATTGACAATCGAAAGCGCGAACGAGTTAGATGAAGAGAGAGGAAGCAATGTAGCAGAGACAGAGTCGTGATTCTGGTTGATGCAGATACATGAATAAATTATGCGGTGCGTATGTATGCAGTTTCACGTGGGATTATCCGCGTGGGAGTAAGAGAATCATTTTCTCCAATGAGGTTGCCACGATGTGGTGTGCTCTGATAGATTGTTTAATTATAGACTTACACTAATGTGACTATAAAGTCAATTTTCAACTGCTCAATCTTCTCTATCGAATCATATTCAATTAATTTTTAAATAATGTACATTTATATATTTTTTGATTCGTTGTTACCCTCGATTTTCTTCCAGAATAATATTATAAATAAAAACAATTTTCAGAAGTTTTTTTTGATGGTAAAATATTGTTATAAAAATTTCTAACTTTTTGTAATGTTTATATGTACAGTTGAGATGCATAAAAAGAATTGTTGACATTTTTTGAACATGTTTATTATGGGAAAATTAATTATTTTCAATTCACTATTACAGTCGATTTTCTTCCAAAAAAATATCATAAATAAAAAGAATTTTTAGAGGTTTTTTTTAAAGGTAAAATATTGTCATAAAAATTTCTAACTTTTTGTAATGTTGACATGTACTGTTGAGATATACAAAAAAAATTGTTGACATTTTTTGAACATGTTTATTATGGAAAATTTAATTATTTTCAACTCACTGCTACTCTCGATTTTCGTCCAAAAAAATATCATAAATAAAAAGAATTTTTAGAGGTTTTTTTTAAAGGTAAAATATAGTTATTAAAATTTCTTACTTTTTATAATGTTTATATGTACTGTTAAGATGCATAAAAAAAATTGTTGACATTTTTCGAACATGTTTATTATGGAAAAATTAATTATTTTGAATTCACTATTACACTCGATTTTCTTCCAGAAAAATATCATAAATAAAAAGAATTTTCAGAGGTTTTTTTTAATGGTAAAATATTGTTTATAAAAATTTCCAACTCTTTGTAATATTAATATGTACTATAGAGATGCATAAAAAAAATAGTTGACATTTTTAGAATATGTTTATGATTGAGAAATTAATTATTGAAAATTAAGCGCTTTGGTACAAATTTCTTCTGAAAGTAGGATAAATTTTAATTTTATCATTAAATTATTTGGTCAAGTATCATAAATTTAGTTGCTTCAACTGAATTTTTTTCGCAAGTGTATTTTACTGTCAAGTAATAGTAAAATTAATCTGGAGGAAATATAGAATATTAGAGAGACAAGAATTGATTTCTAACAAAATTTTTCTTGTACCGATGAATAATATAATGGATACATCAGCAAATCGTTGTGGATAAAGCCTTGAGTAACTTGCTCGACGGTTAGCAAATGAATTGAACACGTAACGCAATTGAGTATCGATATAGAGTGATATATCAAAGGAATCGATAGTACATGAGAGAAATCGAGCCGTCGTTGGAATAGAATGACGTTAACGAAAACTTCGTTATCCAAGTCCTGTCGTCGAGATAACGATTACATCATTCATTTCATTGGGGAATACATACACATATATACTTTCATGAATTGACTTTTTATTGACTCAATTCCATTTTTAGTATTATATTTCACTACCAACATGCATTGAAATTCAAGATTTCACAGTTGATAAACAAAAATGTAAAATAAATAAAATAATTTTCAACTCATAAAAATATTTACAAATATTTTTTTTTATTATAATTCTCATCACAAATTCAATTCAAAATCATCAGGAAACATTGTCTAATTATGTATTTTAAATCAGCAATTAACAATTAACACTAAAAAAAAAATTTTAATTCGTTCTAAATAAATTAGTAAAAACAATTAAATTCATAACATTAATTCAAACATTATTTTTGTGCAATAAAAAATTATTTCAAAGGATAAATATTGTTTTTCATAATAATTGATATTAAGACATGTCAATTTATAATAACAATTGTTAAGTTTATGATTATTATACACTGAAATTGAACAGGAAATTTTGTGGTTTTATTCAGATGATTTTCAGACCTTTATCAATCAAAATATACATGTATTTCCTATTGTTATATTCAGAGGTCATTTCCCTTTACACTTCATAGTACCATTTCCGCTATTTGCAACAGACTTGCTCATATAAATATATGTATATATATTGAATAATGTAAAATATATATTGATGGTAGTCATACAGTCATAGAGTATTGCACTCACGTCGATTGGTTTCAGATCATGCATGGATTCTATCACGTCAGTGTATAGTATGCTGCCATTGAGCTGAAGTTACTTTTCATGAAAGATATTTATGTATATGTATATAATATATGTATATACTATATTAGAGTGGGCCAAAAAAAACTTTTAATTTTTTTTTCTTTTTTTTACCATGAAAATATTGTTCAAGGTGAGAAAAAATTAAGCCTGTGAAAAGGACAACTCTTAATTTTAATTTTGAAAGATGTCGCATCGTGATTTTTGATTTCCCATTTGAATAACATGAAGAATTTTTTTTTTTATCGCTAGAATTTTTTAGCTTACGAACCAATGGACGGATTCAAATGGTTAATACATAATTTTATAGGAAATCGAACGCTCTACTGGAAAAGTATCTTGCAATTTTTTCATAATTTTTACTGTTTAGAAGATATCAGAGGTTAAAGTTTGAAAAATTTTGACGAAAATTCTTTGTTACTTTTGAATTTTATAACTCGTAGACAAATGAATATTATAAAGTGCACAATATATGTTTTTATAGGAAATTTAACGCTCTACAAAAAAGGTATCTTATGATTTTTGTGTCACTCTACTGGTTCAAAAGTTATTCGAGGTCAAAGTTCAAGTAATTGTCAATTTCATAAATTTCTTCATTTTCACCATCATTTTATGATTTTTAAAATGAAAAACATATTATAATTTATAATCTCCATCATTTCTTCTTTCAGTAAGCCTCCAGGGCGTAACAGTCACTCTCAAAGATTTTTGGTGAAATCAAATTTTCTTATTTTTTAATCCCAAAATGACATAAGCTCCAAGTATTTTTGAATTTTTTTTAACGCAATTTGAATAATTATAAATTATCCCAAATAATCAACTCGTTCAAACTACATCATTTCTTCACATCAAATCATTTCTACTTCCATCAATATAAATAAAAACTCCTTAAATTAATTTAAAAAATGGAAAAAAAATAAATATCTATCAAAACAAAAAACAAACATCGCGTCAACTCAACTTAAAATTCACCTAAATTTTCAGTAGACTCCCACACAAAATTTTCCATCGCACACAATACACACAATATAGATTCCAACACGATTAACTATACTCACATACATACACAGAGATACATATGTATATCCACCATGGGGATGATCAGAAGCCATGATCTTATCTACGTAATATAGTATCCAACTCCCAATGTTGGGTTCGGTAGAACGCGTTACCTCGTATAAAATACAGCGCATAAATTGTCCAACGGCATTGGAATTTCCTACACACACCTACATCTTCATGCATCTAAAACACATACCTCAGTAGATCCGTAATAATACCCACAATATATTCCTTACATTAACACAAATCAAAACAACTTGACGAAAACATAAATATAAATAAATAAAACATTCAAAACTAAATTCACACACAAATATATATTCCACAATTTAAAAACACACAGTCATACATCTCTCTCGTTGTCCTATTAATTTATATCTAATATATATACCGTTCCGTGGTTAGTTTACATACATGACGACATGCACAATTGCGTCAATACAACACAATCATGAATGTAAGAGAATCACCAATACTGTGCTATTGTGGTTTAGTTATCGTAAATCATAGATTTAACGAGGAATCAATGTGATTTAAGAGCAAGATCTACTTGAGATATATATATACATAAATATATAGCTAGATATGGATATGTATATACTATTTGCATACATATGCTCAAAATTTATTGGTGTATTTCATTCTGTATCCCTCTGGCCATGCGGTTTTTGTATATATTGATAATATCTGCAATCAGACACTTTGATCGTGGTATAGTTATAATAATTTGTGTTGTGAAATTTTATTTGAACAATTGATGATTATTATTGTGATGTGTGCAGGGTGCTAAGGGAGAGGGAGAGAAAAATATTAAGTGCTTTTGGAATAAAAAATTTGGGTTATTAGTTAGGGAAATGATAAATTAATTTTGTGAGTAATTTTTTTCTCGTTTACACCCAAAAAAAAAGTCTTGAATCAAGTCGTGATTCAGACTTGACACGAATAGTCTTGACACAAGTCTGGAGTATGCTTGACTCAAGACATTACACATGTCTTGAGTTGAATAAGTCGTAAAAAGGAGTAAGTCGAAAATAAACTTGATTCAAGTCGTTTTTTAAATCTTGGTTCAAGTCGTTTTTATTCTTGATTCGAATCATTTTCAGTCTTGATTCAAGTCGTTTTTTCAATTTTGATTCAAGTCGTTTTTAGATTTGATTCAAGTCATTTTTAGTCTTGATTCAAGTCGTTTTTCAAATCTTTATTCATGTCGTTTTTATTCGTGATTCAAGTTATTTTTAGTCTTGATTCAAGTCATTTTTTGAATCTTGATTCAAGTCGTTTTTATTCTTGATTCAAGTCATTTTTAGTCTTGATTCAAGTCGTTTTTTCAATCTTGATTCAAGCCGTTTTCAGTCTTGATTCACGTCGTTAATTTGATTTCAATATTGACATGAGATATTGTCCGAATGATTAATTTTACAACGAGAAAATTCTAAATTTAAACTAAGACATTTTCAGACTTGGATTAAGTCATATTTACACTTGGATCAAGACATTTGTAGACTTGAGGTGTTATGTTATTCTTCCATCAAGTCGATTTTCCACTTGTATCAAGTCCAAAATTTTGATTATTTGTAGGAATATCAATAGTTTCAACACAACTCGATTTCAGACTTGTGCAATTATTTTTTAAATTATCAATCATTATTTTGAGAATGATTTAAACGACACCAAATATTAGGAGTTGATTTTTTGAAGGGTATCATTTATATAAAGTGAATAATATATAAATAATAAATTAATTAGATGAAAATTCAATTTTTTATTGTTATCAATTTCTACATTTTGTAATTTATATTTCATTGTATTTTAATTTCGTGCATGAATAAATTACAATATTTTATATTTTTTTTTTACTCCAACTAAGCAAGAATATATTCACTTTTGTGATTTAATAAATTTGATTTTTTGGAATTTTTATTTTAATGTAATTGTTTTTCAAAAAAAAAAAAAAAAATATATTATTGTTCGTTTATTTCATAAATGTTTTTAATTCATTTATGCTTTCGGCAATTTTTAATTTGATATCATTTGATATAAGAGAATTTATAATAATGAATATTTTTCGAATTGTGATGGAAATAATTACATTTAATTTATTTTACAAATTTAATCAAAATGTAATTATATATTACTGATGAATTCTATAAGAGTTGTAATTGCTTTGACGACAGTGCAACAACACCTCACGTCTCGTTAAGTATATCAGATTTCCAAGCTTCAAGTACTGTGATTTAATTGCAAACACCTCTACAGAAAGTTATACGCGTCTCTTATGTCACTTGAGAGGAAATGTTGATGCTTTATGAAAGTATGCGCAAATGTCTATTGAAATGTTCTTACACTTCAAGAATTACCTTGATGTTAATAATTTCTATATAATTCCAAAGTTTTCGATTGCCAATCAGCTTGTCATCCATATTTTATCACCCTTAATTCAATGTACTATCAAATATTTCAAACAGAAACATATTGAATTAATATAAATATCAAAAAAAATTATTCATCAAATTTATTATTAAAATAAATCAATTTTTAATTACACGATAAAATTTTATATTAAAATAAATAATATTCTGGCTTGAATAACAATCAAATATAAATTTATTACACGTAATAATTAATATGAAAAATTTTTTAGTAAAATTATGAAGAAAATAAAAATTAATTCAATCGAAATTAAATAAATTTTATATCAACGAATTGTTTTTAATTTTTTTATAAATATTTCAGATATTATTCGAATCAAACAAAATCACATGAATATTCTCATGATTTAACTTTCAATTAAATATCATGACAAATTAATTATTTTTTTCAAAATACAAAAAAATTTATTTCATGATAAAATAAATAAAAAAATTATCTTTTACTCTGTAATTAATTCACATTACACGTTCAATAAATTCTTTATTGTGTAAATTTTTTTACTGTAAGATCATTGAAAAAGATTGACACATAAGTTTTACTTTAGTTATGTTCAATCATTAATGACTCACTTACATTTGATATGCTCTTAAAGAGTAATTTGACGTACGATGAGTTCTTAAAATTATTTCGAGTTATTTTTATAAGTGAATTTATAATAAATTACACCAAATTTTTTCCAAAAAATTAACTATCAGTTCAATTAAAGTATTGTTATCATTATTATTATTATAATTAGAAAGATATACCAGTAATTTAAATTATTCTTCGGGCTTAGATTCGACTTTTAATTTATCATAAAAATTTAAATAATCTTAAAGTAGCAACTTCTTCAAAGTTTGTAGATCATTAATTTTTTTTTCTTAGTAATTAATTGATATAGAGTTTTTTCTTATAAAGGGGTAATAGGGTTTTTTTGATGAGAATTAAAGTTTATAAGAAATGATAAATCAGTAAGATTTGATTGTTAGTGGGAATGATAACGTTAAATTCTAAATTTGAATAAGTAAAAATTTGATAACGTTTCATTATTTTATTTATCGATTTTAGAAATAATATATTTTTATTACATGAGTGAGAAGTTTCAGAGTCTTCTATTGTCATTTTAATAGCTGAAAAAATTCAATGATTTATTTCATAAGAAAAAAAAAAATTGTTTGCATTTTGAGGTTAAAGTAAGCTACAAGAAAAAAACAAACAAAAATATTTTCTCCTTGAATTATCACAAAAAAAAAAAAAACATTAAATTTATTAGTCTCATTCCACAATGTTTTTTTAATTTTTTAAATAAATTTTGCTCGCTTATATATCATATTATTATATGTAAGAAGTAAAAGTCAACAATCAAAACAATTGATAGTTTATTTTTAACGTATTTACAAGCATTTAATTTTGTCATTACGCAATGCGATAGCAGCGCCATTCAAACGATTTTTGCGATACTTGATGTAAATACGCGATGTTTAAATCAGAAAGTGTAGATACAAGATAAATAAAGACGCCTCTAAAAAAATGTATATTGTCATTTTGCACATTTTAAATTGTTTTACACTAAATAAAAGCACTCGCCGATGTTTTCTCCTAAAAATCTCAATTTCGCAAAATATTTAGTTACAAGCTATATCCAGAAAGGGGACGTGACATTATATGCCTCTCTCTGTGGTGGCATATTATCGGCATCTCTATTCTGTTTTCCGTCGAAAAATCAATATCGGAGGTCGCAGTAGCGCCTCTAGAGCGCCGCACACTCCAGACAAATCTCAGTTGCTACGAAAATCCGCGACGCGCCAACTACCACGTTACAGTGCAACGGATAGAGGGCCAAAGTCAAATTATTGACACGTCAATATACGAATGATAATATATATATGCATATATATATATGTACACATGTGTATATGTGTATATAAACATATAAAAATATAAAAATATATAAAAAGAAGTCGTTACTCAATTTGTGAGTGACAATATTGTGAAAGCCCGGGGTGACATATTGTTTATTTTATTTTTATAATTTTTATTTATTTTATATATTATTGTGAGATTTTATATTTTTATAATGCACATTTTTCAATGAAAAATAATATTAAAAAATAATTTAAAATATAATTACTAAAAAATTTACGTAGAAGAATTATTTTTGCGCCTAGAAATTATTTCACCCCCCTCGCCATTTTGAGATGACAGCGCCCTCGTGAACAACGATTCTGTCACGTGTGTATATTTCAAAACACATGATCATTGAAATTTATATCAATTGTTTATTAAATAATATTATATTTAATATAAAGAATTTTTTTTTTCAATTTTTCTTTTTTGCATTGAAATTTTTTTTTTTTTTTCATTATTATTTCACTTGAGTTGTAAATAGATTAATTAAATTGTATATTTTTTTTATTATTCATTCACAATTGTTATATTTAATGATGATAGAGTGAAATATAATTTGGTATAAATTTTGTTTACCAATTTATTTTGTTATAAATTGGATTCTTTTTTTTTTTTTTTTTTCGTATACAACATTTTGGATAAATTGCGATATCATTCAGTGGTATGCAGCATATGCATCCCCTTCCACACTTTCTACCCCCCCCCCCCCCCCCTTTGTGTAAACGTGTGTTAAATATTTGAACAACAAAAATACGGAATTTGTGCCATAAATTGTCCGATAAATCAATAATGATTCAACAATGAAATCTTCAGGATAATTTAATTAATTAATTGAGGGAGCTTTTGTTCTTTAATTTATTTACCTTTATTACTTGGAATATTCTATTAATTTATAATGTTTAATGTGATTTTGAATATTCATATGTATATAAATAATTCAAATGATCCCCATAACTTTGAAAATATATTTAATATACCAAATGTGGTTCATTAATAATTTCCAATAAATCAAACGTTATTGAATATGTTGAAAGAAATATTTATTGGAATGAAATAATGTATTTGTTCAATATTTAATTATGTAATTATATACATATCATTGGCATTTTATGTATGAGTTTAATTATGGTAGGAGATTAAAATTAATTTATTACGGGCAACTAACCACTTTTAGGTGCTGCGAATATTTTATTTCCACAGTTTATAATTATAACAAAAGTCTTTTTATGCTCAATAATACAATGTTCTTGGTGAATTTATATTAAACTCAGAGTTTTGTATGATAATGTTTCATCCACTGGTATTTTATCGTGAATAAATGAAATAAATAATTGAATAAAATGCACATAAATCAACTGAAATAAATTATTTAACATACGAAATAATTCGAATGATAAAAATTGTTTATGGTTATTAATTTTCATATTGTGTTCAATGGATATTTGTTCATGATGAATTTAATTCTGAGGGGTGAATCAACTCAGGGGATGTGGAGATTATAAAAAAAATGGTGCCTGGGAATTTTAATAATAAATTAAATATAAAAGTTGGATGAGAGAAACATTTTGCATAACAATTAACAATTTAGTTAAAATAATCGATTCATGTTTGTATTTTATGGCTCTTTGTGAATGAATATATTTAAATATTATGTACAATATTTTTATCGAATTTGAATTTTTTTTTTTGTTAGATAATTTTATCAATAAATTTCTACGCGAAATTAATTGAGATTTATGTTAATTAATTGTGTTTACAGTGATCAAATGGGAAAAATATGGACCAATTTAATGGTGGAATAAATTTTGTTCTCTCACATTGAGGCTAAAAATGTCGAATTTTCCAACCGAAATAATACAAATGAATTATTTTAATTGATAATGAAAATTAATTTTTCACGTTACAGGAGAAAGTAATTTATAATTTTTACATTATACAATACATATAAATATTAAATTTTGAAGTGATTATATTTTTTAATTTATTTTTGATATTTTTGTTTCAAATTTAATTTTCAATTTGGTTAAATTTAATTTGTAAAAATATTGGAAAGTGAAAAATAAAATTTTAATTTCACATCATAATAAAATGTACTCTCGTAACTTGAATTAAATTAAAAATTAATTTCAAATGGAAATTCAAAATCTGAATGTATAATTTAATCGTGCTATATTCAAAATTTTCACTAATTAAAAATTTATCAAAAAATAAATCAAATCAATTATCAAGTTATTACATCGTAATTAAACTTCCAATAGATCACAGAAAAAAGCTCGAGAAATAATTGGAAATTATTAATGTCAAGTCACAAAATAATTTTTTTTCGTTTCGCAATTTTTTTTATTACTGAAAAAAAAATTCCCAAAAGCTCTTATAAATTTTTTTCCATCTCAACAAATAACTACTTAATAAATAGCATCAATTTACAATAACACAATGCATGATATAAAATTTAATTTCATTGTCGACGTTTATTTAATTTACAAAATTAAAAAAAACCACACTACGAACAAAAAATAATCTCGCGCTCATTTTGAACAATTTCATTTTCATATTTTCTCCCGGACTTTTATTCACTTTACAATTACTAAACACAAAAAAAAAATGTATCATCAAGAACAAGAATAAAAAACACAAACATCACTTTTCATTAATTTTTTCTTTTTCTTTTATTTCTTTTATTATTATTTTTTTTTTTTAATTTTATTCATATCCTTTATTCAACCTGACGAAAATTCTCATTAGCAATACCATCTCTTACAACACATTAATTCAAACAAAACAAAACAAACCCCCCCAAAAAAAAAAATTACAGCATTAATTTTTCTTACTCATTAAAATTCATATTTACAATTCATATTTTTCATATTTTTCACCGTCCATTCAGCAAGATTATCTCACAGCAAACGATAAGTGTGATATTATTTTAAGTGGACACATTTATTTCTTTAAATTCCCACCCTTCCTCAATTTATCCTCATTATAAAAATAATATCCAACCATTATATTTCTCACCTCGCACAATAATTTTCAAATTCAAATAAAAAGAAAAAAAAAATCACTAATACATACTCTTGCACTTATATTCAACTTTGATGAATAAATTACACAATAAATACAAATTCACCCTCATGTATTACACATAAATACTACACACATAAACAATCCAAATCCATAAATAATTACTAATCATAAAAAATAAATCTAAATGTAAATGATAAAAATAAAAATATATAATTCACAATAATTTTCTCTGCGAATACATATGTGTATATATACAAATATATATGTATATATATATATATATGTACACTTTTATGTGGTATAATATTGCAATAAAAATTATGGAAAAACATGCAAGCACATGGCATTAATGGGAGAGATACATATAGAACTGTGAATTTTAACTGAATTTGATTTTTTTTTTCATTGAATAGCACGTTCAATCTTTTCGAGGTTTGGCATATTGTTTATTCATATTTTGAGCTATTATTAACAATTTTAATTTTTTTTTTTAATTTTAAAATGACCGATATACAGCCGTGTCTTTCGGGAAGGTCGCAACAAGGGTTGATGATTGGCGTGACTTGTAGCTCCTGTTGTATTGGTCTGAAATATGAAACTCAAAATTCCGAGTGTTTGTTAATGTTGTAGTTTCTAGATGAATCTAAAAAAAAATGAAAAAAAAAAAAAAAATTCACGCTTCCAAATATTTTATAAGAAAAATTTGAACTTTCAACCAAATTTTGCAACTGTTTTTGTCTCGAAAAAAATTATTTTTTCAATAAATTTTCGAAAACAAATAAGTTCATCTAGAAAGTGATATCATTGAAAAGATCTGTGCAAAATTTCAGCGCGATTGATAAATAACTTTTTGAGTTATCATTCACGCCAATTTGAAAAATATAATTTCGAAAAAAATCCGTTTGAAGATTAGACAAATTTTAACATGAAAAATATTCCGAATTAAATTCCAAAAATTTGGTGACATATTTTTAAGGTGTTACACTAACATTTTATGAAAAAAAAAAAATAAAAATAAAATGAAAAAATTAACTTATATGTATCTCCATCCTTAACGCCATCGACAAGTTCAAACTTACAATATAAAATATAAAATCTTTTGCATCTTTATAAATATTATATATTCATAGTTAGCTCTACTGCACTACTGTGTATGTGTTTATATCTATAGATTTTGTAACTTTAACTCAGTGTACAACGCACACAAATATAGGTAAACACAAACGCGCGTTAACAGCGCGAAGCTAACCGCGCTAGGCAGTGATTTGTCGCTTGAAGGTAAAACGAGGGAAGACGTAATCTAGAGTCGTTGCTTGTGACCACGATGAATTACCGGGCAATCGAGTTAACCAACGAGAAGTCGCGATGGTCCGGCTGGCAAACCTCCAACACGATAGATGTATATGTGTATATTTGTTTATGTGCGAATGTAAGGGTGGGTTTGTAGATCGATAGTTTGTATAATTTTTATTTTGTGCAGGATAATGTTTATGACGATTGTGTAAAATTTTTGATAGAATTATTGAAAGAGGTTTATGTGATATAGGATTATATGATGATTTATCATGGTGGAAGGGTTGATGGTAATCGTTGGGAAATTTGAATGAGAAAATTGGGAAAGTAAGATGAAGTTGTTGAGGGAATTTTTTGGATTTATTTTTTTGTGTTTGATGAAGTGATATTTTTGGGGTGTGGTGTTGAGAATTTTAGAGGGATTGTTTGTTTCTGGTGTAGGGGAATGTGAATTAGAGAGTTTGATTGCTCAATTGGAAAGAGGATTTTTTTGTTTATTTATGCATTTTTTTATTTTTGAGTTATTTAAAAAAAAACAAATTAGTTTTTTTTTGGTTTTTTTTTTTTTGGTTTTTCGAGAGGGAGTACAATTCAGTTTTGCTTTGGATATTAAGAGTTACTGTTATTTTACTTGAGTTTGGAATAATTAAGATAATTTTTAAACGAACATTTTTTTTTTTTTTTTTTTTTGATAAATATTTGGTTCGATTGAATTTAATTTGGTTTTAAAAATTATTTTAATCATTAATAATATTATTCAAAACGAATTAGTAGGTGCAAGGGTTGATTTCCCATATTATTTTCACATGTTATTTAATTTATTTAAATATTAATAATTGAATGCACACAAAAAAAATTTTTTTGTAAATTTATGCATTTTTTCATTTTTGAATTATGAGTTTTTATTTCATTTTTTTTTTTTTTTTTTTTTGAGAGGAATTAAAATCCAGTTTTGCTTTGGATATTTAGAGTACTGTTATTTTACTCGAGTTTTGAATAATTAACATAATTTTTAAATGAACTTTTTTTTTTTTTTTGATAAATATTTGGTTCGATTGAATTTGATTTGATTTTGAAAATTATTTTCATCGTGAATAATATTATTCAATATCGATTAGTGGGTGAAAAGATTCATTCCCACTATCATTTTCACGTGTTATTTAATTTATTTAAATGTTAATAATTGAATGCATACAGAAAAACATTTTTTATGAAAACAATTAAATTTTATTATTTTGAATTATGAAAATTTTTTTTTCTTATTTGGTATTTTTTATTTATTATGTTGTGATGAATTTTATGTTTGTTGGAAATAATATTTTCCGTTGTTCTTTTTCTTTTTTTTTTCAATGTCAGAATTTTTTAGAATAATTTGACAGGAAAATTTTGATATTATATGAGCACTATCTATCATGATTTAGAGATGACTCAACGTATTATGAGATTTTCCACATGATTGATATGAAAAACTTAACATTGCGTTATTTATCGTTGTATAATATAATTCAACTGAAATTTGTTCCATCAAAAGACAATTTTATTTCGAATCAAATAAAAAAAAAAAGTCACTAACTTTAACGATTTTTCTATTACTCCAATTTAAAGTTCATTCTATAAATATAAGAAAAAGAAAAACAATTTTATATCTCTATCAGAGCATAAAGTCAACTCAAAAATTACAAATAACATTTCACGACTCAAATTTATTACAAATAAAATTTTTGCAATAATACAATTTTTTTTTTTTTCAAATCTCAAAATAATTTGAAATTTTTTTCTTTCTATATCTCTATTGGACAGGAAATATTTTCAATGTAAATTATCTGTGATCAAAACATGATAAATTCGAGTTGAATGTGAAAGAAAAAAAATAAATGAAAGTAAAAAAGTGAAAAATGAAAAAAAAAAAAAAAAAAAAGTGAAAGACGAGCTCGATAAGTGTGTAGATGAAAAATACACCATTTCCGTGAGGTTCACCATTTTTTATGTCTGATCTAGCTAAGATGAATCACTGTCTGACGGAACAAACGAGCGCAACATTATTTTCCAGTGGCGTGTATTTCCCCAAGGAATTTTGGACTCCGACTATTTTGAGCTATATTCACATCATTTTGTCTTTCATATGACTTTTGCTATTCACATATACAGATTCTCATGCTTCTCATATTTTTCTTTGCCATTTTCCTTCACGTATAATACTTTTCTATAAGTTTCGCTCATTTATTGTCTTAATTAAAGTTTACTTTTTCTACAATTGCAACGAGAAAAAAATTTCTCACGCAAATTTTCATGTATTTCCCCTGAGTTATTATAATTTTAAATATGTACTGAAGGAAAATAATACAATACCACTGCTCTACTTCACTTGGAATAATATACATACACTCATGGAAAAAAAAAAAATTAGTTGAAGCAAATATAATTTATTATATTAAACCAAATATTTGTTTCGAATGAATAATTTATGATCGAAATTTTTATAATCAGTTTGATAGCTGCAATTTATTTTTTTATTCGGTCAAAAGCTCTACGATATTAGTATAAAAATATTCCCTGAATAAAAAAAAAAATACGAGATATTACTACCATAAAGTAATAATAACTTATTCATTCTCAAATCATATCAAAATATATCACAATAACAATTAAAGATAATGACATATTTATACAAATAAAAATTCATATTGAACAACTAAATGAACATCCAACCAACAGCTCCAAATTCTACCGTGATAAATGATAACTAATAATTTTCTGTATAACATCAATAATATATCATGATAAATATTTGATAACATTAAATAAATAAATAAAGTTTCATTACATCAAAAAAATAAAACTTGAATCAAGTCACTGAGATTTGAATCAAGACTAAAAAAACGACTTGAATCAAGACTAAAGAAACGACTTGAATAAAGACTTAAAAAGCGACTTGAATCAAGACTAAAAAAACTACTTGAATCAAGACTAAGAAAATGACTTGAATCAAGACTAAAAACTACTTGAATCAAGACTAAAAACAACTTGAATCAAGCCTAAAAAAACGACTTGAATCAAGTTTATTTTCGACTCACCCCTTTTTACAACTAATTTAACTCAAGACATGTGTAATCTTTTGAGTCAAGCATATTTCAGACGTGTATCAAGACTATTTGTGTCAAGTCATTCACAACTTGATTCAAGACTTTTTTATTTTAATGTATGATATAAATTTATTCTGCTTTCCTTTACACTATTTTTCTTTGGTACAAAATACTGAGTCTTAAATGGTTTTGCATACTGTCAGTATTTAGTTGCAAGTGAGCCTATTAGCTTTGTAATTTCTCCAAAAGGATTTCATGTTTCACTGCATATACAATATCTACCTACAGATAAACAAACACACTTATACACCAACAGATTGCGCTTAATTAGCATAGATAATGAGAACAAGCAATATATATATAAATGTTTCAAGTATCTGTATGAAGTTTATTTTATTCTCTATGTATACAAATGTACTTAGTCTGCGTTAGTTTAACAACAAAACCGGACATGCTTTTGCGCGTGGGATAAAACATAAAGGTTGAATTGCAATGAAGAGCGAGATAAGTGAAACAAGTACTGTTCCTGTCAGCCACGATAAGTTGTGGCGGGACACGGAAATACAGAGCGTTTGAAGAGATTTGTGTGTGATGTATTGCAAAGTAGAAGACGTTTTATCAACATAATATGGTTTATAAGATAACAATAATACTGTTGTCTAAGATAAAAAAAATTTTTGTTGATGATAATTAAAAGATAAAATAAAAAATGTTGAAGAAATTTATAGAAATGACGACAATTTTGTTGTGCACTTTAATGCCAGACAATTTATTGAAGTTTCTAAGTGGGCTATTATGTTATTATGTTCTTCTACATCAAAGTACAATGAATTTCATGATACAATAACTACTTGCACGTTGGAATATTGCTTAGAAGTAACTAACAATAGCTTTCAACGATTATAAGTTGGAATATATAAGTTGTGAGTGCTTGAAGATTTTAAGCGAAAAGCACTCTCGACAATTGTCACCACTTCTTCTTAAAGCATTTCTTGATAATTATCCACCAAGTTGATGCGATAATATATATAAACAATCAAAGATAAAAGGCGAGAAATTGTCCGGAAATAAGTTGTTGGTTAATGGACAAAATAATGCGATGGAATTTATTTATTTATTTTTTTCTTTCTTTCTTTCTTTTTTTTTTTTTATCGTTCTTGATAATTGCTGCAGTTGCTGTTGGTCTTGTGTGTGAGAAGTTGGAGAGTAAGAAGTGGAAATTTCTTTGCAAAAGTTGTGCGCAATAAAATGGGGAAATAAGAAAGTAACAAATGAATGAATGGAAGGATGGCAAAAAAAAATTTAAAGGGGATTTACAATTTATGTGAATAGTGTTATTCGTGCGAAAGGCGTTGAATAAAATCGATTGGTTTGCCAACATCAATGTGTGCTAGTGTATTCCAACTTACGCTCAGTGAATTCACATTGAACAATGTGCGCGCGAGCATGGTCATTAATGAATGGCCGATTGCACTTTTTCAACGCTCTTCGATCATACTGACACGATTGTTGAACGTAGCGTATGAGCTTGAGGCGATGGAAAAAAAAATATATAGAATATTATAGATCGAGAGAATAATAAACAAATTTCTTTGATGTGTTTTATTATGTGGAAAAAAAATGAAAAAAATTAGTGAATAAATTATTTTACGTCTCGATGAAGAATTGATCGATGGAGAAATGAAAATTATTTGTGGAATTGAATTGTGGATTGATATAAATATAAATTAATAATCCAAGATTTGGAAAAAAAAAAAAAAAAAAAAAAAAAAAAAAATTTTAATAATTATTGTTAATAAATTGTATCAATAAATAATTAGAATAGGATATTGGTAATTTTTTGTGAGGTTCCAATAGGTAATATAATTTATTAGATATTTGTACAAAAAATATTTTGAAAAAAAAAAAAATTTTTTTTTTTTAATATTTATTGTTAATTAATTATATCAATAAATAATTAACAAAAGGTATTAGTGATTTTTCATGAAGTATTTATTATTGATATAATTTATTAGCAATTTATGAAAAAAAAATTTTTTTTTTAATAATAATTGTTAATAAATTATATTAAAAAATAATTTACAGAAGTTATTATTGATTTTTCATATACTAATATTTGTTAATATAATTTAATAGATATTTGTAAAAAAATATTATGTAAAAAAAAAAAAAATTTTTTTTCAATATTTATTGTTAATAAATTATGTCAATAAATAATTAGAATAGAATATTAGTAATTTTTTATGCGAGTATTTATTGTTGATATAATTTATTAGCTATTTATAAAAAAAACATTATGAAAAAAAAAATTTTTTTCAATAATAATTGTTAATAAATTACAATAAAAAACAATTAACATAAGTTATTACTGATTTTTCATGTAGTAATAATTGTTAATATAATTCTTTAATTATTTATAAAAAAAATATTGAAAAAAAAAATTTTTTTTTTATTATTCATTGTTAATAAATTATATCAATAAATAATTAGCATAGGATATCAATGATTTTCTTATATATGGTATTAATTGTTGATATAATTAATTAACTATATGAAAAAAAAAAAAAAAAAAAATTAAAAACTGAGAATAAAATATAAAAAAATATTTATAGCTGATTATTTATATTAATATACAAATATTACAATATATTAATAATTTTTTCTAATTCATAAACTGTTTATATAATTTATTATCTATCAAACAGAACAATATCATGAAAAAAAAAATATAAAAAAATGTTTGTTTACTCACAGCTAATAATTTCAAATACTAAAATTATATTTTCATTATTATTTCTAACGAATTTTTATAATTATTATTAATTAACATAAATACAACTCACCGTTCAGATATTATTATATTATATTATATTATATTATATTATATTATATTATATAATTTGTATATTTCACATTGATTATCAAGTGAACAAAAATATTCCAAAGAATTCTCGTAATTTTCAACGAAGAAAAAAATAAAATAAATAAAACAAAAAGTGAAGGAAGAAGTCTGAGAATAAAGTTATCATTTAAATTGATGGACTCATTCGATTCTTGGACAGATCGTGCTCCACTGGGTATAAAGCTACGTTGTCTAAAGAAGTTAAAACCCTCGTCAAGATCGTCTGGCATGTGGTATTTTACATGGCTCCATTACTGGACACGAATAATGCCAACTGTAACCAGGAGACTGTTCAAAGTTTGTGTGTAATGAGACTAATTTGACATAGCTGCCGTTTCCAACGCAAGTACTTAAACGTCCGTCCCATTTACTTCTTCTCACTGCTACCATTATCTACAATATATAGAATCATATATGTATATATGTGCTTGATTCACACGTGACCTTTTTGACTGTTTGAAAGTTTATCAAACTATTTTAAATCAAGCAGTTTATAAAATCCTCCAGCTTTATACATTTTAAATAATTAAAAATTAATCCTGAAATTTATTTTCTCTAGATTTTTTTTCACTTTGTATTGTAGTGAGGCAAAGTAATTAATTAACAATAATTATGGAAAATTGTTTGTATGAGAAAAAAAAAAAGAACTAAAATTTATTAAGTGATATTTTCAAGATTTTTAATAAAAATTGTTTAATATCTCAGTTATTATCAATTTTTTTTTATAAATAATTAGGGTTAATGAGTGAATGAAATCAGTTTGTTATTATCAACCTCTTGGAAGGATGAAGATAATTTATTATGAAAAAAAATATTAATCATTATTTTATTAACACAGTGAAAAAAATTCAATTTTTTTTTTTCAATAAAAAAATTAATTTCTGAATATTTTTAATTTTCATTGATTTCAATAATTTTATATTACAACAATTCAAGTAATATTATTCAATGTAACGTTGAATATTAATATTAGAAGAAAAAAGAATCTCATAAAACAAATGGAAAAAAAAAAAATTTTTAAATATTCCTTTTTTTTTTAATTTTAAATTATATTTAATTTTTTCAATTCAAATTAATTTATATCAAATCGATTAATATATTTTATCTATTCATTTATACACATTAATTATATAATCAATGAATAATAATAAATATAACTAATATAAATAATAATAAAAAAAAACTTATAAAAATAAAAATAAAATAAAGAAAGTTTTTTCGTTTATAATTAAAGAAAGAAATTTCTTCATTGATTTTTCATTTTTATAAATGCAACAATATATTAATTATTAACTAAACAAATGCGAAAAAAAAAATTTCTTTCTTTTATCATAAACGAAAAAAAAATCCTTTTTTTGTTAAATCATAAATTATATTTAATTTTTTCAATTCATATTAAATTATATTAAATTAATTAATATATTTCATCTATTTATTCATACATATCAATTACATAATTAAAGAAATAATAATAAATATAACTTATAAATATAAATAATAATAAAAATAAAAATTAAATAAGGAAATTTTTTTCGTTTATAATAAAAAAAAAAAATTTCTTCATTCAATTTTCATTTTTATAAACGCAACAATATATTTTAAAAACATATCGTTACAGTCTAAAGAGATATTATAACGCACAACAAATAATAAAGAAAAAAAAAAAAAAAAAAAAAAAAATAGTAACACTAAAAAATTGACCTGTATTTAAAATTCAAAATGAAAAGAATAAAATTGTTCTACATGTCGTTGCAACGACAAAACACAGTACAGAAAAGAGCTTAACGAGAGGTTTATACTTGGAACTACGTAAGCTTTTCATAGCTCATGGAAAGTTGCAATTGTTGGATCAAAGGGATTCAACAAAATATACATATGTACATATATACATGTTTACATATGTATTATATACACACATATACACACATATGTCTACATTTATATATTGCCTACAGCAACGTGTGACCTATATATTTATATTGCTCATTACGTTCCTCTTTTTATGCTGTCACTTTTCTATATTTTTTTCAATATTATTTCACCAAACTCAATGCAAATTAATACACTCTATATTTTTTTATTATTTACTAAACTAAATTTTTTTATATGTGGTTTTTGTTTGAAAAATATATAATGTGTTTAATTAATAATTAAATCTAATAAAATAGATAATAAAAATATTAATATCTTTAATTAATCAAAAATAATATTTTTACAATTTATTTTCTAAATTTAAAATTTTTGCTTTTAATTAATTTATCAATATTATTTTTATTCCTGTGGATAATGTTCAAAATGAGCTTGATAAAAAATAAAATTCCTCGTAATTATATTCATTATGAATAAATATTACAACGTAGAAATTTTCGAAAAATAAGAAAATATATAAATATAATTTACAATTGAATAAAATTTAGATTTTAGGATAAAAAAAATTTTTTATATAAACAAAATATATTTTTATCAATACAGGAAACATATCAACTATTATATACGATAAAATTATATATTTATACACTGACATACGTCACTATACAATAGAATCTATGTGTGAGTACCTGTCTGTAAAATATACACAGTGAAAAAAAAAAAAAAAAAAAAAAATCTAGTGGGTAACGATATAATCCGATGCAGTTGGTGGTGGGTAATAAATTATCCGGAAGCAAGAGTAGCGCTCTAACCGTCGAGTGTTTCAACCAAAAAAAAAAAAATATATGCATATAGACAAAGCTAAAAAAAAAATAAAAAATAAATAAATGAAAATAAAAATGTTGCGAAATGGATTATTAATTACACTATGATGGCACGTTTCGTTAGTGCGAGCAAAATGCAAAGTATATATATGTACGTGTATATACATACACATATGTACGCCCTGTCTGAAATATATATTTGGTATACCTTCGTTGTATAACGCCCATCCATTGAAATTCAACTCTAAAATTAGTCAGTTACTCGAATGGAGAAATCAAATTTCATATCAACAATGATTTATTATTAATATTTACTTTTACATGTATAACAAAAATATACATAGCATGTATGTTCGATGATTAATGATGAAATTGATATAATATCGTATTACCATTATCCTATCGATCATGATGAAGTAATAATAAATTAATTCATATTTCATTAATTGTCTGACTATGAAATAATTATCCCCTTTATCATTGTTTTCATTGTAGAATTTTTTATTTTACATTTTATCAATTTTTTTTTCAATCATCTGCAAAAATATCTTGAATTATACGTTATAGTGAACCATTTGTTCATATATTATTAATCAGTGTTGATAATAAAAAATATTGCAAATTGGTGAAATTTGAAAAAGCTCTGAAAAATAATTTTTTTCTATCATTTTTTAAAAATATTTTCTACCATACAATAATTATATAATATCTTTTATCCCTAAAAATGCCTACTACTTCATAAATTTGAATTATTAAACAATCATAAATTATTTTATCAACATATTAAATCACTAAAACAATTTTATAACAATTTTTACTAAAAAGTTACCGGAAATTTTTTAAAACAAATATTTCATTCATTTCACTATAAAATAATCCATTCCATCCCTTACAATTGCCATCAACAATTGATTGAAAATTATAAAATGAGTTATCATTAATTAAAATAAATATATAAATAAAAGAAAAAAAAAAAAATTTTTTTTCTCAAAACTTTTTTGAAGTAAAATATGTTTACTTTTCCAGGCCATGTTGTTCCCCCCACCTACCCCTCTGTTGTATATGGCACCCAGGAGAACAGAGAAGCACTTAATGGTTACGTCCGACCGCTAATTTACCCTTACCACTGGCCACGTGCGCGAGCCCTCACGAGAGTGGTTAGTTTCAGCACCCTAACGTCCTTCCCGCGGAAAAGCTCTTGCTTTCACCATACGGCACTTACTCGACAACTACTAATTATTCTTTCGCCTGACTCACCCACCCCAACACCACACCACGTAAGGGTGACTGGCCTCTGGATAGTCATAAACGCATCTAACCAACCACGAGAAAATCCCACTCAGCATATCATTATTTATTTTTATTTTCTGTTTAATGTTTCACATATAAAAAAATTTTTTAAATAAAGTATTTAATAAAATTCTGTTAAATGTCAATTTGAATTATTTCACGGTATTATTTTTGTGGGGATTATTATTTATATTATTTTATTGAATAATATTATTGATAGAATTATCTGTGAATGTAATCGAGTAAATACGAGTTTCATTTTGAATTTATAGTTAATATTGGAACATATGGATATATTATGTATGTTGGCAATATGTTATTGGGTTATGTGAATTCATGAAACTATTCTATGTACTCACAAGGTCATTGATATTAATTCAATTTCCGTGCAATGTCACCCCGGCTATAAATTATTTCCATTTAAAAGATTAATGATTGAAATAATAATATTTATTTTATATTATCATTGTATATTTAATCGCAGTATGAATTATGTATTTCCTCGGTATGCTGATGTTACTGATGAGTTTGATGATATCTGATGGCTGCTACATATTCCCAAAAGGTTTAATAATTATATAATATTTAATATTTATAATTAATTCTAGAATTATTGATTTTCTTTTCGAGAGGTATTGCAAAGTTGACTTTACTTTTAATTATATTGTGAGAAAACTATCGATGGAAATTTGATTTTGTTGATGGGAATATTTTAGTTAACCGATTTGGGATCGATGGAAAAAAAAATTATTGAAAAAAAATTAATTACAAATGAATTTACAGCGATACAAATGTTTAAGAATTTTTGTGAATTTTTCAAAGTTCGTTCAAAGCTGAATAAATATTTGATTCATATTTGTTATTATATTAAAATAATTATAATCATTTTGTTTGTTTTTTTATTTGTTTCAGAAATAAAAGATCCTTGTCGCAATGTCAATTGTTCACTTGGTTCACAATGTGTACGAAGTCGAGATGGCACTGATGCAAAATGTGAATGTCTGAAGAGCTGTCCAAATCTTGGTGATCATGAAGGCTCTGGACCTGTTTGTGGCACAGATGGAGTTGATTATCAAAGTGTCTGTGAGCTCAATCGATTGGCATGCGCAAATGGGACCAATGTTACTGTGGCCTTTCGTGGAAAATGCGGTGAGTAATTATTAAATTCATTAAAAATTTCACCAAACAATTTAATTAAATAAATATTTCAATTTATTCATTTAAAAAGGAAAATAAAAATATTATCAAGTCATTATGAATAAAAATTAATATATTCATATCCCTCTAATTATCTTTTATTAAACAATACAAATATTTAATATCAAACGTCAATAACAAATTCTTTTATTTATTTACTGAGTTAAATTTCAATTTTAGAAATTTAATAACTTAATATTTATCAAGTTATTTAATTATTATAAATATTATTAATATTTATATTGGTAGTTTAATATTCATAATGATAATTATTATGAATATTCATAAAGTTATTGCATAATGAATAAAAATACTCGGTAATTAAATAAATAAAAATAATTTTAATTAATAGTGTCATTAATTCTTCTTTAAAAAAAATTTATTAAATTAATAATTATTTATACAAATGTGGCAATTTAGTTGAGTAATCAATTTATGTGTAAATAATAATTTGCTTACTTGTTTAATGAATAAAAAAATAGTATTTTCATTATTACGTTTTTTTATTTAATTAAATAAATGTCTTAGTAAACTCGATGCACATCAGTTATGTATAGTTGTGAATTATTTATTCATGTGAATAGTAAATGGAAGTGTATGTATTGCATTAGTTAATTAGAATTTTAGTAGTATACACAGGAATTTAAACAAACGTTTGTGTATTGTTTAATGCTCAGCCAACTCAATTTCAGATGCACTTTATATTTATTATATTTATTTATTTATTAATTTATTTATGGTTGGACTTGTTTGACTTTTTTCGCTTTCACTAATATTTCCAAAAAAGGTTTTTCAACATGACTTGATGAATAATAATTATTCCACTAAATATTATAGTGAAATGATAACAATTATTTTGGACACGATGTCATTTAATAAAAATAAATGCTCTTAAATAAATAATTGAATCATCATGATGAATTAAAAATAAAATATATATTCCCAGATATAATAAATATGAATGAGAGTATTTTTTTTTTTCGGTTCATTGTACCTGAAAATTTGACAAACTATAAAAAAAAATTTTCCCGTTTAAAAAAAAATTCTGAGGTAATTAAAGGCTTAGCGAATTTAAAAATTTGATTTTCCACATAAAAAACACTAGGAAAATTTTTTTTTTCGACTTTAACTCAATTTTTCGGTGATGAAAAATTTTTTTTGGGAATAAAAACACTGGAAATCTGATAATTTATATAAAAAGAAAAATATTCCCGTTTGGAAAATCATTTTCAGTTAATTAGAGGCTTATCGAATTCAAAAATCCCATTTTCCACATAAATAACACTAGAAAATTTTTTTTTTTCGACTTCAACTAGATTTTTTGGTACTAAAAAATTTTTTTTCGATGCCATTACATTGTTGATTTAGCATTATAGGGTTGATTGTAAAATAATAATCAATGTCAGATCAATAAATTCCACTTTAAAAAAAATTCGTTATCAATTACAATCATTTTTCACCTTTCCAACTCTACAACTCAAAAACTGTCGGTCAAAGAGCATTTAGAGTATAAAACTTTTTTGTAGCAAACTAAAAGCCCTACAAAAGCTGTGTATTAATTTTTCCAAAAAAAAATTTTTAATCACTCAAAAATTGAGTTGAAGTTGAAAAAAAAAATTTTTTCTCGTGTTATTTAAATAAAAAATCGAATTTTCAAATTCGCTAAGCCTCTAATTAACTCAAATTATTTTTTCAAACGACAATACTTTGTTTTCCTTATAAATTATCAGATTTTCAAGTATAACAAACAAATGAAACACCCTAATGCACATTTATGTAGCTATAACAATAAATAAACAATTCTACTCATTGAATTGGAATGTAATGATGTTAAGGGTTGATGGGAATTTTCAAAAGGCCACGTGAAATGCGTGGGCATTCACGTGCGTTGATTTTCTCATGAAAACAGTCAGCCGTAACAGAGCGATATCAGAGATTTACTGTTTGACTCGCGTAAAATTCAAGGCAAAGTGAGGCCAATATCAGTGTTTAAAATGAAGCCCCGACTGCAGTAGTGTATCATCCCCTATCTCTTTCACCCTCTCTCATTTCTCCTCTGTGTGTAACTGTATTTGTATTAGTGAACATGGTTTTAACGTGGTGTCATTCTGTTGCTGAAGTAGACAAACTCTCGTTAAATGTAAAATGAAATCTCTCTATATCTTCTGCTCTTTCTCCTTCTCTATTTTCCTCTGCGCAGAATTTTCACTCTCTATACATATACTATTCTCACACATGATGGTTGGATTCCCCCTCAGTAAACGCAATACAAACTTCATGGGCGTTTAATCAGCCGAGTAGTAAAGACAAATGTTTGATCAGACGACAAGAAAGACTGGAAGCAGAATATTTACTTAAGATTAGCTTTCGTATCTTAGAGAAGCGACAGTTTAAATGACAGTTATCATAATCAGAGATAATTATTATTACTTGGGTGAATTGATATTAAAAATGGAGATTTTGGCTATTTATTTTTATTGTTTATTGAGCAGTCATATTAATAAATAAATTGAATTGATAGGAAATTTGATAATTTAAGTTTCATCATTGTGATGAATTTTTGTTGATTATTGTTATGGATTTTTGTTGATTTCGTAAAATTATTGGGAGATTATTATAATTATTATTATAATTATTATTTAATTATAGATTAAAATTTAATTAATGTGTTTAATTATTGAATTTTATTTTATATTTTGAAATACAAATAATTTTAAAATTGATTTGATAAAAATTATTCGAATATTATCTTTCAGTTTTTTATTTTGTGAATGGACAAAATCTGTTATAATTATTATTAATTATTAGTTATTTATCATTGTGATGAAAATTAGAAGACAGATTTTGTGAAAAATATTTTTTATTCTTTAGTTTGAATTTTATTTTTTATTTTAGAGTGCAAATAATTTTGAAATTGATTTGATAAAAATTATTGTAAGATTTTCTGTCGGTTTTTCATCTACTGAATAAACAATATCAGTTATAATTATTATTAATTATTAGTTAATTATCATCGTGATGAAAATTAGAAGACAGATTTTGTAAAAAATATTTTTTATTCTTTAGTTTAAATTTTATTTTTTATTTTAAAGTACAAATAATTTTGAAAATTGATTTGATAAAAATTAATTGAATATTATCTTTCAGTTTTTCATCTATTGAACAAAATAAATCAATCATAATTATTATTAATTGACAGTTATTTACCATCGTGATGAAAATTATGAGACAGATTTTGAATAAAAATATTTTTTATTCTTTAGTTTAAATTTTATTTTTTATTTTAAAGTACAAATAATTTTGCAAATTGATTTGATAAAAATTAATTGAATATTATCTTTCAGTTTTTCATCTAGTGAATGAATAAAATCTGTTATAATTATTATTAATTATTAGTTATTTGTCCACGTGATAAAAATTCTGAGACAAATTTTGTGAATAAAATTTTTCATTCTTCAGTTTGAATTTTATTTTTTATTTCAAAGTACAAATAATTTTAAAATTGATTTAATAAATGTAATGAGAGATTTTTTTGTTTTGTTTTTTTTTATCCACTGAATAAACTGAATCAATTATAATTATTTTCAATTATTCATCATAGTAGTGAAAATTATACGACAGATTACGTGATGAATTTTTTTTATTTTCACTCTGCCTTTATCAAAATTATAAAGTGCATTAATAAGACACTGCAGAGCAGAGTGCAACTTAATTGTAGACTTGAAGAATTGTAAAAGTCCAATAATAGACTGGGAAATTTTTCATTTGTCGTTGATTAATCTTCATCTTTGTGTATCATTTGTAATTTCTTTTTTGTTTCTTATTATTTTTATTCCTTCATTCTTATCATACAGTGCGGAACAATGCAGCTTAATATCCGAAGGAGGACATTCGTCTTTTCACAATTTACATTCATCTCAATGTAGAATGAAAAAAAAAAAAGAGAGAGACAAACACGAATTGAAATGCACTCAAGTGCGATCAGTTTTTTTTTTTCAAGAATTTTTTGCTCATTTTTCTTATCAATCGACACTCGACGACGAGTATTAATAATAAATTCCCATTGAAATCCATGTTTCCTTCCTATTTTACAATATTTTTTTCTCATTCATTAGTTGAATAATAAACAATAAAAAAAACAATAGAACAAATAACTCAAATCGCAGCAATAAGAAAAATATTTTTAAATACATAACAAAATAAGATTACAAATTACTCATTAGAGTGTTTTATTTCCAGGCGATATTTTTTTTTTTTTGTTTGTGAATAGTAAGAATCTGATAATTTATATAAATAAAAAAAAATATTCCCGTCTGAAAAAATCATTTTGAGTTAATTAGAGGCTTAGTAAATTCGAAAATTCGTTTTTCCGCATAAATAAAACTAGAAAATTTTTTTTTCTCAATTTCAACTCAATTTTTCGAAAATAAAAATTTTTTTTTGGAAGAAAAACACTGAAAATCTGATAATTTATACAAAAAATGAATACTCCCGTTTAAGAAACAAATTCTGAGTTAATTAGAGGCTTAGTGAATTCAAAAATTCGATTTTCCATATAAATAACACGAGAAAATTTTTTTTTTTCGACTTCAACTCGATTTTTCGGTAATCAAAAATTTTTTTTGGAAAAAATGAATATACAGCTTTGGTAGGGCATTAAATTTGCTACAAAAAAGTTGTTCACCGCAAACGCTCTCCGACCAGCAGTTTTCGAATTGTACGTAGAGCTGGAAAAGTGAAAATTGATTATAATTGACAAAAAATTTTCTTTAAACTGGAATTTATTGATTTGACATTAATTATTATCTTACAATAAACGCTATAATGCTGAATCAACAATGTAATAGCATAAAAAAAAAAATTTTGATTACCGAAAAATCTCGTTGAAGTCGAAAAAAAAAATTTTCTCGTGTTATTTATATGGAAAATCAAATTTTTGAATTCACTAAGCCTCTAATTAACTCCAAATTTTTTTTCAACCAAGAATATTTTTTTTCCTGTATAAATAATCAAATTCTCACTATTCACAAACAACAAAAAAAAATATCGTCTAAAAATAAAACACCCTATTACTTATACTACCAATATTTTTTTTTTTATCATCCCAACAAATATCAACATTTTCTTTTATGCAAAATGGATGTTCAGCTTGTTCTATACACAACGATTATATTTTTCATACAATTTATTTACATGCACGTACATGCACAAATATAAACTAAAAAAAAGTGAAAATATAGGGGAAAAAAAAAATTGCCACTCGCTCCCTGGAGACATAAACATAACGACGTCATCTCCGTGAACTGGTACACGGTATGAAGGAAATATTGAACTCGTTTTCGCTCGTTGACGAGAGAATACCAAAGCTGAATCGCGTGAAAACATGTGTATATATATTTGCGTGTATATATACATGAATTTAACTTTAAAACGAGTATGGAAACACTGGGGTATAGCCTAGAGATTAAACGATTTTATACCCGACGTTATTACTCACTGGGACACAATGAAAAGTGTTTTTTTTATTTTTTTTTTTTCACTTGTATGTATGTTCAAGAATGCCGTAACTATTCACGAGCATCATGTTGTTTTCGATGCGAATATTGTTCACGTTTTTTTTTTTATTTAATAAATTTTTTTCATTTTTGAATATTAACATTAATGTATTCTTCGAATGGAACAAACTGAATTGTTTTTTTTTCTTTTTTCTTTTTTTTTTTTTTTTCGTTGATGGTTGAAGTTTTTCATGTGTTTGTAGAGATAAATAAATAATGGGCAGCAATTTATTGTAGGTTGATACGAGGAAAAAAATTGTGAAATATTTTTATATATTTTTGTGGTTTAAATTTGAATAAAGTTTATTTTTTTATTTTGATAGAAACTATTTACATTTACATTGGAAATTGGAATGTTTTTTATTTTTGTATGGATTAGGAGTTGTTTATTTTATGTTGAATGTTGAATAAATAAATTATTAAAGATTGAAAAAAATAATTAAATTGAAGATAAATAATATTTTTTGATTTAAATTAATTTTTTATTCATATGGAATTTTAATTTGAGATTAAAAATTGCCTTATATTATTTAATTATATTAAAAATATTTATTTCTTAATTACTACTTTGATGAAAAAATAATATTTATTGATGAATATTTTGTTAAGAAAATTTTTGCCTTTGATGTATTTATTATTATTGTTTATGGTAATTATATTAATTAATTTTTATCAAATCGAAATTTCATTTCAAATAATTTTATTATTAAATTTGAGAATTAATCCAAGATATTTTGCTCAAGTATTCAATTTCTTCATGTAATATAATGAATTTATTTGAGAATTTTCAGATACAAATTCTTCTCATGAAATACATTTTGTAATATTTAATTAATAATTGGAATTATATTCTATAATGAAAATAATTGAGTGTAATCTTTCGTGAAATTCGTGTAAATTCTTCAGACATTTAAGATGAATAAGTCTTTTATTTTATCTAGTAGAAATATTTATTTATTATCGATCAAGAATTTAATAACTCAAATAACTCAAGATAATAAATTATTTGTAAAGACGAATTTACATTTTATTCAGGTTAAGTAATTAAGCAAACTATCATAACTCGTACAGCTTCAAACGAGCTTTATTGAACTCTGCAGAAATAAATTCCCAGCTCAGAAATGATGAAAAAAAAAATTTCCTTGCAGGAATTAAATAATAATTTGCATAAAAAAAAAATATTAATATTCTAAAAAAATTCATTTCAACATTTTTAAATTATTATAATATATGTTTATTTTATTTTTATCCATCGCATTCAGTGAAATTATTATTCATCTACAATTCCTCAACATTATTGATTATAATAAAAAATATTTTTCCATGATATAAAATATTTTACTATCTATAAACAATAAAGCTTTTTTTTTTTACATAATAATTTTTTTCCTTCATTTAATACTCACAACCATCTTTCACACACGAGGCAATTATTTATCCGCAATATCCAACAAACCCCAACCGAAATTGTGAATAATAAAACAAAAAATAAAAACAATAAAAAAAAAAAATAAATAAAAAAACACAACGAATTAAAAACATCTGGTACAAAATCGATATGTGCATTCTTCATCTCTTCAATAATTAAACAAATAAAATAAACTATACGATCACAGAAGAAAAAAAAAATATAACAAGATAAAATAGCGAAAAAAAAAAATTCAAAAAAAAAAAAAAAAAGAAAAAAAATATAAATAAATATATTTATAAACTCTTGATGAATCGTTGACAATATAACTTTTTATTTCTTCTACATCGAGTATCTAGGACGAGTAAAAAGGAAAGAAAAAAGCTCGATGAACGAGTAGGAGAAAAAAAAAATAGAATGCGATGAAAATCGTTACATTGATTCCCTGGAATTACAACTATACTACTGACGGAGTGTACGAAGATGAGAGCGACGAGTTGGCTCATCTCTAACGGAAGTGGGTTACTCCTGGCATGCGTCAGACAGAAACAACGACTTTCTGTTAACATCAATCGTTTCATCTTCCTCATTTATTCACTGTATTTTTTTTCTTCTTCGTTCTCACAGCAATTCCCATGTGCACAACTATCATCGTCGCTGCCATTGACGTTCAATTCTACTGGTATATCTCATATGTGTGCACATTTTCTCACATTTCATGAAGAATTCTCTTGTGTGTAATGACAATGATGTTCGCCTAGAGGAACAGTAGTAATAATGTATCTATTCTTATGGTGATAAAACTGACAAGAAAGTATATATTATTTGCTCTGTATCGTATTTTTATATGAAAGAATTTATTTATAAAGAAATTGTTCTTAATAAATAGTGTTAATTAAATACTGATGTTCAATTTTTGTCTGTCAAACTAAATGAATTTTGTGTTGATTTAACAAAACTTTTGAGTTAAAATTGTGTAGGAAACTTTAACACAATTTTTTTTACTGTTTTACAATTTTAATTGATTTATTTAAATTTATTTAATGAATAACAATTATTATTTGTTTTGACATAAAAAATAAATTCATGTCGTTGATTTATTTATATTAAAACTATGTAAATAATTTTAAATTAACTTAACTAATCAGCTTGTTCAAACTATATTATTTATTTATATCGAATCATTTTTATTTTTATTAATTTATATTTCAATTTCTTGAGAATATTAATTAAGTGAAGGGAAATATTTTTAGTGAAGTTTTATACAAATTTTTTTAATGTGTAATAATTTTAATTGATATATATGCAAATTTATTTAATCAATAACAATTATTATTTGTTTTGATATCAAAAATGAATTCATGTCGTCAAATTATTACTATTAAAACAATTTTTTTTAACGCAATTTGAATAACTATAAATTAATCCAACTAATCAGCTTCTTCAAACTATATTATTTATTTATATTGAATCATTTTCACTATAATTAATTTATATTTAAATTCCTTAAAAAAATTAACAAAATGAAGAATAATATTTATTAAAAGCAAAAAATATTGTTTTAATTTAACCTAATTTTTGAGTTAAAATTATGGAAAAAAATATTCCAACACAAATAATTGTTGAACTTTTACACAATTTTTTTTACAGTGCAACAATTTTGATTTCTTTATTTGAATTTATTCAATCAATATCAATAATTATTTGTTTTGACATCAAAAATAAATTCATGTCGTCGATTTATTAATATTAAAACAATATAAATAATTATGAATAAGCCTTACTAATCATCTCATTCAAACTATATTATTTATTTATATCAAATCATTTTTACATTTTTCAATTCATACACATAAAAATTCCTCAAATGAATTTACGAAATGAGAAAAAATTTTGAAATATAAAATTGCTTACAAACATTTCGTGAATTTTAAATAAAATAAAAAACATTACATCAATATATCCAACTATATCCATATTTATCATCGTAAATATCAATAACCAACATTAAAAAAAAAATTTTTTTTAAAAATCAATATTTATTTTCATTGGTTCAATTTATTATTTACATAAACTATATCTCGATACACTAAATTCACCCATCCACATCAAAGTAAAAACTCGATAGGAGTGAATTAAATAAATAAGCCAAATTAATTTTTCATAAAACCAAAAAAAGAAAAAAAAAAAAACCAATTCAATAAATCATTCATTCAACTTTTAATATTTAATCCCATCTACATTTTTTTACAACACATCAAAACACTTTCCAATTCTCTCTGATCATTTGTTTAAAAAAAAATTAAAAAATAAACATATTGACATTTTTCATTATTATTCCACCCTCAAAGTTATGCAGTCACGATGCAAAATATCCAGACTGACACAGACTGAAGTGCATCAAGTCAAGATAAACGAGTAACTATAAGAGGTTAAAAAAAGTAAAGAAGAAAAAAGTAAATAAATAAATAAAAAGTACAAAAAATTCTTCCACAACAAAACTTGAAAGATTAGAAAAACGTCGACTATATACTTATATGTATATATATATATACATGCTTGCACGTCACGTTTTACGTCAAAGTGTATGTACATAGACTAAGATTTGTGTGCAGGCAACTTGAAAACAATTGCCTCGTAGGGAAAATGCCAAAGAATGAAAATAAAGGCAAAAAGCGAGTGACTGAGACAGATAAAATTATGGTGGTAAAAGTTTAAACTGGGTTTTGGTATCCTTTTGGATATGACAGACTGATCCATCTACATCCTACATTATTGCCTTGAACAAATTGTTTTTAGGGAGAATTCAAACTTGGCATTGATTTTTTGCTCTCTTTATTTTTATTATCTTTTGCATATCCATTCAATTTTTATTTATTCATCAATCAAAATATTTATTTGGGGTTAGGTAGAGAAGAAAGTTTTACAAATTAAGCTACAAGAAAAGATGAATGGTTCAAATTTTGACATAACAATTTGATATGAATTATATTCTGGAAATTGATAAGAATAATTATTTGATAGGTGGAAAAAAATTCTATCAAACTTTATAAATATACAAAATCAATGTGACTAAATTAATAAATTGTATCAGTTGATATAGGACATGGCGAAACACTTGAGAAGAAAGAATATAATCTTCATTGTTTTATTTCAATTTATTCTAAATTAATAAAATGAAATATTGACTGAATTTAATTTATAATTTTCTCCTATTTATTCCAATAATTGAATCAAATTACTGAGACTTGATTCAAGTATAAAATCGACATGTTTCAAAACTATTGATATTCTTTATGGAAGAATAACATCTCAAGTCTACGAATGTCTTGATCCAAGTGTGAATATGACTTAATCCAAATCTAAAAATGTCTTAATTCAAATTTGGAATTTTCTCGTTGTAAAATTAATCATTCGGACAAACCTCAAATGAATATTAAAATTGAATTATATTTCACTTTTATTGTTTAATTGATAAATTAATTAAACGAATAGTAATGTGTCGAAAAATGGCACACTCTAATGTATAGTCAATACAAAAAGTATAAAATTATTGTTCTGCGTCGTTTTTATGTTGTTATTCAAATCATGTAATGAATTTCACATAAAAACAGCTCATACTTATTTTTTGAATTATCTATTTCCTGCTTTTTATTTTCATTTTTAAAAAATATTGAGTAAATATAATTTCAACAATTTCCCATTGAAACTTCAAATAAATTTTGATCAAGCTTAAAAACATCTTCAATCAAGATTTCAGAAATTTTTGATCAAGACTAAAAACGACTTGAATCAAGACTTAAGAAACGATTTGAATCAAGACTAAAAAACGACTTGAATCAAAACTAAAAACGACTTAAATCAAGAATAGAAAATCCGACTTAAATGAACACTAAAAACGACTTGAATCATGAGTAGAAAAACCGGCTTGAATCAAGACTAAAAACGACTTGAATCGAGACTAAAAACGACTTGAATCAAATTTATTTTTGACTCACCCCTTTTGACGACTGATTTAACTCAAGACATATGTAATATCTTGATTCAAGCATATTTCAGACTTGTATCAAGACTATTCGTGTCAAGTCTGAATCGCGACTTGATTCAAGACTTTATTTTTCAGTGTAATTCATCAAAACCTCATAAAAAAATTAATAAAATTTATAAAAATCATTCAGAATATTTATTTTTTATAATTCTACTTCCCTCCAATATCTTCCAAAAATATTTCTCAAATATTTCAACTTACTTTCTTGACTTATTGGCACAAAAAAAAATCGAAATAAATTCTATTAACTAACCCCGATCAACAATCACTACGTAATACAACCAAATACATATCCTCACACTCAAATACAAGGATAAAAGAGGAGTAGGCAAATAAAAAGAAAGAGTAAAATTTAATCGCTCCGCTGGAGTATAACTTAACCTAACCCCAAGAAATATCCCACACTGCAAAACCATTGGTGTTTCTTCTCTCTCGTCATTGCTTCTTTCCATCTCATTCCATCTTCAGTAGTCTCCATATAAAACTTGCCTCGTCAGCCTGTATCGACGATAGAGAAAGAGAAATTGAGAGAGAAGAAGATGAGAAATGGAATGAGTAACCCGGTTGCGTCGTCTACAAACGGGAAACGGAATTCAACTTCCTTCCTTTTGGAGCTTGAAGATTAATCTCGACGCGATATCGGAACGGCTCCACCAAATCTCACCATCCAAAACCCCCCGTTTACATTTCCGTCTCATTCTCACACTCGCGGGCATTTTTATCCTTTTTATTTTTTCATCTTAACGTACTTTCACGTTTCTCAATTTTTTTTTTCACTTATTTTGTTTTTATTTTATTTTTTTTTATACTTATTAACTCTCATTGTCTTCTTAGCATGATTATCCAGAATTAGTTTGACCTTGTTTCGATTTATTATCAAGCAGGAAATTAAACAAATGTTTTTTGAGTAGATGAAAAAATGAAAAACAAAAATTGATTGATTTTTTTCGGGTTATTTTAATTTTTGAAGTGTTTTATGTTGGGATTATTTATTTATTATGGTTTGTAATATTTATTTGTGCAGATCCATGTAATGCTGTTGAGTGTTCAGAGCCAGAAATTTGTCAATTAGACGAATTACGACAGCCAGCTTGTCATTGTGGTGAACAATGTGGACTTGAATTTTCACCGGTATGTGGAAGCAATGGGAAAACATATTCAAATGAATGTAGTTTGAGACATGAGGCCTGCAGATCCAGATTGCAATTGAGAAAAATTTACAATGGCGCTTGTAGTTCTGGTAAGAATTTCAAAATGAAATTTCATAAATATATAAATTTTTTTTTGTTCCTTCAATAGTATTTTTATTTTTTTTTTTTTTTTTTTTTCATTTGTTTATATGTTCTATATTTTATTTACTGGCACGATATTCGAATTGTGTATTCTGTGGTATTGATATCATGACGAAGAGCATGTGCGACGTGAAAAAAAGTGGAGTGAAATGAATTAAAATAAAATTTATAGAATCAGAAAGAAAAATTTTTTTTCTTTATTTTAATTTGTCATATATTATATTATTTAAAAATTCGTTTAATTGTTCAGAAGTAATTTTTAATAGCGATGTTGATGTAGGGGAGAATTTTTATAAATTTCGAAATGGGTAATAACAAATAATTTAGAGTTAATTTCTTTTTCCTGTTCGATATTATTGAAAGAGAAAAAAAAAATGGAACAAAAAGAGAAATATTTAATTAATTCAAAATGTTTAGATAACAAAAAATAAAATACTGTTCAAAAGCTCAAAGTATATAATAATCATAGTATTATCAGTAAAAAAAAAAAAAAATAATCTGTATTGAAATTAAAAATTCAAACCGACTTGATTGAATATTTTCAAATTATTGAATAATTTTTCATTTAATATTTTAATTTCGATTTTATTTCTCATTGAATATTTTTTATCAATAATAAGCTATCCCCTGCATGCATTAAATAATACATAAACTTTCCAAAAGACCCAAAAAAAAAATAAATCAATGAAATATTAATCCAAAATTAATTTTGATATTTTATTCAAATAATCCATATTACTTTGTATTTTTCTCCTTTTTATTTTTTGTTCTCATCAAATTTATTAATTCGTGAATTATTCCATAACGACAGTATTTTATTATTCATTCTCATTAATCCACAGACACGTGAAATAATAATAAAAAAATATTAAATCCTGGAAAACAAACAAATGAAATATAACAAAAAAAAAAAAAAAATTATGAATATTCAAATGAATATTCAAGTAATTGAGAATGGAGGTGAAAATAAATTACTACTGCAATGTATTAACTCATGTTTTATATCAATTATTTATTCAGGTATCAATCCTTGTGACGGTGCAAATTGTTCTGAAGTTCAGCAGTGTGAAATCGATCGATATGGAATAACTAAATGTGAATGTGGGCCAGAATGTGAGCCAGTAATGAAACCAGTCTGTGCTAGAGGTGGCACAACATACAAATCCCTTTGTGAGCTTAAGAGACAAGCTTGCATTACCAAAAGTAACATTGAAGTTGCATATACAGGCACTTGCGGATCACGTGGACCATGTTCAGAGAAGGTATAAAAGATTTTTATTATGGTATTATAAATTGGAATAGCCGTAAATTATTTATTAGTAGATGAAATTTATTTCAGGTTTATTATATGTATAGTCTTTTATGTTACGAAGAAAATAGAATAGATACATAGTAAAAAATTTTATGTAAAAATCCATAGAAAATTTATGTTCAGAATTTTTTTTATTGTGAATTTATTTTAAATCAAGGAATAATTTTTTGCTTCTAATGAATATTTTTTTATTTTAATTTTTATTATTATGTGAATCCATTTGAGGAATTTATATTTTGATTGATAACAGTTGGAATGATTTGATATAAACAAATAATATAGTTTGAATGAGCTGATTGAATAGATTGATTTATAATTATTTTAATTTCATTAAAAGAAAACTTTTTTTGGGAGGAACAAATTGATGACATGAATTTATTTTTTGTGTCAAAACGAATGATAATTGTTATTGATTGAATATATAATTTGAATGAAGCAATTAAAATTGTTAGACAGTGAAAAATTTTGTGTAAAAAACCACTAAAAATTTGTGTTGAAATTTTTTGAAATAATTTTCACTCAAATTTTTTGCTTTACAAAAATATTTTTACTCGTTTTATTAATCCATTTGAAAATTTTATATGATAATTAATAGAAGTCAAAATGATTTAAATAAATAATATAGTTTGAACGAGCTGATTAATTAGAGTAATTTTTAATTATTTAAATAACGTAAAAAAAAATATTTTAGAAGTTAAAAATCGATTACATGAATTAATTTTTGGTTTCGAAACAAATAATAATTGTTATTGATTAAATAAATTTGAATAAATCAATTGAAATTATTACACAATGAAAAACTTTATGTGAAAGTTCACTTAAAATTTGTTTAAAAATTTTTTTACACAATTTTTACTCAAAAGATAAATCAAATTAACAAAACATTTTTGTGTTTTATCACTATAAATATTATTTTTCGTTACAATGAATGAAAAAAAAATACAAAATTTTATTACAAATTTTGAAAGTTATTCTAATTACTCATTGAAAATTATCTAATTATTGTGCATTAAATTTCGCGATTGTACTCTCATGATTGTGAGGTTAATGAAGAGATTAAAACTCAATTTTGAGTTTATTATAAATTCACACAAGCTCATTATTGTGCATGACAAAACTTGTGTTATAATTATAAAATAAAGAAATTAATTACTAATATAACAACTGAATGCATAATTAATTGCCTGTGATAAATTAATTTTCATCTGTCATCAAATTCAAATACAAAAATACTAATAATAACTAAATAATTTACCAACTAAAATTTTCCTGAATATTTCATTATATCAATCGAATAATTATTCTATTAGTCATATTTAATAACGTCATATTTATCGACAGTTATTTATTATCAATAAAATAATGAAGAAGATAAATAATAAAAAAATCTTGGAATAGCAAAAATAAATTCACACAATTTCCCTCGATATTTTATATAAATTAAACGCGATTTAAATAATATCAGTATTTTTTTCTTTATTATTTTTTTTTCTTCATTTCATTCACTCTGCTTTTTCTCTACACTTCAATTATGTTATTGTGATCCTGTGAACACTTGTAAAGACGTAAACGTCAAAGTAGACTTTGAAGAACTGTCTACCCAAAAAACAATCGACTTGAATCAAGTGGCTGAGACTTGATTCAAGTCTAAAATCGACTTAATCCAAGTTTGAAAATGTCTTGGTTCAAATTTGGAATTTTCTCGTTGTAAAATTGATCATTCGGACAATACCTCAAATGAATATTAATATTAAATTAAATTCCACTTTTATTGTTTAATTGATAAATTAATTAAACACATAAAAATTGGCCCAAAAATGGCACACTCTAATGTACAGTCAATACAAAAAGTATAAAATTATTGTTCTGTGTCGTTTTTATGTTGTTATTCAATTCATGTGATGAATATCACATAAAAACAGCTTATACTCATTTTTTGAATTATCTATTTTCTGCTTTTTATTTCCATTTTTGGAAAATAGTGAGTAGATATAATTTCAACAAATTCAAATTTAAAAAAATTTTAGTCAAACTTAAAAACATCTGTGATCAAGATTTTAGAAGTTTTGGATTAAGACTAAAATCGACTTGAATCGAATTCAAAAAAATGACTTGAATCAAGACTAAAAAAAAACTTGAATCAACACTAAAAACGACTTGAATCAAGACCAAAAAAAAACTTGAAGCAAGATTAAAAAAAAACTTGAAGCAAGACAAAAACATCGACTTGAATCAAAACTAAAAAAAATGACTTGAATCAACACTAAAAACGACTTGAATCAAGACTAAATAAACAACTTGAATCGAGACCAAAAAAACGACTTGAATCAAGAAAAAAAAAACTTGAATCAAGTTTATTTTTGACTTACCCCTTTTTACAACTTATTTAACTCAAGACATGTATAATATCTTGAGTCAAGCATATTTCAGACTTATATCAAGATCATCTTTGTCAAGTCTGAATCGCGACTTGATTCAAAACTTTTTTTTTTTTTAATGTAATATAAAAATAATTCGATTTTTTATTTTTTTATTTTTGTCATTTTATTTCATCAGATTTGTCAATGGGGCGCAATTTGTGCAGAGAATGGTGACATCGCCACCTGTGAGTGTCCCACGTGCTCTGTGGAATTTAATCCAGTGTGTGGCGATGATGGTATCAGCTATGGGAACGAGTGCAAATTGAGATTGGAGGCTTGTCAGCACCACCGAGAGATCAAAGTGCTTTATCAGGGACTCTGCAGTAAGTAGACTGACGAAAGAGACCGATAGGGAGCAATAGAAAAAAGAAAAAATGGAGAAAGAGTATGGTCCAAGGGTTAATGTCCTATGTAATACTAAAAGGGGAGATAGAACAGACACAAAGGGGAAGACTCTGGTATATAAAGTTTCATGATGTCTCTTGACTTGTCTCAAGATCATGACAATAACTGCAAGAAATAATTTCTTACACTGAATATTTTATTTTATTGAAATTAAAAAAAATTATTTAAACTTATTAAATTTATTATTTTTCAATTTTATAGTTTTTTCGAATAAATAACATTCATATTTAGCTGTTGATTATTTTGAATCATTAATAATTATTTTCATAAAAATGATTTTTTTTTTTTTTTTTTTTTTTTTTTTTCATAATAATTAATTTTTATTTCATAATATTTATTTCAAACATAGTTATATTTTTTTTTTTCTTCTCATGACTAATTACTATTTGAAAACTTCAGAATTAATGTCCAACTAATTGATATTTATTCATAAACT
This sequence comes from Microctonus brassicae, assembly GCA_918226075.1. Classification (NCBI taxonomy): domain Eukaryota; kingdom Metazoa; phylum Arthropoda; class Insecta; order Hymenoptera; family Braconidae; genus Microctonus; species Microctonus brassicae. The sequence continues at coordinate 7,295,519 of OW445482.1, read as the reverse complement.
TAAAAAAAAAAAAAGATTTTCAAACAAATGATTTGTTCTTTTTTCCATAATAAATAATTTTGATTTTTTAATATTTATTTCAAACATAGCAATATTATTTTCCAAAAATTAATGAATACTATAAATATTCCTTAATAATATAAATATAAATAAATGTTCAATAAAATTTATCTCATAATTTTTATTATTATCATTTTTTTTTTTTTTTTTCTTGTAATTTAAATATTTTTAATATTAATATTCAGTTTTTTTATAAATATAATTACCAAGTAACTTTGCTTTTTTATAAAAAAAAAAACAATGAGTTGTTACCCCAAGGCATGAATTGCTGCATATGCATATGCTAAATCCTTTTTTGCTTTGCCAATGAAACCTACACAATTTTTTTCTGTTTCTCTCCCCTCATTGATAAATATATATATATATATATATATATATATATATATATATACAGGTATATGTAGTGTACATATAACGCACACATATAGACAATTTACTTTTTGTTTCTTTGTACCAAGGCAAAACAAGACAACGAGTTTAGCCCTCTAGAGATTTACTCTGGATTTCAATGAATTCTAAAGATAACTTCTCACCACCACGACTTTCTATATTATCTCTCGCATCCCTCTTCAGACATCTGCATATATGTAGATATATGAATATATACATGTTCATATACATTTATATGTATTATAATGTATATAAGCTCTGTATTCATTTTTTTTATTCTTTTATTCTCGTTTAATTCTAACGCAAAAATATACGATGGGAAATAAAAATTATTCAAGAAATTTCATTTACTTTGGAATATATTTCATAATTATTTTCATTAAGGATTTATAGTAGGGTGCTTTTTTGAGGAGACTATTTTTTTTTTCTTGTGGCATCGACGGAATATTACTCTAAACATTCAAAAGAAAAAAAATTCTCGTCAAAGATGAGTTTTTAATTTTAATATTAAGTACTTACATTTTTTCATTTATGCATAGCTTCGCGGAATTTTGTACTATTTTATTGGTTTTCAGCAGGAATTGTACGGGAATATATAATCTGTGAAAGTGCCTATCATTCAATTGTTTTCTGTGAACTGCCCAACCGGTAAAAAATGTTGAGGACGATTTTTGCTCGAATTTCATGGATATTTCGATTTTTCTTGCAAACTATCAACTATACTGAAAAAGTTTATGAATTCTTTTTTGTAGGAAATGGAATTTTCTAGAAAATAGTATTTTTGACTAAAAACCGTAGAGCTAATAGTTTTCGAAAAAAATCTAATTAAACGTATGGAAATTTGAACTATTTATACCTTGAATTGGTTCTAATTGCATGATATTATTTTCATTAGATTTTTTTCAAAAACTATCAACTTTACGGTTTTTAGTTAGAAGGACTATTCTCTAGGAAATTTAATTTCCTACAAAAATAGTCTCATATACTTTCGCTATAAAGTTGATAGTTTTTGAGAAAAATCTAATGAAAATAATATTAGACAATTGGAACCAATTCAAGGTACAAGTAGTTCAAATTTCCATATGTTTAATTGGATATTTCTCAGAAAGTATCAACTCTACGGTTTTTAGTTATGAAAACTATTTTCTAGGAAATTCAATTTCCTACAAAAACAGTCTCATATACTTTTGCTATAAAGTTGATAGTTTTTGAGAAAAATCTAATGAAAATAATATTAGACAATTGGAACCAATTCAAGGTACAAGTAGTTCAAATTTCCATCTGTTTAATTGGATTTTTCTCAACAACTATTAGCTCTACGGTTTTTAGTCAAGATGACTATTCTCTAGGAAATTCAATTTCCTACAAAACTGGTTGCATATAGTTTTTCAGTAAAATTCATAGTTTTCGAGAAAAACTGGAAAAACTATAAAATTCGAGCAAAAATCGACTTCAACATTTTTTACCATTGGGGCAGTTCACAAAAAACAATTTAGCGATAGGCACTTCCAAAGATCATATATTTATGTACAATTTTTGCTCAGAAACGATTGAATAGCATAAAATGCCGCGAAGCTATGCACAAATGAAAAAAAATTGGGATTTATGTATTAATTAAATAAAAAAATTTCAAATTGATTTAGCAAGTACTTAATATTAAAATTAAAAGCCCATCTTCGATGGGAATTTTTTTTATGAATGTTTCAACTAATATTTCGTCTATGCCGCGACAAAAAAAATAGTCTCCCCAAACAAAGCACTCCAATATATAATTTATAATATTTTTCAATTTATAAATTATAATAATGGATAAATAATCGATGAATAATTCTCATTGACATCACATAGATATAATAGTATAAAAAATAATATCTTCAATAAAAATATTCATATAAACCAAGCTAAAAAATTTTATTTAAAAATCAACTAAAAATTTCTGCTAAATTTTTTTTCACAAAATTTTCCCTTTAAAGTCATTTTAAATCACCACAAAATCAATTCAAATTACAAGTCAAAAATTCGATTAATCATAAAATATTATGAATTCAACACAAAATTATTTTTCTACTTAAACCAAAATTTGATACAAAATCCACATCCAAAAATATTAACATAATATCTCAGTTAACTTGAACACAAAACTTTTTACTCCATAATAAAAATAAATCAAACTATATTGCGACATATAAAAATGCGATTAAGCTCAATATAAAAAAGTAATTATGGAATAATATTTCAATAATGTATTTTGTATAATAATTTCAGATGGCTGCGAAAACAAGAAGTGTGAGCATTACGGAAAATGTGAGAGCGACAGCTCCGGTGAAGCCAGATGCGTCTGTCCAACCAACTGTGGGGATTTGGTGAGTCTCCGTACCAGAATAACAATGTCTCGTTACCATAAATTGTTTTGGATTCGCGAACGGCCCAACCATCGGAGCTTCACACTGAATAATCCTCTCTCGCTTTTGTTAGTGTTCACTAGATGCCCTGCATTTGTATCATCATACAACAACATTACCATTTATATATCTATCTATCTGTCTATGTACATTATGGTGTTTCATTTTTAGGCAATATTTTTTTTTGTTTGTGAACACTGACAATCTATTAATTTATATAAAGAAAAAAAATATTCCCTTTTGAAAAAAAAATTCAGAGTTAATTAGAGACTTAGTGAATTCAAAAATTCGATTTTCCATATAAATAACACGAGAAAATTTTTTTTTTCGACTTCAACTCGATTTTTCGGTAATCAAAATTTTTTTTTTGATGCTATTATATTGTTGATTCAACATTATAGCGTTTATTGTAAGATAATAATTAATGTCAAATCAATAAATTCCAGTTTAAAGAAAATTTTTTGTCAATTATAATCAACTTTCATTTTTCCAGCTCTACGTACAACTCGAAAACTGCTGGTCGGAGAGCGTTTGCAGTGAACAACTTTTTTGTAGCAAATTTAATGCCCAACCAAAGCTGTATATTCATTTTTTCCAAAAAAAATTTTTGATTGCCGAAAAATCGAGTTGAAGTCGAAAAAAAAAATTTTCTCGTGTTATTTATATGGAAAATCAAATTTTTGAATTCACTAACTCTCTAATTAACTCAGAATTTTTTTTTCAAACTGGGAATATTTTTTTTTTTGTATAAATTATCAGATTCTCAGTGTTCACAAACAAAAAAAAAATATCGCTCAATAATAAAGCACCCTAATGTACATAATATCCATATGTATATAATATTTATTTTATAGACATAGAGATAAAAATATTCAGGGTGTATCTGTGTATGGTTGTCGTTCAACCACACGATGGCAATTTCTATGCGTATAGCAAAAGAAAAATTGCTTTGGCTTTGAGTTGCAACTTCAAAGCTTTTTCATCTATTCGTTGAGGCAAAGTTTCTTCTTCAAACAATGTAAATTACATAGAGGGTACTAGAAAAAAAAAAAAAAAAAGCTTTTCATCCTACTGTGCCCACTATTTCTACATTGAATTGTGCATACAAACAGAGTTTTTACGTGGAAAAAAATAGCGCAATTTTTTATTTCCGTTTATTTAAAATCATAATTAAACGAGAAAAAAAAATTGGATATAAAAATTATATAGTTTTTTTTTTTTTTTTATTCTAAGGTGAATTGTTACTGGCTGGGGGTTATGAGAAAGGTTTTAGGTTTGTTCAGCTTTGTTTTGTAATGAAATACAATGACAATGTGGAATTTTTCGTAGTAAAAGAAAAATTTTTATTGTTTTTTTTTTTTTTTTTTCATTTTTATTGAGAAATTTTATGGTTTATATTTTAGAGTCAGGATATTTGAGAATGGGATTGGGTTTAGGAGGTTTATTGTTTTCATATAATATTTTTGTTGATGTTGAAAGTATTGTCGCATTTGTTAAATGAAATTTTTCTGTTAAATATTTATGGATTTTTTTAAATTTGTTTTCACGAAACATCCGATTATTTGTTTTGTTATTTAATTTATTTTTTATTATTTTATCATTTTATTATTTATTTTTATTGAATTTTTTTATGGGTGAATTAAAAATCACTGAATATTTTATTTTTATTAATTATTTGAATGAAATTTGACTGAAAGTATTTTGATGAATTTTGGAATAATTATTTTTGAATATTTCCTAAAAAAAAATATCTATATAACGAGCTTTTGCTCTAAATAGAAAGAAGAATACTGGAACAATTAAAAAATATTTATCAAATTTATATAAATAAAAAATTGAAAATAAAAATAAAATCCCCAGATTTATAAATCAGACGAATAAAAAATAAAAAATACCAACACTTATTCCACAAAAAAAATTACATCAACCTCAACAATAACAAGAATATAAAAAAAAAAATCCTAAACTCCAAATCACCCCAAAAATAAAAAATAAATCATCCCTTGAATTTAATCAATATAAAAAAAACTAAAAAAAAAAAAAAAATCAACCTACAATTTTATCAATTTCACGATATAAAATACATATATCCCCCCGAAATTCCATTCCTACACGTACTCATGACGGAATCATGACAAAAAAAAAGAAGCAAACGTAAGATAAAAAAAAAAATATATCGTCCTTGTGTAATATAAATTGAATGAAAACGTAAACGTGAAAAATTATAGGAAAAGAAATCCCCACGAAGAATGAACAATTCTCTGTTAGCAAACGATCGTTTGCTGATCCACTACATGCTTCGTGAATGTAGTATAATATCAATGAGCAGTGCACGAACCAATAGGAAGATAATTTAAGCTGAGCCAGCTAACCGATGCTTATTGGGTGGAATAGAATATCGTCGATGGAACTGTTCGATGAACCCGCAAAAATTCATTCGATTCCACATTCACTAACATACCTCTATTTTGTGTGGTCACGACTGTAAATATAAATATATATATATGGAGTTCTTAATATTGATACTTAGAGGTTTCTCATCGTAATTTTCATTTTTTTTATTCAAATAAAATGGGAAAAAAAATTTTTTTTCTTTGGATTTTTTTAGCTCAGCATTTGTGGGTCATAGAAATAAGCACATAGTATATTCTTGTAGGGAATTGAATGCTCTACAAAAAAGGTCTCTTACACTTTTTTCATAGAGACAGCCATTTTGAAGATATTTGAACCCAAAGTTTGGGAATGTATGAAATTTTGATTTTTTCAACATAAGTTATAAATAATTTTTTTTTTATAGTAAATAATATAATGAAAAAAAAATACCTGACACGTGAGTATTTTTTTTCTTCAGCTTCATGAAAATATCAGCACATTGGAACCAGTTTTCCGATCGAAAATTATTTTTAAGATGATAATAAAGTGATTTGTATCGATTTGATAACAAAAAAGTGAAAATTTCATACATTTGGAACTTTGAGTTTGAATATCTTCAAAATGGCTGTCTCTATGAAAAAAGTGTAAGAGACCTTTTTTGTAGAGCGTTCAATTTCCTACGAAAAAAAAATTATGAACTTATTTTTATATTGCGTTAACGCCGAGCTACAAAAATTAAAAAAAAAAAATTTTCCCATGTTATTTAAATATTAAAATGAAAGCTCCATTTCAAACAGGTTTTTTTTTTCACCGTCTAGTAAGTTTTCAGCCTGTTTCTTTGATGAAAAATAAAGTTACCTAAAAACAGCACACCCTAATACATAAATATATACGCCTCCTATTATAATGATATCAAAAAATAATAATTACATTAATTGGATTCAATTTTTGAATGAAAAGTGTGTAAAAAAAATTTTCTATACGAATTTTTGGTACGTTTTTATACAAAATTATTTATCGTGTAGCTATTGGTAAATCTTTATTTTATTTGTGGGAAAATTTTTACTACTGTTTGCACCAGTAAGCCTTTATACATGATGCTGTAAAATAGTTCCAATTTAAAAACCGCTGAATGGTACTGACTATATATTACAATTTGAAGAGTCAGCAATTTTCTTCTTCACGGTTTTCCCCACAATGTGGGCATGGGCAAAGAAGATATTATGTAGCTATACATCAATACAGTTCAAGTGAAGAATTTTAACTCTGAAAAAAAAAAAAAAAAAAAAAAAAAAACAAAATAAATAAAATGTTTATTTTTTATTTTCGACAAAATTGAATTAATAATTTTTCCAATTATCAAATGATTTATTTTTATCTCAATAAACAATTTCAAATTTATTCCAAGCTCTTAGGAAGCATCAATTAAATAATTTAGATGAAATTTCATTACATTATAAACAGTAAAAATATCAATTGATAAAATGTTGAATTTTATATTTTATAATTTCATAAAATTAAATTTGTAATTTTTTATCTCTTATATTTTGTACTGATATATATCTATATATCTATATATTTCATCATGAGCTTGATGGAAGTCCTCTTCATAATAATATTTAGGTCGTCAAAGATAAATTCATTGGCAGAGTTTAAAGAAAATAATTTAATAAATTAAAAATTGAGGAAATTTTTTAAATCCAAAATGCTACTTTTCATTTACATTCCTTTCACTTTCCAATAATAAACATAAACGTAACAATAAAGTGAATATCAAATAGCACAAATCGAATATAAATATAAACAAATTAAATAAATAAAAAAAAAATTATTATTGCAATGAAATTATCAGAATAATATAAATTATAAATTAAATAATAATTTACATTAACTTTACACATTTTTTTTTTTTTTGGTTACTGAATCTTCAAAACTCCTAAACAATAGCAGTATTCAAAAATTGAAAATTAAAAAATATATAATAATTCCCTTTTAAATATGAACAAAAAAAAATTTATTGATAATATATAATTCGATTATTTGTTTTATAAAATTAATAACAATATTTATAATCGTATTATTGGTAAATATGACATTATAAATTGTTGAAACATCTGTTGAGCAAATGAATTGATAAAGTTTTAAAGTCATTGTTATCAATTAGTGGTAAAAACAAAAACCAAATGCAGTTAAATAAATATATTATCATGTAACTTTTAACCTGATGACCCAAACATTATTTGACTGTGTTTATACCAACGACTATTTCCAACCGCATCTATAATAACTATTATTCTCGTTGTGGAAACACTACAAACACTATACTGCGGTCTCGAATTCCAATTAGAGCTAATGAAGCTAACGTGTGCACGTATGCAAAAACAAAAATAGAACAAAAAATACTCTTTGCCATGCAACAAACTTACATATTGTTTCAATAACAACGTCAGTATCATTTACCATTGTTGTTTTTGCCGGCACAAATGGGGTCTATGTGTTAAGAATAATAATGGTATAAAATAATTGTATGTTGAGAAGAAAAAAAAACTATAACGAGAGAAGCAAAAAAAAAAAAATTAGCAGTCAAAAGAAATGGATATTACTTTGCTAATTAAGTATTTTATATTTCCGACTATGTTTGCGTACGTTTAAAGTGCAACAAGTGAATAACAAAAACGTGTCCAAAATTCTACATTACATACCATGTAATGATCACAAGTTTGTTTGCAGAAAATTAATAAATAAATATAAATGAAAAGAAAAAATAATAAAAAAAAAAAATTCTAGCAAAGAATTAAATGATATAAAAATACACAGTAGAATTTATTTTATTCATTTATGTTGTTGAATAAATTAAATAAGGGATTTTCTTATTTTGTATTCTGTTGAAGCTTTTCAAACAATTTTTTATTAAAAAAGAAAATTGAAATTTAGTTTAAGATATTTTATTTAATATTTTAAAAGTGAAGAAAAAAATTTTTGATACATGTTTGAATATAATTTATCATGAAAATAAATTTTTTCTTCCTTCATTTTTTTTTTTATTAAAAAAAAAATCAAGTGAAGCAAAATTGTAAATAAAAAATATCAATTCATTATGAAATTAACAAAAATTTCCAAAAATTGAATATAAATATACATTTATTAATAATAACAATGCAAAAAAAAAATTCCTACTTTCATTTCTTTTTAATTGAATTATTATTTTATCTATTTTTCATTTAAAAAAAAAAAAAAAGAATTTTTCCAATAAGAAAAAAATTCTTGCAAAGAATTAAATGATATAAAAATACATAATAAAATAAATTTAATTTATTTGTGTTGTTGAATAAATAAAAACAAAGAAATAATTTTATTTTAAATTCACTTGAAGTTTTTCAAACAATTTTTAATTTATCGTTTGAATATTTTTTTCCAGGGAAAGGAGAGTAATTCTGTGAATAAAGTTTGCGGTTCAGACGGTGAGACTTACACAAGTGAATGTGCTCTTAAAAATGCTTCCTGCATTATGCAAATAGAAATAAATGTAGCATTTGAGGGAGATTGTAGTAAGTAATTATTTATTTGATTTATTTATTTATTTAGTTGGAAATTTACTTGTGTATTTTTGTATAATTAATTATGAATTAATCTTGTAGAGCTCTGCACAAATGTAGTGTGCGAAAATGGAGCAAGATGTGCAGCAGGTGAATGTATTTGTCCTGAGAGTTGTCCAGAGGAAAGTGGTAAAACCGTGTGTGGGACAGACGGTAAAACTTATCAGTCTGAGTGTGAATTACAGCGAATTGCTTGTGATAGAGACAAAATTAAAGAATTACCACTTCATGTTGCATTTCATGGCGAGTGTGGTGAAAAATTTGCAGTTGCTGCTTTGAGTAAGTTTTTATTTTTATTTAATCCTTCATTTATTTATTTAATTTACGGATTTAATTATAATGATGTTTTGTATTTATTACAAGGAGAAAAAATTATGTGGGAAATTATTGTCGATTTTTAAAGCAGTGGAAAATCTTTTAGAAATATTGTTTAATTATATTAAATATAATTAAACAAATTTTATATGAGAAATTATTGTTTATTGGGGAATAAATTTAAGGGGATGAATTATTGATTTTTATTTATAAAAGCAGAAATTTCTAATTGTTTAAAAATTATCTGGGAAATTATTGTCGATTTTTAAAGCAGTGGAAAATCTTTTAGAAATATTGTTTAATTATATTAAATATAATTAAACAAATTTTATATGAGAAATTATTGTTTATTGGGGAATAAATTTAAGGGGATGAATAATTGATTTTTATTTATGGAAGCAAAAATTTGTAATTGATTTAAAGTTTATTAAATAATTTTTTATATTCAAATAAAGTAGAAGAAAATTTTATAAAATGCAGAATATAATTTTAATCAAAATGATTATTTATTCATTTCTGATCTGAATAAAATTTGTTTTTAAATCAAGTGAAAAAATCCAGCTCGACATATATTCAATTTGTTCATTTATAGTTTCAAAATCGTTAATATAATTTAATTATTACATAACATTCATCAGCTAAATGAGATGAATTGATAAATTAATAAAAATCTAAAAATTAGCAACAATTTGGACGATAAAAAATTTTTATACTCCCATTTGAATTAATTTCATGAAATTTCATGTAAGACTTCACTAAAAAAATTTTTAACAACAATTTTCACCTGAAATTCACCGTCAAAATAAACAAAAAATTTTATAAATAAAAAATTATTTTTCTGTTTCAAAAAAAAATTTACATTAAAAACAGTCAACATAAATTTTCCATAAATAAACATAGATAAATAAATTTCTCTTAGTTTATCAATTTTCCTCAAAGCCAAAACAAATAAAATAAATTCACCAACATAATTTTTTCTCATTAAAAAAATAAATATAATATATCTAAAATAATTACAAGAGTGTATGTTAACTAATCTCAACATTACTAACGGTGATCAATCATTCTAACAAAAATAAAAAAACAAAAAAATCAATCACCCTCGCATCTATAGCAACAATGTCAACTGCATTGATAACTCGTCAATCAACAATAATCACCGAAGTCACCAGTACACAAGAGCGTGAAGCATGTAAAGATATCCATTGTGACTTTGAAGCAACGTGTGAGCTTGGTCCTGATAAATTTCCACGATGCAGTTGTAAATTTGATTGTGGATCAATTCCACCAGAAAATATTAGACCAGTCTGTGGCAGCGATCTCAAAATTTATTCCTCTATTTGTGCAATGAAAATGGAGGCATGTCAACGTCAACAAGAATTACGTTTGAGACCACTCGACTTATGTGAAGGTTTGCTAATAAATATTATAATATACAATTTAGGGTTCTTTTTTTTGAGGGGACTATTTTTTTTTCTTGCAGGATGGATGAAATATTACTCTAAACATTCGAAAAGAAAAAAAAATCCTACCAAATATGAATTCTCAATTTTAATTTTCTTATTAAATTAACACGTAAATTTCCATTTTTTTTTTTTTTTTTTCATTTATACATAGTTTCGCGGCTTTTTATGCTATTTGATTGATTCTTAGGAGAGATTGTACAGGAATATATAATATTTAAAAGTGTTAAATTAATAAATTATTTTCTGTGAACTGCTCCGGCGGTGAAAAATATTAAAGTCGATTTTTATTCGAATTTCATGCTTTTTTTTCATTTTTCTCGGAAATTATCAACTTTATAGCAGAAGTATATGAGACCTTTTTTGTAGGGAATCGAGTTTTTCACAAAATAGTTTTCAGGCAAAAAACTGTAGAATTAATAGTTTTCGAGAAAACTTTGATTAAACATATGGAAATTTGAATTATTTATACCTTGAATTGGTCTTCTATTGAGTAATATTATTTTAATTGGATTTTACTCAAAAACTATCAGCTTTACGGTTTTTAGTTAAGAACAATATTTTATAAGAAATTTAATTCTCTATAAAAAAGGTTCCATTTACTTTTGCTGTAGAACTGATAGTTTTCAAGAAAAATCTAATTGCATATATGGAAATTTGGACTATTTATACCATGAATTAGTCCTCTATTGCATGATATTATTTTAATTGGATTTTTCTCAAAAACTATTAGCTCTACGGTTTTTTATTAAAGAAACTTTTCTGTAGGAAATTTATCTCCCCACAAAAAAGGTTTCATTAACTTTCACTATAAAGTTGATAGTTTTCGAGAAAAATTGAAAAAACCATGAAATTCGAGCAAAAATCGGCTTTAACATTTTTTACCGGTAGGCTGGTTCACAGAAAATAATTTTGTAATCAGCACTTTTAAAGTTCATATATTCCTGTACAATTTCAACTGAGAATCAAATAAATAGCATAAAATCCCGTGTATCTATGCATTAATGAAAAAAAAAAAAAAGAAATTTACGTGTTAATTAAATAAAAAAATTTCAAATTGATGACAGTATTTAATATTAAAACTAAAAGCTCATCTTTGGTGGGAATTTTTTTTTGAATGTTTAGAATAATATTTCGTCCATCCCATGAAAAAAAAAAAAAGAAAAAAAACCCTCAAAAAAAGCACCTTAATATACATTCAGTATATTTACTTCAACATCATCATTCAATTTATATTCCTCTGCATAATAATGTCATTTACATTATCTCCTATCATCCTAATCCAATCCTCGAATGCAAGGTATACAATATAATTCTCTCTGTTTTGATATTAAATGTCACACAGTCAATGTCTCGTGACTGTAGATTTATTAATGTCCCAATAGGTATGGAAGTTAAACCATGTAATGGTGATCAACCATTGACCGACGCTGATGGGAAGGAATACGACTGTGGAAGTGGTCTCAATAGACGTGACTGTCCCAGTAATAGTTATTGTCATCAAACGACACGATTTGCTCGATGTTGTAAAAAAGGTATTACTTGAAATAATTTAAATATTTAAATTGAAGATATATAAAATGAAATTTACTGCACTTCCTCGAGTAATGATAAGAAAAGTATCAGTCAGTTGATATGAGGCCATTTATTGGGACAGTTTATTTTATATTTTTTACTAGTGAGAATTTATTTAATGGTGAAAATTGTAAAAATTAATATTAAATCACTCGGATAATTTTTTGGGAAATTATTATGTGGAAATATAATTTTTATTTTGATAGTAAAAATAAAATTAAAAATAAAATATTGATATAAATTTGTTATGAATTTTACAGTGATTGATAAATATTTGGGCATTATTAATTGGCATTAATTTATGTATTATTTTATGTTTATTACAATTATTATTTTTAGTTTGATGAAAATATTCAGAAGCAGATTAAAAAAATATTTAAAATATTCATTATTATTTTTTATTTGTAATTAATTTATGATTTTTTCTATTTATTGATTTAATGATTAGTTATATTTATCAATCGAATTTATAAATAAATATTTTGTTGGATTAGAAAGAGAGTGAATATTTATTTGATGAAGAAAATTACAATTTAATGAAGCAGATTACAGAAATATTTAAAATATTCATTATAACTTTTTATTTATAATTGATTTATGATTTATCTATTTATTTATTTATTTATTTATTTAATGATTAATTATAGTTATCAATTGAATTAATGAATAATTAACTTCTTGGATTTAGAAGAGAGTAAAAATTTATTTAATGAAGAAAATTATAATTTAATGAAGCAGATTACAGAAATATTTAAAATATTTATTATTATATTTTATTTGTAATTAATTTATGATTTTTTCTATTTATTTATTTAATGATTAATTATAGTCATCAGTTGAATTAATGAATAAATAACTTGTTGGATTAGGAAGAGAGTAAAAATTTATTTAATAAAGAAAATTATAATTTAATGAAGCAGATTACAGAAATATTTAAAATATTTATTATTACTTTTTATTTATAATTGATTTATCATTCATTCATTAATTGATTCAATGATTGATTATATAATTATTATTCAGTATTTATGAATAATCAATTTGTTGAATTAGAAAGAGATTGAAAATTAATTTAATGAAAAAAATTATGAAAATAAATATTCTCCTATTTAGATAATTTTTTAATAAGTTTTATTAAAATTAAAAAAATATTTGTATTTTATTTGGGATTGAAAATTAATGATAGAATTAATTATTAGGAAGCTAATTATTTATATTAAACTCACAATTAATTAATATTTATTTATCGAGTAAAATTTTCATATTTTACAAATTTATTCATTTCATTATTTCATTTATTTTTTTTTTTTCCCGATACAGTTCAAGGTATTCAAGTTGTTAAATGTCTGGACTCATGGCACGGATGTTGTCCAGATGGTAAAACGGCTGCATTGGGTCCCGATGGTGCTGGTTGTCCCAGTCTATGTAATTGCAATCGATTAGGTAGCATGTCTGACACGTGCAATCCAGAGACTGGTCAATGTGATTGTCGGCCTGGAGTTGGTGGTCTCAAATGCGATCGTTGTATGCCAGGATATTGGGGACTACCGAAAATTAGTGAAGGACATCAGGGTTGTATACGTAAGAGTGACAATTATTTACTTACTTACTAAATAATAATATTAATTTAATTAATAGAAATTTTTTATTTTTATTTTATAATGTAATAATATTTTTATTTCTTGTTTTCTTTTTTTTTTTTGATTCGTGGATTCAGCTTGTGGCTGTTCATTGTTTGGGTCTATTAGAGAAGATTGTGAACAGATGACTGGGCGTTGTGTATGTAATCCTGAAATTCAAGGACACAAATGTACCATTTGCACGGATCATAATAAAATTCTTACGCCCACTGGTTGTTATTCAGGTATTTTTGGAATTTTTTATTTTAAGATTAAATTCCGGTTGGATTTGTTGGAAAATGAATATTTTTTTTTTATTTGTTAAATACTTTAAGGGAATGATTATATAAAAGAATATTAAAATATAGTTTAAGGTATTTTATTTAATATTTTTGAAATTAAAAAAAAAAGAAAATTTTTTCTGATGAGATATTTTTTATTTTTGTAGGAGAAATTATTGACACTGTTTTATGGTTTTTATCCAAATTTTTGATACATGTTTGAATATGATTTATCATAAAAATGAATTTTGTTATTCAATCATTTTTTTTTTTTTTAGTAAAAAAAATCAAGTGAAGTAAAATTGTAAATATAATAAAAATATCAATTTTTTATGAAATATTACGAAAATTTTGGAAAATGGCGTATATATTAGGGTGTTTCAATTTTAGGCGACATTTTTTTTTGTTTGTGAACACTGAAAATCTGATAATTTATATAAAGAAAAAAAATATTCTTGTTTGAAAAAAAATTTGGAGTTAATTAGAGGCTTAGTGAATTCAAAAATTCGATTTTCCATATAAATAACACGAGAAAATTTTTTTTTTCGACTTCAACTCGATTTTTCGGTAATCAAAATTTTTTTTTTGATGCTATTACATTGTTGATTCAGCATTATAGCGTTTATTGTAAGATAATAATTAATGTCAAATCAATAAATTCCAGTTTAAAGAAAATTTTTTGTCAATTATAATCAACTTTCATTTTTCCAGCTCTACGTACAACTCGAAAACTGCTGGTCGGAGAGCGTTTGCAGTGAACAACTTTTTTGTAGCAAATTTAATGCCCTACCAAAGCTGTATATTCATTTTTTCAAAAAAAAATTTTTGATAACCAAAAAATCGAGTTAAAGTCAAAAAAAAATAATTTTCTCGTGTTATTTACATGGAAAATCGAATTTTTGAATTTTTTTTTTGTATAAATTATCAGATTTTCCGTATTCACAAACAAAAAAAAATATCACTTAAAAATGAAACACCTTAATAAATATCCGTTTTCCAATAATAACAGTGCCAAAAAAAATTCATATTTTCATTTCTTCTCAGTTGAATTATTTTTTTATCTATTTTTCAAAAAAAAAAAAAAAAAAAAAAGGATTATTTCTTTATTCAACAAGTTCCATCGGAAAATCGCCGACTAGAAATAATAAATAAACAAATTCTCTAATAAAAATAATAATAAAAAAATCAATATTCATATTTAATTCTTGACATAAATAAAAAAATATTTAAAATTATTTTCAGTTGACACGAGTCCAATGATTCCATCAAGTTGTAACGAATTGGAGTGTTATTCTGGTGGTCATTGTACGGAAATTGGTGGTCCACATTGTGTCTGTCCATCATCATGTCCCGTTGATTTTCCATCAGTGCCAGTATGTGGCAGCGATGGACAAACATATGACAACGAGTGTGAATTGCGACTTTATGCCTGTCGTCATCAGGCAGACGTAGTGACTCAGGCATTTGGCCATTGTAGAGGTGGGTTGTTCACTGAACGTTCGCCATACATGCCGCTTTATATTCTTCGTTATAAAAAAAAAAAAAGCACTCAAACAAATATACAAATGAATAAATAAAATGAAAAAAAAAAAAAAAAAAAAAAAAAAAAAGAAATAATTCAATAAATTAATTAATCAACCAAATTAATAAATTAATAAATTAATAAATTAATAAATGCTATGCAACGTAGAATATTTAAATGCATTACTGACCTATGTACTAACAATTAATGCACAGAGTTAATTGTAAAATGATAAATGGTTCGTTAAGAAGAAAAAAAAGAAAAACAATAATAAATATAAATGCAATCGGATATTATTAATATTAATTCAGATGATGCCGTTGTAATTTATCAACATAGAGATAATAAAACAACTCAAGTTTCTACCCAGTACTTAATTATCTTAATTGTTTTTTCCTTAACCAATCGCGACAAATAAATTCCCATCATTTTAATTTTTTTTTTTTTTTTTTTTTTTTTTTTTTCATTTTCACAATTTTATTTTTATTTTATTCATGGACATTATTCCCATGTTGTTATTCATCATTGAATTATCATTATCAATCAAACAGATATTTTGTGAGTCGTTTTATTTGTAAAATTTTTTTTTTTTTTTTTTTTTTTTTTTTTTTTTTTTTTTTTTTCAAATCAATTTATAAACCGTGACCCGTCAATTTGTCGCAGTATATTCGAACCAATCACATCAAGTATTAATTCATCGGTGAATGCATGTGACACATTTAGATATATAAATCGTTTTTTTTTTTTTTTTTTTTTTAATAAAAAAATTAAATTAAATTATTCATGTACAAATTATTTGTGGAGTGAATAATCTGATGATAAATTTAATTGAGTAAAATAATTAATTATTGACGATAGGAAATAATTGATGAATATAAAAAATTCATTTTGTATCACTAAAAAATAAATGCGATTATTTATTTAATATTTTTATTATTAAATCCGACATTGGAACTGTAGTAAAAATAATTTTTTAATTGACAGAATTTAATTTTATTCGTTATACTAATTTTTTCATAAATTAAATTCACTTCGATTTTGATTTTTCATTTAACTATTTTTCTTTCATTTTTATTTTCTTCGTGTTCTTTTTTTCTTTTTTTTTCTTCTATTTTATTGTGTGCTTATGACATGACAACATTTATTATAGTCGATGATCTCTCGACACACTACTTATTTTAAATTGCGTCACAAACCTTCGCTCTTCTATAGATGATGACGTCCGAAATGTATTGAATTTCGTATTGAGGTCGCGAGAATCAATCATTCAAAAAGTTTTTTTGTGTCTTCGTCTACAGGACCGTCTTTCACGTACGTTAAATATAAATTAGATTAGATGAAGACCCATTTATTGAAAGGAGCACTGAGAGGAAAGTTTTTACTGAATAAAAGTAACGGAGCGTTGATTTTTTTTCTTCTTCTTCTTCTTCTATTTATTTATTTATTTTTTTCCTATTTTTCTTTTTGTATTTTTGTCTCATTTCGGTTGGAGTAGATTCGAGCGACGGGAAATGAAAGCAGCAAATGAAGAAAGCGCAATGGCATTGCGGTAAATTCAAGAAATCGCGAGTAGTAAAGTTGAACTTCTAGTGCTTTAAGCTATGTAAATAATGCATGATATCATTTGTGAAATGCTGATGGTGAAAGAAAATAAATGAATGTAAAGTAATGTAAATGATCGTTGGTTGATATAAATTTTGCGACATTTATTATCGACAGAAATTTATTACAGGCAAAGTATGAATATAAATATTAATAGAGCCGTGAAATATTTTATATAAAAATGTAAATTTAAATGTATACATTAAAATATTTAGACGTGAATAAAATAGTTGAATAAAAGCACACGCGAGAAAAAAAATGTTTATTATCGTGAGAAAATTATAACTTGTGCCATTTTTAGGCAACTTTTTTTTTTTTTTTTTCGTCAGAAAGACAGGCTGAGAACTTGCTAGACGATGAAAAAAAGGAGTCTGTTTATAGTAGAGCTTTTAATTTTAATATTTTGAGGTTTCTCAGCGTAATTTTCGTTTTTCTGTTTGAATAATATGAGAAAATTTTTTTTTTTTTTTTAATTTTTGTAGCTCGGCATTTGCGCAATATAAAAATAAGTTCATAACTTAGTTTTATAGGGAATCGAACGCTCTACAAAAAAGGTCTCTTGCACTTTTTTCGTAGAGACAGCCATTTTAAAGATATTCAAATCCAAAATTTCGAATGTATAAAATTTTGACATTTTTGTTATCAAATCGATACTAATCACTTTATTATTGTCTTAAAAATTATTTTTAATCGGAAAACTGGTTTTAGTGTGCTAATATTTTCGTGAAGTTGAAGAAAAAAAATACTCACGTGTCAGATATTTTTTTTTCTTTATTTTATTTGTTTTTTATTTTATTTTAAAAAGTCAAAATTTCATACATTTCGAACTTTGGGTTTAAATATCTTCAAAATGGCTGTCTCTATAAAAAAAGTGCAAGAGACTTTTTTTGTAGAGCGTTTGACTTCCAACAAGAATATATTATTAACTTATTTTCATGTTGCGCAAATGCAGAGTTACAAAAATCCAAAAAATAAAAAAAAAATTTTCTCTCATGTTATCTAAATAAAAAATCGAAAATCACCTCTAAATATTAAAATTAAAAACTCCGCTATAAACAGGTTTCTTTCTCCATCGTCCAGTAAATTTTCAGCCCGATTTTCCAATGAAAAAAAAAAAAAAAAAAGTTCTTTAAAAATGGCACATTTTATTATACATAATTGTTAAAATTTAATTTTTATTTATTGAAAACGTAGCTTTTTCAAATGAAAAAAATCTTCCACACATTTTTATATAAATAAATAAACTTTACAAATATTTAATCACTCCAAATAATTGATAAATCATTCAAATTGCTCGTGAATTATTTAATTCGTAAACAAATATTAATTCTTTGACATTAAATTTGAAATTTTAATTATTCAAGTTCGTGTATGAAATAAATATTTAATAAATTATTGAACGAGAATAGAGATAATTAAAATTACATACGATTTTACAGACTATCCTATGGTAAACACAGACTTTCCCGTTAAAAGATTTACGGCTGTTCAATATACACAACCGGCTGCAGCAATTTCACCATTGTCAAAATCAACCAGGCATCTTCTTGGTCCTGAGCCAGATCCACGTTATTATTATACTCATCGTGCTCAACAAGAAAGTATTACTATCGATCGCGACAATCTTAAACACGGTAAGAACCTTAATAAATAAAATATACAAAAGAATTATTCAATAAAAAATTAAATGGAAAATTAATTGATGAATTAAAACAAAATTTTTTCTCATTGAATTAATTTGATTTAAATATTTATTCTTGTAATATGAATGGAAATAAAATTTTTTTAATTCATCCAGAAGGTTTATATTCATTTTTATAGGTTTGAAAAAATATCAGAGCAATTTTACGATGGTTAAACAAATTATTTTTAATGTTAAGTAATTTTTTAAGTAGTCATAAATTATTTAGACTGTTTAGTAAATATTTTAAGAACAAAAATTTATATTGGAAATAGAAATTTGAGTTTTGTTTTATTATCTCTCTTCATGTTTGTTGTATTTATTGTGAACTTTAATCAGATTTGTAAATAAAAAATTTATTACTATAAATTAATATACTAAAAATTAAAATTCAATTGTGATTAATAAATAAAAATTTGTTTCAAATTTGTAATGATTGTTTGAAATAAATATTGGATTCAGTGTAATAAATTAAGTCGATTGAATAAATTAATTAATTGAATTTTTTTGTTTTTCTTTCATGTGATAATAATTTATTTATACGTATTTATTTTTTTTTTTAGGGATAGCAGCAGCATCTAGACCTACTCCAGCAACTATTCGTGTAGTGACTGCACTTCTTGGTGACCTTTGTACTGACGATAAAGATTGTACAATTTCAAATAGTGAATGTGCCAACGGTGGATGTTTGTGCTCTGAAGGATTTTCTGAAACAAGTGATCGACAAGAATGTTTTGGTAAATAAATATTAATTAATAATATGAATCGAAAAAAAAAATTAAAACTAATATTAAATATATTTTTTTTTTTTATAGAATTTTTAAATAATTAAAATTTATGATAAATTAATTTTAATATTCTCCAACTTCTGTAATTATATTTTACATTTTTATTTTGCTTTACAGCGAATTATATAACTGTAGCACCATCTGAAGATTTACGTGCTTGTATTTCATATCCATGTCATTCATCGTCAACATGTATTGATCTTCCAAGCTCAACATTTGTCTGTATATGTCACCCAAATTATACTGGTTTATTATGCGATGAAGAAATAAATAAACGGGAGTATGACATACCGTCATTTGATGGCAAAAGTTATGTTCGTATGAGTAGACTCAAAGCATATCATAAATTCAGCATTGAAATTGAATTTAAAACATATGCAGACAACGGTATAATTCTTTATGACCAACAGAAAAATGACGGTACTGGTGATTTTGTTTCGCTTGCCATTGTGGATGGGTAAGAAAAAAAAAAATATAAAGGTTAAATAATAAAATAAAAAAGCACATGAAAATAAAATCGTAAAAAGAAAAAATAAATAAATAAATATGTGCACCTAGGTGGATCAAAAAAATCGATTACTTTATTTTTTTAACTTTTGACACTGAAAAATTGGTTTCTAGACGCCTTTAAAAAAAGCTCTCCAAATATAAGCTCTTAATTTTAATAGGAAGGTCCTTCTTATCTCAATTTTCTATTTATTCTTCAGTTCCATATGGCGAAATCCATATCTCGCTATTACTTGATCGTACAGAAAAATTGTATTTACATTTTTTGTAGGAAATTGAATGAGCTACAAAAAAGGTATTGTACAATTGTTTTATAACTTTTGCGGTTTAGAAGATATCGGAGGTCAAAGTTTGAAGAATTTAACAAAAATTTATTTGTTACTTCTAAATTTTATAACTCGTAGATAAATGAATATTATAAAATGCGCAGTATGTATTTTTATAGGAAATTAAACGCTCTACAAAAAAGATCTCTTGTGGTTAATCGATTACTCTAACCATTTAGAAGATATTCTCATTCGAATTCAAATGCGTACTGATTTTAATAGTTTGTTTAATAAATATTTTAAATTTATCCGTTCAAGTCATGAATGCGAATATCTTCTAAATGATTGGAGTGATCGATTAACCACAAGAGATCTTTTTTGTAGAGCGTTCAATTTCCTACAAAAATATATATTGCGAATTTTATAATATTTATTTACCTAAACGTTATAAAATTTAGAAGTAACAAAAAAATTTTTGTTAAATTCCACAAACTTTGACCTCCGATATCTTCCAAACCGTAAGAGTTATGAAACAATTGTAAGACACCTTTTTTATAGAGCGTTCAATTTCCTATAAAAAATGTAAATACAACTTTTCTATACGATCAAGTAATACCAAGATATGGATTCCGCCATATGAAACTGAAGAAAAAATACAAAACTGAGATGAGAAGGACCTTTCTATTAAAATTAAGAGCTCATCTCTGGATAGCATTCTTCAAAAGTGTCTTAAAACTAATTTTTCATTGTCGAAAGTTGAAAAAAAAATAGTCGAATTGTTTCAACCCACCCTAATAACCACAACAATGCAATAAAAAAATTTTATATCCTTTCAGATACGTACAATTTCGATATAATCTCGGAAATGGACCAGTAATCTTAACATCACCAGAAAGAGTTACTATGAAAAACTATCATCGAATAGCAGCAAAAAGATATCATAAAGATGGCGTTCTTATTTTCAATGACGGCGAAGATATCGCTGGTCAAAGCCAAGGGATGTTAAAATCATTAGATCTCACTCAAGACACATTCATTGGTAATATACCGACAAATTACAGTCGAGTATACGAAAATATTGGGACAAATCATGGCCTTTTGGGTTGCATTCGTAAATTAAAAATCAATCGCTTTCCAATTGATCTTCATATCGGTAAAGATAAAGATATTTTAGAAACATATCGCGTTAAAGAGTGTCGTGAAAATGCCTGCGGTAATTTACCATGTGAAAATGGTGCAACATGTCAGCCAATATTCGATGAAGATTTATGTAACGGTAGAGAATGTAAAATAAATCGAAAGCATAGAAAGAATAAAAATAAAAATGAGATAAATATTGTTAAATGTAAAGGAAAAAATTGCCAAATGATTGAGAAAAATAATAAAAAACGTAAACGATCAAATGGACATGGAATAAAACGTTGCGTTAATGAAGAATGTGAATATAATTATGATTTAAAATATGAAACAACATATGATAATACCAATAATAATTATGGAATATCAACTTATTCACCGCCATTATATAAATGTATTTGTCCACCGCAATTTACTGGCATTAATTGCGAGGAATCATTGGATCCATGTTTAAATGAGCCATGTCAATATGGCGCTACATGTGATATATTACCGCAAGGTGGTTATGTATGTAAATGTCCGCCTGGACGTACTGGCGATCACTGTGAAATATTAGATGGGGAATTAAATGAATTTTTAATTCCACAATTAACTGGCGATGGATTTCTTGAATTGCCCTGTCTTGAAGGTGTTGGTAAAGCATTTTCAATTGAATTATGGTTTCTTACACGTGCCACTGACGGATTATTATTGTATAATGGTCAATTAAATAATGGACGAGGTGATTTTATTAGTTTAAATTTGGTTCATGGTAAACTTCAGTTTAGATTTAATTTGGGCAGTGGCATTGCAAATATTACCTCACCGGATACAGTTAGTCTGGACACATGGCATTGTGTTAGAATTAGCAGACTTGGAAGAGAAGGTTTATTGCAATTGGATGAAGGTACTATTGCACGTGGCTTTTCTGGAAATCCACTTGCGGAATTAAATTTGGAAATGCCGTTGTATATTGGTGGAGTTAAGTGAGTATGAAAATTATGATAATTGGGAATTTATAGTTGATATTTTTTAAGGGGAATTAATGCGAAAGAAAATTGATATATTTAGGATTTTTATTAGAAAAATGTTTGAAATTAATTTTTTTATTTTCATCAGTTGACTTAATTATTTATTCAATTATTAATCATGATTATTCACTATGATTATGATAATAATGAATTGAGTGAATGAATAATAATTATTAATTTCGAATAATAATTTATTTAATCAATTTACTGAATATTTAAATGTTTGAAATTAATTTTTTTATTTTCATCAGTTGATTTGATTATTTATTTAATTATTAATCATGAATGTTCACTATAATTATGATAATCATGAATGAAATAAATGAACATTGAATATTAATTTTGAATAAAAATTACTTTCATCAGTTTACTGAATTTTCGAATATTTTTTAAAAAGTTTTTTTTTATTTTCACCAGTTGATAAAATTATTTATTCATTTGTTTATTATTATTATTTTATTATTTATTCATCATAATTATAAGAATAATCAGTCAAGTGAATAAACATTAATTATTAATATCAAGTAACGATTATTTTAATTAATCTACTGATTTTTCAAATAATTGGAATTAATTTTTTATTTTATATTAGTTGATTTTATTATTCATTTGTTTAATTATTTTTCACGAGTATTCACTATAATAATGATCATCATGAATAGAGCGAATGAACATTAATTATTAATTCCAAATAAAAATTACTTTCATCAATTTACTGAATTTTTAAATATTTTTTTAAAACTATTTTTTATTTTCATCTGTTGACTAAATTATTTATTCATTTATTTAATTATTTTTCACGAATATTCATTATAATTATAACAATTATTAATTAAGTAAATGAACAATAATTATAAATTTCGAATAAAAATCATTTAAAAAAATTTACTAAATTTTTAAATCGTAGAAATTAATTTTTTATGTTCACCAGTTGATTTTATTATTTATTTATTCAATTATTTTAATGAGTCTTCATCATTATAATATGAATAATTAATTAAACAAATAAACATTTATTATTAATTTCAAATGAAAATTATTTTAAAAACTCAACAAATATTTAAATGTTCAAAATAATTTTTTATTTTCATCAGTTGATTTTATTATTTATTTATTCAATCATTTTTCATAAATATTCATTATAATAATTATAAAAATAATGAATTAAGTGTATCAAAATCAATCATTAATATCAAATAAAAATTATTCTAATTAATTTACAAAATTCATAAATCAAAAATAATTTTGTTAGATTTTACCAATTTTAATTTTTTCTTGTCTTGATGATGATATGATTTCAAATTTAATTAAATTGATCCATTTTGTTTCATCCGTTATTATATTTATTATAAATCTAATAAATTAAATAAAGATATTGACATGAATTTATTTGATGTATTCATAATTTGTATCCAGACATTGGCGTGAAGTTCATCGACTGGCTGGAGCATGGACAGGATTAGTTGGTGGAGTTCAACGATTAATGGTGAATGACCGGACATACCAAAATCTCGCTGTGAACTTTACTCAACATAATACAGATATATATGATGGTCTGCCATGTCCAAGCAATGAAAATCCATGCCACAATGGTGGAGTTTGTTTGCCACTTTTGAATAGTTATCTCTGCAAATGTGCAAGCAGCTACAATGGACTTCATTGTGAATTCTGTGAGTTGGATTAGTCACATCTATTTGTAATGTTTGAGCAAAAATATGCAATATATAAATACATATATAGATGTAAATCCATTTAATATTAACAAGAATTTTTTTGCTTTGTTTTTTTTTTTGGAGAGAAAAATTTTAAAAGTCCAATAAAAATTTGTGTTTTATCAAGACAATATTTTTTACTTTTAATAAATATTTTTGTACATTTTGTTAATCCATTTAATAAATTTATATACAAATCAATGAAAGGAAGGATGGTTTGATATAAATAAATAATATAAATTGAACGAGCTAATTAATTGGGTTAATTTATAATTATTCAAATTGCTTTAAAAAAAAAATTGATTTAGGAATAAAAAATCGACGACGTGAATTTATTTTTGGTATGAATACAAATATTAATTATTATTGATTAAATGAATTTGAATAAAACAATTAAAATTGTTACAAATTGAAAAATTTTGTGTAAAAGTTCACTAAAAAATTGTTTGAAAAATTTTTTTTACACAATTTTTACTCAAAAGTTTTGTTGAATCAACACATTATTTATATAAATAAATAATATAGTTTGAACAAGCTGATTAGTTAGGTTAATTCAAAATTATTCAAATTACGTTAAAGAAAAATTCTTTTAGAAATAAAAAAATCAATTAAAAGAAATAAATTTCAATAAATCAATAAAAATTCTTTTACAGTTAAAAATTTTGTATAAAAGTCCACGAAATTTTTTTTACACAATTTTTACTCAAAAATTATATTAAATCAAAACAATATTTATGTGGCTTGATTCAACACAAATATAATGTTAAATACTTGCGAAGATTTAAAAATCGTATTGACACAAAATTTATTTATTTCAACAGACAAAAATTTATTATTAAATTAAAAATAAAATATTAATCCAACGTGAAATTATATTTCTTCTCCAACAAAAATATTCATCCAAACACTGCATTAGATAAATAATTTACAATATTTCCTTCATCACAACATCATATTTATAATTTTAATATATTTTTTTATTTTCAACAGTTATGGGTTATGACGTTTCTGGTGGAGAAATATCTGACAGACCTGTAAAATTCGACGGTGATAATTTTCTACAATTTAAACATCGTTATGGAAGAAGGTGAGCAACAATAATAACCACCCTTTTATTAATATATCATCCCTTATTTTCTTTCTGTCAAATAATTCCTAGAAAAATAAAAAATAAAATAAAACTAATCAATATATAAATTTTATAACCAAATTAACAACTAATTTTTCAATACTTTTCTTCAGTAATAATTCTTACACCACTACTAACACAACCACTACAGAATATTATGATGAATCCTATCCTGATTATGAATTTGAGGAAGATGTCAATTTTGAATATGAAAATTACGATTACACAGAGTGAGTTAAAATTAAAAAAAAAATAAATAAATAAAAATATAAATTATAAAAAGTGTCTCAAAATTCACACAACATTTCAAATGTTGCGTGGATTCCTAGACATTTTTTATAAATTAATAAAATATCAAATTTTTTATTTAATAAATAAAAATAAAAAAAAATTTTTTTCTTTTTTTTTTTTCTTTTTTTTCAAATTATGAATAATTTAATTCATGTTTTTTTTTTTTCTTATTAGACGCAAAGGACAACAATCAAATAAATTCGAGCTCAGACTGCGCACTACATATCCAGATGGAATGATTGCGTGGATTGGACGTGGAAAAATTGAGCATTTAATTTTATCATTGCATGATGGATACGTTGTTTTAACATACAAAAGTAAAAATGACCAAATATCATTACGAAGTCGGGTATGTAATATAATGCAATTATAAATATTAATAATATCTTGTTTATCGTGTTGATAATAATTCTAGAAATAATTTATTCAATGATTTTTATTATTAGGTTGAATATTTATATTTTCCATCTATTTAATTATTTTTAATAGACATTTTGAAATATATTTTTTAATGATTTAATAATTATTAATGACAATTTCGATACATATTTCTCATTTATTTATTCATTATGAAGAATAAATGCACAATATTTAATTGTTTATTTATTTAATTATTTTTTATGAGTATACACTATGATTATAAAAATATTGAATTGAGTGAATGAAAATTAATTATTAATTTCAAATAAAAATTATTTTCATCGATTTACTGAATTTTTAAATGTTTGAAATTATTTTTTATTTTCATATGTTGATTTGATTATTTATTTATTCAATCATTTTTCATGAATATTCATTATAATAATTATAAAAATAATGAATTAAGTAAATCAAAATTAATTATTGATTTAAAAAAAAATTGTACTGAATTTTTAAATGTTTGAAATAATTTTTTATTTTCATCTGTTGATTTAATTATTTATTTATTCAATTATTTTCCATAAATATTCACTATTATAATCATAAAAATAATGAATTAAGTGAATCAAAATTAATTATTAATTTCAAATAAATATTATTATAATCAATTTACTGAATTTTTAAATCTTTGAAATCAATTTTTTATTTTCATCAGTTGATTTAATTATTTATTCAATTATTCTTCATAAATATTCACTATAATTATAAAAATACTAAATCAACTAGCGGTACATTGATTATCAATTTCAAATAAAAATTATTTTAAATAATAAATTCAATTAATTCCAAATAAAAATTAATTTAAAAAAAAAAAATTTTCATTCATTTTTTATTTGCATTTTTATTCAGGATAAAATTGATGACGGTGTATTCCATCATATCAAAGCAGCACGACGACGCAAAGCAACAATAATTCAAATTGACGATCAACTTCCGATAAAAGTAACAACGGAAACGACACTCCTAACGACCAATGGTAAATTATTTGTCGGTGGAAAACCTGGACACAAAGGAATTAAAGGCTGCGTAACTGATTTCATTGTTGATAAACGAAGATTGCCATTAACAAGACGAAAAATTGAATTTTGTTACGACAATGATGTATGATAACAAAATATTAATAATAATATTGATATTCAAATCAATATTGGAATTATTTCTGTAATAAATGTCTGACACACTACTACTACTACTACTACTACTACTACTACGACTACTACCATTCCAAATATTTATTAAATGAATTATCCAAGAAGTTGATAAATATATTTTCAAAAAAGTACAATCAATGGTGTTCAAATGAACAACACTAAAATTATAATTATCAATAGACTTGAGAAAAATTTATCAAATAAAATAACCAACAAAAAATGCAGAAAAATAAAAATAAATAAATGAAAAAATATAATTCACAATACAAATACATCGCGTGTTACAAGTGACAAGTGAGAGTGTACATGCAAATGTGTGTAAGAAATAAAATAAAATAAGATAATTAAATAAATAAAATAAAATAAAATAAAATAAAATAAAATGAAGAATAAAATAAACATAAGTGCTACATTTTCATCGAAGGACAATAATTTATTTTTAAGCTAAATTTCTCGCGATAAAAAAAAAATGTTCACAAATATAAATATAAATATAAATATTATCAAATTAAATATTAGAAATATTGTGCATTAATATAATTAGTAGACGCATATTGTGTAATGTAAACATAAAATAAATAGTGACTTTTGAAGTCATTGGAAATAAATAAATGAATATGTGTTTGAAAGATGAGAAGAATAAATGTGAAATTCTGAATTGGAAATAAAAAATTAAATAAATAAATAAAAGGAAGTATAAAATATCAGAATTCTTTGCCGCACAAACCGTTAAATTAGCACACATGAATGTTATTATATTCCCAAGACTGATTAATGTGAAAGAAAAATTGATTAGAGGAAAAAATAAAAAAAAAAAGATGATGAAAATATAAAAAAATAAATAAAATATGACAAGATTAATAAAAATTGGTGTTATGTTTGTGTGATGTGAGGTAAAGAGAGAGATAGATATTTATTATTAACGGATTATTAGACAGATATTTTAATGGACTGTTGATTTGTTTAAACAAATGCCAGTAGATCACAATTATTTAAGGTAGACGAAGCTTTTTATAAATGCGCAAAAGAATAGAGTATATAAATAGATATACATGAAATAAATATAACAATAGTATAAACATAATGACGATATAAATTTATGGATATATATATATATATGAATAAATGTGTTATAAATAAATGTAATACATTCCATTAAATGGAGAATGTGAATGATAAAATGACAAAAAATATTGTAACAATTTTAATTATACGATTACACGTGTATAACGAATATTGAAATGATGACAATTAATTATGATGAATGGATGAATTAATTATGTGAGTAATCACGAAGAAGAGATAAACAATTAAAATAAAAAAAAGCTAGAAAAATTAATGAATTAAAATAAAATGAAGAAAAAAAAAACATTCTGTATTCACTAGAGTGTGCTATTTTTAGGGAACTTTTTTTTTTCATTAAAAAATTGGGCTGAAGACTTACTGGACGGTGGAGAAAGGAACTTGTTTATAGTGGAGCTTTTAATTTTAATATTTAGAGGTGGCTTTTCGTAATTTTCGATTTTTTATTTACATAACTTGGGAAAATATTTTTTTTCTATTTTTTGAATTTTTGTAGCTCAGCATTCGCGCAATATAAAAATGAGTTTGAAATATATTCTTATAGGAAATCGAACGCTCTACAAAAAAAGTCTCTTACAATTTTTTCATAGAGACAGCCATTTTGAAGATATTCAAACCCAAAGTTCGAAATATATGAAATTTTGACTTTTTTGTTATTAAATCGATACTAATCACTTTGTTATTGTAATGAAAAAAAACTTCAATGATTATAGTCACATTGCTTAATTTTGTTTATACAGCATAATTTTTTTTGCTTTGAAATAATAATTAAATTCATTCAACATAAGTTATAAATAATTTTTTTTATAATAAATAAAATATAAAAAAAAAAATCTGACACGTGAGTATTTTTTTTTTACAGCTTTATGAAAATATAAGCACACTTAAATCAGTTTTCCGATTGAAAATAATTTTTAAGACAATAATAAAGTGATTAGTATCGATTCAATAACAAAAAAGTCAAAATTTCATACATTTCAAATTTTGGATTCGAATATCTTTAGAATGGATGTCTCTATCAAAAAACTGTAAGACACCTTTTTTGTAGAGCGTTCGATTTCCTATAAAAATATATCATGAACTCATTTTTATACTGCACGAATGCCGAACTACAAAAACTAAAAAAAAAAAAAAAAAAAAATTTCTCATATTATTTAAAAG
This sequence comes from Microctonus brassicae, assembly GCA_918226075.1. NCBI lineage: Eukaryota > Metazoa > Arthropoda > Insecta > Hymenoptera > Braconidae > Microctonus > Microctonus brassicae. The sequence goes on along the minus strand of OW445482.1, from coordinate 7,265,985 downwards.
AAAAAACAAAAATTACGGAAAGCCACCTCTAAACATTAAAATTAAAAGCTCTACTTCAAACAACCTTCTTTTTCCACTGGCTCCCTGATGAAAAAAAAAAAAAAAAAGTTGCCTAAAAATGGCACACCCTAATATCCACAAAAGTATGTAAATAATTATTTGTTGATTGCAAAATTTTAATGTAGCGCGTGGAATGTTGGACCTAAAAATATTGTTAAAATACGACCTAATTCATCACAAATGGGCCTTTCAATATCGTCCACACGGCTTACTTTAATGGAAAAAAAAAAAAAAAAAAAAAGAAAAAAATGAAATAAATAAATAATTGCCTCTGTCAGTTCTTCCTTATATGCACGATAAAACTTATTAATAATTGTCTAATATTTAATGTATGAAACAAAAATTATCTATTTATTATGAATGCAAAAATAATTTACATAAATACAGCAATGATAATATTTATTTATTTTTTCTCAATAATTTTTTTTCTTCATTCAAATATTAAACAAAAATAAAAAATGCTTGGAAAAATAATACAGCTCACAATCTGCATAAATAGTTTATAATAATGTATAAAATTATAAATGAGATAAAATTCTCATTGCCTTCTGTATTTTGGCTCTTCGTCTCAATACGCCGAATATAAATAAATTAATTTCATTTGAATAATTATATTTAAATAATTAAATATTAATTTCAATATTTAATATTGACAAAAAAATTTTTTATCAAACGAAACAAATTATCTTATTGATAATGCAAAGGTTTATTTCAATATAATTAATTGTTATAAATTAATAACAGCATTTGAATAAACAAAAGCAATCGTACATATCTACCTAATTTTTTGGATAAATAAATTTTACTTGGGAAATATTTTATTCCCAATATTTTTTACATATTCACTTAAAACATATCGAGCAACGTATTATTTAATAATATATTGTATTGTCAACCAAGTAATATCAGATCAATAATCATCGTAACGATGTGATAATGTTGTTGAATTTAAAAACAAAAACAAAAAATTTTGTTAAAATTTTTTTCTTTTCACAAATTTATTAATTATTCTCGAACGCTAATTTTTAAATCGTTTGTTGAGCGTTATAAATATATTTCTAAAGAGGCTGTCGATTGATAAAAATTACCATTGACAGAGAAATATATTTATAAAAAAAAAAAAAAAAAATAATTGAATGAAAATTTAAAAGGGAAAAAAAAGAGTAAAACTGACATGAATAAAGTACAATTTTACACTCATTTTCATTTTTGTGACCTTCGAAACCCACTCGAGCTTTACCCCACTCACATCAATGTGAAGTTATACATATATATGTATGTTTAAAAATTTTTTCAACCCTTCTAAATTTAAAATACAAATTTTTTGCTTAAGCAAAAATGAAAAAAAAAATATAAAATGTGAATTTATTGGATGAATACTGCCAACTTAGATAGACTTTATCTATTCACAAAATTATGAATATTTATTTAAAAAATTGATGAGTAAAATAAAATTGTTGCTATCAAAATAATAACAATTTAAACATTATTTAAGGTTCATTAAATTAATGATAAATGTTGGGAGAAGAAGAAAAATTATTCCCAAAATTCGGTCGCTTATTAATTAGTTTTTTACTTTAATACTGTTATAATTACCATGACTAATTATGTTCAAATTCAACTAAAGCTAAACTATATGTAATAAAATGCGCATTGTAAAGTGACTGTATATATAAATATATAAATTATATGATAAATATTAAATTTTTATTTATTTACCTGCAACTTTGAAAACTCGAAAAAACATTTGTAAATTAAATTATATTTGTGAATGCAATTAATAATATTTTATTACTGAATATTTTTTTATATCGAATAATTACAACAGAGCTAATTGTTTCTTAATTTACAAAATGATAACCATATCAATTTTAATTATTATGCATTAATTAAGCGAATAAATAATTGGATGAAAAAAAATTAAATGAGAAAATTTTTAAAATGTCTTTTTATTTTTTTTTTTTGCAATTGTTATCAACTAAATAAAAAATCAATTAATTCGAGCTAATAATAAATACGTCGAGTTTCAATTGAAAAATAAAAGAATAATCGCTTTCAGGGAATTTAAAAGAAATAAAATTCAACAAAAAATTAAAATCTCAGCAGTATTTTTTTTTTATAACAAATAAAATTAATTCTTTCATACAAATTTCATAACATATTCCTGAGTATCAACCCAACTTGATGAAATAACAAAAAATACAACTTCATTTACATTCTAAATAGCACAAAATTAATTCTTAAAAATTATTTCTCATGATTGAAAATGAAATGAAATAAAATGAAACAATGAAAAAATTAATTCACCTATTTAAAAATTTATATCACAATAACATTATGTAATTCAGACATTCAAAAAATGTTTTGCATTATTTATAGCATTTATCATGTGTACAAAAATGTCCAATCACATCACAACACATGCCACCCACCTATTTCTCTCTCAAAAAAAAAAAAAATAATTCACATTCAAATATTTTATTTATAATTTTCGTCATTGATGCAATGTATCACCCTTGGCATCTTGTATTCTTTGCTTCAACGACGTTCTAATTTCGCTAATAGGTTTAACAAGAAACACAGGTACATTATCATCTCGTCGCTGCAAAAATAAAATTAAAAATTACTAAATAACCCTATCATTTAACACACATCAAATGAATAAATAAATAAATAAATAAATATCAACGATTAAATTAATTTTTAAATTTACCTGGAACAAACATTCACCCTCAAATTCAATAAGACCTTGCTTTCTTGCTCTCAATAATAAACCCACACATTTATCACTTATCGCAACATAAATATTAAAAAGATCACCAAAAGAAATTCCAGTTATTTCTGGATGATCTTTACACGGTTGTCCATTTTGATAAATAATTTCACACAACTCTAATATTTCTTTAAGAATATGTGCAGTGGCTTTTCGTCCTCGAATATCTGACTGTGATCCTGCCAATGGCCTACAAAATAAATAATTAAATAACATAAAATAAATAAATATTTACAAATAAAAATAATTTTGTTTGAAAATAAAATAAAAAAATTCTTAATGATATTTAAATTAATTTTTATTTTTTATTTGATTCATTTATTATTTTTTTTTCTTTCTTTTATTTATCTACCTGCCATATTCTTCCTTTGAAAATTTTGGTCTGTCCAGATTCATTCCAGTTGTAAAAGGATTTTTACTTTGACTTGATATATGATCGTTCGCGTTACGATTAAACATTGCCACTCTGTCACTCAACGATTCCTATAAATCACAAAGACAACTCAATATTATTTACAGTTACATCACAAAAAAAAAAAAAATAAATAATATACATATACAATGTTAAATATAAATTATATATGTATATTTCGATTACATAAATTGCTATTAATTTTATAACAAGAATGAAGAGAAAAAAAAAACTTTCTTGCTTCACTAGACATTCAAACGTAAATTTGAACCCGGAAACATTTTTTTGACATGAGTCACATTTGAATTTGTGCTAAAAATATTATTTTAAAGTGAAAAAATCAAATCAAAGATGTCTTGTGTGCATCAATTATCTGACATAAACTACTAGGAAAATATTTCCAACTGAATATGTTGCATCTCCAAGGCTTCATAATACTTGAAAGTCATCTGACATTGCCCTTGACTTTTTTTTAAATTGACATTTAAATCAATATTTATCAAGAATTCCAATTAAAAATCCACAAAAAAAATTATTTCCATCCAATTATCAATTCCTGAATCAATGAAAAATCATCACAAACTACAACAATAATCAATAAACATTAAATTTATAATCACCTTTATTCATTCATCATTTTAAATTCACAAAAAAAAAAAAAAAATTTGACTAATATAAAATAAATATTATTTCTTTAAAATAAATATTAATTATTTCGTTGATGATTTTATATTCAATTGCTTGAATAAATTTAATTTTCTCAGTGTATAATAACAAAAGTAAACTTTAATAATGTCTGTAAATTATTAATTATTTTTTATTTTAATATAAACCAGTTGAATTTAATCACACACTTGAACTATAACTGAAATGATCTACGTCGCAGGGAGATAATTCTTTATGTTGTGCGCGTTATTGGACGGTTAAAACAACAGAAGAATGTTGGATAAACTCCAAACAACCAGACCGTAAATTGGCCTGACCATTTGTAAATAAAAAAAAAATAATATTGCGGGCATCTTGACAAATTTCTTCAACAGTCGCGCTATGTCACTCATCACATTCATTTTACACGTGATTGCAAGCACGCGATATTCATCCATTGTATTACACATCAAAATAACACACATGCGCATTCATTCATCATTATTATTGAGTAATAAATATTAATGATAAAAATAAAAGCACTCGTGAATTAAATTAAAATTAAAATAATAATTTCAATGAAAATATTTGAATAAAAATTAATTTCAAAATATTATTTAACTGTAATTAATTCATGAATTAATTTTATTTATTAAATTAATAAATTATAATTTATTTATACTTACAAACATTGCAGAAGACATTATTGTTGATTGTTATTATTATTATTTTATAAATTATTTAGTGATAAAATGGAAAGATAAATTTAATACTGATTTTTTATTTTTATTTTTAAATTGTTGTTTTTTTTTTCTTTTTAAATAATTTTATTTATTCTGCGTGTTGTTTATAATTTACAGGCAATGAACGCGCTTCGACGACTTACGTCTTGTGAATAGTTACGTCGCGACGACCGACGTCTTTTTATAACAAGCTCAGCTCGGCGGCAAAATTATTCCCCGCGAAAATTTGTTGGAGAGCTTTATTTCACCCGCCAGTTAAAATATTTTTCACCTCACTCGCGGTGACTTTTATCTTATTTTGAATAAAATTTTTAGCTTTGATTTGCTGCCAAACTCATTTTTGCACGCCATGTGGCACACAGATACATATAATATATTTTTCATCCGGAAGTAGTTCGTCATTTTGCGACAAGAAACGACGGCGCCTGGTTAAATCGTTCATTTGACCTTTTATTTTATTTTATTCAATGAAATATAAATAATTTTGGGAGTCATCATTATTTTATCAACATTTAGCTTTTATTTGTGATAATGACACTTGGGAAAGTTAAGTCAATTAACAAAGAATTTCACAATGGGGTTTTTTTTTTATTTTATTTCATTTATTTACTGAAGAAAAAAAAAAATTTTTTTTGTTCATTTTCCTGATTTTTGTTATTAATTTTATTCAATATAGTTCATGAATTTTTTTTTTTGTGTCAGAAATTTATTTAATGTGTCTGTTCAATAAGTTTGCAGATAATATTTGAAAAAATTCAACGAAATTAATCGCGAAAAAATTTATCGAATTTTTAATTTTTGCATTATTAATTTGGCTAAAGTGCAAATTTATTATTGTATAGAAAATATGAGTAACAGTTAATTGATAGGTTATAAACAAATATCATGCGAGCTTGTGTTATTTTATTACGTATTTTGATTTTTTTATTAATAATGATTTTTTTTTTTTTTTTTTTTTTTTTTTTTTTTGAAGTTGATATAAATTTATATCTCTTGCTAAACAACTTATAAACATTGTGATGTAGTATTTTCAGAGTGCATTACATACAGAAATATATATTGTCATACATCCGGCATTTATTACTGCACATATTTTTGCAACATTATTTTATTTTCAAAAATGCCTTCAATAAAAAGACAAATTGAATAAAAAAGAAAAACCTGCGCATTAATTTACAGACTAAAATGTGAATAAAAATATATACACAAAATAAAATACAAGAGAAAAAAAATTAAAAAATTCATAATGCATCAAAAAAAAAAAAAAAAAAAAAAAAAATGGTCAAAGATAAATAAATAATATTAAATATAAATATAAATATAAATATATAAATATATAAAAAAAATTATTTGACGATAAATAAATAATACTGAATATGAATGTAAATATAAGAATAAATAATAGATAAATAAAATAAATAAATAATAATTATTACAAATTAAATATTTGTAAATCTTACAATATTTAATTTAAAAAAAATTTTTATTTATTTTATAACAATGGATTTTTAAAAATTATTTTTTTCTTTAGTTCGAAGAATAATACAATAAGAAATAAATTTTATTTTTATGTTGTGAATTCATATTTTGATTCTCGAGTAATGGCCTAAAATGGTGCGACACATTTTGTACACTATGAATTTTCGAAGCTTTATATTTTGCCGGAAGTACGAAATTAGATTGTATTTACGTCGTTCGCTCGTTTGAATGAACGGAGACGTCATTGGTTAGTAACACACTAGTAATATACATAGTATGTATTTACATTCCTCAGAGGTATACTCATACTCAAGAGGTATCTCCGGATAGTAGAATTGTTGGGCATCGCACCAAATTTATCGCAGCCTCCTCAAATTTGAATTATGACATACTCATTCACGCATTAAATATAATTAACATTAATTTCTATGACGTATTAATTATTTTTATTATTGCATAAACAATAATTATCAAATGATAATAATTATTGGATGATAATAATCATTGAATTGTGTTGAGAAATAATTTTATGAGATTGAAAATTAAATTGTGAAATTGGATTAAAATAATTTTGTTTTGTTTTTTTTTTTTTTTGATTGAATTTAGATGGAGCTTTTTTTTTTACATTTTAGATTCATTACTGGGTATTGATTTGATATTTTATGTCTAACTGGAATGTGGAATAAGTTGAAAATGTATTAGAATTGTTGGATATTGTAGAAAAAATTTATTTTTAGTTTTTTATTCGTGTTGAGGATTTTTAAATGAAATTTAAATTTTGTTATTGAGAATTATTCGTGAAATATTTTAGACTGAAGGTCGTGAGATAAGAGTGAGTAGGAAATCATTCGAATTAAGCAACAATAGGTGCAATTATCAGAGAAAAAAAATTTTTTCTTAAATTTAAAATTGCTACTTTGATTAATTATTTTATAAAATATTTATGTGAGCAGAAAATTGTATTTGATGTTTAGGAAATATTTTTCTCTATAAATAAATTACCAATAACATAAACAATAGCGAATGGAAATTTATTTATAACAAATCTTCGAGAGATATTTAATTTTGAACCTCTCCAGAATTTATCGTAATTATTTTTTTTTTTCAAATTTAATTATTTATTCCAAAGTATTTTTTTTTTTGAACAGATTTTTATAAATAAACAAATTCTAACATTGACATGTTTACATTTGAATATTTAAATATATTTATGAACATAGTGCAATGACTTTTTTCATACATTTATAAAGAACTCGTACAGAATAATAATAAAAAAAAAAAATAAAAAGCTCAGACAGATAATCAATAATACACACTTGCATTATAAATAACTTCGAGGGCTAATGGTGTCGACATAAATATTCATCTATATATATACTCATTGTATTTAATCACGTTACAATAATTTTTCTACAATTTTACACCTACCAAACATAATTATTAAATCTCCCATCAGTCCATTATTAAATTAATCAAAAAAAAAAAAAAAACGATTAACATCAAATTAAAATGTTCTTCAATATCCACAGAATATTTATTTCTACATCGTCTACAATGCATTAAATAAGTGATTCCAATTTATTTATCCATCATAATCTTTATTCATAAAATAATAATATCACAGAAATATTATTTAAAAATAATTGCAGCAATAATTCCGCTAAAATAAAAAAATCTCATTTCACTTTAACATCACATTTACATTTATATCATACAATACAAAATATATTTTTTTCATTGGCAAAATTCCGAAAATTCGAGTGTAATTAAGCGAGAAACAAGATGACTCTACGAAAGCTTCAAAAAACAAAATATTTCCCAATGTCAAATAACTACCTTGTTATTGTAATAGTAATAGTAATAGTAATAGTAATAGTAATAGTAATAGTAATAGTAATAGTAATAGTAATAGTAATAGTAATAGTAATAGTAATAATAATAGTAATAGTAATAGTAATAGTAATGGTAATGGTAATAGTAATAGTTATAGTTATAGTAATAGTAATAGTAATCGTCATAGTAATAGTAATAGTAATAGTAATAGTAATGGTAATAGTAATGGTAATAGTAATGGTAATAGTAATAGTAATAGTAATTATAATTGTAATTGTAATAGTAATTGTAATAGTAATAGTAATAGTTATGATTATAGTAATAGTAGTTGTGATTATAATTGTAATTGTAATACTAATGGTAATAATTGTAATAGTAATAGTAATTATAATTGTAATTGTAATAGTAATTGTAATAGTAATAGCAATGGTAATATTAATTTTAATTGTAATAGTAATAGTAATAGTTATGATTATAGTAATAGTATTTGTGATTGTAATTGTAATTGTAATACTAATGGTAATAATTGTAATAGTAATAGTGATAGTGATATTGATAGTAATGGTAATAGTAATAATAATAATAATAGTGCTACTAATAATAATCGGAAATGAAATAAAAAAATTGAAAAAGAAAAGGGAATTTTATTTTGATTATGGAGTGTATAAAAATTATTTACTTATTATTATTGTTCTTTGAGCCTTGCAATAAAACGTTGACCTGAGTTATATTTTTGAGTTCTAAATTCATGCCCAGAAGGTCATAATGACCGTGAGCACTATAATAAAGAAGGGAAACAAAAAATAAAAACGTGAGGAAAAAAAAAATAAAAAACAAAAAATAAAATAAATAATTGTCACACTCATTTTCAAATTTCGAGAACTTTCATCATCGTATAATTTCGACACACCGATCATTCAAGATAAAATGAGAATGATTCCTTGACAGGTAGTAGATAAATTTTGAAAAATAAATAAATAAATAAATAAATATTGAATATATTGGAAGGAAAAAAAAATTTATGCGAATGAATTCTCATTTCCCGGAGTCAATAAGGAAATTGTCACGCTGTCTTTAATATTTCATAGTTACCTCATCTTTATGAATAACATTCAAAATAATAAGTTTGTTCATTTTATATAACAATAAACATTTTTTATTTTGCAAATTGATTAATATTATTACATCTACACGGGGGGGAAAAAATGATTTGTAGAGAGGAAATAAATATAATTTATATCAAATTAATAAAATTGATCATTAAATTCTTGTTAAATAAATTTAATTTTTTTTTTTTCTAATTTTCTTATTCATAATTGTTCATACATAAATATATTTTCTCAACGATATATTCCACTTAAATTATACATTCCGATAGGATCAAGGTAAGAAAAAGACTTTACACTGAATATAAATTTTAAAATAGGAAAAAAAAAATTTTTCTGTTGCAATGAACAATTAATTTTTTCCAAGTGAATAAAAATATTCAATCATGTTTTATTTACACTAGATATAGAATTTATTCACTAACTATTCTCGTGACATTGAAATATATGGGCAAAGATCCAAATATATACAAGAAACATTTGCTTGTTCATTAGTCACATTGGCATCAAGTGTCATCACAAAGTTTTTGGGTTTTTCGTTGATGACTAATATAACATTTGTGAATGCCAAAATTTTTTGTTTGAACACAAAAAATAAAGTAAATAATACTTGAAGGAATAATAAGTGTCATTGACATTTGAATGAATATAAAATTGAATATTTTTTTATTATCGACTGAAGCAAAGTGAAATGATTAAATAAAAAAATAAATACTTTGATTATCAAGGTCAAGAAAAACGTCATGAATATTTAAATATATATTCAAGTTATATATAATTTTAAAAGCTATAAAATTATTCAACGTTGTGTGCATTTGCATGATCTTTAATATGTTGTTAAAGCATATCCTGTCACTCTTAATGTTCTCAATGACCAAAGTCAGTTACCACTAGCTTGTTTGTATTTTAACGTTATCTCAAAATAACTTACGACTATACGTCAAAAGCGCATTTCCATTATGAATAAATAGAGATCACACGCGTATGCATCATTCGCAAGAATTTATATTGCAAATGTGTTGAGTATTATTTGTATATTTATGCGTAAAATGTTTATAAATATGAAGGGAACATTACGAGCTTTGGAAATAAAATATTATGTTTAACTTAAAAATGAAGGAAACAGTTGTCTCAAGTAAATCCATTTATTTTTGAGCGAAATAATTTATTTTTGGTATCTATCTACTTGAAATTTTTGCATTCCACAGACAAAAAAAAAATTTCAGATGAAATTTGTTATGCAGAAAAATTTTTACTGTAGATTCGAAATTATTTTCAATTGGTGAAAATATGTTTTTATTGTTATTTTTGAGTTGGGGAAAACGTTGAAAAAAAAATTATTCAGTGTCTGGGAAAATTATTTCATTTTTTGAAATTTTTTTCTTGAGATTAATTTTTTTTTCCATTTTTTTCCACAATAATGAACGCATAATAATTATATTAACAACAACAACAACAACAACAACAACAACAACAACAACAACAACAACAACAACAACAACAACAACAACAACAACAACAACAACAACAACAACAACAACAACAACAACAATAATAATAATAATAATAATAATAATAATAATAATAATAATAATAATAATAATAATAATAATAATAATAATAATAATAATAATAATAATAATAATAATAATAATAATAATAATAATAATAATAATAATAATAATAATAATAATAATAATAATAATAATAATAATAATAATAATAATAATAATAATAATAATAATAATAATAATAATAATTTACTGAACTAGAAAATTATTAGATTATATAACATTCATATTTATGGAATTGAAAATTATCTTCAAACTGAATTTATTAATTTGAATATTTATATTATTAATAATATTGATTCAATTTAAGTATTAATATTCTCGAAAATGAAATCGAATTAATTGGATTTCAATTCACAATTTCACTTTATTTATAAATAAATTTAATTTAAATAAATTTCATAGAAATAAAATTTTCAATTCTGTTAATTTAAATATTAATATTCCCTACAACAGTTCAATAATTTGAAGAAAAAAAAAATAATATTTTTGGTGTCTTAATTTAATTATTAACATCCCCTAAAAAAAATTTTGAATAATTACAATTTCAATTAGGATTTTACTTTATTTATAAATAAATTTTATTTATATTAATTCAATAAAATTAAAATTTTTTGTATTCCAAATTTATCATTAACATCCCCTAAAAAAAATTATAATGATTACAATTTCAATCAGAATTTTACGTGATTTATAAATAAATTTTATTCATATTAATCCATTAAAAAATAAAAATTCCAATATTATAATTCAATTATTAATATTCAATATATAAATTTTTTTATAAACAAATACTTTTTCTTTATTCATATCAAAGGGTGATTTTATTATTCGAGCCAATGACACAACTTTATTGAATATCCCAGGCATATACTCGTCGCGTCGGCGCAATAAAGCACAAAAAGCTCTCCTGGTTATACGGCAAATGGCTGATGGAATAGTTGCATCATTTTCATCGTGAGCTTCACCCTCCATTACTATTGAATAGTAAAATACGTGCAATCTCGCTGGGGAATTTCACCGGAAACCGTTCACGCTGTGAGTGATTTAATATATTGTTTATAAGGACATTTATTTATTTTCAGTGCGCAAAATAAATTGACGGAAGGTAGGCTTATTTATTCCGGAAATCCGTGAGGTCATGTCTGAATTGTAGACAGGTGAAGAACACCCTTGTGCAAGTCCAATGGTTTATTGATTTCCCGGTCTTTCAAATAAATTAAAAATTTAATAATATATTCATTCTTTTTTTTTCATTTTGTTTTTCATTTCAATTATTGTTTTATTCATTCAAAATGAATTATTATTAAATTTTTTAATGAAGATAATATTTGTCATTTGCATCAGGTGAATGAATGAGCTTTCTTACAAATAAATTTCTTGTAAATTAGATGAATGAATAAATAAATTAATGAATATTTTAAACGATTTTTAATGATGAAAATTTTTAATTTTATTTCTCAATTAAATTAATTTATTTTGGCACGTAGTCAATTTTATTCATTTCTATTTTATTTCTATTGATAATTGTGTGGAAAATATTTTTTCGATTTGGAAATAGAAAAAAAAAATTGTTTGATTTTTATTAAACATTTTTTATATTTTATTTTTGTTGATATCGTTGATATTATTTATAAAAATTCTCTGGTTTGTGATTATTTGTTATTTATCATAAATAAATACACTTATGATCCTCAGTTCAAAGTTCAGTTTGTTGTTATATCTTCTAATTAAAATTATTAATTAATTAACAACAATAAATCTGAAATGAATTTAAAAAAAAAATTTTTTTTATAAAAATATTTATTTTTTTCACATTATTAATAATAATACACACCGTATTTATTATTACACATGATCTGCATGAAAATCTAATGAAAACCGTGCAATTGTCATAGAAAAAAAAAATTATTTGATGATATAAAAATTTTTTTCATTTTTTTCTTCATTACATTTTTTTTACAACAACTTAATTATATTTTTCATTCATTATTCCAATTCAAATTGAAGCACGGAGATATATTCGAATCGTCAATCTCAAATAACACAAGAAGAAAAAAAAATAAATTTCTCAATATTGAAAATAAAAAATAAAACTTTTGATTAAAAATAAACTTTTGATTAAAAACTCTGCATTCAATTCCTGAAAACTTTCTATATTCATTCAATAAATTCAATTAACTTTGATAAAAAAAAAGCTCGACTTATTTTTCTCGAACAAATATTAATTTATAAAATCAATAAAAACTTCCCAAGATATTTATTAATACACATATAAAAATAAATATCCTTTTCTTCCACTTATTCGTACGAGTAGTCACGTACTACTTCAGTCAGACCGGCTTAGATACAATAATAACACTCCAACTGTGCCACTTTAATCATAAAATACTAATTCAGTACCTATAAATAAAATAAACAAAAGATATAAAATAAATAATATAATATAAAATTTATTAATTTACAATTATTAATTATTTATTTCAGCTAATTGAAATTATTAAATATGGGAAAGGAAAAAATTCATATTAACATTGTGGTAATTGGCCACGTTGATTCTGGCAAATCAACAACAACTGGCCATTTAATTTACAAATGCGGTGGAATTGATAAACGTACAATTGAAAAATTCGAAAAAGAAGCACAAGAAATGGGAAAAGGTTCATTTAAATATGCTTGGGTACTTGATAAATTAAAAGCTGAACGTGAACGTGGTATCACTATTGACATTGCAATGTGGAAATTTGAGACAGCTAAATATTATATTACAATAATTGACGCACCAGGTCATCGTGATTTTATTAAAAATATGATAACAGGAACATCGCAAGCTGATTGTGCAGTATTAATTGTTGCTGCAGGTATTGGTGAATTTGAAGCTGGAATATCAAAAAATGGTCAAACACGTGAACATGCATTGTTGGCATTTACATTAGGAGTAAAACAATTAATTGTTGGTGTTAATAAAATGGATATGACTGAGCCACCGTATTCTGAATCACGTTTTGAAGAAATTAAAAAAGAAGTGTCGTCTTATATTAAAAAAATTGGATACAATACAAATTCTGTTGCATTTGTACCAATTTCTGGATGGAATGGTGATAATATGCTTGAACCATCGCCAAAAACTGGATGGTATAAAGGGTGGAAAGTTGAACGTAAAGATGGTAATGCTGAGGGAAAAACTTTGATTGAAGCACTTGATGCTATTTTACCACCATCGCGACCTACTGATAAAGCATTGCGTTTACCACTTCAAGATGTTTATAAAATTGGTGGGATTGGTACTGTTCCAGTTGGTCGAGTTGAAACAGGAATACTTAAACCAGGTTAATTATTATTGAAAGAGTAATAAATTTATAGAGATTATTAAATTTTTGTTCAACACCAAAAAAAAAAAAAAAAAAATGACTTGATTCAAGTCTAAAATCGACTTGTGTTAAAAACTATTGATATTCTTACAAATAATCAAAATTTTGGACTTTATACAAGCGGAAAATCGACTTGATGGAAGAATAACACATCGAGTCTACTACAAATGTCTTAATCCAAGTCTGAAAATGTCTTAGTTTTAATTTCGGAATTTCTCGTTGTAAAATTAACATTCAGTCAAGATTCCAAAAGTTTTGGATCGTAATAAAAATGACGTGAATCCGGATTAAAAACAACTTGAATCAAGACTCAAAAATGACTTGAATCAATACTAAAAAGGACTTGAATCAAGACTAAACACGAATTGAATTGAGACAAAAAAATGACTTGAATCAATACTAAAAACGACTTGAATCAAGACCAAAAAAACAACTTGAATCAAGACTAAAAACGACTTGAATCAAGACTAAAAACTACTTGAATCAATACTTAAAACGACTTGAGTCAATACTTAAAACGACTTGAGTCAAAATTAAAAAACTTGAATCAAGTTTATTTTTGACTTAGCCATTTTTACGATTGATTTAATTCAAAACATGTGTAATATCTTGAGTCAAGCCTATTTCAGACTTGTATCAAGACTATTTGAGTCAAGTCTGAATCAGGACTTGATTCAAGACTTTTTTTTCTGGGTGAAATATTTATGTGAATATTTTTATGATAGTTCAATGTTTTATTAAATTATTAGCAGAATATTTTAGTAGATGAAAGCAAATCTGAAAGCAAATCTGAACACAAATATTTACAATTAAATATATTGACACTGAAGAAAAATTAATAATTATTTTAATTATTTTTGCCACTGTGGAAATGATTGAATTCCGTTTGTGAAAATACAAAATAAAATTATTTAATTAATTCAATTATCAATTCCATTCGTATTTTATTTCATTAATGCAGAATGAACTGCTGCAATTGGAAATAAAAATTCAGAATTAATTGATTTGATAATATGATGTTAATGAATTAATTAAGACAGATTAATAAATGAAAACAATAAATTTGTTTCATGATATAAATAATATGTGAATAATTAAAATATTCATCTGACTTTCTTCGTAGTATTAAAATGTCATATAAATTTTTTTACACAATTAGAAATTGATAATTAATATTCAGCATTTTTCAAATCACATTTCTTTGTCCAAAATTTCGAATTATCTTTTCTCAGTGCTACAATAAATTTAAACAAATTAACAAAAAGTCCAAAAGACCGAAGAAAAATATTTACATACACCAAATAAATAAAAATTAACTTCCATTAATGAGAAATAAATATTTTCACCAATTAAATAAATTTAGTTACTACAACTAATTTTTTTTTTCTGTCTTAGTGTATTCAAAAAATGTTATAAAATTTCATGAAAGCTCAAATTCTCAGGATAATTATAAATGAGTTCTCATCATGTATAAAAAAAAAATACATAAAAAATAATATTTTGTACATTACTTTTCAATAATATTTGATATTATTTTTAAGGTATGCTGGTGACTTTTGCTCCTGCAGCATTGACAACTGAAGTGAAATCCGTGGAAATGCATCATGAAGCTTTGACTGAAGCTGTACCGGGTGACAATGTTGGATTTAATGTCAAAAATATTTCAGTAAAAGAATTACGTCGTGGTTATGTCGCAGGCGATTCAAAAAATCAACCACCACGTGGAGCTTCTGATTTCACCGCTCAAGTTATTGTTTTGAATCATCCTGGACAAATAAGCAATGGATATACACCAGTGCTTGATTGTCATACTGCTCATATTGCATGTAAATTTGCTGAAATAAAAGAAAAATGCGATCGTCGTACTGGTAAAACAACTGAAGAAAATCCAAAAAGTGTTAAAAGTGGCGATGCTGCTATTGTTATTTTACAACCGACTAAACCAATGTGCGTGGAAGCTTTTCAAGAATTTCCACCACTTGGACGCTTTGCTGTACGTGATATGCGTCAAACTGTTGCAGTGGGTGTTATTAAGGTAAATATATTTTTGTTTTTACAAAAAAGAAAAACAAATATTTTTTTTCTTTTTTCATAGTAAATCCAAATGCGTAAAATTTTTTGAGCTTGCACATTTAGTTAATCAGTTATTCGTTCTTCATATATTTATTCGTATGAATATTTTTACGTTTAAGAGAAAAAAAAATTTTTTTTAATATTTATAAACATTAATATATTGAAAAAAATTTTGAATGAATATTTTTTATGCATTCTAACAGTTTATTATAGTATCATAAATTTTTTGAAATTATTCTGCTTTCATTTTATTAGTAAAAAAAATTTTTTTAATTTTTGTACCTATAAATATATCCAAAAAAATTTTTGAATCAATTTTTTTCATGCATTTTAACAATTTCTGAACACATTACAAAAATTTTGAATTTATTCTACTTTCATTTGAATAGTAAAATTTTTTTTTTTAATATTTATACCTATCAATATATCCAAAAAAAATTTTGAATAAATTTTTTTCATGCATTTTAACAATTTCTGAACACATTACAAAAATTTTGAATTTATTCTACTTTCATTTGAATAGTAAAATTTTTTTTTTTAATATTTATACCTATCAATATATCCAAAAAAAATTTTGAATAAATTTTTTTCATGCATTTTAACAATTTCTGAACACATTAAAAAAATTTTGGATTTATTCTACTTTAACTTTATTGGTAAAAAAATTTTTTTAATATTTAAACGAATAAATATATCGAAAAATATTTTTGAATAAATTTTTTTTATTCATTTCATCAATTTATAAATAAATCAGAAATATTTTGAATTTATTCTGCTTTCATTTAACTAGTAAAAAAAATTTAAAAACTTACTAAAATTGTCGTTTTTCCTCAATTTTGAATTAATGTTGAAAAAAAAAAAATTTCTACATACTTGAATATTTGTAACGAACTTGTAAAATAATTATTAAATATTTTCTTTGCATTCTCTAGAGTGTCAACTTCAAGGATACTCAAGGCAAAGTAACAAAAGCTGCTGAAAAAGTACAGAAAAAAAAGTAACCATCAAGCTTCCTCGGAAGTTCATCACGAACTTTTATTTGTTCGTGTTATTTATCAATTATCTCTTCATCATCATCATCATCATCATCATTATCATCAATTAATAATAATCATCGTGCAAAATCATTGATTGAAAATTCAGCAACAACAATTATTAATTCATACATAACATCTAATATTGAAAGTCGAAAAATTTCCAGTCCATTTCTACCCCCATTAAATTATCCAATAGTTTTAAATCCACGTATTTATCCAAACTTGCATATACAATTCTCCTACTCACCACGCACTCCTCACATATGCTAAAGCATATTCCAATCACTCATCATGTGAAATAATGTCGTCAAATAAAACAAACAAAATGAAAAAAACATCAATAAAAAAAATTCAAAGTCAAATAAAAAAATTGACAACAAAATCTGAATAATAAAAAAATTTACAACATTCAAAAAACAAAACATTAATAATTACAATTACACATACATACTCACAATCGTTGTCATGACGATTGGAACTCGTTAATGAACGTAATTATTATTAAAATAAATAATTAAAATATTCAAATAGAAAAAGAAAAAATAAATATGTAATTCGAAAGTTTTTTCATATTTAAAAATCTTTCAAGTGTAATCATTAAAAAAAAAAATTCATTGACGCTAATTCGATTATGAATTATAATGAATTTTATTATAAAAATTTCACTTATTGATTCATTCATTAATATTATTTATTCTTCATCTCTTAATAATAAACTTTGTAAACTGGTATTAATAATATTGAATTAAATTCTTGTGCAATTTATCGCGCATGATATGACACATTAAATATCCTGTAGACTACTCATTCTGTGATTATTTCCACACTTCTATATATTAATTATTTATACAATTTATGTAATAATAATAATAATAATAATAATAATAATAATAATAATATTTAAAATAATAAAAAAAAATAAATACTGTTGCACAAACATGAAATAATTCGTGCTTTTATATTTATTAATTGATGTCTTTGAAAAAAATAAATAAATAAATATAATTTAGGTATTATTTATATAATATTATACATTTCAGGTATTATTTATTAAATATTATTAACGACTGATAATTTTTCATTAAATATAATTTATTATTCATATTTTATTTTATTTGTTTTTTTTATTTCTTATTTTTCCATAAGCATTTAAAACTATATAAATTTTTTTTATATTATTTACAAATATAATCAAATGTAATGCAGGTCTCAAACAGTCTCTTTAGTTACTTAGAACCCGATTTGAATTGGACAAACATTGAAAAGACGTTTTAATTGTCTTTAGAATTGATCGTAACTTTAAAAGTTAAATGAATTTTTATCGAACAAATTTTATTATTTATTCTCTATCTATTTTTTTATTTCATCATCGTGCGTGAAATATTGACAAAAAAAATACGATTAATAATAATAATAAAAACATGTGTTGATAGGAAATATTATTTACAAATTTTTATCGTTAATTTTGTTTAATTGTAAATTTGTTTGAAATTCATTAAAAATTATTGTTTCAAATTTTTTTATAGACATTAACTCGATAAAAAAACATTTTACAAACGAAAATAAAATATAATAGTCATAATAATTAATACAATAATGATAATAATAGCATTAACGATAATGTTTTTATTTTTATTTCGTAAATTAAAGAGTAATTGAGCAACAATAATTGCTCGCGCGTTGTTTAATGTTTTTTTTTTTTATTTATCTTACACATAAAAAAAAATATCGTGAATTTCATCATTTACGTGATAAAAATGAGGCTGGATCCGAGGACATTTATGAAACTGGTCAATGAATAATGAATATTATTACAAGAAAAAAAAATATAAGAAATGGAGGAAAAAAAAATAAAGAGAGATTTAATACTGATTGGTAAATGTTTGCTCGATCCAGTAACCACTCACCAACCAAATCAAGCGACATATCAACTCAAATCATGACGCAAAAAAAAAAAAAAAAAAAAAAAAAAAAATCAATAGGAAAAATAGATGAATAAAAAATACTACTGATATTAATAAACCGAATTAAATTCGATCATTTATTAATAACTCAAATTTAAAAAATTGTCCAACCATGTAAATATAAATGCAGAATTTAACGTTGAATTATTTTACATTAATACACAACACCCAAAAAAAGAAAAAAAAAATGACTTGAATCAAGTCGCTGAGACTTGATTCAACTTCAAAATCAACTGGTGTTATAACTATTGATATTCTTACAAATAATCGAAATTTTGGACTTGATACAAGCGGAAAATTGACTTGATGGAAGAATAACACCTCAAGTCTACGAAATGTCTTGATTCAAGTCTAAATATGACTTAATTCAAGTCTGAAAATGTCTTAGTTTAAATTTGGAATTTTCTCGTTGTAAAATTAATCATTCGGACAATACCTCAAATCAATAATAAAATTAAATTAAATTTTACTTTTATTGTTTAATTGATAAATTAATTAAACAAATAAAAATTTGCCCAAAAATGGCACACTCTAATGTACAGTCAATACAAAAAGTATAAAATTATTGTTCTGCATCGTTTTTATGTTGTTATTCAATTAATGTAATGAATATCACATAAAAACAGCTTATACTCATTTTTTGAATTATCTATTATCTGCTTTTTATTTCCATTTTTAGAAAATAGTGAGTGAATATAATTTCAACAAATTCCCATTGAAAATTAAAAAAAAGTTTAATCAAGTTTAAAAAAATTTTCAATCAAGATTTTAGAAGTTTTGGATCATGTCTAAGAACGACTTGAATCATGACTGAAAACGACTTGAATCAAGAATAAAAGAACGACTTGAATCAAGTCTAGTAAAAACTTGAATCAAGTTTATTTTCGACTCACCCTTTTTTACGACTGATTCAATTCAAGACATCACACATGTCTTGAGTCAAGCATATTTCAGACTTGTATCAAGACTATTTGTATCAAGTTTGAATCACGACTTGATTCAAGGCTTTTTTTTTTTTTTTTTTTTGGATGAACAACTCTCGTATGAAAAAATGATTAAGAACAAAAATGAATTTTTAATCATGAATAAATTGCAGATATTGTGATAATTAATTAATTAATTATTACGAATTATCATTGTGAATTGGACTGTGATGTTGAGTCCAAATTGTTGTCGATGCTGGTGATGTTTGATTGAAATTCACTGATATTGTCACAGGATGAAGTACAGTGTCAGGTCCAGTATCAGCAATATAATTCATATGTGGCCTAAGAATTGATGAATCAACCGAAAGTGGTATATAAAATGATCCAGCTTCATGCAATGCAAATATTGGTATTCCATGTGCTTTTTCTGATATTGATGGTGGATTTGTTTTTATTCTTTCAGCGGAAAATCTTTGTTTTATTGAACTCTTGAATTTATAATTAGATGGCTTTGGTATTGATGATGGCGTTGTTGTATTTGAATGTGTGCTGTGATTGCTGTCGTCACTGACAGTTATTGGTGGTCGAATAATTGGTCGTGGACGTTCAATATCACCAAATGAACTGACACCAGAACTTGAGCCATGATCTGAATGAGTAGTTGGTGGACAGTGGGTTGGAATGCTGGTGTCAACGTAGCTTGATGCAGTTATTCCATTTGATAATGGCATTTCTGGATGAGGAAATCCAAGTCTGTCACCTGGTAATTAATATTAAATAAATATTATTTATTTTTTATACAAACAAATGCATAGTTGAATAAATTTATGGTTGGATTCATTGATTAATTTAATTTATTAGTGACAATTATATTAAGAAATATTTCGATGGATTTAAAAAGTGAGTAATATTATAAATTTTTAATTAATATTATAATTTTTTTGAGTGGTTTTTTTTTTTTTTTTTTTTTGAATATATAAATTATTTTATGTTATAATTATGATGAATTATGTATATTTATTATTTATATTTTGCATAAGAAAATATAATTAATGGAATTAATAATAAAAAAATGGAAATATGATAA
Source organism: Microctonus brassicae (assembly GCA_918226075.1). Classification (NCBI taxonomy): domain Eukaryota; kingdom Metazoa; phylum Arthropoda; class Insecta; order Hymenoptera; family Braconidae; genus Microctonus; species Microctonus brassicae. Next base: position 7,244,905 of record OW445482.1, on the reverse strand, counting down.
AAAAAAATATTAATTAATTTTTTTTCGTTTTTTTTTCGAATAAATAAATTATTTTATGTTTGTTATATAAATATTATGAATCGAATAAATTTATTGTTTATATATTATATAAAGAAACATAACAAATGGAATGAATTAAAGAAAATTTGAATATAATATAAAAAAAATTATGGATAAATCAATTTTTTTGAGTGGATTTTTTTTTTTTTTTGAATGATTGAACCACTTTGTATTATAAATATAATAAATTGAATATATTTACTACTCATATATAATATGAAAGAGTATAACAAATGACACAAATGAAAAAAAAAAAATTTGAATATAATAAACAAAACAAAATTATGAATAAATTAATTTTTTTGAGTGGAATTTTTTATTTTGTTTGAATAATTAAATTATTTTGTATCATAAATGTGATAAATTAAATATTTCAATTACTTATATATCATATAAAAAAACATAATAAATTGAATAAATAAAAAAAAAAAAATTGGAGAATAAATTAAAAAATAGAAAATTTGTAATAATTTACTCACTTGTTGCAACAATTTTTTCGCAATGTTGCTGTAAATGACTGACTAATTGTACGCAAAGTGCATCACGTGCAAAAAAGCCCTCGAATTCAACGAGAAAATGCATTGTCTCACTGAGACATTCTTGAAATCCCAATCTGTAATGTTCAGTTGCATTGGATGCTGTTGGTGAATGTGAAACACTATCAACACTGTCTTCAGGATGTGCATGAACAGGTATAGATGATGGGAGCTTCGTATCTGTTGATAAAATTGATATTTAATTAAAATACAAATAAAAAAAAAATTGTAAACAGGGTAAAAGTAGATTTGGAAAGTTGGAAATTTTTAATTATGAATATAAAATGATTTAAAAGATTTTTTTTTTAATGGTTATATAATTTTAATAATTTTTTTTTTATCTGATGGTTATTTTTATAGATTGATTTGAGAGAGAATTATTATTACACTACTCACCATGACGAGCACCTTGAAGATATTTCATATGACGAATTGCCATTTCGATTATTTCAGTTTTTTCAACTCTTCCTCGACCTTTTTTTAAATAATCTGCAGGAATGAGTCTACTGAGATCAGCTAAACAATTATTCATACGGTCACGTCGTCGTTTTTCGATAATTCTATGCGACATTGGATCTTGCTGCAACAAATAAATAGAAGAAAAAATAAATTAATTTATGTTTAAAATTGATGATTTCACGTTAATGGATATTTTAATTTTTCTTTTTCTTTTTATTTCATTGTGAATATTTTTTGTGATTTGAAATAATGTCACTAAAAATTATATTGAATTAATGTCATTGAGAATATTTATACACTAAAAGATTTTGTGTAAAAGTCGACTGAAAATTTATTTAAAAATTTATTTTTCTGAAAATTTTTATATTATTCGATTCAGGGAATTTATATGCAAATTAATAAAACTAAAGATGAGTCAACATGTATAAAAAATATAATTTAAACGAGCTGATTAGTTGAATTAATTTATAATTATTCAAACTGCGTTAAAAAAAAAATTGTTTCAAATATTAATTTTTATTGATTGAATAAATTTAAATAAAACAACTAAAATAGTTATACAGTAAAAAACTTTGTAAAAAAATCGACTAAAAATTTGTATTAAAATTTTTTTCTACACAATTTCCACTTGAAAGTTATGTTAAATCAACACAATATTTATACAATTTCGATTCAACACAAATATTATATTAAACACTCGCTAAAATTTAAAAAACATCTCAACAAAAAATTCATCAACTCGAACAGTCAAAAATTCAGTAAAAAATTAAACACAAAATAATTTTTCTACTTCAACCTCGCGCGTTAAAATTCAATACAAATTCCCCCATTAAAAACAATCAACACAAACTCCTTCACCAATCCTCACAACAATAACCAATCAATCCAATAAACCATCCAAAAACAAATCACAAAAAAAAAAAAAAAAAATCCCAACAACAAAAAAAAAATTACCTCTTTACTCAAACATCGTCTTTTCCTTGACGGCGATGAGTCTTGCGATTCATTATAACTAACCGGTGTATAATACTGCATTTTTAAAATATTCTCCATACTATGTGTTACCATTATCGCAACAAAAAAAAATAAAAAACAAATCAACTATATCCACAATAATCCAATCAAATAAAATTAAATTTTCAACAAAACAATTTTTTTATTCAAATATAAAATCATCAAAAAAACAAATATAATTATCTCTATTCAAGCTAATAATTCCCACATATTAATAAACAAAGTGTACACTTTTGTATCGTTAGGATCAAGACAACGAGTTAAACTGAAAAAATTAAATTGTCTTTCGAATAACGCGAGTGAATTAATGATTAACTGAGAATGTTGCGACGTTCACGCGACTACTAATGTTTCATTTGTGAACACGATGCCACATCGCCCTCTTCATAATCACTCATGAACTATATCATCACGTTTATGTTACACTCAATGTTATAAACAACACGTGAGGACAAATATAATTTATTAATCGATGTGCAATGTGCTGAGCCATTATGCGATTTATCATTAAATTAATATACGAGTTTTATTCACGTGTTTTAAATTAGAGAGAAAAAAAAATAATAAATAATACGAGTATTGGTTAATTTAATTTTTTTATTTAACATACTCAATAATATATCTATTTTAATTTCTCATTGGCATTTATTATTTTATCATTTATTTATTTTTAATCACAAAGTACATTGAGTGCGAGGCAAATAAAAAAATATAATAAAAAAAGAAAAAAATTGCAACTGGTCAAGTGAATAACACAAAGACGAGAAAAATAAATAAATGAAATATAAAAGTTATTAAATATATGAATAAAGTTGGATAAATGCAGAAATTCTTCTGACCTATCGGATAAAAATTTAATTTATTTATTATCATATTATTTTATTTATCGTGGAAATTAAAATAATATTGTAGAATTAATTTACAAATTTTTTATTTTTCATTTTTATTTTCGATGAGGGGAAATTATTTTTAGCAGTTGGGATTTTTTTTGGTTTTATTTTTTTTTGGTTGGATGTTTTAGAAGTACGTGGAATAAACTTGGAAATAATTAATTGAATATTGCAGTGAATTTATTTATTGATAAAGTAGAGCAAGATTTAATAAATTGATGCAACAGGTGTTTTATTAAAAGAGGTCGGAGTCTAATGATCTTGTTTATATCTGCTTGTATAAAAATATATTTATATATATGTATGCATATATATTACTGTTATATTTATATAAATAGAATTGAAGTGTAACAATTTATCCATCCAGAGTACAGCGAGAAAGAAATGAAAAAAATTAATGGCAATAAAAAAAAGAATTTTTATAAATTGTGTAGAAATTATTTTAAGAATTTTTTTTTATGAATTTTATTTTTATTCAGATGAAAATTTGTGAATTTAAATATAACTGTGTCTTTTATTTGAATATTCTTTCCTATTTGGAATTATTTATTATTTTTTTATTAAAATTACTCGATGTTAAATACAAAAAAAAAAATAAACCAAAGCAAAATATTTGTCATTAATTTATAAAAACACATAAAAATTAATGAAAAGCAAATATTTTTCTTTTGTTTATTGGTAAATATAATATATCAAACAACATCAATGTGTTTATTTATATTAAATATTTATAAATTTATGAATATAAAAAATATTTAGTAAAAATAATTTTATAAATTATTCAATTTTAAAATTCGAGTTCAACAAAACAATTAATTAATTAAAAAAGAAATATGTTTATTGATAATATTTTATATTAATAAATAATATATTACATCAACATTTACTGTGATATATTAGCAAGTAAACTATTCTACTAATTATTAATATAATATATAAAATAAATATTAATTTTATCGGTGAACAAAAAAAATTTTTAAATCAACTTCATTTGTTTTTTTTTTCAAATATTATTAAAGTAATTATTATATTGTTTTTATATTATTTAAAAGAAGGAAATAATGAGGGAGAATAATAACAACAAGTGTAAGATTTTCTTGTGCATATTTAATTTGTTTAATCGATTAAATAGTCGGGAAAAAAAATTGTATAATCAACAAAATAAACGTCAAATGGGGTCGAAAGATATTTAAAAAAGTGGATTAAACCAGTTAAGTTGAACTCTGTGCCCGGTATAAATGTTTAGATAGTGCGATTTGGTTTATCGTGAAATGACGACTGTTAAATGGAGTGTTTTTCAATTGATAACTGGGATTCACTGACATTTTATATGAATGTCGCACGAATAAGCTCCGCCTTGGTGTAATATTTATTTTATATTATCCGCACGTGCGCAACAAATATTATATTTATTATGATTTTGATATCTAAGGGTTATTTGAGGTCATTGTACGCAACTAAAGTTTCTCCTCTCTTTACATAAATTAGAACACTACATATTTTTAATTAAATAACTATTTTAATTTTATTCAAATTTAATTATACTAAAAATAACTTTTTTTTTTTTTTTTTTTTTTTTTTGAATCCCAAGAATTTATTTTAATTTATTTTATTGCATATTCAGTTTGTATAATTGTCATGATTTATGGTTGTATTGTTCAAGAAAACATGAGAATACAATTCACATTTTTTAACTGAATTTAAAAAAATATATATAATTAATTTACAACATATAATAAAAAAAAAATAGTTTTTATTCATTTCTCGAAATTATATTTATTGCTATTTTTTAAATTTCAAAATTCATAATATTTATGATCAATTTCATCTTTTTAATTATTTAAACCTTATTAATAAACAAAAATAAATTAATTATTCTAATAAAAAAAATTTCTGATTATTAAAAAAAACTTTTTTTTATTCATTTCTCAAAATTATAATTATTGCTATTTTTTAAATTCCAAAATTCATAATATCAATGATCAATTTCATCCCTTCAATTATTAAAACCTAATTAATGAACAAAAATAAATTAATTATTCTAATAAAAAAAATTTCTGATTATAAAAAAAAAAAATTTTTTTATTCATTTCTCAAAATTATATTTATTACTATTTATTAAATTTCAAAATTCATAATATTTATAATCAATTCCATCCCTCCAATCATTAAAACCTAATTAATAAACAAAAATAAATTAATTACTCTAATAAAAAAAAATTTCTGATTATAAAAAAAAACTTTTTTTCTATTTAAAAATTCTTCAATCTTATTTAAAAAAAAAAAAATATATCATAGAATTTATCGCTAATATTGAAAGAGCTTTGAATTATTGAGTTAACCATGATAAAATTGTTGAATCGTTAATTTGAATTAAAACAAAAAAAAAAAAAAAAAATCATCGTCAGCAGATTGCATTGGAATTATTTATTTTATTTTTACTTCAACAAGCGGAAATGAAGCAAGCAATATATATGTTTGTTGAAGCGTGTTGTGAATGAAAATAATTTATGAAATACATAGGGGGTTAATTCAAGGTACAAGAATAATTATTGTCATGTGACAAGCGTGTATATAGAGGATACAAAACACGATGTGCAATTTCACGTGATATCTCAATGACGAGACGTGGGAGGTCACGAGTTATATTTGTATTCATATATCATGAAATGATCAAGGAAAGTTTTTCTATATACTGTAATGTGGTGTGAGCGATACACTCACATAACCATGACGAAACATCACGTTATAATGAATGTGAATAGACAATAAATATAAATACAAATAATAATACAAAGGTCTTTTTTTTTTTATTTTATTTATATATTTATTTATTTTTTTTTTTTTTTTTTTTTTTTTGAATGTAGTGTGTTATATCTATATGTATTTGAAACTTGACGATATTGAATTGTTATTGTTGAATCATTACATGAATAATTATTCATCATCAAGGTTGTTTTTATATCAGATAATTTGAAAAATTAATTTTGAATTTTTTTTTTTTTTTTTTTTTTTTTGTTTGTTATAGTTTATATGTTTTTGTTAATTGTTTAATAACGTGGGAATTAATGTACACGTGTGTGAGTGTGTATATTGTAATGTGAATTTGGGTTGGGACAGAAAAATTATTTTAGGATAAATTAATAATATTTTAAGTTGAATTTAACACCGAATTTTTTGTTTTTTGGAGTAAATAAATTTTGTTTTGAGATATTTTTTAAATCTTTGCTATTGTTTAACATAATATTTGTGTTGAATTGATATTATATGAATGTTGTGTTTATTAAACATAACTTATGAGTAAAAATTGTGTTGAAAAAATTTTAAACTCAAATTTTTAGTGGTTTTTTATAAAAAAATTTTTTATTGTGTTACAATTTTAATTGCTCTATTTGAATTTATTTAATCAATAATAATTAATATTTGTTTTAACACCAAAAGTAAATAAATGTCGTCGACTTTATACTCTTAAAAAAAAATTTTTTCCAACGCAATTTAAATAATTATAAATTAACTTAACCAATTAACTCATTCAAACTATTTTATTTATTTATATTAAATCATTTTTAGTTTCATCAATTCAAACAAATAAATTCCTTAAATTGATTCACAAAATGAGAACAAATAAATATTCATCAGAAGCAAAAAATACTGTCCACAAAATTTTTTTTACTGTGTTCCTGCTTTTAATTAAAAGGTCATTTGAATAATTATGTCGATAATTTTGTCGAAAAATCGTGCGTAATGTCACGTACATCCAGTATACGTGACATTAAACATGGATCGATCAGTATTGAATATTATCATCGTATGAGTACATGTGTCTTGTTCACACAATTCAACATTTAAGTTAACAATAGTTATCATAAAATATAACCCAAAAAAAAAAAAAAAAAAATGACGTCAATTCTACGATAACTCAAAGTTAAAAGATAAACATAAATGATATTATGCGTGTACATCACATAAGTTTTATTTGGAATCATTATAATATTGTGATAAAGAATTTTGTTGAACGATTAAAAATTTATTCCGAATAAAAAATACACCAGTAATACAAATTAAAAACGTTTAATATTCCCAATTATAAATTTAAATTGTGTGCCAATTTATATCAATGAATAATTATCATCTACTAAATAATTAATAAACATTTCAAGTGGTATTTTTTTTCAGTTGTAATTTTTACTATTTAATTGTGAATAAAATAATGAGTAGAAATAAATTTTTTGTAGCTTCATAAAATTGTTAATAAAAAATTATTGAAAATTTTACTGAACTAAAAAGAGTGAACACATTTTTTTTTTTATATATTAAATTGTCTTTAAAGTTATTATTCAATGACAATTTTTTGGAATTATTATTTATGTTTGTTTAATTTATAAATGAATGAAAAAACTTTTTACATTAACGAAAAATATTTTCGTTATATTTTATTAATTAAAAGTCTTAAAAAATTGATTTAGTGGTTTATAAATATTATTTTGTGATGATGGAACAATATAATTTATATTACAAATTATTTTTCATTTGTTTACGTGTTTTAATGTTGATTATAATAATTGGGATATGCTATTTCAGGACTTGACGTATTAGCATGAGAAATACAATAAACTCACTGACAATCGCGTGATCAAAATCAGGAAACAACACAGGAAATTGTTGTGCTTTTACCTTGAAAAAATAATTGCATGATGCTTTACTAATTCCAAAAGTTAAATTTAATTCTATAATACAAGTCAAGTTAATTATTTATTTTTCTACTTTCAAAATAGTCTTTTATCTTCTTAAAACTGAGAAAAGGAATAATCAAAAATTAATTAGAATAAAAAATAACAATTCAAATAAAAAAATGAAATTAATTTTCCTTCAATTATTACCAAATTTTTCATTCTCTCATTAAAATAAACTCTAATTAATTATTTCATATTTAATCAAATATTATCTCAACAATATCTTGAAGTTCATACTTGTGTCAAGGATCAATTGAACTCAAATCTAAAGTAAAAAAATAATATTCAAAACAAAATTATAATTTATAATTGAATTAAAAAATATTTTAGAATATTTTCAAAATAATAATTTTTTATCCAACACAATTCCAAAAAATTTATCTTTATATTAATCTTCGTCACCATAAAACACTGAACATTTATCAACTAAACAATTTGAATAATAATAAATATAACATATTAATTATAAATAAAATAAATCATCCAAAAATATTATTTTTTTCCTCACTAAAAAAAATTTTACTTCTTCAAATTTCATATCTAAATTATTATCAATTCTAAAGACAATTGTGTCAGATAATTATCATTAACTCAACTATAATAATAACATTATAAATTGCGACAAATGACAAATATATATAGATGTATTTACATATGATAACAGTCGTTATATATTATAATGTATAATTATTGTGTAATTGCGTTGCAAATTTGGCAGAATGGAAAATTTATTCGCGAGACGAATTTGTCATTTACACAAACTTATAAATAAACTGTACACATATACGTATAAATAAATATAAATATATATTTTTTTATATACCGAAAAAAAAAAATAAAATAAAAAATAAAAAATAAAATAAAATTTTGATGGCACTGAATAAATAAATAAAATTCATTCATTTTAAATATTCAATTATTTCAAATGAATCTTTAATTGCTTCACCTAATTATTAATTCACAATTTAAAAATATAAATATATAAATTTTTAAACCACAGCGTAAAAGCATAAATTATTAACACAAATTATCTATTTATATTTTCGCATGTGTTAATACTTATTTCAACATTTTTCTGCGCAAAAGTTCAAGCTTTGTATAATTATTGGCACATTAATACATTGGGATGATTGATAAATGTATGCAGGTAATTAAAAAAGCAGAAAAAAAAATAATTTATAATATTGAATGAAAAATAGATATTAGGTCGCGACTGCCAAATGAATAAATATATTAATAATTAGCCATATGTATTTAATTATAATGATGCAAGATGTTTAATAAAATTTTGGCAAGTGTATATATGTATAGTTGAATTGCCATGTAATTATTTTAATTTTTAATTGCATCAAGAACTTGAAAAAAAAATATATTTCAATGTTGTTAAAAGTATTAAAGTGAAAATTTAATTTAAAATCTGCAACAGATTATTTTTTTTGATGTTGTTATTATTTAATGTGATTATTTATTAATTCGTTTGAGTTAGTTAAATATTCTTGGAATGATTCGACAGAGATAAACAAATTAAATAATTATTCCAAATAGGATTTAATTACATCAACAATAGTTGATGAAAAATAATTTTTTTTTCTATCATTTTTTTTTTTCTTATAATTTTTAATATAAATTCGTTGATATAAATAATTATTAATATTAATATAAACAAATATAAATATATTAAATTATATAATATCATGAAGATAATAATAATGTGAATAGAATTAATATTTTTATATTAATATAAATTAATTTATTAAATTAAAATTCACGAGTTTAATATAAAATTTTGTGTATTTTTATATTGTCAAATAAATTAATAACAAATTATTTTTCAGTATGAATAATATTCTCTAAACTAATCCCTTGAGAATGATAAATAAATAAATGAATGAATAAATAATTGGATTGTAATTAATCGAAAGTAATGAAAAAATTAATTATTATAAATTGGAAAAATTATTATTTTATTCAAATTTAAAAAAAAAAAAATGATAGTGCCAATTTTTTTGTACTTTCATTTTGTTTTATACTCTAAAAATAAAATGATAAAATCGATATAATATTAGTTTAAATTGTTTATTCACAATTCTAAATAATAAAAAAAAAATTTTTTTTATTATTCAATTTGCTCCAATTCACTCATAAAAATTATTAATAAACAAATATATATTCATATCCCTTCACATAATTTAATTCATCACATTAAACATCTAATAAAAACAAATTAAAAAAAAAAATGTTGTATACAATCGTCAATTATTTTGATTAAGAATTTATTTTCATTCAAGGGCAAATAAAATATTGACATTCACCATGCAATTATTTATATTTAATAATTCACTATTGTATTTTTTTTTCCTCTCTCTAACAAACAATTCACATTGTTTATCTGGGAAAAATAAAAAATATTATAAAATCCATTGAAACCAATGGGAAATATAATTTAATATTATTCTATAAAAAAAATATCCAGAGAATTATATTAAAATTATTTATAATAGTTTACATGTCTTGCACGTATCAGCTTTGTTTTACGAACATAAAATTTTGACATTTGTTGACGTGACAAATGTACGCGCTTACGTCACTTCTGTATAGATTAAGCACAATTTAAACGTCATGCTTGTTTTTTTTTTCTATTCATTGTGACCTAAATAATCACATGAATATATAAACACATAATTTGAGACGAGAAAAAATAAATAAAAATCAAAAATTTTACGTTTTATTTTTATGTTTATGATTACAATTTATTGTGCAGTAAATATAAAATGATATTAGTGATGGGAATATTTTTTGGGTTATTAAACTTGAATAAAATCACACTGGAAAGATTTTATAAAGATAACAAAATATTAAAAATGTTGATAAACAAACAAAAGAAATTTTTTTTTTACTCACTCGAGAAACTTTTTTTTTTGCATAAACTTCATCGTCCTCTGAGGCAGTAGCAAAATTAAGATTACTCTCGCAATATCCTGACCCTATTCCCATACGATATATTTCGTCCTTGCAGGATCTACTGTCCAAACTGCAAAAAAAAAAAAAAAAATGAATAAATAAATAAATAAATAAATAATTATTTACAAATATATATATATATGTATATATGTTATTTATCTGTAATAATTATGGATAAAGTAGATAAATATAATATATAGAAGATAGCAAATGAAAATATAATTAAACATTGAGGGGGATGAATAAATATTTGATAAGATATTTTTTAATTAAATAAATTTTCTGATATGAATATTAATAATATGAAAAAAAAAATACTTCCGCAGTCAATACCCGAGATTTTTTTTTTTTATCATAGATTAATGAGTATCTGTGAGACTGTAATGAGGTCGAGTATGTGTAGAAAAATTATTTAAATCTTGAATATTAACGGAAAAGTCATCGAGGAATTTATAAATATTGTCCCAAAATTCACGCAAGATTTTAAATGATACTGATGTGTTATTTTTTGCGTGAATTTTGGGACATTATTTATTTGTCTCAAGTTTATATACATAAATAAAATGCGTATGATTGTTTATTTAATTTTATGTAAGAAAAAAAGAATTTATTTTTATTTTACTCGAATTTTTTTTATTTTTTTTTTTTTTTATTTTTTTTCATGTCCGTTATTATTATTATTGTTTATGTTTATTTTGTGAAGGAAAAATTTCGAACAATGTCGACAATTTGTTTATTTATATTGTATTTGAAGGAATTATTTATAAAAAAAAATTTTCCAACCCTTAAAAGTTGCCAGAAAAAAAAATTGAAAAATTTTTTGATACTTATTTATATTCAGAGTAATTTATTATAATTATTTTTATGAAATAATAGATTTAATTACATTATAATAAATTGAAATTGGGAATTTTAATGTCTTACTACAGAAAAATTCAACAATATTAATTTTTTTTTTTAATTTAATCATCCTCGAAATTTTTTTAATTATTTTATATTTAAATTAATTTCAATCGAATGATATTTTTTTTTTAAATAGATTTATTAGTAGAAAAATTGTTTATAATTAAATATCTTTTTAAAGTACAAGTAAACAAATAATCCAACAATGTTCAAATAATTATAAATTAATTCGTAAACGTCAAAACAAATTTAAATTTTCTTTTCCTAACTTTTAAATAAATTAATAATTTCCATTAAATTAAATATAAACTCGAGGTCAAATAAAAATGTCATGCGTGGGCGGCGTCAATGACTCTATAGTAGTTGGTTATAATATTACAATAATCAATAATTGCATAAATAATTTTGTGCAAATGTATTTTTTTTTTATTTTCCCACCTACAAATTAAATTAATTAAAAAAAATTCTTTCACTGATTCCTAATAGTTCAAACATGTTATAAACATTCTAGAAATTATAATTCAATTGTTGCTAATGAATAATAAATAATAAACAATAAAATGATAAAATAATTTAATTAATTGAGATAGGAAAATTAATATTTTTTAATTTATTTTATTTCCCACATTTTTTCATTCATTTATATAATTTTTTTTATCCATTAATTCTCTTCAGACATTAACAATATAAATTTATTCTATTTTTATCGTTTCATTCTGAGCTTTATTGGATTTCCAACGATTTAAAATTAACATTTTCAAGTTCATACGTGTCTATAAAAGTGCATAGAAACTCTAAAACTTCATTCTCACACGTCACTTCTGACATTTAATAAAAAGAATTGAAAAAAAAGAACATAATCCGATTATAAAATTATCTAAAGTGTTAAAAAATAATTCCAAATCAATTAAACACCCCCATTATATTAATTAATCCCCAAAAATATTTTCAAACTTAAAAAAAAAAATTTTTATTTCATAAAAATTTTATTCCAAGTGAAAAAAAAAAAATAAAACACATCAAATATAATTCATCCTACACAAAAAAAAGTGAATTAAATATCTAATAATTATTTTAATAGTCCAAAAAAAAAAAATCATTCATCATCATGACACCTCAAATATGCAAATAAAAATTTACATAAACAAATCAAACTTTTTTGATAGCTAAAAAATATTCAAATGTCATTTATCCATAAAATATAATAATATAAACATATTTACATTATTTATCTGAGCATGTACCTCATTAAAATCTGATTTTCTTAATAAAATGTATTCTTAATAAAAATCTAGATGAAAATTTTGCATAAATATAATATTGAAGTCAAAAATATCTCGTTGAACTTTGCTCGACGCGTGACGTAACAGGCGAAAGCTATATACTTGCACGAGGTCAATAGGTCAGTAATAAAGATTATTAATTATATCTATATACAAGCCCTAGATTTATTTATAACATTTCGTATATTTTAAATAATAAAAAAAATTAATTCTACTTTTTTTTTTTTTTCTTATTTTATTTTATCAAATATATTGTGCTATTATTTTATAACAAAATATTTAATGAATATATTTATTATCAATTGATTTATTTATTTATTCATTTAGTTGATTGAAAAATTGTGAAAAAAAAAAATATAGTTGATGTGATTGATGTGAAATAAATTAATTCTTAGTGCGAATAATTGTGAATGTTAAATTAAATTGACGTGAGTTATTAATGCACGAGATTGAGCGTGTTCAATTGCCATTTGAAATGGAAAAATGGATGATATTCATGTCAAACTTTACGGATATTGAAGATATAAGATTGGTAATGACGTCATTTATCGACTATAATAAAACAAAGGTTCTATATATAATATATAATTGCGTTTAAGTCTGATAGTTATTTTTGTACATTTATAAAATAAGAATTATTGTGTAAAAATTTATTTGAAATTTATGTTGAATATTTTTGATACAAATTTTTTTCATTGAATTTTGATACAAGAATTTATTATTAAAGTGGAAGAAAAAGATATTCCACTTGATTCTAAATAAAATATTGAGTTAATTGGAAAGTAATGTTGTTTTTGTGATTTTATTTATTTTGTTGAAAAAAATAATAATTTTTTTGGATTTAGCATTGAAAATTTACACATTAGATTGGAAAAAGTTATGAATAATCAGGGTAATTACTAGGGTGTGTCAAAATGATGTACTATTTTTTTTTTAATTGCCGACACTGGAAAATTGTTTTCTAGAAACCTTTAAAGAATGTTTTTCAAAGATGAGTTCTAAATTTTAATAAGAAAGTCGTTTTTATCTCAGTTTTCTATTTTTTCTTCAGTCATTACTCGATCGAACAGAAAAGTTGTATTTACATTTTTTGTAGAAAATTGAATGCTCTACAAAAAAGGTCTCTTGGGGTTAATCGATTACTTCAACCATTTAGAAGACATTCGCATTCATGACTTGAATGGATAAATTCAAAATATTTATTATAATACTATTAAAATCAGTACGCATTGGAATTCGAATGCGAATATCTTCTGAATGGTTAGAGTAATCGATTAACCACAAGAGACCTTTTTTGTAGAGCGTTTAATTTCCTATAAAAACATATGATGTGCATTTTATAATATTTATTCATCTACGAGTTATAAAATTTCGTATATTTTAGATAATAAAAAAATTAAATCTACTATTTTTTTTTTTTATTTTATTTTATTACATATTTTGTGCTATTATTTTATGACGATATATTTAATGAATATATTTATTGTTGATTAATTTGTTTATTTATTTATATATTTATTCATTTAGTTGATTGAAAAATTGTGAAAAAAAAATATAGAAGAAAAAAACAAATAAAATTTAGAAATAACAGAAAATTTTTTGTTAAATTCTTCAAACTTTAACCTCCGATATCTTCTAACCGGTAATAGTTATGAAACAATTGTAAGATACCTTTTTTATAAAGCGTTAAATTTCCTACAAAAAATGTAAATAAAACTTTTCTGTACGATCAAGTAATAGCGAGATAAAAATTTCGCCATATGGGACTAAAGAAAAATTAGAAAACTGAAAGATGAGTAGGACCTTCCTATCAAAATTAAGGTCTCATCTTTGGAGAACATTATTAAAAACCTTCCAATATACACATATAAACTTAATTATTAATCAACTACCATTAATAATCACAAATAAAAAAAAAAATACTCACAATTTGTTTCATCCAATTTCGAACAAATAAAAAAATTTTTTATTATCCTAATCAAAAATAATAAATCAACAAATTCCCATATTATCATTATCTCTTTCTAACAGTACATCAACAATATATATATAAACAAATATATCCCAACTTAAATTAATAAATAATATTTAATTAAAAAAATAAAAACATTTATCTACACTAATTTACAATTTTATTAAACAGAATTTTATTAAAAGAAAAAAATATTAAATTCAAATACAAACATAAATATATATATTTACATACATATATAATCCATACATATATATGTATATATATATATATATATATATATATATATAAAAGTACGTGACAATCACGAAGGAAAAAGTAGCAGTAACCTACATTGCATAAAATAAATAAACTCGTGGCAAACAACGTGACTCGCGATGAATATTACATGTAATATGTATGTGTAATTCTCATGCATAAAAAAATCCATTGACGTGTGCACATCGCGTATCCCATGTACTTATATACAAGTCCATATAAAATAAAATAAATTCGAACAATTTACAATTTTTACACACAAAATAAACATTTAAAAAAAATAAATAAATAAAATAACGCAATCAATTGACATTGACAAACATAAAACACTAGTCTGACCAGTACAGGTATAATCCACTGTGTCTTAAAAATATACAAAAATAAATCTCAATGAAATTACTTCAATTATTAATTAAATAAAAGAAAATTCAATAATAAAATATACATTAAAAATCAGTTATAAATTTAATATAAATAATAAAAATAAAATAAATAAATAAATATTAGTTATGGTTATTATTATTATTATTATTATTATTATTATATTAGCTGAAGTGAAATTATTAATTGGGACTTTGTAATTTTAGTTAGTTAATATTTTTTTTTTTTTATTTTTATTAAAATATAAAATGAAAAATTTTTTTATTAATGAAAATAATTATTATAATTAATTTTATTATATTTATGTGAAAGTAAATGTAAATATGATTGGATATGTAAACAATTGTTATGGCCTTAATTTGAAATTTGAAATTATAAAAAATGCGGATTGTTATCACAATTGTTGAAATTTTATTGTTTATTTTGAAAAACGATATATAAAATTTAATTTAATATAGATAAATATTTGAATGGGGTTATAAGTTTATGTAAATAGTTAGGAAGGGATGTATGATGAGAATTGAATTAAATAATTTGTGAAGATAATGAGAGATGAATAATATATTTTTGAAAAATTTCGTCATTAAATAAAAATGAGGAAATAAAATATTTTTATTTTATTTTTCTCCTTTTTCTTTGTGAAAAATTTCGTGAGCATGGTTTTTATATATGTTTATCCTGTGTGTGAATAAATAATGCAAAAAATAAGGTGTGTTATAATGTAGAATATTTTAATAAAATATAAAAAATAAAAAATTAATTTAAACTGTTGAATTTCATAATTAAAAAATGGCAAAAAATTATTATTATATTAATTCAAAAATTGGAATAAAGTATAAAAAAAAAAAAGCACATTTTATTTCATAATATTTATCAAACCTCCCAGTAAATTCACGAAGAATTTTTTTTTTATATTCAGAACAGAAGAATAAAATTAAAACCATAATAAAATAGCAACTGTATCAATTACAAAAATTGAATTTGTTCGATAACGAAATAAAGTCACGATAAAAATGGGAGGTGTGTCATGAAAGATTAAAACTTGTGACAATTAAATTTGCTGCCTTGAAGTATGACAAAGACATTAAAAAAAAAAAAAAAAAAAGATCAGACACAGATAATAAAACAAACCAATAAACTGTGTCGAGTATATTTCCATAAGAATTTTAATGCATGAAAAAAAAAAAAATAATAAAAAAGATATGAAATTCAATTCGGTTAATTTATTATTTCACAATGAATATATAAACATTTTACTTTCTTTATATTTATTTAATTCATTTTAATTTTTTTATTTGTAGATAAAAGTCAAAATATTGTATGAGTATAAAAGAAAAAAAAATAAATAAATAAAAAAATATCTTCCACTCATATTGCACATGTCATTTACACACTGCTCCAGTTTGTAATTATTCAAGGACATTTAATATGTATATACAATTGGAGGGATCGAGTTTCAGTAACGAGGTAAATTTACATAATATCCCAACGACTCAAACACATATATAAATATAAATATAAATATATGACGTGCAGTCTAGTGCAGACAAATGATGGGTGTGTCAATTTCAGTTGCTATTTAATTTATAATGTATTAGATTAGTAAAATTAAATTTAAAATGCATAAATATAAATTTAAATATAATAGTTGGAATTATAATGAATGAATCATTTGTTTATTAGGGTGCTTTTTTTGAGGGGATTATTTTTTTTCTCTCGAGGGATGAACGGAATATTATTCTAAGCATTCGAAAAAATAATTCCCAACAAAGATGTGTTTTTAATTTTAATATTAAACATTTGTTAAATTAATTTGAAATTTTTCCATTTAATTAAAATGTTAATCTCAATTTTTTTTTTTTTTTTCATTTGTGCATAGCTTTGTGGCATTTTATGCTATTTGTGTGATTATCAGGAGGAATTGTACAGAAATATGTTATCTTTAAAAGTGGTGATCGGTAAATTATTTTATTTTAACTGCCCTATCGGTAAAAAATGTTAAAGCCGATTTTTGCTCGATTTTCATGGTTTTTTTTATTTTTCTCGAAAACTATCAACCTTAGAGCAAAAGTATATGGAACCTTTTTTGTAGAGAATTGAATTTTCTACAAAATATGTTTTTTAATAAAAATTGTAGAGCTGATAGTTCTCGAGAAAAGTCGAAATAAACATATCGGAATTTGAAATTTTTCTGTTTAATCGAGAATTTAATTTAGCTCTAATTAACGGCTAAGATCAACGACAATATTTATTACAAGTTGTTTAGAATCATCGTCAAAATTATTCTTCGTGCGTTGAATCTAATTATCAATTGCTTCAATCCTAAGTAAATTATTTGTTAGTGTTATTATAGAATATTAGAAGAATTTCTTGATAAATAAATTGATTAATTCATTGCAAACGAAAAAAATATGTATAATTGGATTTTTCTCGAAAACTATCAACTTTACAGTAAAAGTTAATGAAACCTTTTTTGTAGGTAATTAAATTTCCTATAAAAAAGTTTACTTAATTAAATACCGTAGAACTGATAGTTTTTTGAGGAAAATCTAATTGAAATAATATCATGCAATAGAGGACCAATTCAAGGTAAAATAGTTCCTATTTTCATTTGTTTAACTGGGTTTTTCTCGAAAACTATCAACTTTACAGTAAAAGTTAATGAAACCCTTTTTATAGATGATTGAATTCCCTATAGAATAGTTCTCTTAACTAAACACCGTAGGACTAATAGTTTTTGAGAAAAATTCAATTAAAATAATATCATGCAATTCAAAGCATAAATAATTCAAATTTCCATATGTTTAATTGGATTTTTCTTAAAAACTATCAACTTTACAGCAAAAGTTAATGGAACTTTTTTTATAAAAAATTCAATTTCCTATAAAAATGATTTCATCAACTTTTGCTATAAAATTGATAGTTTTCGAGAAAAATCGAAAAATCGAGATTTACCCATAAATTTCAAATTTATTTAGCGACTACTAAATATCAAAATCAAAAACTCATCCTTAGTGTGAATTTTATTTCGTATGTTTAGAATAATATCCCCTCAATGGAGCGAAGAAAAAAAAAATAGTCACCTCAAACGAAACATCCTAATATATAAAAAAAAAAAAAAAAAAAAAAAAAAAAATACTTGCGTCAGAGTTTGCCAACCGACCAAGTAGAAAATGCCCGTTCAGCAAGACGTGTTCACACTCATCAAACAAACACAATCATAAACCCAACACTCTCAAAGACACATTCGTACACGCACTCACAAGAACACTGCACTTATTCCTGTTTAGTAAATAAACTCCACGTTCAATTCACATTTCAACATACTAAACCCACTATATACATACACATAATATGTATATAATACATAAACGCGTCTGTCGTCTCTTGTAAAATCTCGCGTTGGTTAAAAGCAACAAAAGCATCAGCAGCAGCAGCAGAAGCAACAGCAGCAGCAGCAGAGCATCAAAGAATGCGGAACCCTAATCAACCGGTTGATGTTACGCACTTCAAGGTCGTTACATTCCCACAGAGTACAGACGATCGCATAAAGGATAAGAATATATGTATACACGTATACATAAGTATATAAATATAATATATAGAATATATATATAAAAAAAAAAAAGAAGCCGCGAGCAATCACCTCCAACTTATTCAAAAGAATTATCATTTTTTGTTTTTTTCTTTCTTTCTTCTATTTTTTATTTTTTTTTTTTTTTTTCTTACATGTTTTATCCTTGATCATTTTATTCTTCTTTTATTTTTTTTTTTCTGTTTGTCTCTTTTATTTATTGCGAAGTTTTATAAAGGTGAAATCATACCATGAAGAAATAAATAAAATAAATTTTCTCGAGGACAACTTTGGATAATCGATGAAAAAAAAAATCGATTTCTGGGATATACATGTGTAAAACTTTTTATTTTACATAGAGCCAACATTCATGTGTTTATCTTAATGTATATAAATAATAAATATATAAATAAGAAAAAAAAATAGTCGATTTTAAATGAAGATATCGGAGGTTAAAGTTTGACGAATTTAAGAAAAATTTCTTTGTTATTTCTAAATTTTATAACTCGTAGATAAATGAATATTATAAAATTTATAATATACATTTTTGTAGGAAATTAAACGCTCTACAAAAAAGGTCTCTTGTGGTTAATCGATTACTCTAACCATTTAGAAGATATTCGCATTCAAATCCCAATGCACACTGATTTTAATATAATTTTTTAACAAATATTTTAAATTCATCCATTCAAGTCATGAATGCGAATATCTTCTAAATGGTCAGAGTAATCGATTAACCATAAGAGACCTTTTTTGTAGAGCATTCAATTTCATATAAAAATATACATCGATCATCAAAATCCGTCCATTTCTTCGCAAGCTACAAAATTCTAACGATAAAAACAAAAATTCTCCCATGTTATTTAAATAGAAAATAAAAATTCACGATGAGCGACCTCTTAATATTAATATTAAAAGCTCCAGTTCAATCAAGAATCTTTTCACACCTTTCTAAAGCTATTCCAGTGGGCTTTTTGAAAAAAAAAAAAAAAATATATTCGATTTATTTAAATCAGTCTAAATTATACATATGTATACATAAATTTTAATAGCATATACCTCAGGGATGAAAATAAATTGGGTTCGCGATTGATCGACGCTGTGTCAACGTCCCACGTGGCCTTGTAATATCAAAATGTATATAAAGCCTTTATATATCTACTTATACATACATACATACATTTTTTTTTTTTTTTTTTTTTTTTTGTTTTTTTTTTTGTTTATATTGTGATGTGGCGGCCTGCCACACACGGATGGAATGGGTAATGGTTGTGTGAATGTTATTATAATAATTAAAAGTGTGAAATAGTGTGCATGTACGGCATGAGTGAGAGCGGTGGGAGAGTAGACACGAGGAGGCACGGACGGTGCCGAAGGGACTACGCGTGTGTGTACGTGTGATTATCAAATTATTGAGAAATTTCCGGATTTAATTAAAGTAGAGGAGAAGTGAGGCGAACGCCGACCGTGTAAGAGGTGTGGAAGGACGGCCATGGTGGGCGCCGTGACCACAAGGCGTGGAGAAAGAAAGAGAAAGTTGGGTGACAAAAGTATCCGGTGTGTTGGCACAAAAGAGGAGTCAAACAATGGTCCAATAGTACCAGGCTATTGGAGTCAAGAAGAGGAGATATAGATGGTCCGGTTCCCCATGAAGAAAAGAGTATATAACCCATGGTCGAGGTCATGGGATAACGAGTAATGGAGATGAAAGTAGCTGCTGCTGTGCACGAGATTCGAGTGAAGAGTCGTGAAAAAATGGAAAATGAGTGTCCTGTGGAATTGTTATCGGGAAAATGATAACGTGAAGAAATATTGCGTGAAAAAGTATGCAGTAAGATTATTCGCCAAAATAATTGTCGGGTGATTAATTAATTAATGTTGTATGGAAAAGTATGCAGAATGGATTGAGCAAATTAATTGAGTACATGTCCGGTTTAACTATTATTAAAATTGTTCATTCGTTGTGATAAGTATGAAAGTGTTAGTTGAAAAAATAAACCCCTCCGGAAAAAATGTCCCCCCAAATTAACACTTAAATATTCGATTGAATTGAATTGTAATAATAAGTAATGAATCGTGTGTTAAATTGCTTGATTAATATATTGTGTGGAAAATGTGAGTGAAAAAGTAATATTATAAGATGACAATAATAAGGAATGTGTGTTAGATTGAGAGATAAATACGTTGTGGAATGTATGAGAGAGAAGTTATATTTCGGTATGATAACACTAAGTAATTAACAGTGTGAGAAATACGTTGAGTGAATAATATGAGTGAGAAAGAGACTTGTTGTGAATAATAGGAATGTATTGTCGCACTACCGTAGACCCGTCAATAGTCACGGCCAAAATTAGATTACATTATTATTTGATTATATTATTATTTGATTATTTTGATAAAAGTCGAGAAGAGAGACTAATTATATTTTTCATTATTTCATTATATTATTTTATTATTATATTTTTCATCCGGTTTTTTCTTTATTATTATGAATAAATATCTTTATTATTTCTTTAAAAGTATTTATGGTGAAAACAGATTATTTTATATTTTTGTTTAAAAGGTTTCCCCGATAACCTTTAAGTCATTTTCAGGCAATCGGGGTGGCATCCCTTGTAATCAAGGACATCGATAGCGGTGGCTGAATTTAAAAAAGGGTAAAATTTGGCGCCGTTACAATATATTAAGACTTGATATCGTGCGCGTGACTCCAGCAAAATCCCAACAGCTTGTATTTTATTCGTGATCTCTCTTGTGAGCTGTTTATTTTTTTTTTCTTTCAGTTTTTTTTTTTTTTTTTTTGTATCACGCTCTGACGTTTTTCCTTTACTCTCCCTACTTTATTCTGTCTGTCATTGACTCTGTCTGCTGCAGCATGTGCCGATGACCTCAGCTCTAAAATCGAACCTGATTGTATCACTCAGACTATCAGAGCAGGAGAAATAAAAAATAAAAAAGTAGAATAATTCATGGGGCGATGAAATAAAATATAAATGATAAATTTAACGAAATAAAATTATCTCTCACGCAAATTTATTTTTGCTTATCTATTATCAAGAAATATATAGACATAAAATTTATATACATATGTACATATATACATAGATATATGATGTGTATTTAATATGTAAAACAAAATGGCGAATTGATGAATTATTTATATTTTATTTTGTAAACTATAATAATGTTTTTATCAGTATATTTTTATTTTTTTCTTTTTTTTATCCTTCAACCTTTATCTTATCGGACGTGTTTTGTGTCCCTGAATTATTTTATTATATCCCGCGATATTATCCCGCTTGTGTAGTGGAATTATTGTCTACCTGATGTGTAAATAAATAAAATATATTCATGAAATTTATGTCAAACGTAGTTTTCCAACAGTTAAAATATCGTTACATAAATTATCGTTGCAAGACAAGAAGATTATATATACTTTGTTCCCATTTTTTTTTTTTTTTTATTGTTATTTGCACTCATAATTCTCTTATTTTTATTTATTTACTGAAGAAAAAAAATAAATAAATATAAAAAATAATATTCATTAAATTAAGATGATTATTTTAGTTTGAAAAAAATTATTTTTCTATTTTAAAACAAAAATTCAATTTATATAATTTTTAATTGAATATTAAAATTGATTATTTACTCGAAAATTGAAATTATTTATTCTCTCACAACTTCATAATAATTATTACAAAATTATCCATTAATTTATTAAATTCTTGACTGATAAAAAACAAAAAAAAAATTTTTTTTTTTTATAATTTAATTAACAAATAATAAATTCTTATAATAAATTTATTGAATTTTTATGTTAATATATACAAAAAAATTTATTTAAAATTTAAATTTTAATGAACTAGTTTTGATTATTTAATTTAATATTTTTAATATTTTTTTTAATGACAAAAAAAAAAATTTATTTTAATTTCAATTTTATTTTTGTATTTTTTTTTTTTATTTGTGGCTATTTGTTTATATTAATTTTATAAATTTTTCAGCTTCTTCTCTCTCTCGCCCTCTTGTTGTTTAATTTAATCATCTATTTTTCTGATTACCACATAATATACGAAAAGGTGTTTTTATTTTATGTGACGTGTGATAAATTGTACGAGGTTAATAAGACTAAAAATTGCGGTTTCCCGCATCATTTACTCTGTACATTCTGAAGGACAATTCCAACCAAGAATGATAGTTAATATAAGAGAGATAGATGGAGACAGAGAGAATAAAAAAATACAGGGAAAAAGAGAAGGCACGTGATAGTCAGGCGACCTCGAAAATCTCTCACTTTTTGTTTCTTCATTCTCAACTCTCTCACATATAAATATATTTATATATCTGTATATATCGTCGAAAGAATTCAACATCATTAATTCATTTTCTTGCAAATCCTTCCATGAAGTTATGAAAAATAAAAAAAAATAAATTCCCCTAAAAACCAGCGAATAAAAAATTATTTAAAAATTCATTTATAAAATTTTAAATCGTGATAAAAATTTTTAAATATTTTTTTTTTTAATTTTTATAACATTTATAGTATTTATTTCTATATAAAAAATATTATATACTACCAAAGACATTCAGATCTAGATGATAAATAAATGATAGATAATTTTTGTTATCGGAAAAATTGGAAAAATAATTAAATTTAATTATTAAATGTGTCAAGGTTTATTTTAATTAATTGTTAACATTAATATGGAAAGTTTTGTAAAATTTATTAAACTCTGATAGTTATTACTCACTTATTATACTATTCGGCAATTTAATTTGTATAATAATTAATTAGGAATATTAAATAATTAATAATCAAGACGATAAAATTGTAAAATTAATTATTTTCACAGAGATTTTTACGTTTGAAAATTTTTTTACCATCTGAATTCATAATTAAAAATATAAATAAATATTATACATCATCGACAACAAATATAGCCTGTTGAAACACGTTAAAACTTGCAATTAATTCAACGAAATTCACAGACAAATTTTTATATTTCGTTAAAAATATTTTTTTATCTCCAAAATTTTATTTGTCCTTCAATTTATAAATATTTAATCCCTTCCTCACAAGTACATAAAAAATATACAATCATATAAATATTTGCATTTCAAAAGTAAACATTAAATAACTCCATTCTAAATAATCAAAAGAAAAAAAAAATTGCATTTAGAATTTTAAATTTATATTATCATAATATTTATTTAGTAATAAATTAAAATATTCAGACATATTAATAAAACATTAATTCAAACATAAAAAAAAAAAAACTTCAGTTTCTTTATATTCCAAATAAAAAATATAACGACTGAATAAAATAATAAATAAATGAATAAATAAATAATAAATTTTTTTACCTTTCATATTTCACTTGCATTGAGTGAGTTGAATTTTCATCCCAATAGTTCTGGGTTTCCATCATCATGAAGCATAGAACAACAAACTTTCGAATGTATTAAATATAAAATATATAAATAAATAACAATTATGAACCGCATAAACTTGTAATAATTCAAAAACAAATTAAATAAATAAATGTAAAAATATTTATGAATAAATTATCCAAATTTTAACACCAAACTTTTTGTAATTATTTCCACAACAAATCCACACAATAAAATAAAATTACAACCTGTTGTTAATTTATCAACATCAAAATAAAAATAAAATTCTCTATCAATTAATTTTTCATATAAAAAATATTCAAATAAATAATTTTTTCCCCAGCATAAAATACACTTTAATCACAATCACAAATAATATATTCTCCAAAATAATTCACAAATGTATATCCTAAGCGAGTTCAAGTCCAAATGTGTACACAAACACGTTCTCGTTTTAATAATTAAACGTAAATTTACTCCCTCCAAAGACCTTTCTATCAATTGCGCTGTAAGCACTTTTGTGCTTTGACCTTCTGGATATTTTTCACTGTCGCGAGGTCACAACGAATTTCACTTGTTGACACACGAAAAAATAATAATAAAATGTATAAAGAAAATTTAATTATCACTATAAAAAGAAAAAAAAAAAAAAATTATAACGAAATTCTTTTTATTTAATTTTTTCTTCTTTTACTTTCTTTTATTTTATTTTTTGCTCTCACTTTATATTAACTTTTACTATAATTTTGTTACTGCTTCTTACATTGACTATCCACATATGTACAATACATACATACACGCCCTTCCACGTGATCATCAGCAGTGGGAGGAAGCCTTCGTTGGTTGGCAATAAGGCCGTTGACTCCTTCGCGAAATTCCTCAAGATTATTTAAACTGATACACGAAGATAAAATTATAAAACACTAAAATTCAACGAGTAAAATATTTTATATTATAATAATATTAATTAATTATTATTAATATTATTATTGTTGATAATTATTATGTGAATATTTAAATTCATTGAAATGATGGAAGGATTTTTTTTTTTTTTTTATTGAATTATAAATATCAATTGTGATGTAATTATTTTTTTTCTTATTTTTTTTTTCTTCGTTGAATTATGTAGGTAACACGGTTCAAATGCGACTGATTCGTGGTTTTGCACGCGTGTCGTTGTCCGGCAGGTTGTAGAACGTGTATAGAGTACAGAGGCCCCTTCTTCTGTGGTTCAATCTTCGCGGGATTGAATATACCGTGTTGAAACACGCGAATTGCATGTAGTGGGAGGTAATTCTTTAGTCGGCGCAGGTCCGAAACTCTACAGCAACGTGCCACGCATCAAATAATTTTTTTATTTGTTATTTTTTATTAAAATTGTCAAAAAAATATTATTTTATATTTAAATTAATAGTATTGTTATGATATATTTATTAGTTTATTGATTAATGATATATTATTTGTAGTATATGTGCATGAAATAGTTTTTAATATTTTATTTTGCTGTGAAGGAAAAAAAAAATTTTTTTTTATCAATTGAATAATTTTTTAAATATTTTAATGTGGTTAATTTTATGATTTGATGAATTATTAGTTAACAATAGACATTTTTTGATGGACACAAAGAAAATATTGGAATGAATATTGTTGTTATGATATATTAATTAATATTTTTATATGAAATTATTTTAATATTTTATTTTACTGTGAAGGAAAAAAATTTTTTTTTTATCAATTGAATAATTTTTAAAATATTTCAATGTGGTTAATTTTATAATTTGATGAATTATTAGTTAACAATAGACATTTTTTGATGGACACAAAGAAAATATTGGAATGAATATTGTTGTTATGATATATTAATTAATATTTTTATATGAAATTATTTTAATATTTTATTTTATTGTGAAGGAAAAAAAAAATTTTTTTTTATCAATTGAATAATTTTTTAAATATTTCAATGTGGTTAATTTTATAATTTGATGAATTATTAGTTAACAATAGACATTTTGCGATGGACACAAAGAAAATATTGGAATGAATATTGTTGTTATGATATATTAATTAATATTTTTATATGAAATTATTTTAATATTTTATTTTACTGTGAAGGAAAAAAAATTTTTTTTTATCAATTGAATAATTTTTAAAATATTTCAATGTAGTTAATTTTATAATTTGATGAATAATTAGTCAACAAAAGACATTTTACGAACATTATATGCAATATATTTAAATAAATATTATTGCTATGATATATTAATTAATAAATATTGTGAATTTGTATTTAAAATAATTTTAATATTTCATTTCATTTTATGAATGAGAAATAATTTTTTTATTCAATTAATAATTGTAAAAATATTCCAACGTGGCTAATGTTATTATTCGATGAATAATTAATTAACTGTTGTTTATTGATGAAATTATTAAAATTATTAATATTATCGTTGATGAAACAAAAAAATATTTATAATTTATATTTTTTTTTTATTTTAAGATATGAATAAAATTTTGTTTCTTAGTTTATTATCAATTTCTTTTCTCTTCCTTTCAATTCTTTTTTTATTTATTTTTCTTTTCATACACTGCGACAATTTGTTCAATGACGCGTGACGAACAAATATCACAAAGTACACAAACCGATATTTATTCATAATTTTCATAAAATGTCAATGAATTCTGGATTATTCATTCAACTATAACATCCGCAATAATATTAACAAAAGAAATTTATATTTATCATTTTCTCTACTTCACTTCAAATTAAAAAAAAAAAAACAAAAAACAAAAAACAAAACTCATAAATAAATATAATAACAACTCTAATAAATAATAATATAAAATATAAAATATAAAATATATTTTCTACCAATTATAATTCCAATGAAAAATAATAAAAAAAAGTATTCAAACGATTCAAAAATGACATAATAAAAATAAATGAAAAAAAAAAAAAAAAAAACTAAAAAAAATTAAATAAGTAAATAAAACCTATAAATAAATAAAATAATTCCAACTAACATAAAAACAAAATATATTTTCCACCAAATATAATTCCAATAAAGATCAATAAAAAAAAAAAAAAAAAAAAAACATTTCAAATATTTCAAAAAACTAATAAAATAAAAATAAATAAAAAACAAAATTAATAAAAAATAAATAAATAAAAAAAAAAATCCACTAAATATAATTTCAATAAATATCAATAAAAAAAAAAAAGAAACATTCAAATGATCCAAAAAAAAAAAAAAAAAAAGAATACAACAAAAATAAATAAAAAAAAAAATTAATAAAAAAAAAATTCAAACTTTCTCACATCAGTGAAAGTTTATTACACTTAGAGACGGTCCTGATTTGATTTGACGGGGGGGGGGGGGGGGGGGGGGGGGGGTACGCCAACGACTCTACCAACAACCACGCTATGTGACACGTGCGCATGACGTCATAGGTCCGGTCACGCGAGTACTGTGTGCTCCAGGTCACGTGTCCTGTCACGCGCTTATACACTGTGTCTGTTCTATTCCCCACTGTTTCCACTACGTCTATCAATACGTTCTCCTATATACATATATGTACCTGGATATGATACTAACATTATTCACAAGAATTTTCACTCTCACTAAGCGGAAATTTTTTTTTTTTTTTATTAACGTAAAATTTAAATATTTAATTTGATATTAATATTTTTTTTTTTTTTTTTTTTTTTTTTGAGATGATTGTTGAATATTTAATTGAGAGCATTGAATTTATTGATTATTGGCGAATTATTATTTTTATTGTTAAGATGAAAAAAAAATTGATGAATATTTATTTATATATTTATAAATATTTACATGTTTTTATGTATATTTTTTTTTTTTTTTTTAGTGTTGGAGTATAAAAATTATCACGGTGATTTTTTTTTATTGAGTTATCTGTCTCGAAATTACTGAGATTTTGGACGGTGATAGAAAAATGATGAAAGGAAATGGTGAATTTTTTTGAAAAATTTTTTGTTTGTAATTTTTTTTTTTATTTTTTTTTTTTTTTTTGTGATGCACTTATGTATTGCGTATGCAATTTAATTTGTGAATTTATATACACGTGCACGCGTGTCGCGATATTCAGTGACTTTAAATAACTTTGAGTATTTTCTGACTGGCGAATGTAAAAATAAACTTTGTCTGTAGCAACTGCAATCTATTCTTGATTCACTTTTACTA
The DNA here is from genome assembly GCA_918226075.1 of Microctonus brassicae. NCBI lineage: Eukaryota > Metazoa > Arthropoda > Insecta > Hymenoptera > Braconidae > Microctonus > Microctonus brassicae. Next base: position 7,216,285 of record OW445482.1, on the reverse strand, counting down.
TCTACACATAAAACTTAGGTGAATGCATGTGTAAAATGTACGTTTGGTGAATTTATTTAGTGTGTTAATAATGTAATGAAAAATAAGAAGGAAAAAATTGAATAAAATAATTTTTAGTCAGTGTTTTTTCAATTTTTCTCGAAAACTGTCAAATTTACAGTAGAAGTTGATGAAACCTTTTTTGTAGGAAATTAAATTTCCTATAGAAAAGTTATCTTGACTAAAAACCGTGGAGCTAATAGTTTTTGAGAAATATTTATTTAAAATAATATGCAATTTATAGAGGACCAATTCTAGGTATAAATAGTTTTAATTTTTATATGTTTGATTGGATTTTTCTCGAAAACTATCAATTCTACAGTTTTTAGTTAAGAAAACTATTTTTTAGGAAATTTAATTTTCTACAAAAAAGGTTCTATATACTTTTCATATAAAGTTGATAGTTCTTGAGAAAAATCCAATGAAAATAATATCATGCAATTCATAGAGGACAAATTCAAGGTAAAATAGTTCTAATTTCTATTTCTTTAATTGGATTTTTCTCAAAAACTATTAGCTCTACGGTTTTTAGTCAAGAGAACTATTCTCTAGGAAATTTAATTTCCTACAAAAAAAGTCCAATATACTTTCGCTATAAAGTTGATAATTTTTAAGAAAAATCGAAAAAACCATTTCGAGCGAAAATTGGACTCAACATTTTTTTTTTTTGAATGTTTATAAAAATATTTCGTAAACACTGCAAAGAAACATAGCCCCCTCAAACGAAGCACCCTCATACATACACTATATATATAATAAAAAAATTTTGTAACAAAGTTCATTAAAAAATTGTTTGAAAATTTTTCTTAAATAATATTTACTCAAAAATTATGTTAAATCAACACAATATTTATTTAATTCCAATCCAACACAGATATCATATCAAACAATTTCAAATATTTAAAAAACATGTAAACACAAAATTTATTTACTTCAACATACAAAAATTCAGTATTAAATTCAACATAAAATATTAATAATCAAACGCAAAATTTTTCACAGCGTATAATTCAACTCAATATTCACCCAAACAACATTTGTTTATTGTATTATCCATCGACCATTATACAATAATAATTACGCCTGTAAAAACAACAAAACCGTGAGAAAATTTGTAAAATGTAAAGAATTTAAATGTCCATTAAATTGCAATTGAAACAGGTCGGAAGTGCGCTTTTATTTATCTCCCATAGACACGTACAAACACCTATGATTGAATTATTTATTGTCTGTCACACAAATAAAAAAATAAATAAATAAATAAATAAATAAAAAAAAATAAAAAAGCACGATGAAATATTTTATGATTTATTTTCAACATAATAAATATAAATATAAATATTCATGAAATACCAAACAAAGAAATAATATATCTTTCAACATATTAAATATATAATATTATATAAATAAAAATAAATATATAGTTGCTCTCATTTTATAAACTCAATTCCTTGTCACAGCTGTAATAAAATATCCTACTTCACAACTATTTCTAACTAGGATGAGGTGGCCTTCAATAAATTAGAACATTCACTCATAATTATATAGTAAACAGTTGCATTCTCTTCACGCCCTGATATTCTAAAGTCGAGCACTAGTTTAAAAATATTAATGTAAAAAAATTAACTATCCCATAAGAAATGATTCACACGTAAAACTAACTAATATAATTAATGATTATACAACGAAACAATTATTTTGTTTATGTGAAATCCGGTTGTATTAGAAAAATAAAATGATAAAGTATAGAATAAATAAAGTGAAATATCTTTGACACAGTTATTTATATTTTTTTTTATGATTATTTTATATTTATGAGACAAAAAAAAAATATATATTTTACTTGCAGTTTAATTTCTGATGACTTTGAAATATTTATTCTTATTAATATGTATAGTAGGGTGCTTTGTTTGAGGGGACTATTTTTTTTCTCTTGTGGGATAGACGAAATATTACTCTAAACATTCGAAAAAAAAAATTCCACTAAAGATGAGATCTTAATTTTAATATTAAGTGATGTCGCTATCAATTTGAAATTTTTGTATTTAATTAATGTGTAAATCTCAATTTTTTTTTTTTTTTCATTTGTACATAGCTTTGCGGTATTTTATGCTATTTAATTGGTTCTCAGCAGAAATTGTACAGGAATATATGATCTTTAAAAGCGCCTATCACTAAATTATGTTCTGTGAACTGCCCCACTGGTAAAAAATATTAAAAACGATTTTTGTTAGAATTTTATGGTTTTTTTTATTTCTTTCGGAATTTTATCGAAAACTATCAACTTTATAGCAAAAATTGAGGAGACCTTTTTTGGAGGAAACGAAATTTTCTATAGAATAGTCTTCTTGACTTAAAACTTTAGAGCTAATAGTTTTAGAGAAAAATCCAATTAAAATCATATCATACAATTCATAGAGGACCAAATCAAGGTATCAATAGTTCGAATTTCCATGTGTTTAATTCGATTTTTCTTGAAAACTATCAATTCTACAGTTTTTGGTAAGAGAACTATTTTGTAGAAAACTTAATTACCTACAAAAAAGGTTCCATATACTGTTGCTATAAAGTTGATAGTTTCTGAGAAAAATCTAATCAAAATAATATCATGCAATTCATAGAGAACCAAATCAAGGTAAAAATAGTTCAAATTTTCATTTGTTTAATTCGATTTTTCTTGAAAACTATCAATTCTACAGTTTTTGGTAAAAGAACTATTTTGTAGAAAACTTAATTACCTACAAAAAAGGTTCCATATACTTTTGCTATAAAGTTGATAGTTTTTGAAAAAAATCGGAAAAACCATGAAATTCGAGAAAAAATCGGCTTTAATATTTTTTTCCAGTGGAACAGTTCACAGAACATAATTTAGTGATAGGCACTTCTAAAGATTAAATATTCCTGTAAAATTTCCTGTTTAATAACAAGTTTTCCAATGTATTATCTCAAAGTTTTTTTCATTTTATTATCACTTCTTTTTTCTTCAAGTTGCAAAAATTTTGACATTTAAATTTTAATCAAAATTAATCACTTATATTTCCAGAATAATTGAGACAATAAATTAATTTATAATTTCTAATTTAACTCTTGTAATAAACAATAATAATTTCTCATATTGTACAATATCGTCGTATTATTATAAAAAAAAATATTAATTAATATTTAATCGAATGACAAAAAAATCTCAATTTATTTTTCCACTATAAATTATTTTCTAAATTTAAAAAATTTACTTTTAAGTAAAAAAAAAATCCTACAACTTAAAATTATTGCAATTAACAATTTCATTATAAAATTAAAACAATTAATTGAATAAATTTATCGTCTTATTCATAAATTTCATCATCAATCATAAATGAAAATTCAATTTATTGTTTAATCTTTTTACTTAAACGGCAATAATAAATAATATTCGCTTACCTCTTTGTTGTACACGTGTTTGAGGAGGGTAAAGCGTGGTTGTGCGCGTGACTTAATCATTGTTGCATTGCCTTCTCTGCTGGTCACGTGGAATGCAACGCGGTACGCAAAAAAAAAAAAATAAAAAAAATTACAGAAATTTTTTTTTATACATTTATAACATTTCTCTGGCTCTTTCTTCATTCTCAACAGTGTTATATATTGTTGTATATTTTATCCACATAATAAACTGGCCATTTTCAATAAATAAAATTAATTTGTCAATAAAATATAAAAGTGTCCCAAAATTCATGCAATAATTAAGACGTTGGTGACCCTTAAAATCTTGCTTGATTTTTGGGACACTCTTTATATTAATAAATAAAATAAAAATTAAATTGTTAAATTTTTATCTGTTCGTGATTAATAAACAAATGAAATAGAAATAATAATATAATAATAATATATTGTAATATGAAGTATATTATTGTGAATTTTTTAATTTTTTTCTAAATTTTTCCATAAAAATTTTGTAAAATTTATTTTATGACGTTTTTTTTTTTTTTTACAAATTAAAAATGTATCAACTATCTTCATATTTTGTTTTATCACTTAAATTTATCCGACACAATATCGAATTTATTTTTTTTTTTTCGTTGAGATAAATTTATTTGGGAATTAAATAAATTTTTTCTCCTGTTAAAATCACGTTTGGAGATAAAAATGTAGATAAATATTTAAAATAAACAGAATTAAATGATTTCAGATTGTGTAAGTCACGTTTTTCTCATCAAGCAAAACAACACTCGATATAAAAAAAAGAAAATCAGAAAGAAATAATATTTATTATTAAATAATCTACAATTTAAGTTTAAATAAATTGTAAATTGCTTTATTTAATTTTAAACTAGACTAATGATCATAAATGTTAATTATTAAAACATTACATCAACAATTGATGCAATATATCAATATTCAATACCATATTCTAACAATAAATATTATTTTTTTTCTTCATTAATTCTGATAAATTTTTTAAATAAAAAAAATTATATAAAATTTTGTTTTCAACAGAAATTTCAATTTAAAATGTTTAGTTGATTGGAATAATATTTTTGTCATTATTCTTATTGTATGTTTTGATATTTAAATATTTTTGTTAGTGAAGTGTGATTGATGTCAATTTTATAATTTATATAAATTATCAATTGAAAATGATATTTTTTTTTTCTCTCATTCAGTGCATCCAACTTTGTTTACAACTTCTTACGAGTCAAATACAAGTTATCAATTCAAAAACCAGTTATTCACCAGATTTATTCAGTTTATTTATCACAGTTTCCACTAACAGAGTTCAAAATGTCAAGATTGATTTTAATTCACACATTTCAATTATTTATTGTACTGTCGCCATCAATTCGAAATTTTGTTATTTAATTATTTTCCTATTTAATTGGTTCTCAGCAGAAATTGTACAAAATTATATAAACTTTAAAAGTGCTGATCACAAAATTATTTTCTGTGAACCGCCCTACCGGTAAAAAATGTTAAAGCCGAATTTTGCTCGAATTTTTCAATGGTTTTTTCGATTTTTCTCGAAAACTATTAACTTTATAGCGGAAGTTAACAAGACCTTTTTTGTAAAGAGTTAAATTTCCTACAGAAAAGTTATCTTAACCAAAAACCGTAGAGCTAATAGTTTTTGAAAAAAATCCAATTAAAATAATATCATACAATAGAGGACCAATTCAAGGTATAAATAGTCCGAATTTCCATATGTTCAATTAGATTTTTCTCGAAAACTATCAACTTTACAGCAAAAGTTAACGAGACCTTTTTTGTAGGAAATTAAATTTTCTATAGAATAGTTTTCTTGACTAAACACTGTGAAACTGATAGTTTTTGAAAAAAATCCGATTAAAATAATATCATACAATTCATAGAGAACCAATTCAAGGTAAAATAGTTCAAATTTCCATATATTTAATTGGATTTTTCTCGAAAACTATCAACTTCAAAGCAAAAGCTAATGAGACCTTTTTTGTAGGAAATTAAATTTTCTATAGAATAGTATTCTCAACTAAAACTCGTAGAACTAAAAGTTTTGGAGAAAAATCCAACTAAACAAATGAAAATCCGAAATTTCCCTGTTTAATCTAGATTTTTTACCGGTGGGGCAGTTTACAGAAAATAATTTAGTGATCAGCATTTCTAAAGATTATATATTCCTGTACAATTTCTGCTGAGAAACAATTAAATAGCATAAAATGTCGCGAAGCTATGTATGAATAAAAAAAAAAAAATTGAGATTTACGCATTAATTTAATAAGAAAATTTCAAATTGATAAATGGCGGCAGTACTCAATATTTAAATTAAGAGCTCATATTTTCGGGGACTTATTTTCCAACTTGAACGAAACTTTCAAGTCTGATTTCAAGAAAAAAAAAATATGTTGCTTTTTTCTGAATCACCCTAATATTTATATATTTAATCTTCATGTACGAATAAATTTTATTACCGACTGTAATAATTTATAATTATCTCTCATATTTAAATTTAAATATTATTTGATTAAATTTAAATTCTCGTCAATTTTTTACATCCGAAAAATTTTTCAACGCCGAGAAATCATATTTAAATATTAACTATAATTGATAAGTAATAAAAAAAATATTGTGTTGAAGTTGAAAGTCATTATTTTACACACCATTAATAATTTTGTACATTGTTCTTTTTTTTTTTTTTTGACACTTTTTGATAATTATTAAATACCATAAATATCGGAATTTATTTATTCATTTTTTTTTTCTTCATTAATTCATCGTATAATAAATTTCATCATTAATAACACAGACTTACGATGCAATTAATAATGTTAATATTCAACTCGTTATTAATATTAAAATTCACAGAAAATTACGTTGATATTTTTAAAAAATTATTTGAATTTTTTATAAATTTTTTTTTTTGTATTTAAATAAAAACTGAGAATATTCACGAGTGTATTTAAACTGAAAATAAACTTGTAGATGTATGTGAAATTCATTCAAATTCCTTGATTTATAAATTTTATTAAAATTTTTATCATTGGAAAATGATGAAAATTTCCAATAAATTTTAATATTTTATTTAAAATGTAAAATTTCAATTAACATTTTCCGAGCTTAATTAAATTATTAAATACACTCATCGTATTCACTCATATATATTATTTTTCTTTACATAAATACGAAAAATGAAACGAAAATTCGAATAAATTAAATTAAAAATATTCACGAAAATTCATTAATTTCATTCAAACTTTTTTTTTACGTAAACAAATAATGTTTATACACTAATAAATTATATCCGCATACCATTTTCATGATAATACAATTTAAGAAGTTGACAAATTAATATAAATGAAATGAATTTTATTTTAAACAAATGAAAACAAAACATTGAAAAAAAAAAAAAAAGAATAATAAAATAAAAATCATCTCAATAAAAATTTCATCCTCATCTTATCTATTGTAAAAGAGGAATGCACAAAATCATACAAATAGCAAATAATAAAAATTATACATATATAATATATAATTTTCATAAGCATAATTTTATTTACTTATTAATTAATTTCGTTTTTTTCATTTTTTTATTTCTTCTTAATCGCGATCGCCTCGTTCTTCAGCTCGTTCCTCTGCTCGTGCTTTCATTCTAGTAATAAACGCTTGACCCTTACTTTTTCGAAAATTTTCATAAGGATCATTTAAATTAATACCAACGCCTTTATATTGATCATTTCTGTCGCGAATTTCACCACCAGAAATTGGCGCTTCAATTCCTTGTTCATTTGCGCCCAATCCAGCGCCACTCCAGCCCATTTTTTTCAATAATTGATGACCTTTATTGCTCTCATCTAAACTAGTATCTACAGGTCCTTTGCTGTACGTCGAGCCACTAAACAAATAATTAAATAAACAATTAAAAATATAAAATATCAATTCGAAACAAATATAAATATATTATTTGATGGATTAAAAAAATTATTTAAAACAACTCGAAGGATAATTTGTTTAATTCAGAAAGTTGTTCAGCTACTATTAATATAAATATAAAAAATTATATTATTAATATTGGCTTTTGGAACAATTAATTATTTTGTAAATATAAATATAAAAAAAAAAAAAAACAAATGAAATAAAATTGTTGAAATTAATTATTGATTCATTAAAAGGTTGCAGATATTTTTTTTTTTGTTGAATATAAACAAAAATAGGGGACTTTAAGTAACTAAATTTATTATATTAAATTAAGATGTTTTTTTTTTTTTAATAATTGTACGAAAATAGCAAATTTTTTAGTGTCATTTACGGTTATAATACGGTCATTATTAGGGTGTGCCATTTTTAGACAACATTTTTTTCTTCATTAAAAAAACAGGCTGGAAACTTACTGGGCGATGGAAAAAAAAAAGCGGAGCTTTTAATTTTAATTTTAATATTTAGAGGTTTCTCATTGTAATTTTCATTTTTCTATTTAGATAATATGGGAAAGAGAATTTTTTTTTTTTTTGGATTTTTGTAGCTCGGCATTTGCGGATCAAAGAGATAAGCCTATGGGGTATTCTTGTAGGGAATTGAACGCTCTACAAAAAAGGACTCATATACTTTTTTCATAGAAACAGCCATTTTGAAGATATTCAAACCCAAAGTTCGAAATGTATGAAATTTTGACTTTTTTGTTATTAAATCGATACTTATCACTTTATTATTGTAATAAAAAAACGCTTCAATAATTGTAGTTATATTGCTTAATTTTGTTTAGACTGCATAATTTTTATTGCTTTGAAATAATAATTAAATTCATTTAACATAAGTTATAAATAATTTTTTTCTAGAGTAAATAAAATGAAGAAAAAAAAATATTCGATACGTGAGTATTTTTTTTCTTTAGCTTTACGAAAATATTAGGACACTAAAACACCTTTTTCGATTAAAAATAATTTTTAAGATAATAATAAAGTGATTAGTATTGATTTAATAACAAAAAAGTGAAAATTTCATACATTTGAAATTTTGGCTTTGAATATCTTTAGAATGGCTGTCCCTATGAAAAAAGTGCAAGAGATCTTTTTTGTAGAGCGTGCGGTTCTCTACAAGAATATGCTATGAATTCATCTCTATGATCCGCAGATGCTGAGCTACAAAAATTCGAAGAAAAAAAAATTTTTTCCCCATGTTATTCAAATGGAAAAATGAAAATAACGTTGAAAAACCTCAAAAAACATTAAAATTAAAAGCTGAGATTTTTTTTTTACCGTCCAGTAAGTTTTCAGTATGTTTTTTTGATGAAAAAAAAAGTTGCCTAAAAATAGCACGAAAAAAATCGGCATTTTTGTGTAAATATTGAAAAAAAAAAATATTTATTTCAACCTGAAATTTGTCATTCAATCTCCAGGAATTATTAATTTTATCTTTATTTTTAATTTCAAGTATAAAAATACGAGAATAATACTCACAGAAAACTTGGCGGTGTTGGACTTCGATCTTGTCTATCACTTTTTTTCTCTGGACTTCTATCTTTATTGCTATTTCTTCTACTGCGTCGATTACGATTATTGTGTGAATTGCCACTGTGAGTACTGCTGCTACGGCTATTTCGTCGATGATTTGTCGTTGGTGAACGAGATTTACTTCTGCCACGTGATCTTGAACGTGATCTACTTCGTGATTTACTTCTATAACGTTTTTTTGGCGGACTAGGACTCTTTGAACGTGGCCGAAGAATTGGCGATGGTGATTTTGATTTAGATCTTAAACACGATAATATATCTTCTTCTTTTCGCTTCCTCGCTCCATTTTTAGCTTTGTAATATTCATAAAGTCCTAATTTTTCCCAACCATCACTGTCAATAAATGAAAGAACAATTAAATAAATAAATTGCAATAAAATATACAAACAAACATTATTTCCTATTCAAAAATTATTTTTGAGACGATTGTCTCAAAAAATGATGTTTCACGGACTCAATAGAGTCCTTGAAATGGCACTTTTTTGGCTGCATTTACTCATAAAAGAAAATACAGGCTAGTGACACGACAAAAGCAGTTTCAAATCTTTTGGAGTTTTTTAGAAAAAATGCTAGAAATACTTTTTGTTTCAAATTTTTAACATTATGTATGTTGCATCATTTTATAAAATTCTCACACTGTTTTATATAAATTTGTCGAGATTTTTCTGGTAGTAAATTTAACGTCGCTGCATTGGCGACTTCATAAATTTCGGTAGAATTGTCACTATCACTGTCACTCATTTTACTTTTTTAATTTTATACTTGATCGTTTATATTTTCGCTTTATTTTAAATGTTACAATACTGACAGAAACAAAGTTTGTTAATAAATTGTGTAGCAACGCAACCTTTTCTTTTATTTACCCATAAAACAAAATAAAAAGTTGCATTGCTACACATTTCATGAGTGACTACACAATTTATGCATTGCTAGCTTATTTACAAGATTTGTTTATGTCATTTCAGGAACTATTGATCCCTTAAATATCACATTTTGAGACACTCGCCTAAAAAATCATTTGTTTACCATGGCCGTGTGATCTGTTTATAGCAAATTTCTAATTCTTCTAAAAAAAATCAACTTCACGGCCTCGGCACACAAATAACTATTCCCAACTTGATATATTTACAAAAATAAAATTATCATATATCATCACCTATCTCTTGGCGAATCATGATTTGGTGGTGCATAAAATGCTTCAACAGCAGCGACCAATCTATCACTTGGTGGTGTTGGTGGTGGTAATCTTATTGCTTCAGGATCCAATGGTTTATATTCGCCGTCTTCTAATTTAATCAATGGTACCATTAATCCAGCTGGTAGCTCAAAATAAGGCATACTTGGCATTAAATCTTCAATTGAAGGCTCATGAATCGCTGGTGGTGGTCCAAAACCTGGTGGTGGCTTTGAAAAATCAGGCAATGGCACTGTGGTAAATGGTGGTGGCTCATTTGCTGGTGAACAACCCCAACCTGGTGGCGGTTGACTAAAATTTAAATCACCAGCGATTGGAGGTGGCGGCAAACCAGTATGAGTTGGTGGAATATTTATATTTGCAGTATTTCCAACCTAAAATATAGATTTAATATGTTTATTAATTTTTTGTTTGCTATTTAATAAACTAGGACAATTTATTCAAATTAAAATTCACTGACAATTGATGATGGTGGCGGTGCAGGTGATTTCAATTGTTGATCTATTGCTATTTTTTGCTGTTCAATATTTGATATTTGTCGCATTGCATGATTAACAAATGCTTGATGTTGAGCTTGATAATTGTCAAATGTTTGTTTTGTCGATGCTGTTATTGGCGTAATGGCACTGGCAAATTGTGCAACAAGACTCGCTTGATACTCTGACCATGATGTACTTGGGTGTTTTAATTGTTCAATAATTCCCTCGTCGAAATAATTATTTTTTGATTCCCATAAGCTTAATAATTTATTGAGTTTGGTTAATTGTTCATCGGTAGCTGCTAATGATGTGTTACAAAACATTGGTACAACAACATTTTCCATTGCTTTTCGTAGATCTGCTGTTTTTTTCCGTGCACTAAAGAATTATTATTTATTATTATCTTTGTTTTTAACTTAATTCATTTACTGATATTTAATTAAATGTAATTTTATTTACCAATGGTGTAATACGTCATTAACTAGATAAATAATGTGAAGCTTCTGATTAAAAGTTGCACCTTGAATTACTCTGTAATAAAAATCAATTGCAATATTCAATTTTATATATTTTATTGTGTTTAAATTAAAAATTAAATTAAAAATTTTAGGTTAGAATCGCTGAAGAGAAAAAAAAAGGATACTTTATTGTTTATAAAAAATTAATTATGTTATTTAAATTAAGAATTAACTTGTGAGAATAATAAATAGAATTAAATTTGTAATTTATATTTCACATAACCTCACATTTGTGAGAATAAAAAATTCGATAATTCAAAAAAATTCTGAATTAAATTTAATTATCAACTTCCTGATGAATAAAATATAAATTAAAGCCCCCCAAAAAAAACAATAAATATTATCAAAAAATATATAAATAAATAAATAAAACAATAATATCACATAATACTAAAATTTTACAAGTCTTCTAAATGTAAATATTTAATTCCAATTAAATCCATTAAATAACTTTCACATCATTTTGATGAAAAAATAATGCAAAATTGATTGAATTTATATAAATAATATAAATAATTATACTCACTTCTTTAATAAATGCTCGGCAATAACTTGATTACTTTGTAAAGTAATACTATTTTGTAATATCCACGCTTTACCAGCGCTTATGCTATCTTTAGTACAGCTATCAATAATTGGTTGTAAAACAGCATCAAAACCCGATATATCAGTATTGGTAGTTTGAGCATTATTTTGAAGCGCATTTTCTTGTGCAATTCGTACAGCATCTTCAACTCTTCCCTGCTGTTGAGCCATCAACGCAGCGTGCTGAGCAGCTAAATTTAATTCCGATTGCCGAACCTGTTCCTGCAATGTTGATTGTTGCGATTGAAGATTTGCCAATTCATTTTGTAGCCATCCGGGCGGTCCATTAATATTAACATTTGGCACTGTGCTGCTAATTGACGAATTAACATTGGCAATAACATTTGAATTGGCAATAACTGGTACTATTCCCGGTGGTCCAACGTTTCCTGGCACTCCCAATGTAACAGGAACATTTGAAGACAATACTGGAACTGGATTGCAAGCCGGCACCATTCCAACAACTTGATTTAATCCATTGTTTTGACTACTTAATGTTGATGCGATTCCAACATTATTTAATGGCTGCACTGGAGTTATGGTTGTTTGTTGTTGCTGCTGCTGTTGCTGCTGCTGCTGCTGCGAAACGTTTAAACGTGGATCTGCATTGTGTATTGGATTTATTCCTTTTTGCTTTAAAACTGTAAATGAATGACGGTGAATTATTGTAAGTCAGGATATTTTTTTTTTTTTTCAAGTTTATGAACCGAAATTATATGAAAAAATGGTTCCAGACTCCTGTGCTATTTTTCATTGATATTATTTTCCTTTTTAGTTATTCGTTTACTCATCTTTATTTGATTTTATGCATTTTTTTTTTTTAATTAGATTGTTTAGATATTTTTTTTTCAGTGGTTTCTATGAAATAATTAATGATTATTTTGTTTTTATGTTTATTTGTTTCTTTGTTGATGGGAGAAATAATATTGAAAAATTAATGATTGCTGTGTAAGTTGAATGGAGAAATAATATAAAATTTTTATCGTGAGGGAAAAATAGTTATTTGTGTGCCAAGGCCGTGAAGTTGATTTTTTTTAGCCGAATCAGCAATTTGAACACGTAATTTTTTAGGCGAGTGTCTCAAAATATGATGTTTCAGGGATCAATAGTTCCTGAAATGACAGAAACAAATCTTGTAAATAAGCTAGCAATGCATAAATTGTGTAGTAACTCATGAAATGTGTAGCAATGCAAATTTTTATTTTGTTTTATGGATAAATAAAAGAAAAGGTTGCGTTGCTACACAATTTATTAACAAACTTTGTTTCTGTCAGTATTGTAACATTTAAAATAAAGCGAAAATATAAACGATCAAGTATAAAATTAAAAAAGGAAAATGAGTGGCAGTGATAGTGACAAATCCTACCGAAATTTATGAAGCCGCCAATGCAGCGACGTTAAATTTACTACCAGAAAAATCTCGACAAATTTATGTAAAACAGTGTGAGAGTTTTATAAAATGAAGCAACATACATAATGTTAAAAATTTGAAACAAAAAGTATTTCTAGCATTTTTTCGATAAAAATCCAAAAGATTTGAAACTACTTTTGTCGTGTCACTAGCCTAAATTTTGTTTTATGAGTAAATGCAGCCAAAAAAGTGCCATTTCAGGGACTCTATTGAGTCCGTGATACATCATGTTTTGAGACAATCGACTAAAAAATCATTCGTTAATTTATGATTATTAGTGATTTGAGTTTGTTATTTCTTTTGTCAGGTTTTTAATTCACTTACTGGCTTGTTCAGTGGTGACTTTGTATTGGTAGTAGTTGAAATGTTCTCCACCGAAGAGAAAACCAAATTTTGGATTGTCTTTTTGTTTATTTTTCGTCATTTGCTCGAATTCTGGTCCATTTCTCGCGACAAATTGGGCCAGTTTGTCAATGATATTTCGCAGTTCAATGTCTGTTTAGAAATAAATAGAAAAGAATAAAATTATCTGATTGAATTTCATATAATTAAATTATTCAAACACCTCAAATAATCACAAATTTTTATATAATAATTCCCATCAATTTTTTCCCATGACGAACTTTTATATCATAAATATTTCAAATACATAAAAATTAATGAGCAAAAAAAATTTTTTTTGTAATTAAATATTAAATATTTATGTGTAAAATTTAGCAATAAAATAACTAATTTAATTATCATTCAATCAATATAAAATTAATATAATTATTAAATATAAATTGAAATAATATTGAAAATTATTTTAATAAACAAAAAAAAATTGCTAAATAAATAAAAATTAATTAATAAATAATACACAAAATTTAATTGTCAATGACAATGTTTTGTCATCTCAATATTAACATAATTAAATCATTTAAATTTATATTTATTTATCAATATCAAAATAATAAATTGTTTCATATTTTTAATCAAATTTCTATTAAATTTTCAATTGTAAATTTCCATGAAATTTTTTAAATAATCAAAATTATCCCAACGTTATTCAATACTTATATAAATAATAAATAAATATTAATAAATGAGTAATATAAATAATATCATTCCTAAGAAAAATTACAAAATTTAAGGTTAATAATTTTTGTAAATAAAAATATAATTTACCTGCCGGCGCCTGATCCATTTTGAATAATTAAATTATTATTCAATAGTAGGTTCTTTTATTTGATATATTATATTACACAAGTGAACAAGTACTTAGAGTTATAATGAAATTGGTAATAATCGTTAAAAACATTATTATTTGTTCCTCTCGTCGGCACTATTTGTCCATAATCAATCAGACAACGCTATGCGTGTGAGTTAGTCGCCATTTTTCATCGTCCACGCGAACTTAAGGCGAATATTAATGTACGACAATATCGCTCTCAACTCTCAAGTATCCATTTTTTTTCATTCTCCTCATGTACATAATTAAATAAATATAAATTCAAATATAATATTCATTAATAAATGTTTCTGACATATCAATTAATTGATTCACATCAGTTTATTTGCGAATTATGAAAAAAAATTCGTTTCATAATGGAAATAACTAACCTCAAATATTCACAGAAGCGCGCCAATTTTGAATCAACATTTTAAGTTATTATCAGAAAAATATTCACAATTATAACGAAAATAATTTTTATTTTGGCAATAAAAAATAATTGATAACAATTGTAAATATTAAATTATAACTAACAGATAAATATATATATATATATATATATATATAATCAAGAATTTTTGTAATGAAAAAATATAATTGATTTTTATTTAAAATTAGGATGCAACGTGTTTTAAAAAAAAAATTATCAAAAATATATCATCGAAATGTTTCGTAACTATATATTCGGTTAAATTACGCCATGAAACAAATTTTGTTTATATTGGAAATAATTAACCTCAAATATTCATAATATAAAGTCTGCAATAGTTGATCCTTGAATTGTTGAATTAATTGCTTGACACTTTGCTTATTGTCCTTTTTCACCTTCAATTTCACTATTAATTGCCGGTAACATTCTACAATCTTGTAATGAATCCTCGTTTCCTTACGTACTTCATCTATAGTTCAACCATTTTTAAAAATCCCGCGAGTATGTCTCCATAAAAATTTCCAAGAATTCACGTGTTTCTGTTCCACCAATGTTCCACCAATCTCTTGTTCTCATTCGATTTTATCATCAACACACCATACAAATTCACTAACGTTAACGGACTTTTTTTTTTCTTGATCAACACTTTTCATAGCTCTGTTTGAGTTATCCATATTATTATGACTATTTTTATTTAATACTGGAGTGAGAGTACTGAGTGCAAACTAAGAGATTCAATATTACTGACTCTTATTATTAACTAAAGCGTTTATGCATGAAAATTAATTATATAAAATGATGATAATCAGAGAAGTAGTAAATTTATTACTTTAATTGTGCGTATCAACGCCGATTTAAGAGCTTCGTTGTAATTTTCACCTACTCCTATTTCTTCAAGCGGTGGAGTTTCATTAAATGTATAACACACAATGAATTTATTAGGTTCTGACATCACAATGGATTTAGTTATTTTAATATCCAATATTTTACTGATATTTTCTAAAATACATTCTAAATGCTCTGTAACACATTCGGGTTCATCAAGTTTTAAGCTTTTATAGTACAATTGAAATTTTTGTCGTCTTGTAATGTCGAATGAATTTCCAAAAGTCTCATGAAAATTAGTGATTAATAAATCTTTTTGATTGTCTGTTGTAATTTCAACATTTTTTTTCAAATTCAGAAAGTGATTTTTGCCTTTTTCAGTCACTGTTGATTGTTCATTTTCTCCTGGGAAATTTAATGCTTCAGGCTGTAAGATATGAAAGTCTGTTGGACTATTGGACACTTGCGGGATACAAGTTGCATTCAATTTATCGTCGTGAATCAACTTCAAATCAGTTAGACGTTGTATCATTTGTTTGGCACTATTTTGTTTTGCTTTTTGTTTACTCGGCGCTGTTGCTTTTTCAATAATATTATTTACTATGCAACGCACTGTGAAATTATTATCTGAATCAGTATTACTTTGTTCATAGACAGGTAATATCATTTTATATTTCATACATATTTCCTGACAACAAATATAAATGAGAGGAAATTAATTTTATATAAATAGATAAAGTTAAAAAACACCAAGAAAAAAAGACTTGATTCAAGTCTAAAATCAACTTGTGTCAAAACTATTGATATTCTTACAAACAATCAAAATTTTGGACTTGATACAAGCGGAAAATTGATCACTTGATGGAAGAATAAGACCTCAAGTCTACGAAATGTCTTGATCCAAGTTTAAATATGACTTAATCCAAGTCTGAAAATGTCTTAGTTTAAATTTGGAATTTTCTCGTTGTAAAATTAATCATTCGGACAATACCTCAAATAAATATTAAAATTAAATTAAATTCCACTTTTATTATTCAATTGATAAATTAATTAAACAAATAAAAATTTGCCCAAAAATGGCACACTCTAATGCACAGTCAATACAAAAAGTATAAAATTATTGTTCTGCGTCGTTTTTATGTTGTTATTCAATTCATGTAATGAATATCACATAAAAACAGCTTATACTCATTTTTTGAATTATCTATTTTCTGCTTTTTATTTCCATTTTTAGAAAATAGTGAGTGAATATAATTTCAACAAATCCTCATTGAAAATTGAGAAAAATTTTAATCAAGCTTAAAAAAATCTTCGAAAAAGATTTTAGAAGTTTTGGATCAAGACTAAAAACGACTTGAATCAAGTTTATTTTCGACTTACCACTTTTTACGACTGATTTAACTCAAGACATGTATAATGTCTTGAATCGAGCATATTTCAGGCTTGTATCAAGACTGTTTGTGTCAAGTCTGAATCCCGACTTGATTCAAGACTTTTTTTTTTTTTTTTTTTGGAGTGAATGATAAAACTTACTTGAAGTTTGCCGACTGAATTCATTGATGAATCCACCGAAGAATTAGTTTCCGGCTCCGATTTGGGCTCATTCTGTATTATTATTTCTTCAGGTTTATGAATAGGCAATGTTGGAGTATGAACAACAGAATTCTTGTAATCAATTTTATGAATTCCTTTCATCAAACAAATCATTTTCTCAGCGGCGTCATATTTTGCAGATTGTTTTGTCTTTGCTTTACCATCTACATGAGAGGAATTCCAACTAACTCTCATAGTAAATATATTGTCATGTGGAGGACCGTTTCGACCCACTAATGTATATATTGGAAAACTTAGTTTATTTTTTTGACAGTATTCTTGGAGAACGCTAATTGGATTCAGCTCCATTTCTGTCATCTAAAAAAATAAAGTTTAAATGTTTTCACTCCACGACATGTAAAAATTTATCAAGCCAAATCACTCCGATCTTTGATATAAGATGAAAAAAAAAACTAAAAGCAATACGGAATAAACGAAAAATTTTTTTTTCGACCAACAGTTTGATCAAAGTTTTTCCTGCATCTGTTGTTGTAATATTTTACATCGGATAATATACAATCATCTGACTGACAACGAATATTCGGACAATAACAAACTTCTTTTTTCTGCTATTCGTCTTTACAACCGAAGTGCACATGCAAAACACAAAAAAAAATAGAAAAAAATTGATAGAAAACCCAAATGGTTCACCGGGTAAAATACGAAAAATTCCACTGAATAATAATTGAAAACGTTTTTTACTTACAGCCAAATTAATGCGAATGTAGAGTTGAGCCCGTTCCTGATATGAAATTAACTGCTCCAATTAAAGTTCAATTATCTATTGGATAAAGATTTTAAAAAAACTTATTGAAAGCTTCGTTTAATTCATCTATCGATGAATTAATTTTTCTAGAATATTCGAATGAAAATTCTCTTTTATTCATTGAATAAAACTTACTTAGTTGATTAATTATTCGATGAGTTTAAATAGTATTTATCAATGAGGTGTTGAATAATTATGATGCATCTCAAGAGTTGGAAACAAGAAAAAGATTTGCACTGGATCACGTTCATGAGACAAGAGACCGGTGCAACCAGAATGCTCTGACATTCATAACCTAAAATTCACAAATTCTAGGGGGAATATCGGAAAATCAACAATTTATAATGAACACGCCTCATTACAAATTGAGTTGAATGTTTTGTTTATAATCATTTTGCGTGTCAATTGCTC
Organism: Microctonus brassicae; assembly: GCA_918226075.1. Lineage (NCBI taxonomy): Eukaryota > Metazoa > Arthropoda > Insecta > Hymenoptera > Braconidae > Microctonus > Microctonus brassicae. The sequence goes on along the minus strand of OW445482.1, from coordinate 7,197,866 downwards.
TTGTATTGATATATACAATGAGAATGCACCGATATCTGTGTGATAAATTTGCGTTGAGCGAAATAAAGCTAAAAAAAAAATTCCATTTGGTAGAAATTTATATTTATTTACATTATTTACTTGAGTGAGCCTATTTTGTTAGAGTTTTAAATTAAAATAAGACACTGTAAAGGTTCAGATAATGCATTTGTTAAGGGGGAAGGCCTGCACTATGATGAACGTTTGTCAATAACACTATAAGGTCACCGATCAGGACCTCTATTTCCTTTGGACTCTTCTCTTCTGTTGCTTCTTTTGCACGTCTGTTCACAATTTCATTCCCTGTTACTCCAATATGTGCCGGAATCCAGCTAATCACAATTTTTTCATTTTTTCTAGATAACTCCATTAATAGTTCAAAGTATTTTCTCCTTATCAAAGTATATCCTCTTTATACTTAGTGATTCAAAGCTGTATTTACTTCCATGCCCTTTTTGATACCATTACTGTTCTGACGTCATGACCGTCATAAGCCCTCCCAAATAAAATATAAATTTATAAAATATATAAGCAGTATAAATTTTATGATTGTTTAGTGAAGCTTAAATGCATTCTTTTCTCATATACATTTAGATTTATATCAATTTTATTTAAGTGCACATCATGAATCAAACTCTCTTGTCATCAATTATAAAATATTCATTTTATAATTTCAGTCATTTCAATTATTCTCAAACTGTATTATTTGAAATTCATTAACTTATACTTTTTGCAAACATCTAAATTATTATCATTGATTCCGCTTTTTTCGGTATCGGAGTTAAAACTCCTCCTTGCGCTAATCCTTTGTTCGTGTTTCTCATTATTATTGTTGTATCATTATCAATCACGAATTTTACAAATCTTCCAGCCCTTCATTCATCTAAATATTTTACTATGATCATGTTTGGACATTTATCTTTTACTAGCTTCTCCATCAGTGGTGTATATAAAACATTGTCGTACGCCGATGATACGCTCAGATGATTTCATGTTTCTTGAGGGTTCTCATCTATTTTTTTTCTTTCTTCTTGAACCCAGGAGGAACTCAGCTCATACATTACCTTCAAGCACTCTTGATTCCGGTCTTTATTTTGCCACTTTGTTCACTCTATAGTTTTCGAAGCGTTTTTCAAAATCTTCATTTTATTCCACACATATGATATATTATTATTTTTATTTATAGTTTCAATAAACTTTTTGAAATTATCTCTTTTTTTTTTTTGTTTATTATTTTCGAAGCTTCAGCTCTTGCTTTTTTATACTCTATATATGTAGTCACTCATAAGAAAGCTTTTGAGTTCATTAGAAAAATATCTGTTATATACATGTAAAATCTATAATTAATTATATATTTACAATTACAGCGAAGATGACTTTCATTTTGGTAATAAAAAATAGTTGATAACAATTACAGATATTAAATTATAACAAATAAATATGTATAATTGAGAAATTGTGTAATAAAAAAATACAATTGATTTATATTTAAAGTTAAGATACAACGTGATTCAAAAAAAAAATTATATTCGGTTAAATCACTTCAAACTGTTCCAATTTTGACTTGAACTGGTAGTGAAACATCTAAAGAATAAGCCTTTTCCGTATCCCCTTCAATAATTCTCATTGTCCGATTTAAATCAAATAAATTAACTTCATAGACCAATTTATTATAGAGGTAAAGAACAAGATAACCAACACAATTTAAAGATTCTAAACTGCGCTGCAGTTTTCTTTTTACTGGCATATCAGATATAACCATTGGCATATTCGGACATGGATCTTCACGTCTGCACAAAAATCAAAACGACAATACTACAGCGATGAGCAAGATTAACTTCCCATAAAACAAATAAAACAGAAATGTACTAAAAAAGTTTCAATGATAAGTATTTGATGTGCCGTGGCTTCATGCTACGGCACTATATTCTACTATATATGTACATAGACACCTCGTTTAAAGAATGTTATTTTATATTTTGATAAATTAACTACATGTTATGGAAATTATTAATATATAGCATATCCAAATTTTTTTTTTCGTGACATATATGAGAAAAATAATACATGAAAATTTTTAAACTTCCATGTTTAATCGTTTCTACTATTAACGATAGAAACGAAAAATATATATCTTTTAAATTGAGTATCTTTATTGGAAACTAACAAATAGAGTTCTGTTATTGAAAAATTTTATATTTTAGAAATATCCAAATAAGGGCATCAAATAATGACAGTATATTTTTATCACTTCATTTTTCAACTGATAATTTGTGATAATAACTTTAATGTGCGCATCATTGAACAGATATAAAAACCCAAGTTTTGTGGTGATGTTAGTCACTATTCGATAAGTTTTCCATGTAAGTTTATCATACGTCAAATTTATTGTAAAGTTAATTCAGTCTTCACATTATTATTTACAATAAACAAAGAAAAAATTAATGTCTAAATGACATGTTTAATAACGAAGATTATTACAACTTCCAATTTGTTCTGTATTGTGCTTCAAATCCAGCTTTATTTACAATTCTTAACAGTAAAATGTGTCTTTGTAAATTATTTTTATTTCAAATTTTTAATAATTAATTAAAATACTATTTGATAATGAATAAAAAAAACCTGCTGGACAACTGTTACAAGATTTTCAACAAATATTTTTTATATATCTATTGCAAAACACTCGAAGAAACAGAAAATTGGAAAAATAAAATTAATTTATCGTTTACATATTATTTACTCTCGATATGAGTTAACATTTTACAAACCGTACAATTAAATCTTGAGATTTTTAATCATTCAGGTATTTTTTCATAACATGTTACAGAATTTTGCTGAATAAAATTTTTTTCGTAGTAGAGATCCCACTTTTCTGATAAATGGCATTATTTCAATTGTGAAAATTCATGTGTGGATATTTTCCACAACGAATTTTCTTTCAATAAAGTTCTGAAATATATGTATCAACTCAATTTGTTGGAAGCAGAAGAAAAAGAATTTTTATTACATCTAAAGAAGTCAAGATTTTTTATTCACGTAATCTGTACGGTTTATAAAAGAATAACTCATATATGAGTTCGATTTTTCTGCTATTCATGTTTAAATTTGATGTTATGATCCACATATTATTATTGAAATTTATATAAATGTTAAACACATGTGTTATCTTTCCAATTTGTTCATCAATCGTTATCTCTAACATAAAATGTGTTTTTTTTTTTTGTTCAAGCATCGGAATATCCAGTGGAAATCATTTTTGTGTCATCTATCAGCAAAAGAACATCAGAGATTAATCTTCAGAAATGAATTACCGTTCGTTAATAATTTATTATACTTTTTCGTTATAATTTAATTCATAAATTCATTAAATAATAATTACAATCGTATTAAAAATTTAATTAAGATTAGTAGTAGTGAGAACTAATTTTACCTGAATAAGAATTTAGGGGAAAATGGTCTAAAATGGCATAAAACAAATCCGAAATATGTGGCCGAGGCGTATAGCCGATAATATTTTTTCTATTTCCTCTTTGTTATCCATGGCTTTCCACAGTTCCCTCTATTGAATATTACCAATCTCTTACTACTCCTTGATAAGTTTCAATTTTTATAGCCATTTTGGCTTTTACTAGCTGTCCAACTTCATTTTCCCTTAGTACTTCAAGACACTTGTTGGCTGTTGGCTGATCGCACATCATTGAATGTCGACGCAATTGCTGATCCATGGCTTTTCATGATCAACTTTTTTGGTTCTATATTATTATCAATCATTGCTTTCCAAATCTTTATATAATTTTTATCTTTTTTGGCTTTCATTTTCATTTTCATTTTGGCTTTTTGCCTATTTTTGAAGACTTTTTTAATTTTATTTTTCTTTTTTGAGTATGCTTTTCTCTTACTGCATCCATCACTCGGGCTATTTCTTTTATTTTCATTACTATCTTCTTTATTCATGATTCTGAAAGGAGTTTTTTAAAAGTTCCTCCGGTTGGAGGTTAAGTATTGTGTTTTCTGCCACTCCTATTGATTCTAAAACTTAATCTTGAGGTTATATTTTCTAACCTACCTACATAATTATCCCTTTTTTTCCCCTTATCCCCCATTGGGGAATCTTTTTCTCTTTTCTCACTAATGCTCTACTTATTGAATGTTCAATAAGATACCCAATTAACTTACTTTACCCTCTTTCACATTATCAGTTTATTATTTTATTAATTTTGCAAACTCTCAAACAACTGTTCTTATCATTCGTCTCCTGTCACTTTCTGCGCTATTTCCTATATTTCTTTAGGTTAAACCCGTTCAATATACAAACTTTGAACACATTTATCTCTATTAATTTGTAGAAAATTTAAAGAAAAATCATTTGATTGTTAGATATCATTATAAGTATAATATTAAAATTCCAACAATTTTCCATACTTCACGTGTACTATCTTAATACTTTCAGATCTCTTATTATCATGTGTATTTATATCAATTCTGAGCTTTCAAAGCACTGCAGGAGTACCGCGATTTACTGCCGATCAAGAACTCACTACATTCTTGTCGGGAATACATCAATTTTCTGCCAAATTTTCAGAGGTAAATTGAACAAACACAATTTCATACTTTTCAACATTATATGTAGAATATAATTTATAATTTATCATCATATTTAACATAATATTATGTAAACTGTTTGGAATATTTGAGACAATATTTGGTAAAAAAAATAAATAAATATGTTCAATATCAAAAAATTATAGAGAATAAAAAATCACTAATGAATATATTACAGATTTTGGCCAAGGATGAAAAAAATAACTTGATTGCTTCACCAATTAGTGCTCTAATAACATCAGCCGTGTTGGGTTATGGTGCTGATGGTGAAACAAGAGAAGAGTTGGAGGCAGCATTAAATTTACCAATGAATGAAAAATTCATTATGAGATCATTTTATGACTTCATTAAAAATTTAAACGTGAGAGTTGCAGTAAATCAACATACAAAATATTAACAAAATTCAATTAAATAATTTGATCTAACTAATTTGTTATTTCTCAGAATGCAACAAATGTTGAACTTCACTTGGCCAATGCACTTTTTCTCAACAATAATTTTGGAATAAAAGATATTTTCCGTAGAGTATTCACCAAGATCTTTCATTCAACGATTAATAATCAGCTCAATTTCCAAAATGCAAAACAGTCTGCTAGCATGATTAATTCTTGGTGTAGCCAAAAAACTGGAGGAAAAATCCCTGAAATTATTGAAGCCGGTGATTATTATGAATTAATCAAGCCACAAATTTATTTATATGAATTTCATTTTAATATCATTCAATTTTATTGATATCAATATGACAGATGATCTGGCTCAATCGCAATTAGTGATGCTCAACGCTATCTACTTCAAAGGTGATTGGGAAAACCGATTTAACAGTCATAAAAACATGAGTTTCCACATCTCTAATACCAATTCTGTACCTATTGAAATGATGTGTAGATGGGGCGATTATAATTATGATACAATTCTCGACGATGCCGCGAAGTATGTAGAATTGCCATATAAGGTACTGTAAAATCAGTTATTGAAATTGAAAATATACATTAGATTTGATTTGATTTTTCTATTTTTTCAATTTTTGTAAATAGACCGATGAACCGAACAATAAATTCAGTATGTATGTTATTCTACCGGTGGGATATAACACATTAGATGACATAATGGACAAAATATTCAAAATTGAATTTGTAAAACTGAATTCAGAAAAATCTGATCTTAAGTTATGCATGCCTAAATTTAAAATTGAGAGAAATTTGAATCTTATACCAGTGCTCAAAAAGGTAAGTTGATGTTCTTTAAGGTAGTTCACGTGTTATAGTTATATTAAAAATGTTGTCAAAATTATAACTATATAATAAAAATGAATATTAATCCTAAGAAAAAAATTTTTCAAAACAAATTTCAATTTTAAAATATATTATTAATATATTTATTTATTTATTTATTATTTAATTTAATATGTAAACTTTGAAAACATTTATCTCTATTTATTTGTAAAGAATCTTTATTAAATTAATTTTATTATTAGATATTATTATCATTTGCATAAAATCAAAATTCTAGAATATTTTTAAATATTTTTATTTTACACGTGAACTAATTTAATAAAATTTAGGAAATTATTATTTTTTTTTCTAAATTTCATTATTCTTCAAATTGTTTTTCAGATGGGAATTTCTAGCATGTTCGGAAATAGTGCTAATTTTTCACGGATGACTGATGAAAACGTGCAAATTTCTGAAATAATTCAAAAAACATTCATAAGTGTTGATGAAAACGGTAGTGAGGCTGCTGCTGCTACTGGTGAGTGTGAATATAAATAACGATTTATACATATATTGAAAATAAATTATTAAATAAATTTTTCTCTTATAATTAGTATTAATTGATAAAGTATAAAAACTCTATAAATTTAAAAAAAAAGTGATATATTCTTAGGGATATCAATTAATGAAATTATAAATAATCAGAAAAAAAAAATTAGGAAGGAAATTTGTGAATAAAATATTAATGATAATTTTTCGTTATCCAGAATCCAGAGCTATGACACTCAGCTTACCTTCATCCATAGATGTTGATAAACCATTCATATCAGTGATTGTCTTAAAGGCTACTGGAACTCCATTGTTTTGGGCACGAGTCAATGATCCACGTTCTCTATAATTGAAAACTACACGATAACTACACTCATATAAATTATAATAAACTTGGATTTTTTTTTTTTTTTTGAGACAACGATTTTTTGAAAAATCGATGCCACCATGGAAGGGAGAATTTTTTTTCGCACTCTACAACAATGCTCATATCTTTAAGACTATTTAATATTTTTCAATAAAAATCCATGTAAATATTGTTGGATAAACTTGTAATATAACCAAGAAAATACGCAATTGATATTCCTATATTTTCTCGGTCGAAAAAATTCCCGAAAATCACAGGAAAAACCTTGATCAAATTGTTAGTCAAAAAAATTTTCGTATATTCCAAATTGCTTTTAGTTTTTTTTTTTCGCCCAACAATCATGTTTATATTTGTAATAAAATGCAGAAATATTCATGAAGTAATTATTTCTTCAGTATTTTTCCAAGCGGAATCCACTTTAGCAAATATTGTTGAATTTGAATATGATACATTTCGTTATTTTTATTTCTAAATTCATGTCTATTAAATTAATGATTTTTTTTACTATACTATCGATCATTCTTTGATTATATTTGAAAAGAAAGTTGAATTATAGTTGAAAAAAAAAAGCTTTAAAAATATAGATATAACCGATGATAAACAAATTTTGAATGATATTTGTATGTTATTTAATGCAAAATTATATTATCATGTTGGTGAATTAATATCGATATAAATTACAATTTAATATGCGCTAAATTGTTGTGCAGCCACTTTAAACGTAGAAAAATATGCAACTGAAAAAGAAAATAAACGAAGATATGAACTCGTATTTCATTGGAATTAATAGAAATTTAATTTTAACTTACTATATACATATCATTTTAGCTTAAATAATTTGTATTATAAAAAATAACATTTTTATTTAATATTTAAGCGATAAATTCGTATGGGATTGGGGCAAGAAGGATTGGAGCCTCTCGTCCAGATACAATATGAGCATTGGTAGGTTGAGCTGGTTGTCGTTTCAACTGAACCCGAATATTTTTCTCCTTAGCTTCTCTACGAAGCCTTTCGTTTTCTTTTACTCGTTTCAGGAAATCTTCCCGACATTTTGAATGAGTTAAATGTTCAATTCGAATATTAATACGTTTCGCAATTATACGACCACGCACTCGCTTGTTCGCAATAACTCCTAGAGCATGAGGAGTTACATTGAAGACTCGACCAGTTTTTCCATGGTACACCTTGTATGGCATCCCTTTTTGCTGTGCACCATTCCCTTTAATATCAACAATATCTCCTACTTTGTACACTTTCATGTACGTAGACAGTGGAATTGTTCCATGTTTACGGAATTTTCGAGAAAATAAGTCTCTGGTGCCACGACGATATCCTTTTGAGTTCGTCATTATGATTAATCAGACTGTGAACATAAATTTATAGGTTAGGTATCAAATTATACACTTAAGTGATCAATAACAGTAAATATTTTAAACAAATTTCACGTAAATAAAAAAAAATGTGCTTAAATATGATGAATTTCATTACTTTATATTAATATTTATCATTAAAAACAGAAAAAAAAATTATTTTTCAACAAGAATATACTTGGAGCCACAAGGCGAATAAAAATGAACATAGATCACAATAATTTTGATAACATGACGATTTAAGTGAGATTTTTTAAGTATAATTATAAGAAATAATCTAATGATACATGGATAATTAATAGTTGATTATAATTTTTTAAAGTAGATTTAATAAAAATATATTACAACCTTTCGCCAATTTGTATTGAAAACACAAAGACCCAACGGCCAGCTATGCAATAATCTATAGAGAGTGCACTACTGTTGCCGCCGATGTACTATGTACACACTACATGTGGCGGAATGTTGAACTTTTCGAGGCTAGTGCACAATGTGCATGACGATTTGTCGTTCACATTGTGAACTTCACAATTCACATTGACTCACATCAGCCATTTTTGGGTTGAGAAACGATTAAAGAAAAAACAAGCACGTGCAGGACATTATTGAATCGCATTAATAGATTATTGTATTCCTTTCAATATATAGTGATTACACAATGAAATAAAAAATATTAGTTTGTTAATGAAATAAAAAAAATCAAGTTTCTGTTGAAATTATCAAAAAATCATATACAGTAAGTACAATAATTAATGATTTTTAAACTGTTTTTGAACATTAAAAATTACAGTATTTATTATCTTTGATATTTTATACGTAAAAATTAATCAATAGTTTATATTTTGAACTGATAAAACAATTTGTAAATTGAGAGACAAATTTTTTAATTGTATTCTAACCTAAAAATTTTTTTGTCATTTTATTACAGACATGCCAGTAGCATATGACGTTAAATCAAGTTGGGCTGATGAAGTTGAAGAAGAGGGAATCTTACCACCACCATCTGAAGTGTATGACAATGGCTTAAAAATCCTTACAGAATACAAATTCAACGAGGATAACAAAAAAGTTAAAGTGGTACGTACATACAAAATTGAAAAGCGAATTGTATCGAAGACAATTGCGGTGAGGAAAAATTGGGCAAAGTTTGGTGATTCGGCTGATGATAGACCTGGTCCAAATCCAGCAACAACCGTTGGTGCTGAAGATGTATTTATGCAATTTATCTCTAGCAAAGAGGAGGATAATAAAGTTGAAGATGATTCATTGGAAAAATTAAAGAGCATGGGCGACAAAGGTATTGTCAAATGTCGTAATTGTAATGGCGATCATTGGACTTCAAAGTGTCCATACAAAGATACAGTTCTTGCTGGCGGTAAAGTTCCCGATGATAAAAAACCATCGATGCCACCCGGTACACCATCGGCAATTACTGATATTGGTAAACCTCAAGGCAGTAAATACGTTCCACCGAGTATGCGAGATGGTGGAAATAGACGAGGTGATTCAATGCAAATGCAACGTCGCGATGACACAACTGCGATTCGTATATCAAATTTGTCTGAGAGTACCAATGAAGCTGATTTAGAAGAATTAGTTAAGCCATTTGGAATGATACAAAAACAATATCTTGCTAAAGATCGACAGACAAATCTTTGCAAAGGATTTGCCTACGTACACTTCAAATTCAGATCTGAAGCAGCAAGAGCAATTTCTCATCTTAATGGATATGGTTATGATCATCTTATTTTGAACGTCGATTGGTCAAAGCCTCCAGAAAAAAATAATTAAAGCTATAATATAAAATAATTTATATAATATTATATATTTATTATTCATTTATCAATGAAATATAAAATTTAGTAAAACATTATTGTTTTATTTAAATTTCAAATATTTATTGATTTATTTTAAATAATAAATATATAAATGTATATGTATTTGTTATATATTAAGATTGGTTTTCTACTATATAGACAGGTAATATATCATTTTATATTTCATATATATTTCTTACCAACAAATATAAATAAAATGAAACTGATTTTATATAAATAGATAAAGTTAATAATGACAAAAAGTAATACTGATTCAGATAATCATGAAGATTTACAACTCAATATATATTAATTTATGATATATACATGTATATTTATAATGTATAAGTACATTGAGTTTATATTCTGTCCACTTCATAAATCTCAACTTTTTCCATATTTCCAAACGCTAAATCCAATTGGCATTCTTTAAGAATACTGTCAAAAAAAAAACAAACTCACTCTTTCAACATATAAATTGGTGGAAGAAGTCCTCATGACAATATGTTTACTGTGACAGTTGAAATTCCTTTCAGGGAGATGGTAAAGCAATCACAAAAAAATCCGCAAAATGTGATGCAGCCGAGAAAATGATTTATATGATGAAAGGGATTCATCATAAAATTAATTATAACATTTCCACTATTAAAATCCCAACGACGCTTATTCATAGAGCTAAAGAGATAATGATAAAAGATGTGTCTGAATCACAACCAGAAACTAATTCTTTGGTGGATTCGTCGATTAATCTAATTAGCCAACTTGAAATAACTTTTGTCATTATTATAAACTTTATCTATTTATAATAAATTAACTTCATTTCATTTATATCTGTTGTCGGGAAATATGTATGAAATATAAAATGATATTACTTATTTATGAAGAAAATGATATTGATTTATATAATAATGACAAAAGTTATTTCAAGTTGGCTGATTGGATTAATTGACGAATCCACCAAAGAATTAATTTCTGGTTGTGATTCAGACACATCTTTTATTATTATCTCTTTAGGTCTATGAATAGGCATCGTTGGGGTTTGAGTAGTGATATTGTTATAATTAATTTTATGATGAATCCCTTTCATCATATAAATCATTTTCTCGGCTGCATCACATTTTGCGGATTTTTTTGTGATTGCTTTATCTTTCTTTGTTGCTAATAAGTTCATCATATTATGGTATTATATAAGGCCATAATATACTCAACATACTCTAGAGTTGAATTTGACCAATAACTCATTGAAAAGGGAAAGATAAACTAAGTTACTGTCGTTGAATAAAACATTAAATGTAATTTGACGAGATTTAATCATGTCAACATACCAAATTTGGAAGTATAAACATTATAATTGAGTTGTTTTTAAAAAATTTGTCAACTTTGTAAATAAAAGACTGATTGGATTTGAAATAATAAATTTTTTTTTTCAAAGTGAATAGTAATCTAATTTATTGTAAAAGTATCGCATATAATCGTATAAATGGGATTATTAGAGTTGAAAATAGTTTGAATACTGTTAAGATATTATGTTAATATTGTCAAGATGTGGGTTATTTAGTAAATTTGGTGAAAAAAAAATTCTTCGTTTACAATATGACCATTTTATACTAGGAATTGAAGTCATTTTACGTTCAGAGGTAACTGCAAGTAAAGAATTTTATCATTTCTCTGCCGTTTATCCTCAATAGTCATTGTTTACATTAAAAAAAGAAGAAGAACGAAATACTTTGTTACTATATAATTGGCGAATATTCCAGCTAGTGTGAGGAAATCCACTAATTTTCTTACGAGGAATTATGATAGCTTTTTGAATACAAATTCAAATAGAATATTCACTAATAAATTTTTTTTAGGCTATGATCTCAAAACATGATGTTTCACGGACTCAATAGAGTCCCTGAAATGGCACTTTTTTGGCTGCATTTACTCATAAAACAAAATTTAGGCTAGAGACATGACAAAAGTAGTTTCAAATCTTTTGGATTTTTCTAGAAAAAATGCTAGAAATACTTTTTGTTTCAAATTTTTAACATTATGTATGTTGCTTCATTTTATGAAACTCTCACACTGTTTTATATAAATTTGTCGAGATTTTTCTGGTAGTAAATTTAACGTCGCTGCAGTGGCGGCTTCATAAATTTCGGTAGGATTTGTCACTATCACTGTCACTCATTTTCCTTTTTTAATTTTATACTTGATCGTTTATATTTTCGCTTTATTTTAAATGTTACAATACTGACAGAAACAAAGTTTGTTAATAAATTGTGTAGCAACGCAACCTTTTCTTTTATTTACCCATAAAACAAAATAAAAATTTGCATTGCTACACATTCCATGAGTTACTACACAATTTATGCATTGCTAGCTTATTTACAAGATTTGTTTCTGTCATTTCAGGAACTATTGATCCCTAAAACATCATATTTTGAAACACTCGCCTAAAAACGTTTTTGTTATATCAATCTGTTAATTTACCTACATGACTTCATTTGTGAATCATAAGAAAAATTTGTCTCATAATGAAAAGAATTAATTTGAATAGAAAAATTAAGAATTTAATACTCTGGTGTAACCATTATTTGTGCCGTATGTTTCAATGTAAAAACATCAAAAAAGCGCCCCCTACAATTCAGTTATACTGGCCCTTAAGCAATTCACAGAACACGCGCGCCAATTTTAGAACATTACGAGTTTATAAAAAATATATCTGTTATACCGACGGATGCAGAACTGTTTTGTATTATTAACTGTTGATAATTCATTCGGAATAACCCCCCCCCATTAGCCAAGTGCATGCACCGATCGTGCACTAGGTGCATGCACGGTGCACGATCGGTGCGTGTACTTGGCTAATGGGGCTTTGATTCACTCCACGAAATTCCACTTTTTATTGTAACACGTCATGACCATTATGAGGCTACAGTATTTCACGTTGTGTAATATGTTAAAATCATTTGTTAATCATTTTAATAATATTCTAGGAATGGATTTAATGATCCAAGGGATCTCGGATCCTTGCCCAGATTTCTCCGATCGGGGAAATTCACATGATTTCGGTATATTACATAACGTGAAATACTGTGGCCTCACAATAGTTACAACTTGGTACAGCACGGAGTGGCATTTCGTGGAGTGCACCGACGGCTATCGTGGTATATATATAAATGGGGTAGTTAGATGCAATCATACGCCATCTGCAGCCGTCTATATAAAAGAGAGAATATTGAATATTGCCTACTTCTTCCAGAATTATCAGAAGGAAAAATGATATACCGAATAGCTTATGGGGGAAATTAAATTTCGAATATGCCCGAGATAAGAGAATTTTCTGAAGTGTTTGGGCTTCGTAATTGATACGGCCACATTGGTGGAGTAGGTTGGAATTTTTGAAGATTTCGAAAATGTAAGAATGAAAGGAAACAAACTTTGGTTTTTCATAATATTTTCAAATAATTTTATGTTTTTTTTTCATAGCTTTAATGATCGGCAGAAGAACGAAGTCACACATTACACTTTTATCACCTATCTAATAATGTTGTCGGTACATTAACCTGTATAATACAGTACGAATGCGTGCGAATAGCCAGTTCCGAATTCATAACCTCAAAATAGATAAAATAATAATATATACTCAAAAATGGAACAAATTTTATGCGGCAGATTTGGGTTTGTAAATTATAAATTATAATTATGTTTTTTCACATTATTCTATAAATGTTTTTACAATTATATTGTAAATTTATACATAATATATCTTTATAAATTTATGTATATATAGAAATGAATATATCACAAAGTTAAAAGTTCAGTGGAGAATCAGCGAAAAGTGGATTATTTTTAATTGTATTTTATTTATTTATTTTTTTTTATTAAATTGATATAAAAAATATTATTTTCAGCCGAAGTATCTTGATCATATCTAAAACATCTCATCATTCACTGTCGTTAATGAATTCGAGGCATTTGATGACAGGAAAATTATCTAGGTATCGACCTTTACTTGCTGCACCACAGACACGTTATTTTTTAAATCCTACACGTGGCTATGTTATGGTTCTTGGAAAAGTTTTGAGAGGTGTACTAAAAATTCGTTATCTTTTACTGGGCGGTGCTCTTGGAGGTGGTGTAACACTGCAAAAAGTAAAGTGCATATAATAATTTAATGCGAAAATTGTCAATGAATGATTTATTAATTTATTTATTTGTTCATTCAAGAAATATGAACAATGGAAAGATGGACTTCCTGGTTTAGAATGGATGGATGATTTAATACCAACCAGTCAACAGTGGCAAACTTTTAGAGGATCGTTAATAGAAATTAAAAATACTCTGTCTGATAAAGTAGAAATTGGTAACACAAATTAATTTTTTTAAGTTATTCATTCATTTATTGAATTATTTATTTTTATTTTAAAGATAATGTATCTGTTCAGATCCACGTATAAAGGAATATGGGGATTCCAAATATCGAGAGTACAAAGCGTGGTTTAACCGACGATTAGATGACGCAATTAAAGCAGCAGAAACAAAGTTAGACGAAGAAAATAATATTTCATCTCAGAGTAAGTAATGAATCTCTGCCTTATATCCTTAATTCTAATCCTGTATCATTCATCATTCGTTTCTTTTATTCTTTAGCTAATTTTCAATTCACTGCTTTGAATTACTTTGCAATTTTTCATTCCATTTTCTTTTTTTTTTTCGATACAATATAAATATTAAATAAACAGTATATTAGCTGTATTATTCAATCATAATTATCAAACATTAATTCTAACTGTGGAGAGAATTAATTTTTTTACTCAACGAAATTTCAATTCGCAAAATTCTTCTCGTGAATTAATTGAATTTTCATTCAGCAATAAGATCATTATTTTATTAATGCGTTTTAGTATAAATAAAATTAATTGAAGTTTACGTAACTCGACTAAGCTTATTTAGATGAAATAAAAAAAAACTCTTGCATGTACGCATAATGATATGATTTGGTCTGTTCTGTTCAGGTTTATACGAAGCTATCACTGCTGTTGCAAACCAAGTGTACTCAGGTGTGTAATTTATATGACTCAATTGACTCAAATTTAAAACTCGATTCCGCATTATTAATTGGCTGCGTCCAATAATATTACAATACTGAATGGGACAGACCTTTTATTATTGCTTCTTCATTGATTTATTTGTTTATTTATTCATTTAATTTTCTGAACGATGAAAATATTATTTCAATATTTTGTTTATTCTCATTTTATTTTTGTTTAACCGATGCTGAATCAGTTACTAAAGCAAAATAATTCAAAATAACTCATCTTTCATGGTATACTTCACAATAAATGACACTAAAAACAAATATCCAATTACAAAAACAAAAAACAATAATTTAAAAGAAATTAATTTCCAGACAAATCATAATTGTGTATTAATTTATATGCTATAGATACGAAGAATGAAATTACAAGAAATACAGTGGCATTTGCGCGTCCTTTATCCAATGATTACGATGAGGAACGAAAAAAATCACGTATGTATTAAATTAAATATTAAAAATATTTTAATTTATATTATTTTTTATACATTTATTATTTTTTAATACACAGAGTCCTCGCAGCAGCGAATGGACGCAATGCAAGATGAATTAATGCAAATGCAGATGAAGTATCAACGTGAACTTGAACGACTTGAACGCGAGAATAAAGAATTAAGAAAGCAAATGTTATTGCGAGGAAACCAAAAAATCAACAGTCGAAAAATTAAAGTAATTATTACGAATAATACATTCAAAATTATTAGAATTGATCGTTAATTATAACGAAATTGTTGTATTTTTTATGTAGAAATCTCTCATTGATATGTACAGCGATGTTTTGGATGAGTTGAGCGATTATGATAGTGGTTACTCAACAGCAGATCATTTGCCTAGAGTGGTTGTAGTGGGCGATCAAAGTTCGGGTAAAACGTCTGTATTAGAGATGATCGCGCAAGCCAGAATATTTCCTAGGTATTTTTAAAATATTTATTTCACTAGAGTTATTTATATTTGAGAAAATATTAATTATCTATTTTTTTCTACACAGAGGTGCAGGGGAAATGATGACTAGAGCGCCAGTGAAGGTTACTCTTAGTGAAGGCCCTTATCATATTGCTCAATTTAAAGACAGTTCTCGGGAATTTGATTTAACTAAAGAATCTGAATTAGCAGATTTAAGACGAGAAGTTGAATTGCGAATGAAAAATAGTGTGAAGAATGGTAAAACTGTAAGCCAAGATGTGATATCTATGACTGTAAAAGGACCTGGACTTCAACGAATGGTTTTGGTTGATCTTCCGGGAATAATAAGTGTAAGAATTTTTTTTTTTAATTTTTATCTTGAAATGATTGGAAAAATTTTAATTCTTAGTATTTAACTATCGTTATTTATTTATTCATTTATTTATTTATTTTTCTTTTTTCAATAGACTGTTACGGTTGATATGGCAGATGATACCCGTGACGCTATTCGAAATATGACTCAGCAATATATGAGCAATCCTAATGCAATTATTTTATGCATACAAGATGGTTCGGTAGATGCGGAGAGGAGCAATGTAACGGATATAGTTGCGCAAATGGATCCCACTGGAAAAAGAACAATATTTGTTTTAACAAAGGTAAAACTTAAGATATACATACATACGTCGGTGAATAATTATTTTAATAATATTTATTTGATATTTTTTAGGTGGATATGGCTGAAAAAGTTCTAACAAATCCCGAGCGAGTTCGTAAAATACTATCCGGAAAATTATTTCCTATGAAAGCTCTTGGATACTTTGCAGTGGTGACTGGTCGCGGTGAAAAAGATGATAGCATACAAGCAATAAAAGATTATGAAGAAAAATTCTTCAGAAATTCAAAATTATTTAAGGATGGATTAGTGATGTCCGGACAAATGACAACGAGAAATTTGAGCTTAGCAGTCGCTGAATGTTTTTGGAAAATGGTTCGTGAAACTGTTGAACAACAGGCAGACGCATTTAAAGCCACGAGATTTAATCTTGAAACTGAATGGAAAAATAATTATCCAAGATTACGTGAATTGAGTAGAGATGAATTATTTGAAAAAGCACGAGGTGAAATACTCGATGAAATAGTTAATTTGTCACAATTATCACCTCGTCATTGGGAGGAAGTTTTATTGAGTCGCATTTGGGAGAAAGTCAGTATGCATGTATTTGAAAATATTTATTTACCAGCGGCGCAATCAGGTGATCCAGGAACATTTAATACAGCAGTAGATATTAAATTGAAACAGTGGGCGGAACAACAATTGCCAGCTAAAAGTGTTGAAAGTGGTTGGGAATGTTTGAAACAAGAGTTTATTAATTTTATGAATAAAGAAAAACAAAGTCCTGATCATGATGGTATTTTTGATAATATTAAAAATGCTGTGGTGAATGAGGCTGTTGATCGACACTCGTGGGAAGACAAAGCTTCAGAAATGTTGCGGGTTATTCAATTAAATACACTTGAAGATTGTCATGTAAATGATAAACGCGATTGGGATGAGGCGGTTCGTTTTCTTGAAAGTTCAGTTAAAGAAAAATTACAGAGCACTGAACAAATTCTTCATGAAATGTTGGGACCAGGCCGAACCGCACGTTTATTATACTGGCAAAGTCAAACTGCAGAACAATCAAAACGAACATCAGTGAAAAATGAATTGGATAAAATTTTATATACTGATAAAGTGAGAATATTTTATTTTTTATTTTAAAATATTTGAATAAATTATATCAATGATGAATATAATTGATATTAATGCATGATTTATTTTCAGAAACATGCGCCAACTTTAAGTCAAGATGAATTAACGACAGTGCGCAAAAATTTACAACGTAATGGCGTGGAAGTTGATAGTGAATTTATTCGTGATACGTGGCATCCAGTTTATAGAAGATTTTTCCTTCAACAAAGCCTGACAAGAGCGTATGATTGTCGAAAAGCATTTTATATGTACCTTAATGGTCATGAAAGTGAAGTAAGTTGACAAAATATTTCAATAGATTTTTTTTTTTTCGACGAATATAAAATATTTTATCATTATTTTACAATGAATATTTTTTATTTCAGACTGAATGTAACGATGTTGTGCTATTCTGGCGAATTCAGCAGATGCTTAAAGTCACATCGAATGCACTCAGACAGCAAATTATGAATCGTGAGGCTCGTAGATTAGATAAAGAAATAAAAGAGGTATTGGAAGATTATAGTCAAGATTCTCAAATCAAACAAAAATTATTAACTGGACGAAGAGTTGAATTGGCCGAAGAACTCAGTGAGTTATTTTATTTTTTTTGTTTAGCTTCAATGTTTTGCCTTAATGTTTATTTATTTTTTCAATAAATATTTATGCACTCATTGTTTTCTTTTCTTATTTCAGAACGCGTCCGACAAATTCAAGAGAAACTCGAGGAGTTTATTCAAGCACTTAATAAAGAAAAGTGAATAACGACAAACCACATACTACAAGAAAATTAAAAGAGCACACCCGTTCCCCAGTAATTCATGGCTCGTATGTGCATGACATGTGTTTGTGTGCTTAGATCTATTTTAATTTATTAGAATTAATTAATCTATAAACTAGAAAACAAGTTATTCAAATTCATCAATTAAATTTGTCCAAACAATGCACGATGATGCAAATGAACGATTAATTTATCCCGATAGATAGAATGAATTAAAATAAAGTTCCTCCGTTTTATTCGGTTGATAAATAAAGGATTGGCATCCTAGTCATCATATACAAACTGCAGGCAGTGCACATTTGAACAAACAAAAAAAAAATGTATAAAGCACAACGTCAATATATAAAATTGTGTCATAACTTGAAGTATTTTATCAACATATTTATTATCAGCCTTCATAATTTTACAGAAAAAATTTTAAATAAATAACCATAATTTTCTCCATTCAATAACTACAAACTACGCACGTGTATCGTTATTTAATTATTTCAACATTTAAATCTTCGCGCCAAATTCGAAACACGCGCGCCCTCATGCAGTATTGCGCATTCACATAGTCACATTTCTGCGCATACACACACGCATTCAACTTTTTTCCGCTGATCCAAAATTAGTAAATAAAGATGGTGGCGAGGTATAAGTCGTGTGTGTTGTATCGTTCCTCAATAAATGTCTTATAAAATGAAGTGGAAACGTGAAAAAAAAACAATTAACGAATTCAAAACACAGGTATCGGATACCTAGTGTTTCAAATCCATAATAATAATTAAAAATCGTGGTGTAAATATACCAAGTGTATTTAATTTGTTTAAAAAAATTACATCAAGTCGCAATAAATTTGCGGTATATTCACGAGAAAACGTGAAAGATCAAGGCAACCGGAGATAACCGCTAAAAAAAGAAAAGAAAATAAAATAATTACAATTAAAAACGTAAGAAGAAACAGAAGCAAATATATATTATATATATATATATTTCATAGAAGAGGATAATTTCGTTTCTAGAGTTCACGGTAAGGGTATAAATTTAATTCTATTTTTAGTCAGCTGTCGATCCTCATTCAGTCTTTCGAGAATTCAAAAGCGAAAGACGATGAAGATGAGCGCACCGAATGTGGCTCCGGGTGCTCCAAGAATTTGCACATAATAATAATTTTAAATTTCAATTTTCGTGGGTGAATTTCCTCCTCTTTTTCTTCATTTTTATTTCTTATTTCTTACTGAATAACCAATCAATGCAAGCTCGTAAACCCACGTAAAATATTTCATATTAAATCTATTTATTTAGAATCCGATGTCATCATATGCGAATAATCCTCATTTCGCCTACTCCAAAAACTTCTTCGATCATGGAAAATGAACAAAAATATTGAAAGGAAAATGAAGAATTAATATTTTATTTATTTCATTTATTTATGTATATATAAATTTTTTTTTATTGTATCCAACAGACATTGCCACCGGCAAGGCTTGAAGCACACTAAATATCAGGATGCTATTTTTGTCCACGGGAACCTACATACCAATCTGCGATGTGTTGTATATCATGCACGTACATACTGCCTTTAGGCTTAATTTTTCTGTTAACCAAATGACAGTCAAATATTTCTTTCATTATTTTCTAATTTATTATTGATTAAATAGAAAATATTGAAACCTCAAATTGTACCTACACATGCATTAAATATTGGCTGTGTGTTATGTTATCTCCATCAACCGAAGAGTGAGCAAGAATAATACATTTTGGCATTAGCACAAAATACTTTTAAAGAAGAGAGGAAAAAAAAAAATTCTAAAGACAAATTTGATCAACCGTGAAAACTATTAAGCGTGACACAATTGACCAATTCAATTTCTTCACGTAATACGCCCTCGCATATCAGCATCATACAACAATAATTCAACGCATTATTATTTATAACTACACAAAATAATATTGAAGATAATTTTACTTTGTACAATTTTATTCATATGATATAAAATTGTTTATAAAACAATTATCATTATTAAGAATCATCATTGGACTTTAATTATTATTACAGAACAAATTCCATTGCAGTAATAATTGTTGGGTGAATCATCAGTACAAGTACCTGACCGTTAAGTATGACGTTCAATTCGAATGACGTCATGATCTGTTGGCCAAAAGATTTCATCATGCATCAAAAAAGATAACGTGAGGTTGAGAGAGTGGTCGGCGCCGGGAGGGTGCGAATGCATTCTAAATGAGGATAGTCTTTTATATGTGCCAAAGATAAAGTTGACAAGACAAATGGTCAATTAATTATGAGCTGAAGCGAAAAAAAAAAGGAGAAAATTTATAAAGAGAAGAAACGTTAAAAATTGCACTGGCTTCTTTTACTATTCAACTCGTTGGTTTTTCGTCTGTATATACAAACGCCTATGTATGGTTTCCTGCAAATGGTTTTTGTACATGTCAAGAAACATGAGAATTTATAATGGATTAAAGACGAACATTAGAAAAAGGAGGAAAGAAATGAATTGAAAAAAAAGAGGCCACACAATTTCCTAGGTCATGTGCCATGGAAATTAGATATATTATATCTGATTGTTGATCAATATTGTGCAATTATGTTATTTAAATTTGTTTCTCGAAGTTTAAAATTTTATATTTTAGTAAATTTCGTAAAGTAAAAGAAAAAAGTAAAACGTCATTGGTAGTGTGAAATGAAAGGATAAATATTTTCATACAAACTAATATAAAATATCAATTAAATTTTTATTCTATTTTTGAATGAATTAATAAACAAATAATACTCACGTAATTAATTTTGAATACTTAATTACAGTTTGATGAAAAATTTATTTATTATATTCCGAATGAAATTCGTGAAATAATATTACTGTGAATTATTTTATTTCATCTATATAATTATTCACACAGTGCAATAATAAACATCCGGCTTCTTCCCCTTTTTATCATAAATATATTGTTCAGTGTTGGCATGTATTTATATATATATTTATACGTCACAGTATTTTCCTAAAGTTATATTCTTCTCCATCGATCGTTCTCACTGTGAAATATATTACCAAAAACAAAGCCTGCTTCACAAAAAATTTATTAAACTCTGCACAATAATTTATTTTCACGTCTGCAAAATTTTCGTGAAAAATTGAAAAAAATACAAAAATTTAATCAATAAGTTTTATTGAATTTATTTCATAATGTGAATGAATAATTAACCACTTCAATGAAGAAATTATTCAAAATTATTTTTAGCTTACGATAAAACGAATTTACTCCTGAATAATGAGAGCTAATAAATTAATATTAATTAATATTCATTGACTTACATCAATAAATTATTAAATTATATATACACAGTTGATTTATAATGTTATCTGACAGATTTCGGAAATGATTTAATCATTTGTACATGAAAAAAAAAAAAAAAAGTTAACAGCGATCATGCACACTATGAATAAATATTGTATACTTTGATATTATTTTATACACATAAACATTAGAATGAATGAATTCTCAGTGTGAATTATAACACTTGAGTTATCTGAAAATAAATTTATTCATTGAAGTTACTACGAGTTACACTCGACAATGTGATTGAAATTAGTTTGAAAATTATACTTCAATATTCGAAGTAATAAAATGATCTGTATATACATCACGACTTCATTTATTTATACATTGTAAATGCATCATACTGTGTGTTTTGAATTCATAT
The DNA here is from genome assembly GCA_918226075.1 of Microctonus brassicae. Lineage (NCBI taxonomy): Eukaryota > Metazoa > Arthropoda > Insecta > Hymenoptera > Braconidae > Microctonus > Microctonus brassicae. Next base: position 7,175,721 of record OW445482.1, on the reverse strand, counting down.
TTACTAATGTATTGATGTTATTTGAAAGAATTTAAATGTGTATGAATGAATAGAGTTTACAAATTAATATAATAGAAAATAAAATGTACAAAAAAGCTGTACTAAATAGATAAAGCCAAAAATTATGTTTCATGTATGCATATGTACATAAATATGTGTCAAGGGCTCAATGCCAAATTTTATTTACTTTCGTAATACAATATATATATGTGCACTGAGTAAATTTAATAAAATTATCTAAATTATTTTCATAGTAATTAAAAGAAAAATGAATTAATATTGAAGGAAAAAATAGTGAAAATAAAAAATTACTTTTGCTAGATTTTTTCCCTTGTTGTATACAATACAACCACATAATTCATGAACATTTTTAACTTTTTAATGCAGCAGCAATTTTTAAATAACACGTGCTCTTCATGTCATGTATATATAAAATATGTGTCGTGGTGTATATATATGGAGAGACCGGAAAAGAAAAAGAAAATAATATAAAATGTAAATGGTGTACATTGCTTTTTATTTATTTATTTATTTTTATTTCAACACCAAGAAGTGAAAACATGAATGAAATGAAAGTTGAGTTTATAATGGTTATATATGTACAATGAAGTAAAGCACGACAGATATGAGTCACATTGAAAGTCAATGCCTCGGAATTTTAATACACACAGTACCACCCGCGTGTTTCATTTTACTATACAATGAAATATGAATATGTATTTAGCGTAAGTGTAGTAATTCATTGAGCTCGATTGAATTATTGTTTTAATATGTGTATTAATGTTGATGATGACACGAAAAGTATTAATGAAGTCTATGCAATATGTCAATCATATTTGATTAGATAAAATAATATAAACGAGAAAAATATTGGATTCAAAATTGAGGAAATTAAATTTATCAAATATTAGATTGAACTAATATTTTATTTTATATATGAATACAAATGATTTAATTGTCATGAAAAATTTTTTAATTTATCGATTCATCAGTAAGATATTTAATGAAACAATAATTAATTTTATTATAAAAAAATTTATTGAATAAGATTATTTAAAAAATTAATTAAGTAATTAAATTTTTAGGTATTAATTTAATTTTTAAATAATTTTACATTTGTATACATGAAGAAGAAGAAGAAGAAGACGAAATAGATAAAATCAGGGGAATTGGCCTTATGTTTTCGACCACGAGACCTTGAGATGATATGCAAATACAAAGTTGCTGGCGGCTTTCCATTGACATGAATCTAACACATGAGATTTAAATGAGAGAAAATTGTGGATAGTGTATGTGCTTTTGTAGATATCGCGTTTGTATATCGTTCAAGTTTCATACTTAGAAAACAAAAACGCCAGAGAGAATTGGCGAACAAGAAATATCCGACAAGTGTATAACGCCACAAAATAAGTATAGAGAGAAAATAAGCCGACAGACGTTGGTGGTATAGTGGAAAAGCTGAAAGACAAGACGACACACGGCGTCAAGACCGAAATAAACTTGCCGCATTCTCGTTCTTTCTTCGTCTATATGCTCAATACTACTATCGGTGTTGCTGTATATTTGCAGCAATACATATGTGATGTCTTGAATAATATGAAAGAGAAAAATGGGAAGAAGAGATTAATATGAAAAAAATAAATCAACGTCATAATAATTTTTATTTTGTTTAATAAAAAATATAATAAGTCAAATGTATACGTATGTATGTGTAAGAAAAATATTTGAGAGCTTCTGAAATTAATTGATTGGATAAACATAAAGAATTTATTGATGTTGAATTTTGAATAATTTATATTTTTTATGTTTTAGGTAAAAATCCTTGAGTCAAAATGGTTGTGGGCGAAGCAAGTATTCACAATATAATGGGCGGGATGGAAAGTACCGGCGGTGTAAGGCTTCATAATCACAAGAGGAAATTAAAGCAAAGGTGATGATGAAAAATAAATGATTGGAAGGGATTTTTATTTTTAAACGAATTGATAAGTATTTTTTTTTTATTGTTTATGAGTTGTGAATGATGCAATAATCATCCCTTATGGTTGTAATTTGACGTTGACATTCGGTCAAGTGGCATGAACTTTGTGCCAAGATCATTAATTTGGCGCCTTCCTGTTTAGTTGTCGCGCCAATGTGTGCTATTTTACTGAAATAAATTGACACATAATATCGATAGAAAACGATGATAAAATAAAATATCAATTGGATGTAATTGTTATCGATTTTGTATTTTTTTATTTTTATTTTCATTCATTATTTTAGATTCGATATAATCAAGAAATTGGGTCAAGGAACGTATGGAAAAGTGCAATTAGGTATCAATAAAGAAACAGGTCAAGAAGTAGCTATTAAAACTATTAAAAAATGTAAGATCGAGACTGAAGCAGATTTAATAAGGATACGACGTGAAATACAAATAATGTCCAGTGTTCAGCATCCCAATATTATTCATATTTATGAAGGTAATCGTTAATCATTCAACAATAAATATTTATTTTATCTATACATATATTATAACATATTAAATTACTAAAATAAAAATTTATTTGTATAAATACAGTTTTCGAGAATAGAGAAAAAATGGTTCTCGTAATGGAGTACGCAGCAGGCGGTGAACTTTTTGATTATCTAAGTGAACGAAATGTCCTACCGGAGGAAGAAGCACGCCGGATATTTCGTCAAATATCAATTGCTGTATTTTATTGTCACAAGCATAAAATATGTCATCGTGATTTAAAATTAGAAAATATATTATTGGATCAATTGGGCAATGCAAAAATTGCTGATTTTGGTTTATCAAATGTCTTCGATGATCAACGATTACTCAATACATTTTGCGGTAGTCCACTTTATGCTAGTCCAGAGATTGTTAAAGGCACACCTTATCATGGGCCTGAAGTTGATTGTTGGAGTCTTGGTGTTTTATTATACACTCTAGTCTACGGTGCCATGCCATTTGATGGCTCAAATTTTAAAAGACTCACACGACAAATATCAGCATCAGATTATTTTGAACCAAAAAATCCATCGCCAGCGTCGCCATTAATTAAAGATATGTTAACTAAATGTCCATCAAGACGCGCGGATATTGAAAGAATATGTTCACATTGGTGGGTTAATGAAGGTTATGAACAAAATTGTTTAGATATCGCTGAAGAATTGGCAGCACAAACACCAGTACGACTTGATTTACTTTTATCATTGGTGCCGCAATCAGCCAGTGCAGATAAATTAGTCGTTACGAATGATCAGCAGCAATCGACAACAAATACAAATGTATCATCTGATGCATTGGTACCTACACGATGTCATTCGGTTGGTAGTTTAATGGAATTGGATAGAAATAATACAGATTGTATGAGTGATATTGTCGATGATAATAATGAGCAGCAGGCACGCGCTGGTGCAACAAATGATACTAAAAGAAAACTCGAGACAACGCCATCGATGGAGGAAACAGGTGCGGCAAGTGTCAAAAGAAAAGAACGTTCACGTAGAAAAGAAAGAAATGATGATAGAGAGCAAAAACCTTATAGGAGTTCGTCACGACATCATTCTGCGCCAATAGCTAATGCAATTACTGAAGAGGCAATGGAACTTGATCTTCGTGATCCGGCAGCGGCCGCTGCGTGTTTAGAATTAATACGTGAAGCACAATCAAAATCACCAAGTAAAGAACGTAGTCGAACTCCTGTAGTGCCAGAAAAATCCAATGTTGATGTTACAAATATAGAAAAGACAACGATACAAGATGTAAATGAAAATAATGAAGATATTAAACCTGTAGCGAATAAGCTTACAAATACTCCTGTATCAGAAAAAATATCGTCTGTTGATGAAACAAAAAATCACGTCATTGATGAATGTCAATTAAAAAATAAATTGCCCAAGTCAAAGATAAAGGATATTACGCAAAATAATGATGTTCCAAAGCCTGATGGATGTAATAATAGTTTGGAGTCGGAAATTAGTAATGGAAAAATTGTCACATCTTTGGAGTCAGAGAAAATTGGAAATAAAGGGGAAATAAAGAAAAAACAACGAGCGTTGTCGCTTGATTCAGATGAAAGTCCAGTTGTGGCACAGGCAAAACCGACCGAGAGACGAAGATCAAAAATATTTGAAACCGCTGAGAAATTTAATCAATTGGCAGCGGGAACAGAGACGGAAAAACCCAAGAAAATTTTTATACCTGGTGTAAATGTTGGTGGTGCAAAAAAAGTATTTGAACGCAAAGCCAGTCTATCATCAATAAATGTATCTCCACCGATAAAACCAAATGCATCTAAAGTAATAATTGATGTACCGAGTGATAAGAAAAATGATAAAATGGAAGAAAAATCATCGGGGGCAATTAAAGTAGAGCCAACAAAGACTGAAAATGAACATAAACGTGATGAACAAAAAAAACGTGCTGTTGATATAATAACTGGTGCATTGGGTAAACCCCCGGTGCAAAAAAAATTGAATGGATCACCACCAATGACACCACAGAGTCAAGACGCAAAAAAATCACTTGGTCTTAAAATTCAAGTTGGGCCAAATGACGTACGAAATGCAACTGTATCTGTTACTACACCTGTTGACACAAAATATCCTGATTTTGATCAATCACCAGTGAAACCAGTCGCTATTGGTAATTCTGTACCATCGTCACCTGAAATAAAACCAATAAAAAATTCATTGGATGAACCAATGATGTCAAGTAAAATGGAAATAACACTCAAGAGTGCGACACTACCACGCCCAAGAAAAACAAGTAAAGCTGAAATAATATTAGCCTCAGGTGTAAAAACACCACCAGAGACAGCAGCTTTCAAGTCTGAAGTTGAGGCAAAAATTGATGCGTTCCATCCACAAAAATTACGAACGCAAAAATCAGAAGTTGCGTTTCCAGTAGCGGCAGTAATTCCTCAAGCAAATCGTAGCTCTAGTCTAGAACCAGAGGGTAAAATGAGAGCAAAGGAGAGAATAATACCAATTCATGTTGAACCTGGCCATCAATCGCCACCCCAACAACATTCATCAACATCTTCTTTACCGTCAAAACCGCCAATGCCCCAGCGCTCAATGTCTCAACGTTCAGGATCACTGTCCCGTCAATCAACAATGGATTCTGATACTGACAGTGCACTTGGCTCCACTATTGGTCCCGAACCAATTAGAAAAAGCCCACGTGAATATATTATTCCAATTGCTGTTGAAGGTGGAAGTTATGTTACACCACGATCTAGCAGTCTTGAGCCTGAAAATAAAACCGGCACAACAACTAGTAGCACAAACCCATCAAAAACACGATTTGGTAGACCAAGAAGAATGGGATCTTTATTATCAGATGCAAGCGAGGATGATGCTCCATTTTCAACTCTTCACAGGTATACATTTATCTTTTTAATCTCTTGTCTTCTATGTTATTCATTTATTTATTTTGAATACATTGTCAAGTTTGCAATTGAATTACTTTAGGGACAGCGATGATCTTCTACAAAGGCACATGCATCGGCTGAGAAGTTCAAGACCAACAAGACAAGCGCCAGAACACGCAGACAGTCTATCGTCAGGCGAAGATGACGATGATGACGGTTTTGAATTACTAACTGCGGAAAATTTATTCTCAACTTTATTATCACGTGTGCGAAGCTTAACTCAACGGCTTAATGTTGATGATAATCGTGGCACTGGCTTTCCACGTAGCAGATTACTCGATAGATTGGGTACCAATTCCTCGCAAGGATTTTGGGGACTCCATGAACCATTATCAAGGTAAATTATATTTCATTTTATTACAATATGACATATAAAAATGCAACTAAATATAAATTAATACGTATAATTTATCGGGGATTCATAATTATTCTAACGTGTATATTGGCTCTTTGTGCAAGCTACGAGAGCCACATTGAAACAGAGACGATTACAACGTGAGTCCAGTCGTAAGAATAAAAAAAAATCCGAAATATTTATTTAGCTTTTTTTTCATTTGAATAGAGAAAAAAAAATTAATAAGCACAATACAATTCACAAAAGTTTTGCAGCACACGTATAAAATAATTTTTTATAATAAATAATTCATCTTTTTCTTTCTTTATACAATATAAAAATGATATTTAAGTGTACATGTTTATTTATTATCCAGGCGGATGCCAGAGTCACCATTTAGACGATCATTGAGTCGTGACACAGAACGATTTGGTAGAAAAGATTCAGCAATGTCATCAGCACCTGGAACACCAAATAGTTTTGGTGGTCGTAGTTCTACACCGTCACGTGAAAGTATCTTTGAGATGGGCAGTAGCAACACATTACCGCGAGGTAAGAATCAAAATGATTGGTTCTATAAATTTATTGAAGAACAATAATTTTTGAAATAGATAGATTATTAAAATTATTTATTTAAATTTAATAAAATCCACCATGGGAAATTTTGGAGGAAAAAAAAAGAAACAGACATATATACACACACAAAACACTTGATGTTGTCATGTGTTGAGACACGCATTCGCAGAAGCTTATAATTATAATTAATTAATTTTGTTGGTTTTATTTTATTTTATTTTATTTTTTTCTCGTATGCAGTAGTTCGATGCTTGGCATAAATTTATTATAAGAATATATTAATGGTTATTTATTTGTGGTTTTTTTTTTGTGATCTACAATGAAATGTCAATATAAAAAGCAAAAAAAAAAAAAGCTTCTGCAGAGTCGTGACCGATCTCTCTTTCTTTATTCTCTATCTATCAATCTATCTATCTTGCACGACGTTTTATCATCGAATTCTTGATGTCTTTAAACGTTCTATTGAACTTTATGATAAAACGTTGAAGAAAAAAATATATTCTATATGCATCTTTATAGTATACCTATTTAATTAGCTGTTGTCGAGTCGTTGATAGACAAAGCACATTTTTGTTCTGTTACACTTTTGTTCAGTGGTTTACCTCTGTCATCAATAATTTGTTTATCTATTATTTTACAATTCAAATTATTTTTTTTTTTTTAATGTCAACAATTTATTTTGCCTGACGGTGTTTTATGCAACATTTTTATTTCCATCTTTTTTTTTCTTTGGAATTTACTAACATATTAGAGTTTGTATCCTGTTTTAAATACAGGTGGGTTTTATTTTTCTTTCATTTTTTTTTTATCTGTTTAAATTTGTATTAAAGTAAATACGTACAACAATTTTTATATCCCATTATAATTTTTTTCTTTTTACTTTAATTTAATTGACTACATAACAAATGAGAAATTTTGTATATGGAGAATAAAACTTTCTCTACTTTCAATTAGCATGATTGCAGCACGTTGTGTTCTTATCATTGATAAATGAAAAATGATAATTTTAGTATCAATTTGGATGTGTAATTTAAATTAGAAAAAATAAATAAAAATGATATAAAAAAATTTTAATATAATTATATGAAGAGAGTTGTTATCCCTTAGTCGCGAGAAATTAATAGTGAGATTTATATATTGCTAGCTTAACTTATACCTGCAGTAGAGATTTTTTTTTTTCTCTTAATTTTTATGGCGCATTATTTTTTTTTTTCTCATTTAATTATTTTTCCTTATTATATCGTAACAGAATGGTAAATATGTATCCTACTACACTGTACCTAGCATTTATTTGAAAAAAATTAGCGCATGAAGTTGAAGAAACACGTCCATATACAAAAATTCATAAATAATTTAAAAAAAGAAATTTTTTTTAATAATGTTAATAATTATGATGATGATAATAATGATAAATATATAAGTTTCACAAAATAAAAGTAATGGAGTAATTAAATGAAAAACCACCTTAAAATCATGAGATGAAAAAATTATAAATATAAAAAATTCAAGTCTATCGTCGACTCCTCAATCAGTTTGAAATAAAAATTTAATAATAAAATTGCCGATCGCTGACTGATAATTGATGAATTATATTTTCGGTATTTCTATTTGTAAAGGCTTTGTAAGCATATATTTATCGCTTGGCTATTTATGTCAAATGTCGTAACAAATATTAGAAAAAAATATAAAAAGAATTTTGAATTATAAAAAATAAAAACCTAAGCAAAATTTCATTTTACTCATTCCATGTATTGTAAATAAAAAAAAAAAAGGAAATAATAAGTAAATTTGCTTTCTTCTCATGGCAAATTAAAATTTTTTTTAAATAACATCAATTATTAAATTTGTTTAATTAATAGTAAATTAAATATAATTAATAATATTTATTTCAATATTAATTATAAAAGAAATCATAATTAAGATAAGTATTAAAAAAAGTAATGGAAAAATAAATAATTTCTTATAGATAAATTACCGAAAATATTATCTAAAAATTATCATCGGCGTTATATATATTTTCTGGTACGTTTGACTTACGGTCTTTTATAACGGTTGTTGCAGCGACCGTGCGAGTGACTCTACGTAGGCGGGCTGACGGTAATCCCCAATAGAAAAAAAATACCAAGTTAGGTACTATTTACTATGGCAAATATTTATAGCGAATTTCGTTCATATAAGTTCACATACATAAATGCGCATACAATCATTTTATTGTAACATTCATAAACACATATAAATAATGTTTATGATAATAAGAGGCCATAATTAGCAACTCACTCATTATTAATAAATTATATTTTATTTTGTAAATTATCTTGTAATGGGACGAGAGTCGATTCTTATGGAAAACTTATAATATTCTTTTTTTTTTTTTGTTTATAATTTTTTTTTTTTAATTGTTGATGGTGAATGAATTTAATTAAATGCGACCCTCGTCCATCGCGAGGTTTATAAATCATTATGACTGACTGACGGGCTTTCCAAGATACTGAAAAGAAAAACAGAAATAATAATGCAAAATAATATTAATGAATTTTTTCATTGCTAACAAATCGCTAAATGTAAAGTGTGAACTAAAGTTATGTTGATAATTCGTGATTGCGACTATTTAATGGCAATATCACTTCGTTCCAAGTATGGTTTATTCTATAAATAAATTGATAATTAAATAAGAAAAAAATTATTATTATAACAGAGAAATAAATCAAATAAATTCAGTCAATTGTATAATTTTAAGATAATTTGTGCTGTACAAATGATAATGAATTTATTAGTGAGAATATTAATACGAAAGCAGTGAATAATTAAATGAAATTAAATATAAATGTGATTATGAGAATAAATCATACTGAGCTTGCTCAAAAAGTTGAAAAAAAAAAATATTAAAAATGAAACTGAAATGAAAATTCGACGCTGTTATTTTTTTCTCTGTATATATTAATCTAATTGTTGACAGTGTCTTGTCAAGCGTAACTTTGTTATATGACAATTTTTGTATATGACGACGTTAGTGAGAATGAATGGAAAAAATATACTCTCATTGTTTTTATATTATGCAAATAAGTGAAAAAAGAAAAATAAGAATAAAAAAAAAGATATTATACAATTGAAGAAGACTAACACATGCTCGAAATGACTAAGATTTGTTGTGTTTTAAAGAGTTTAAATAACAATACTTTATGTAATATATAATACCGATTTTTTTTTCTAATTATGTTTTAGTCATTTTTTTTTTTTTTGTGTGGACTCGTTTTTGCCACGGAATGCTTTGTTTTGTGCTACCGTACACATATAATTGTATGACTTAATATCTGCCAATGTCAAACAGATTATTGTCATGTCAGAGAATTTTTTATAATTTAAAAAAAAAAAAAAAATAAGAAAAGAAACAAATACTTAATTTCAAATCAAGTAGAATTTTTCATTTGTCAGAATAGAAACGCATGTAAATGACGCACTGAACGAAAAATTAATGAATATAACAAACAAACAAACAAAAGAAATAAAAATAAAAATGTTAAATGAGTGCTTTAATCGATTGTTCTTTTTTTTTATTTAATAACTCTAATGAATTCATCCGTGCCATACAATGGTGCGTAACAGAAATCTTTACAATTTTGACAAATTACACGAGCGATTCTGTTAGCAAAAAAAAAAAACACATAATATAATTCAATTCAATACAAACTAAAATCAAAAAAAAATAAATAAATAAATAAATAATACGCAAAAATATCAGTCGATAAATTTGTAGCTTATAAAATCTTCCAATACTCTCTAAGTCATTAAAACATTTTTTATTTTCATTTTTTTTCTCCCCATACATGTACATATATATTATATAATGCAGTTGTATATTATTTAAATCCACGTTACTTGCAGTATAAATTTAAGAATCAATTATTCTCATAAAGAAATAATAAAAAGTCATAAACAACAACTTCATCTATATAGTCAAACAATTTTATAAAGACAAAAAAGAAACAAAAGAAAAAATATTAAAGATAAATAATGTATTCTAAACAATAAAGTGAGTGTAAATATTAATAAATCTCATGATTCATCAAATAAGAAACGAACATACACTTGAATATGTGCAATCGTCGATGATGGCCTACCAAAAATTTTGGTTTGCCTACATTATTTTTCAGATAATATTCATCGCAACGACAGTGTCACAGAGACGGATTCATCACGAATGCGAAAGGAATTATCGCAAGATGTACAGTTGCCAGAGCCATCAGGTACCAGCAGTCATGAAAATTTTACTCCCAGTTTGGCACGTCGATTGAGTCGTCAATTTATTGAACAAACACGTCATGCACTGCCACGATCTCCATCAATACCGCGCGATCGACTCTATCGTTCATCAACAGAGGAGCCAACAAGTTCATTAGCATCAACATTATTGCCTGAGAGATCAGAATACCGAAGCAGATCAAGTGATAGGAATATAAGAAGAACTAACAGTCTATTGGACGCTAAAAGACCTGAAAGACCTGATTATAAATCAACAAGACGTAGCGTTAGTCTTTTTGCTGATGATGATGATGAATTACTATCACCGATGCCTCGTCAAGTGATGACACTTGGTCGAAAATATCGTGATCCAGTGAAGCCATCCACCAATGGAATTTGTCGTGACATTTTTTCTCGAACGGAAAAAATACAAGAAGAATCTCATGATGAATTAAATTCACCAAGGAAAATATTCGATAGTAATAGTGAAGTGACTTTAGAGCCAGCTTCTACATCTGAAGGTACATCTATATGTAATTCTAATCCAAATCTCGGCGATACATTGTCAACATTATCAACAAAATCATGTGAAACTTCATCAACTGAATCAACATCAAATAATCAATCATTAAATTCATTTAAAGCTGATGCAAAAGATTTTGAAAGTAGATTACTTGCAGCTGAAAATTTAATTAAAGAATCAAAATTACGTAATTTAGGGGTTAATCGTTTTGATCCAAATTTAAAATCAAGTTATAAAGATACGGATAAATGTGACAAAGAATTTCTCGGTTCAATGACAGATTTAACAAATTCAGTATTGAGTAAACGACGTAGTTGTATTCCAAGTTTGAGGCTTAGATCTGGATCATTGAATAGAGAATCATCAAATAGTTATGATCGACGACCACCTTTAGTCGGTGGTGGAGATACCAGAGATATACGAGCACCCACACCTGAACGATCTTTACTCAGTAAATTATTTAGATCATCAAGCACCAGTCGGGATAGTGAAAATAAAGACAAATCGCCAAAAGCCCGACGTCGTATTTCAAGATTTTTACGACCAGATTTTTTCGATACACCACGAGAGGAAAGTCAATATGTTAAAGAAAAAGAAGCTCAAAAAGCGGCTGAAAATGAGCGACGGAAAGCTCGATTTATGAAAAAAAAAGTTGGTAGTAAAGAATCAAGTGTTGAAAAAAGTGTTTCTATTGAAGAAAAACCTGAGAAAGAATTGAAAAATGAAGCAAATGCTTTGACAAGAGATAAAAATGATGCTCCAAAAGATAATAAGTCTGATAATGATTCATCGTCAATTATAATTGCAAATACAGATGCAAAACTCGAGCGACAAAATTCGAAAAATAGCTTTTTACAATCATTGGAGAAAAAATTAGAAAAATTACGCTCGAATGACTCGGACAGTTCGAAAATAAATAACGATGATGATAATGAAAAAGTGTGTGTGACTTCCAATGAAGAAAATAAAACGACGCTGATGACACCAGTGAAAGAGACAGGTGAAAAATCTGAAATATTAAAAAAAGCTGCAAGCATTGACGATCCATCATCATCATCATCAGTCAATGAAGCACCAGTGACGACAACTAAATCAAGAGTTTCATCAGTTCTTGGATTATTTAGAAATGATTCAAAATCCATGATAAATGGTACACGACAGCAAAACAATCTTTTAAGTAAATTTAAAAAAAGTGCTTATAAAGGTTCACGATCAGATTCAATTGTGTTAACTGGTGAACCCTCAGCAGGAAGTAAAATACCAACAAAGTCAATGAAAACCGAATCAAAATCACCACGAAGATCTTTGGAAAGTAAAAAATCACCGGAAAAAAATATTGAAATAAAAAAATCACCACCGAAAGAAAAATCAAAAGAAAAAACTCCAACAGAACGATTGAGTGTTGAGAGAAAATTATCTGTGGATCGTCAAGTTAAATCACCGAAAAAATTGAGTCCAGAAAAATCGACAGATGTGAAAGTTGACAAGAATGAAAAATTAAATATAAAAGATCAATCAGTGGAAAAAGATGTTCAACGAAAATCCTCATCTCCGGAGAAGAATGACAGTAAAAATTCATTCACTGCACGATTAACAAAAAAATCATCACCTGACAAAATGTTGGACAATAAAAAATCCGAGATAAAAAATACTGATAATGAAGATAAAAAAGTAGTAAAAGTGAAAAAAACAGTTAAAAATCTAACGTCATTGACGAAAAATGGATCAATTACTAAATTGGAGAAAGATGATGAGTCTGATAAAAAAATAAAAAAAGTCGTGAAGAAGGAATCAGCGGACAAGGAGGGAATTGATGGAACAAAGAAGAAGAAAATTGTACGTGTAGTGAAGAAAGTTGTAAAAAAATCTGACGGTTCATCCGACAGTAAATCGGAAGACAAAGAGAAATCTACAACTAAAACATTATTAAAAAAAATAACTTCGAGCACAAAGAAAGAAAATAGTCCAGAGAGTATTGAAAAAAATAAAGAAAAAAGTCCAACAGATATTGATAATAAAAAAAAAGAAAAGAGCCCAGTTCCAAAAATAATTGAAGAAAATTATTCAACAACCATTAAAAATGATACTCCTACAACAACTGCAGATACTAAAATATCTATCAAAGAGTCAGATAATAAATTACGTACAAATAGAAGCAACTTGAAATTAGATTTATCAAAAATCCCACAACATTCATTTAAAACTAGCGGAAATACCAAAAAAGAATCTCCAAAATTAAATTCAACAGATGATTTTAAATCGGAAGTATTTGAAAAACCACAAGAAATTATTTCAAAATTGACACATCACGCAAATATAACTGGCAATAAAATAATAATTGATAAACCATTACGAGCCGCTGACATTGCAGAACTTCAACGCGAATCCGATACTCAAACAAATACCGAATCAAATAAAACAATTAATCCACCAAAAGTTGAAGCTGAATTAAAAATTCAACCAAATATTGAATCTCAAATAAATCTTAATATCAATAAAACAGAGTCAGAAATGAAAGACAAACCAAGTCCACTTCAAGAAAATTCAAAGCAATATATAAACAAAATTCCACAGCAAAAAATTACATCCAACTATGCAGAAGATATTCTATCACCAATGGATGACGGCGAGAGTTTTGATTCATGGTCAATTTGTTCTAATGACATGAATCATCGCGGTAGCATGGATCTTCATTCGCCCACATCACCAACATATTCACCATCAACTCGTAATGATCATCCCGAATCAATAATTGATCGTATCAGACGAAAAAGTTTTTATTCACGTTTCAATGAAAGAAAACGAAAATCATCATTAAATGTTCCACCGCCTGGTGTAACACTTCCAACCAGTTCTACGTTGCCAAGAAAATATAGCTTTCATTCTTCACGTGACACTGAACGTAGTAGAAGAAATTACAGTATCTCACCAACAAGAAGAAGCTCTGATCGAGTGTACAGTTTATATAATGATGATACATCAACTTACAGAAAATCACCAATTGAACGTGACAGATATTCTGATGTTGGCTCAAGTCTAAGTTCATTCTCCGGTGAATTAAAATCACCCAGTGATCAATATGGCAGCGGTTCAACATCTTATTATGATTCTCTAAGTCGTTATCGAATATCACCAATTTTAGATTCTACCCACAGAAAATATCCAAGCACAGATTATGGTCTTGATAGCGATTTAACGTCATATAAAAGTCCAATGTCACCATCAGCATTGAATGATGGTATTTCTGATTATCGCAGTAATTTATCTCGACGATATGGTTCAGTTGCGTCTGGTTTAGCACCAAAAACTGCTGAATACTATGAAGAACTTCTTGCACCATCGAGAATTGATTATTTATCTGCTCGTAGAACACCAGTTCCTGGTGAATATTCTGGAAAATATGAAAATGGATATCACAATGGACATTCAGAATTATCACAAAGTAATTCGGATAAATGGAGAGGATATTCTGATAAAATTACTGGATTAGATTCAGCTGAAGACAGCGATCGAAGTCGTGGAGATGATATAAGGTTTGTAGAATATTAATAAATTATATTAATAAAATTTTTTTATTGAATTCATTTGTAAGAATGATAAATTGAATTTTAATTTTTTTCTTTTTGCTTTACGTTAATTATAGGAACAATAGCGAAATTGATGGCGAGTCAAAGGAACTGTCGGCTGCCTGTCCTGACACTGACAACAACACCTCCATTGTTGAGTGAACAAATTTCAAATGACTACTACATTGTGGAAAATTATATTTACAATTCATCGTGCCAAAAATATCTATATTTATATATAAGCTTTATTGCTACAATGATTAATTTTCCGATTGACTTTTGAATCGTGAGAAATTATTTATAGTGAGCTAAATCAAAGCACTATAATAATCTAAAAGATTTTTTGGCTAACACTTTTTTTATCTACGTACTTAAGAGAACAAATAAACTTATATAATATTATATAATGATAAGTGATAGATTTTGCAGGTAACCAAAAAATTAATCAACGAAACAGAGAGGCCTAAAGATTAAATGCATAACTTTATAGCTCGTTACAATTATATCAATGAAATTTTTTTCTTTTCTTTTCATCACCAGTAAAATTAGAAATTAAAAAATTTCATAAACACTTTTTCTACACACGAATTATAAAATTACAGTATAAATTCTCTCGTGAATCAATCTGTATAATGTTTTTTTTTTTTATATATAATATTTCGTTAATAATTGTTTTTCATTTCAAGTGTGTAAATTAAAGTTTAATATTTTCATTTTTTTTCTTTCTTTTCATATCAAATGGCTGAAAGTGTTCAATTTTTATTTCACATTTATTCATATTTGCTACGTAGAAGTGTGGTTTTATAATAAACAAATGGCAAAGAAAATGTTACCTTAATTAAGATTACAAACAATTATATTATACACATAAATATATAAATATTTACACATTTATATGCAATCTAGTCAACAATAATATTGTGAGTTTATTGAAAAGTTATGAATTATTGGCTCCGATGGTTTGTATTAATATAAACTTTAAAATTGGCAGCCATATGAAAAATTAATTGAATATTATAATAATATTATTGAGCAAAAAAATTGTTAAAAGAAAAAATAGATTAGTGAAAATGGTGCTTATATATATATCCAGTATACGAATTCTTGGGTTTGTTTGTTTATTAAATATATACATATGCTTCCAGATAAAAAAAAAAATCCATCAATCTTAAATAGAAAAATTAAAATAAGATCGAAAATATTTTCATTTAATAGAAAATACCAATCAATCAATAAATAAATCAATCATTTAATTTTCATTGTCACACAGTGTACCATTAAAAATATTCATAAATATTTATTATAAGATTGTGGAGCCCAAAGAGAGTTCGGTGAAGAGCTTCAGTTCCTTGTAACAATATTGCCTTATTATTCTCGTTATTAAATGTAAATGATTTTTTTTTTTTATCAATACTGGGAGATTAACGCAGTGGTTTATTGTGAATGAGCATTTTGTAATGGATTCATCAATCTACACCATTGTCTTCCACATATTTTATGTATGTGTTTTTTATTCATATACATATTTTGAAATAAAATATTGAAGAGAAATAAAATATGTCAATGATTTAGTTCTATTTATTGAATGTTAATTTCCTTGAAAAAGCTGAAAAACAAAATTAAAATAAATAAAGGGAAGAACAATTTAATTTAAAGAGACAATTGACCTACGTTAATTAATGAAAATTTATTGCAGTCTATTATTTATTCTGTCAATCGTAAAGTGAAGGAAAACTTTAATTAAATTACTTGTGAAAATGGCTACAATTTTAGATCCAATAAAAATGAAATTTTATACTGAGAAATTTAATAAAGAAAATCAAAATATTAAACTTGTTGAAGAATTTGTACCGTCAGTTAAAACAAAATTAATTACTGGAAAATTTTATTCTAAATATGAAACACCAGAATTTTTTGGCTCTATTTCACCACAATTCATGCAAATAATTGATAGACATGAACGAATGCTGCCAAATGAAATTTATTCTTATAAACCTCCCACTACAAATATGCTGTAAGAAAAATATTCATATTAATTATAATAATTTAATTATTTTTATTTTAGTTACATTTAATTAATCATTTATAATTTTATTTTTCAAGTTATGGATGGTTTTCAGAGCCACTAATTCCTCGATCAACTGATCCACGACTTTATTTTCCTTTAAATCATTCACAAATTGTAAAAACTGAAATGCGAATACGTGATATTGATAAAGGAATTTTTCGTGCTAGATTTCGTGGCATTGCATTCAAAACAATTTAATTATTAAAATATTCTCGACATTGGGGCATTGAAATAATTTTTTATTTGCTAATAAAAAAATATTTTATGTAGGATATGAAAAAATAAATCAATGACACACACGTGTGCGTTGAAGAGAAATTTTTTCCGCGCAATATTTCGATTTACATGTGTTGTGACATTGTATCCAAGCAACGAACACTTTCTTCTAATACACCACACATCTTAAGATAATAGTTAAGCACATAGGTTTTTTTTTTTTATTCACACTCCCAATATTAAAAGTTATAGCAGTAAAAGATAATTTGAATAAATTTATTTAGATGAATGAAAAGAAAGAAAAAAAAATTCTATTGACAGTATAAATAAATGTGTAGTTAATATTAAAATTTATTTGAATTATTAATTTCTTTTCAATATGCTGATGATAATTCTTTATGCAAATTCTTGGAGGAATTTAAATTAATTGTGAGCACACAATGAGGTTGACAAGATTTTTCATGGATTTATCATCACGCTTAAAAAATCATGACAAGCAAAGGTTTTTCTGTCAAAGTTTATTTCGATTTACACATTGTAAGCAATAATTTAATTATTCCAACTTAATAATAATATAATTTACACATTAATTAATATTAAAATATTAATTTCATATTTTATAAACAATTTTATTTAGATAAATTGTCCTGGAGTGTGGCTATGTCCAAATGGATGTGTAGCATTGCGAATAAATACACTGAATTCTCATATCGAATCGCGTAAATTATCACCAATATTTCCAATAGTATTCAATGAAAAATTTTTATTTAAAAAAAGATTTATTGAAGTGTGTACATTAGCACAATTAGAGGGTTGTCTTGAAGATGAATATTTATATGCTGAATTAATTCAATGGCCAACAACAGGATGCAAAGGTGTAATTTTATCAACATTTGAAACGAATTTAATGGATTTACTTTATCCTGCACCATGTCTTAAAGGATTATTGCCTGGCATTGATGTTGATCTGTTGATGGAACCTAGCAAATATTTTCCCGTAAAATTCCATTAACTTTCTTCTCATTTTTATTTTATTTAATATATTAAATTCATCAAGTATTAATAAAAATGTAATTTATATTTTTCCCCAGGGTATTTTAGCGCCTAAAATAGAAATTTCCACACGTACTGTTATTGAAGAGGTAGAAATTTGCGGATTAAATATCATTGGAGCTCATATTATAAATCCAAAATTAATAAATTCAAAAGTGAGTTAAATATATAAAATTTAATTTAATTTTCTAAATAATAATTATAACTAAATATATTTAGACATTTACTACAATGTATTGTAACAGGGTCGCCCATGTATTCATCGAAAACGCCCGTCAGAAGGTGGTATTATTCGACAAAAAAGAGTTTGTCATACTCAAGGAATACCAAAGTCACCAATAAATCGGTAATTTCATTTTGGATTATTAAAATTATTTTCATTATTCATTCAAATTACTTTCCATAATTTTTTTTCAAGTGCAGTTGTACACATCATCTTATTAATTGCAATGACGAATTGCTTGTACCTTGTTCAAGAGGTCGACGAACAGAAATACACATTGATCAATGCTATCAGAAATTACAAAGAGGATTAAAGTGTTACAGTCCATCACGTTATCAACAAATTAATGATAATCATAATTCCGAGCAGCTATTACACGATTTTGATGATTGTACAGTTTGTTTAAAATACCAAAGTTATTTTTCAAAAAATTCACCTAGTCAAGACACATTTAGAGAACGAAACAGCAATTACTGCAGTCGAAGAGAGGCGACTTATGGTGTTTGTGATGTGACAAATTGCACATATCACGAATCATCAGATAAATAATGATGATGATCATCATCATCATCATTAGTATCGGTATGTAAAATATTTTAATACATTTTTAGATTAATTATTTTAATTTCACATGCGATAATTAAATTAATTTCACAAAACTTTCTTATTTTTCTAGTTATTTCATCAGGTTACAATGAAAAATTAAGAAACCTACAAAAAAATCTTTTGAGGGAATGTACTTTTTAGATTTTTTAAGTGATGAGCTCATAAAATGGTAATGATAATCAATTATACATTTTTTATTCTCTTTTTGATCGCATTACATTCTTCTTTTGTATGTTTAGTTTTAACAAATAATTTTTCCATCTATTTGAATGAACGATGATTAAAAATAAAATAGATTCACGGACGTTTCAGTATTGTAAAGTGATTTTTTTTTTATGAGCTTTTAAAAAATATTATTGGTGTTTGCTCTTTTATTTTGAGTGATTAACAGTGCAATGAATACAATGTATCAGTAATTAATATAATAAAAAATGAAGTTCCCTAGACTGCGTGTAGCACGCAATTTAGAGATTGAATTTATGCTAATCTGTTTATGATGATACGGTGCGAATAAATTTACCACGCGTATGTCTATTATCTTAAATTATTTTGGTAATAATATGTTGCAAATTGCTTTGAGTTTTTTTTTTTTTTACATATATATTATCTTGTAAAAATGTTCTACTATTATTGGTTACGTTACAGAGAATTTGCGATGAGAATAAAATCACCATTTACATATTACATAGTGTAAAAAACGACGATCTCCCATTTAATTATTTCGATGAATTGATATGTTTCCGAGATAAATTATTATTTATTAATATTCAAAATTCTGCTTTTGAAAACTTTTGTTAATTTAATTTTACATTTCATTTTTTATTCTCTATTTATTTCTTTTTGAAGATGAAAAAAAAAAATGTGTATTCTTTGTACTTGTAATATTGTAATAAGGAACACAGTGATTGCATGTGAAATCTAGCACCAATCGCTCTGTTGAGGCAAATGTACAGAAATATTTAATGTATATTAATCATTCAGTTAATTAACAATATCCAAAAAAAAAAAAAATCAAAACTTGAATTTAATAAAAAATAAATCATTGAAGAATATCATAGGCAAAAATTATCTATTATTGACTACTTTGGTAGCTACTAATTTCCCTTTACACAGCAGATGATTTTTATATTCAACTACTGTTATTCGCTTTTTTTTTTTTCTCATACATAATAAATAATACGCAAAGCACGACTAATATAATTAATTCGCATTTCAATAAATAAATATTGCATGAATGAAGCCAGAGCCAGCTTTATATAACAAACACCCATATACAGGCACGTATTCTTCATTTACAATAATTATATTATTAATAAGTATAATGAAAAATTATCTCAACGAAATAATGTAACCAAAATGAAGACTAGATGTGTAGCGTTACTAATTTAAATATTCAACATTAATAAGTGTATGTAACAGCAAGAATATGTTACCAATCTTGTATATAACCAATAAAAATGCAATAAACATAAATTAAATAATTTTCAATATCTTACAACGTTTTGTAATTATAATTATAAAAATTAATATAAATATTGCCTGAGACTTGACAAAAAAACAACGATAAAATTATACATCAAACATAACAAATCGTTATTTATTGTTTCAATCTTTCTTGCTCATATTTTTTCCGCAATTAAATACTCAATCATAAACAATTTAGTATAAAGAGCATGAAAATTGATAAATAAAACATTTAAATATATTATGCAACAAGCGCATACTCGGCCAATGAGTATTTTTTTTTTATCCATGCATTATCTTTAATTCAATCTCAATTAACTTTAACACATTTCTAAATGGAAAATGAATTTAATACTAAATTCGTAATGTCTATGTAAGTTTTACCGTTTGAAATGAACAAACGAAACCATAGACGAAATTCAATAAATTAAATGACAACGTATTGCACAAGAAAATTAAGAAATAAATCTTTGCTTCGCTACTACTCAAAATATGACGTAAAATTTTCAATTATTTCAAACTATTCGTCTTTTGTTTCATTACAATAATTCAAATAATAATAAATATAACTAATTTTCAAATCAGTCATTCTTGCAAGATTGAAGCCCTTGGAATGAATGAATTAATACCATAATTAAAAACCCAACCGATAACAAACAAATAATTCAAATGGAATATTTAAATAATAATCAAATCAATAATGAAGAATTTTTTGATTGATTATGTTAATTTGTTTATCAATTTTTCATAAAGTTTATAAATTTCCCAATTATAATTGAACTATGATTTGTGTTTCAGTCGCAGAATGGAAAAAAAAACTAATTTCTTACCCTGACCCACGTCGCAGCACAATTTCTTTCTTTTTTTCTTTCCGAATTTTTAAATCCAATTTTTCAATATAATGAAAAATTAATTCTTAAGAAAATCTGCTACATGAACAATTGCTACTATCACCAATTGACGTTGTCTTTCCATTAATCGATGTGGTATTCATATCATATCTCGGTAATTCCTTACTACGTGCTTGCTAAAAAATTCAGGAGATTAAAAATTTTTAATGAATGTCTTCATAAGTCTTAAAAATAAAATACAAACATAAGCACTGGTAAATAAAAAAATTGCCCAATAATTCAAGTTTATATTTATGTAAATAAATTATGTAAAATAACGTACTTCCATAAGTTCGGCAGCAATTTCCATAAATAATCTTTCAACATTCTCCGCTTCTTTAGCAGACGTCTCCAAAAAATACATTCCATGTCTTTGGGCAAAGTCCTCACCAACATGCGTTGGAATTTCTCTGTCTTC
Source organism: Microctonus brassicae (assembly GCA_918226075.1). Lineage (NCBI taxonomy): Eukaryota > Metazoa > Arthropoda > Insecta > Hymenoptera > Braconidae > Microctonus > Microctonus brassicae. The sequence continues at coordinate 7,154,119 of OW445482.1, read as the reverse complement.
CCTATCAATTTTATTACCTATAAAAAATTACAATAAATAATTAATCGAATAATAAGAATGAATTTGTATAATCCTTTGAAATAATATTAAAATGAAACGAACCCACAAGTATCCTCAATACTTTATTACTGGCATATTCCTCAATTTCTCTTAACCAATCAGGTAAACAATCAAATGTAGGCTGACATGAAATATCATAAACTAATATTAATGCATGAGCTGATCTGTAATAACTCTGTGTTATAGAACGAAATCTCTCTTGGCCAGCTGTGTCCCATATTTGAAGCTACAAAACACAAAATAATTGATTAATCAAAAAGAATTATTTAATTATTGTTCGTGCAATGCATATATAAAATTAGGCAACCAAATAATCAAACCCAACTCAATGTATGTAAACAAAAATTAATTAAAATATTATTAAGTGTTAAAATAGATGAATTTTCTTACTATAACACTATAACAAAACAAAATAAATCCATACCTTTACTTTCTCATTTTCTACTTCAACAGTTTTGATCATAAAATCAACACCAATTGTAGCGCCTTGACCAGGTGGAAATAGACCCTGTATCAAATGAAAATTTGAATAATAAAATAAAAACATTGTAAATAATCTATAAGTAAATTAATTATAATGTTAAAAATAATTCACCTGAGTAAATCTTCGTACTAAACATGTCTTTCCAACACCGGCATTACCAACGAGAACAACTTTAAAGAGAAATTTATAGTCCTCCATTGCTGATTCTCGTGTACGTCTCGTCAGAAATGAATATATATGTATAATAATACAAACTATTATTTGTTTATAATAGTCTTTCTCTTTTTTTATCTGTTTCTATATGGTTGTATTAGCTGACAGTTAGTGGAGTATCGTTCTGTTACAGGTGCTCCATTTACGAAACACACTTTTCTCTTCGCTCACTCACCTTGACGATGAAGGTCCAACCAATTGTGAAATTTTTACACACTAATTGTCTTGCGAAATGAAATTTTACAGTAACAGGATTATTATGATAAGATATGACAACGACATTTTATTTATTTTTTATTACTATTTTTATTACTTACGATCATAAATAATATTAAATATTGTTATTATTTTCAATATGTATGATGTATTCCATATAATATCAATGATCATCCTGCTGTCAAAATTTTCTCATATTGACATTTTAAACGCGTCACAGAATTATCATGCGTTGTACATTGCCGTATTTGTCGTTTCCGTATCTGTCTCTCTGTCCGATTTATCCAACTTTATTTAACAATAATCTGCTATGTGTTTTTTTACTGACAATTGTATATGTACGTATATGTTTACATGTATGAATTTTATGTTTGCTTATAGAGTAGAAGACTTTAAGCTTAATTCTCATTGAAAGTGTTGGATGAGCTATGAATACGCGCGAAATTTGAATTTTAAATAGGGAAATGCCACGTTTTTTGGATAGAACATAACCAAACATTTTTTTGTTTTTGTTTATGTTAATAAAAAAAGTTTTGATTATTTTAATATATATGAATTGTACATTGAAATACGGCTTTTGGTAATGGCAAAAGGAAGATTAAGGATATTGCAGTGTACATAAAATGACCACTGATTGTAGATCAGGTTTTAGGTTAATGTATGAAAGCCGAAGATACCCGATGAAACTCTATTTGTCGTCGTCAGTTGGCTGTTGGCGGTGTGTTGTAATTGTAAATTTACATTCAGTTCGAAGTTGTTGAAATATATTTTTGAACTTCCTAATTATATTGTAGAAACATGGCATTTGCCTGTGCAAGTATGAATAATTTATTCTTTTACATATTCATTCATATAAAAAAGAAAAAGTTGATATATAATACATAAAACAATATTGTTACCAACAAGTAGTATTTAATAGGTTATGAATTGATAAATGAAACTTATTCGGTTCTCACATTATACATAACATAACCTTAAAAGCGGGCGTCTTGCCGGTTATAATTATACACTTACTATGTTTTATTATTTATGATATTTCAGTTTGCAATGAAGTGCCAGAACAACCAGTTTTATCCCCAGTCTCTGGATCCATTTTCGAAAAAAGACTGATAGAAAAATATATAACTGAAAATGGAGTTGATCCTATTAATGGAAAGGAGCTGACCATTGAACAGCTCATAACTATCACAAGTAACAATAATTCCATCAATTACTTGTCCAAAAAAAAGAAATCATGATTATTTCTCTTAAGAATTGCATAGTCTATATTAATTTTTCTTTACTTCACATAGCTCCACCTCTCGTTAAACCAAAGCCACCAAGTGCAACGTCAATTCCTGCAATTTTAAAAATATTACAAGACGAGTGGGATGCAGTTATGCTTAATTCATTTACTCATCGTCAACAATTACAAACTGCCCGTCAAGAATTGTCTCATGCACTTTATCAGCACGATGCAGCATGTCGTGTAATTGCAAGATTAACCAAGGAAGTAACTGCAGCCAGAGAAGCGCTTGCTTCATTGAAGCCACCAAGTGGTATTGCACAAGCGACTGCTATACCGCAGCCAGCAGTTGCTGTTGAAGCTGGAACAGGCGCAACACAGCCAACGGAATCAGCTGGAATAACTGATGATGTAATTCAAATATTACAAGATAAAGCAACGGTTCTTACACAAGAACGAAAACGTCGTGGACGTTCTATTCCGGAAGATTTAGTACCAGCCGATAATATTCGTGTATTCCAAACATTGGCATCACATCCAAGTCTTCATTCAGCCAGTGTACCTGGTATTTTAGCGCTTGATATTCATGGTGGTGACACAAGCAAAATATTAACTGGTGGTGCGGATAAGAATGCGACAGTTTTCAATAAAGACACAGAACAAGTTGTGGCAATCTTGAAAGGACATACAAAAAAAGTCACACGTGTTGTTTATCATCCAGAAGAAGATATAGTAATGACTGCATCGCCTGACACGACAATTCGTATATGGAATGTAGCAACAAGCCAAACAACACTTTTATTACGCGCTCATGATGCACCAGTAACGGGTCTTTCACTTCATCCAACTGGAGATTATTTATTGAGTTCATCATTGGATCAACATTGGGCATTTTCTGATATTCGTACTGGTCGTTTATTAACAAAAGTTTCAGGTCCGGGAAGTCAACCGTTAACAACAGCACAATTTCATCCAGATGGTTTAATTTTTGGCACTGGCACTGCTGATTCACAAGTGAAAATTTGGGATTTGAAAGAACAATCAAATGTAGCAAATTTCCCAGGTCATACTGGAATTATAACCGCTATAAGTTTCTCAGAGAATGGATATTATTTAGCAACAGCTGCTGAGGATTCATGTGTTAAACTTTGGGATTTGAGAAAATTGAAAAATTTCAAAACACTTCAATTAGATGAATCGTATGAAGTAAAAGATTTGTCATTCGATAAAAGTGGAACATATTTGGCTGTGGCTGGAAGTGATATCAGGTAAATTTATTTTATACATTTTATTTTGTCTTTTGACTTCAAAAAATATATACGTAATTAAATTTATTAAATATTCGAGTCAATTATGTTAATGACCCTTGTTTTTATTTCAGAGTATACCTGTGTAAACAATGGCAAGAGCTTAAAGTATTTAATGATCATACAGCTGCAGCAACCGGGGTTCGTTTTGGTAAACACTCACAATACATAGCATCAACAAGTATGGATCGAACATTAAAACTTTATGGAGTTCAATGAACAGAAAAATATGATAAACTAATTGATAGCTTGTAATGTAATTTTTATAACATTATTTTTAAACTTTAAGTTCTCATACTATTTTTTTTTAATAGTGCATCTAAAAAAAAAACAGTATATGAAACGAAATTTGCCACAGACAAATGATATTTTTGTTTTTCTTCTATATAATAAAAAAATTACTCATCAACTTTAACAAATATTTTATATAAATTCATTTTATTTGTGAATAACGTATTAAGACATGAAATGCAAAAACCATTGAAATAATAAAATTAATATACTTTTTTTTTTTTTTTAAAAGGAACCTCCGGGTGGAGGTTAGGTAATGTGTTTTCTGCCAAAAAAATTAATATACGACACAATTACAGAAATTTCATAAATTTGTAAGGATTATGCACAAAAGTCATTAAGGAATAATCACCAAAAGAATAATTAAAATTGATTTTATTTCCAACTGCACTTTGCAGTATAATAAAATTTAATCTTGTCAATTATAAATATACATTATTAATACATTATTCATTTCTATTTAATTTTTGAACGTAATTCTTTTATTTTATTCATTCATCTTGAAATCTAAGATTTCACACAAATAGTCTCATTTGACAAAGATATTAATATTAGGGCAGTAAAATAATAAAATTTACATTGAATCATAATAATCAAATTTATAAAAGCTATATTTATTGGTCAATAACATGACTAATTTTTGCAAAAATATTATTTAAAGGTCTGTTCTTTCTAGAAACTCAACAAATCCTTCGCTACCTTAATGATGTACTAATGATCCAGAATCATAACTATTATTAATATATGTATATTGTATATATTATATACACATATATAAACGTAACTAGAGGGAAATTACTTTATGACTCATTGAAGTATATGGAAAGACACTTGTCGACGTCAGACAGTCGTGAAATTACAAATGATCCTTTGTGAATTCGATTATCATTTTCATCGTTACAAAAACCTTTCTAGCTATAATTATTTACAATAAATTTTACAAATTAATATACAAAATTATTTATACATTTATTATATTATATAAAAGCATTGGGACTGTCCCAAGACACAAATAAATATTGTATTACAAGTATAAACACATAGACTTAAATATTATATTTGAAAACTCATGGAGATATCTACTGCCGCCAATCATATCAGGAAATAAATTGATAAAACTTTTCATAGTTATTTGTAAAATTGTCGTGACTAATGTGCATTATCCATTGTCCATTTAGTGTCTTTATTAATCATTCAAATGAAAATGGAAATCAGTTTTTTTTTTTACTTGTAGCATTAATGACAGTTTGCTGTTTTTTCCTACCATTATAACCTCAAACAGATATATATATTCTATGTTATAATAAACTGTGTCGAATCGGCTGTAGATGGCAACAGCTATGCAGTTTTGCCGAAGTGCATAGAGGGAGGAGAATACTCTCAATAATACTGCACTGCGCATGCGTTATGGGTCACGTGGTATACTCAGTGACCACCAATGATTGTAATAGAGCATCCCTGACGCATGCGCACTATCAATTTTTCCCTTTCCCAGAGCTGAAAATGTAAAGCCGACAGCACGTGCAATTATGCAGCACATGTAGTACAAATGTTCAATATACTTGTAACTTTCAACGAGTGAATACGTACAAGGGATATTTTCCTATAACAAGTGCAATAGTTTATTGTGTAGTGTTTAAGTTTTATTAATATAGTGACTCGTAATTAAATTCATTGTGTATTGAATGTATATATTATTAATTTGTACAGTGTTATTAATGTGTATTGTTAATTGATAATTTAATTAAAGTGTTCATCATATTTCGGCATCAATAGAATTTAGATGAAACTATCGCAAATATTTGGTAAGCATAATCAGAATTTTTATAATATATTTATTAATTTGCAAATACTAAAAATTATCATTTTTTATTTTTATTTCAATTTTCAACGTACTCATTTTTCTTATTTTATTCATCCACTTTGAAATCTAAAATTTTACACAATTTGTTAATCTCATTTTACAAAGATGTTAATATTAAGGCAGATAATTTTATTTTAAATAAATACACATGTTAGGAATGATGTAAAGTTTAGTTAAATTCAATATAAATGAGGTAATTGATAATTGTATGTCACAATGAATCACAGATAATCTTCAAAAGAATCAGTTGAATTTAAAATTTTATGCCGCACTACGAAATAAAATCAGTATATTTATATGTATATATAATATATATTGTCATTAGCAATTTCAGATAAAAAAGAAATCTTCTTTGATGTAGTCGGTTAGGTTTATTATTTATAGGTTATGAGGGCTCTGCTGCCAACGTAGTTACCAAATAGAAAAAAAAAATAACTTTCGTACATAGTCGGATTTTTGAATAATTTTAAAAATAAAAATATTAATTGTGAGGTTAATCATTGAATATCAATTCAAGATTTTCGCTGAAATAAATATCTCATTGTATTTATAGTTATCTAATTAATATATTTCTATCGAGAGCAACCATAACCAAAAAAAAAAAAAAAATTTTTTTATGTAAACTCGCTTTAAGGCGAAAAATTTGTTTCCGCCATCTTTACTCACAACACACATTACGATTGGTCAATAAATAGTCAGAAATAACGTTAGACCCAGCAACCAATCACAATTCATTAAACATACCACATGATCACTAAAGCGCTCACCTATACACAAATACATATTACAAAGTAATGAATGGTCGCCATTTTGCGTAGAGATCCCGAAGATTCTCTTTCGTGTCTAAGCAAATTGTGTGCGTGCGTATAATTTTTTTTTTTTTTGTGAAATGCACATTTTATTCCTTCATCTAAAATGTTTATCGACATAAAAATGCATCGATAAGGTAAGAAATAGTATTTATTTATGTATCAATCAATAAATGTATATTTGAAAGGCGTGTGAAAAATATATATGAAGATACGAATGAAAATTTTTCGTCGAAATGGCGAGGGGAATGCGGAATGAACGGGCGTTAGGGAAACCAGCTGCGTGATTTCTATTCAATTCCCGAACATAATTTTGCGAGTCCATATATACAAACAATAAATTTTCTGCCAATAAATATAGCTAAATCAATTTATAAAGAGTTATTGGTAATTCATAAATGTTACATTGAACCATCAAGGTCGACATTTTCGTTCATTTATTTTTTTTTTTTTGTTTTATAACTCGTTAAATGAAAAACGAAAGAGAAAATCTAAAGGTCTTTTAAAATTGATTCGAAGCCGAGGTACCGATTCTTAAACATCCACACAGCTGCTATTATATAAATATCTAGAGCTTTTCATATTGTTTTTTTTTTTTATTTATTAATCTCGTTGTCCATTTTAATTAGAAATAATTGTATAAATATATACATTGATTTTATAAATATGTATCGATAACTATAAACTACGTCTCAATGCAACAACATTCAATCAATAATATTATATATGAAAGAAAAGAGAAAAAAAATGAGTTTATTTTAATTTGAATATTTTATAATAATATTAATCAAAAATTAACTTATTAAATAATGCACTTAATCTCATTGAGACAATAATTTTGTCTGTGTTTAATGGAATATTATTCAAGGACAATCTTTACTCCATGATTTTATGCACAATAAATTAGAATGTCGAAATGTGATGCAATATAGATGATTAAAGATGTTTATTTTTATTTTTCATCGTTAAGTTTTCAACATTTTATTTTATTTATTTATTTTTTTTTTGTGATTATCATTAATGTATTTTGTTTGTTTGTATGCTTTACAGATTCAAAACGTGTCCCAACTTGAAAAGTTGGACTTGCGGAAAGGAAAAATAATCTACATTCAACACGCGCCAAGAAAAAACACTTGGGGGAAAATAAATTTTAATAACAAATAAAATAAAATATTACAAAATGACGTCAACAAAATCGAAGGAAATTGCAGACGAGTATATTTCATCGCTGTCTGATCTGACGATCAACAGTAAACCTCTTATTGACATGCTCACCATGCTCGCTGAGGACAACGTAGAACATGCTGCAACAATCGTCCAAGCGGTTGAGAACCACTTGCAAAAGGTTAACTATCATCTGTAGTTAAATTTAACAAATTGTTGCGTTTACCAACTTCTTGATCAGCCTTATGTATTTAAGATATATTTTGTTGTTTATATATTAATTAAAAGGAAGGGTTATTTACAGTATTTCTATTTTGAATGAAAATAATTTAAAAGGGAGAAATAAAAAGATAAATAAATTAGATTCATTTATAGATTATTCAAAACGTATCCAGTTAATTATTAATATACAAAGACAATGGGAATTTGTTCAGGAAAAATATTCCAAAAATGTCTACAAAATTCTGTCAACAATTGTAAGAAATTTCGTTACTAATTTTTCACATTTTATAATTTTTTCTTCAGGAGCTTTTTTTTTACTTTTTTTTTTTATTGGTTTGGGGCATAACAGTATTTAATATTTCCAATTTCTGAGACTGATACATATTTGTAATTTAAAAATTTAATGTAATTAGTAATTTTTTTCAATGAATTGATTTATTTATTTATATATTTTTTCATCACAAAGTGATATGGAATATATTTTATATTCATTAACGATCAATACTTATAGAAATAAAGATTACATACATGATTGGATACGTTTTGATAAAGTAGAAGCAATTTTTTGATATTATAAAAAATAAAACAATGAAAAGATTATTAATTCTCAGTATTCTATTGCACGCTAGTCAAGATCAAATATTTTTTTATAAAGATAAGATAAAAGTGCACGTTTGACAGTTAGATTTTCGAAATTGGGTGTTGGATAAAGATAAAATAAAAAAAAATTTTTAAACAATTATTTATTGCTGATGTCGACATTATTAAATTATAATAAGTTAGTAATTAAGATAAGTTAACTTGATATACATATGTATTCATATGTATACTGATATGATTCTTGTACTCGAGACCTAAGCATATCTTTTCCATTTACCATCAATAATGAATTCACGACCTTAGGACAGAGCCAACGTGCATTTGTGCGTGTGTGTGTGTATATATGTGTGTACATCGCTTCTCATCATCAATTCCAAGTGACAGTGATAGCAGATAAACAAAAGTGAAGAAAAAAAAGAAATAAAGAAAAAAAAAGTGAATTAATTAGAGATCTGCAATTGTTAATGCACACTCTACGGTACAATCAATTAATCAAAAAGTTAAACTGTGAGAATATACAACGTTATGAATATAAATCATAATAAATAATATAGAAAATAAAGTACAATTTTTACACTTTCGATATTCACATCGATATCGTTTGTTTTTAAACATTCTTTCTCTCATATGTTATATTCTGTAATTCTTTATTTCATTTATATTAACGACACATCAGTTTGTCTTCGTATGAAGACTGAGAATATTTAGAAAAACAAAAAAAGATATATATAACAGATTAAGAAAATAAAGACTATTGAAGTGAAATTATAATTTATTAATTATTAGTTAATAGAGATTTTGTAGAGCAAATTTTATGAGTTTGCTTTACAAAATTTCATTTTCGCGTAGTTGAAGATATTTTACTAGACATTCAGTAAATATTTGCATTTACAAATATGCAGAAAATAAATAATTAAATTAAAAATACATTGATAAATGTTGTAGTATATAGTTATTTTGGTAATTGAAAAAAAAAAACAAGAAAATTAATCGTGATAATAAAATTAAGTGTTAGAATTTTATTCCATGTTGGGAATAATTGTACATTAAATAATTATTCAATAATATTCTTTTTTATTTTTCACATTACGTGTGATAATAATGTGTTGTAAAATATTTCGCTTCGGTATCTTTCTGATTGTTTGATTTTTTTCACACATTTGGTGGAGTCTATCTAAGGTCTATTCTTATGATGATGCGATGTGGTTTGGGTCTTGCACCGAGACAAGACATCGCTATATAAAGTTCAACTTATGTGATGGATTTTGAACTTCTATCGAACGTGGATCTTCTTGTATTTTATTAGGTGAGAAGCGACGTCAAACTACCAGTGCTTTATCTCATCGACTCAATCGTCAAGAACGTTAATGGGGCATATTTAAAACTCTTCACTGAAAACATCGTCAACACATTTTGCAGCGTTTTCGAGGAGGTAATTTATAAAATTTTATTTTCATTATTTATCATTAAATTGTCAAAAGATGGAGAAAAAAAAATCGACGAAATAATAAATAATGTTCGATCGTTTTCTACATTATTCCGATTCAGAGAAAAAATAAAGAAAATATCTATATGCTTCTTCTATTCATATATCTGTGATAAAAAATTCAATGGTTTATAAGTTAACTGTTGTATGAAACGTTCAATGACTTCTCTGCTTCATGAAATCAATAAATGTAGTAATTTAATAAATTATTTTATTGAATAATTTTCACCCACTGAATTTACTTGGTATATTATTTTTATTTCTAAAGAACGAATGACTGAACTAATTTTTTTTTTTAATTTTTTTTTTCTTTGAATGAAAATAGGTGAACGAGAAAACAAGAGTCAGTATGTGGAAATTAAGACAAACGTGGGACGATGTATTTCCTTCAAAGAAATTATTTTCTTTGGATGTACGTGTGAAGGGTATTGACCCGGCATGGCCTATTACTGCATCATCACCAACAATGTCATCAGGATCTATTCATTTAAATCCCCGTTTTCTATCAATGGTAAAGATAATTGTCGAATTATTATTATATAACAAAAAAGAAATAATTTTTTTTTTTTCCCTTAAGAAATAGTTGATGAATTTTAATATTTTGTCTTTTATAGTCACAATCTTCACCAACGCCAGCTGCAAATCCAGTAAAAGTACCAAGTGAAGAGTCAGTATCAGTTAGTGAAGCTGCAATGCGCGAGCAATTACTGAAAAAACAAAGAGAATTACTCGAATTACAAAAACAAAAAATTGAATTGGAATTACTTCAAGCAAAAACAAGTCTTGAGCAACAACAAAAACAACTTGATAAACAAACAGCATCAGTTAAAACCGAATCGGTTAGTAAATAATATTTAAATAAATGAAAATTTAAAGCTTTTAAAAATAATCATTTTATTCAATGAATTTATTTTCGCATTGTTTATTGAAATACTAAAATTATTATTTTGTTTTACAGATGATACCTACTGCCCATGTTGTTCCTTCAACAGAATCTGCTCTGGGAAAGCCAATAGCACCTGTTGTTCCTAGTCAAGCCACTAAACAAGTAGAAAAACAGGTAAATTTCTCGCCTAATAAATAATAAAATAATTGAAAAATTAAAAATAAAATATACTAATAATAAAATTAATTCTTTTTTCTTTGTATTATAGTTCCCAGCAGCCACTGCATCGCTATTAAAAAACGCAGGTACAAATAATGGGCCACGTATTGCACCAGCCAGCAGTCTATTGGTTGCATCAGCAACGAGATCAATGTCCCGTGATCCACGAGTGAAATCTACGTGTACCAACCATGAACAGCAACAAATCAACATGGAGGTGGATTTACGATTACGTCAAGGCACCGACGTATTGACTGACACATCATCAGCATTGAACCAGACAACATCGATTACTACTGTACTTTCAGACCAATTAAAGCAACAGTTGATAACAAAACAGGCTGTGACTAGCACTATAAACAAGCCTGCATTGAATAACGTCATTGGTGACGTCGCGATATTAAACGCTAGTAATACTAATAACAATAGTAATCATAATACGTCACTCAACATTAACAACAATAATAAAACATTAAGTGGTAACACTAGTAAAGATGCTGTGTTGCATCGTTCGAGTCAAAAGAAAGATCCCCGTTCGTCTAGTAATAATAGCGGTAATTTAAACAATAATAGTTCCAAATTACTTGCGAATCAATTGGGTAGCGGATCATTTGATTCTTCATTCTTTGCCGCGCATTCAGGCAGCAGCGGTGGTGGCAACTCCCGAGGTGGAGTTGTTGGCGTTGGAGCAAGCGGAGGTAGAGGAAGCGAGGCCAAGTCAAAAGAACCGAAAAACATGACGAGTACGTCACAACGTAACTCCTCATCGTTGAGCGGTATTGACAAATCTTCGACTTCCTCAAAATCCTCACATAGAAAATTAGGAAGCAAATCGCGCTCGAAGCAGCCACAAATATCGTCAAACAAGAAAACAAAATTGGAGCGTGATTCAAGTCCAATTAGATCTAAATCGCGTGAAAAAGACAGTTCTGACGGCTCATCGTCAACATCATCGCGCACCTCACCCCAATCCTCATCCCAATTATCTAAGAGTCGCACAAAGAGTGGTAGTAAATCGAGAAAACGCAGTCTAAGTCCAACTTATAGAATTCCGCGACGCAATGTGGATATTAAATCCAATTCGTCGTCTTGTTTGAGTAATAGCAATAATGCTATTGGTGGCCTCACTGAGGAGGAACAATCAGGTTCGTTGATAGTATCGCCTCCACATCCACCTGCATTTAAAGAAATTCGACCAAATGCACGACAGAGGAATTATATTAGACGTAATAAGGAATCCGGAGATATTAGTCCTGATCATTCTAGTCAAGGTGCGGTTAATGATCCAATTATACCTGACAGTTTTATTAAATCTGCGAGCAAAGACGAGGATCTTCGGCCAGTATTACCAGCGCCCGGCACAGCTATTATCGATTCTATTACGCAAAATAGTAAGTATAATTCACCAAAAACATCAATGATTAAACTATTTGGATAATATCATTCGTTATTTTGTCTTCATAATTTTTTTTTTTTTTTTTTTTTAATTTAGAACATGACTTAGATCTTCGAATATTACCGCCAGTAAGTGGCAAACGTTCTAGTACTGACCATATCGAATCATTGATCACCAAGAAATCAAAAGCAGAAAAATTTGACGCGTAAGTATAAAACAAATATCTATAAATATTAATAATTCAATTGAAACAATAAATTAATCATTTTAATTGTTTATTTTTTGCTTTGTTCCATTAGTTTATTCGGGAATGAGGATGTTGATTTGCGAACACTTACCAATCCAAAAGCTGGCCGTCCACCAACACCACCACCTCCAGTTATCTCTGGCGATGACAACAAAGCCAGTTGGGCAAAATTAAAAACACCAACAAAAAGTGAACGCGAAAAGCCAGCAATTAATGATGATAAACGTGATCGTGATCGCAATAAGGATCGTGCAGGCAGAACAAGACTTTATAATAACAAAATTTCTGACGATACTAAAGATAGACGGCGATTATTTACAAATGACGATGATCAAAGGCCTGGTAGACGTAATCGTGATATGGACAAATCTGATCGTCATTCAGATCGTAATATTGAGATAATTATGAAACAAGCTGAGGAACAATTGAATCAAGGATCTATTTCAAAAGATGAATATCACACATTAATTCAAAAAGTTTGGCAAATGAATGAAGATCAAAAACTTCGTGTCGCGCAAAGAAAAGAAAGAGAAACTGGTTCAATTATATGGGAGAAAAATTTGGATATCGGTGGATTTGGTTTAGATGACGGTGAATTAGGACATAGGGGAAAAGATCATATCCATAATAGAAATGGTCCAAGATGGCAAACACAACCATGGCAACAGCCAACACCTTGGGCACATCCAGTAGCACCATCGTTCGGTGGTCATTTTCAACCTGATTATCGTATGATGGGACCATGGCAAAATTCAAGGCAATTTCCCCCCATCAGACCAGACTTCAATCAATTCCACGGCTTCAACTCGGGCATGCCATCAGCAGCTCCACGCATGGGACCAGGTTTGTTGGGTCCAATGGGACATAATGGCCCAGTAATACCTAGTTTGATGGCAAATGGACCACTGGGACCTATTGGAATGCCCAATCCTCCTTTGACTGCATTAAATGGACCACCAAGCCTTCTATTAAATGGCCCGCCACATCAACCCCATTCAAATTTAATGAATCGTGTGCCAACACCCACGCGAAATATTTCGCCGGACTCCATACAAAAAACCGACTCAATTCAAAATTTAACACAAGATTTTGATGACAAGGCCAGTAAAGAACAATTAACACAAGGCAGAGAATTACCGTTAGCAGATTTAAAATTATTGAGTGATATATCCAATGACACAATGAAATCAATAAATATTGATGGTATACCAAGGGAAATTCGTTATTATGGTCAAACTGGTGTTGTATTTATGAGTTGGGATGAACCAAGAGAAATTGGATTTCAAGATGGCTTAAGAAGGATATTAATTGATGATAAAGATACGATTATTTGTGCATTCAATGATCCATATAAAGAATTTATTTATGATGGTGAAATACATAGAATAAGACTTGGAGCACCAACAAGAGAACTTTACGTCGATGATAAATGGTATGAATGTTATTTTGGTGGACCGCCAATTAAAGTTGATCTTGGAAATAAAAAAGTTAATATAAAACTTGAAGGACCACCACCTCAAGTTAAAATTGGTAATGTTAAAAGAACTGATTTAGTTATTGCAAAAATTAATCTTATAATAAATGCACGGAATATGGTACCTGTATTTTTGGATGCAAAACCACAAATGTTTGAAATTGATGGACAACCACAAACCTTAGAATTTACTGATGCATTAGAAACAGTATTGCTGAATGGTAGACCATTTAAAGTTGAATTTGGTGGTTTACCAAAGCCAATTATTGTCAGAGATAAAAAACATTTTATACGATTTTCCGTGTTACCACGCGGTGTACGCGCGGGCCATGTTAAAATTTCGGGCATGAAGGGTGATCGATTATCAAGTCCACCAGTATCTGATATCACATCAATTGATCCATTATCCAACGCAACGGTTAAACAAACTGGATTAGAACAAGATTCAGGATCACAAGATACCTCTAGTGGCGTTACACCACCACCTAAACCTGATTTCCAACTGGATATGTTATCGTCTGCTGTGTCATCAGCAATGGCACCATCATCAGGTTTATCATATCAAGCAGAAACAATGGAAAAACCAGCAACGCCGCCCAAACCAATTTTACCATTAAATCTTAATCTCAATGAACTTTTCCAACGACTTGTGGAAACTGGAATAGTTCCGAGAATCTCTGCAACTGAAGTGAAAAAAGTTGAAGAAGAACCTGTGAAAAAAGAACCTGAAATAATCTCTATTACTTTTGATAAACCCGAAACACTTAAAATTAAACAACCTGCAATTTCTACAGCATTATACAGTGGCATGCAATGTAGCTCGTGCGGTGCAAGATTTGCACCTGAATTAGCAACACGATATAGTCACCATCTTGATTGGCATTTTAGACAAAATAGACGTGAAAAAGATTCAGCAAGAAAAGCCCATTCACGACCGTGGTATTATGATGTCAGTGAATGGATTCAGTTCGAAGAAATTGAAGATTTAGAAGATAGAGGTAAGCTATAATTTAAATATTTTATTTTATGGATAATTGTAATATAAATATTATTGAAATTTTGATTAATTATTTATTGTATTAACTTTCGTTTAGCACAAAGTTGGTTTGAAATGGAGAAACAAATGGCTGAAAATGAAGGTGGAAGTTCAGTGGGTTCACCAGGAGAAACAATACAGCCAAGTGTTCCAACGGGTAATGATGATGAGGCAGCACATTGTCAAGTTTGTCATGATGCATTTGAACAATTTTACAATGAAGAAAAAGAAGAATGGCACTTGAGACCAGCTGTTAGTTTTGAGGACAAAAATTATCATCCTCTCTGTCTGGAAGATCATAAGGTTTGTAGATTTATTTGATAATTTTTATATTCAAATAATATTGAAAATATATTTTTCTTTCATTTGTATCTTGATTGGGTATGTAATTGGTGTGGTTCATTGATGTTAATAAAATTTCATTTTTTCTATTACGCATTCTTACGCATATAGGAAAAATGCATTGCGGTATGTGCTTTTAACTTTAATTTTAATTATTAATCAATTATTTACTATTTTCATTTGCCATTCAGTAAATGCATGAGATCATCAGATTTTTTTATCTTACGAATACACAATTAATATATTCATTATTATGTTATTTATTTTTATTTATTACTAATTTTTATATTTTTTTTTTTCTTAATTTAATTTACAGCGTTCTTTGGAAAAGGCGGCAGCAGAGATTGATGATTCATTGACAGAGCAAGATGATGAAAAGAAAGAAAATAATGATGATGAACCTGAAGAAAATGCCGGTGAAGATATTACAAAGAATGAAGAATCGACTGAAATTAATGAAACTGAAACGGAAAATGCGACGGAAACAATCTCACCACCAGAAGTCACAGATGAATTAGTAGAAAAATTAGAAGTAGAAGTTAATCCTACACCCGAAACATCTACAGATGAACAGCTAGTTAATAATGAAACCGAACCAGACGTTGATAATAAAGTGAAAGATAATGAAGAACATGAAAATAAAGATGTAGAAAAATCCCCAGAAGGAGAATCAGAATTAAAAACAGATACTGATGTTAATTCAAATACAGTTGCTGCAAATACTGAAGGAGATGCCGATGTAAATACAAATGTAAATATAAATACAGATACAATTGAAACGCCAGTAGAAGACAAATCCGATAATTCAGTCGAGACATCTATTATCGAGCCATTATTACAAAAAATAAAAAAGGAGCCAGAAGATATCGACGAAATGGAATGGCAACCAGATTGTAATATTGAAATAAAAACCGAACCTGCTGATCCTGAACCTGGTAAGTTAATAATTATTTCTTCATATTTTGCATTCTACTTATTGTCTTAATTTAAAATTGAGGTGAATAAAATTAATAATAATATTTTTATATTTTATTTGCATTACAGAACCGGAAGACACTGTAATGGCTGACATTAATTCATTGGTGGATACAACAATGACAGCAGTAAAAAGTTCTATTGACGGCAATGTTGAACACGATACACAACCTTCAATTCTTCCTGCCCCAGCGCGCATAAAAATAAATATAAATAAAGTGATTGTTAGTAAAGAGCCAGAGGAACCAAAAATAAAAGTAGTACCACAAGATGAACCATTAGTAGAAGAAAATAATGTTCCATTAACTCCTGCATCAATCAAGCCTGTATTAAAAGGAAGGAAATTGGTTAATATGCCACCAGTAAATAAAGATACTGAGATGTCCGGACTTTGTTCAATCATGTAAATAAATAATAGGATTGTGCGGTGTTGTTGAGTGATTGTTAGGAAAACAAACAAGAACTGCCAAAATATTAGATAATTCGTGGTATCTACTAAAGACAGACAAAGACACATACAAATATATATATACATATATATAAAATAAGGATATACATACGTGAAGCTCATATAATTGAGTATTGAATTTGCGCAATGATTTGGATACATCACATTTTTATAAAGCTTGTATGACATGGTGATTAATCCTTTCATATCTATTTATTTCAATTCTCTTGATGATTAATGTGATTAATCAAATTTTGTTTTATATTATAAATACCGTGTGATATCCATTGTAAATAGATAAATAATAATAAATCCCTCGAATATTTTTCTTCTAAATTTTGTAGTTTAAGATTTTTTTTTTTTTTTATATTAAGTGTAAAAATATTAATAAGCTTATGTTGATGCCCAAACTGATTCATGAGAATCAGTATGAAATAATATACCTTTCACTGACTTATCCTATAATTAAGCTCATGAATTAATTGAAATAAAAATGACTTTTAGTATTTAAGTATTGTCAGAGAAAAAAATATTTGAGATCAATACCTCAAATCTATATCGAAAAAATAAAATTCCATTTCTAGAAATACTGTCTACTACTATTCATGTATGCTATTTAGTTTTCATTATTTAATAAATAAATTACCTAACCATAAATCAAATTGGTTAATATTCATTTTTGATAAATATATGATCCTACTTCTAGTAATAATTCGTTAGATGATAAAAATAAAAATTTCGAAACTGAATGATAAAAGTGAGAAAAAAATAAATGTCCAAGGTGAAGCCAGACTGCTGCATCGCATCAGATTCAGACGACCTAAAATTAGCATCAGTTTTTTTTATCCTTGTGTTGTGTCTGTACTATTAACACACACAAACACACACATAAATAATCAATTGAAAAACATTTGTTTTTCTGAAACTTCTTCGTCATTTAGAACCTGTATGATAATATTTGAAGCATAAGTAAGGGTCGGGATAAATCATGAACACAAAAACCTGAAAAGTTTATTCATAGACTGCAATTGTGCGGCCATCTGGGAAAGGGAATAACATCCTTGATGTTAGGAATGTTAAGGATTGTTTGCAGATATCTCTCGAAACCCATGCCAAATCCACCAGTTGACACATTACCGTACTTTCTCATCTCTAAATACCACGATAAATTTCTAGCTGCTGGTGGTAATTTTTGTATCAATTTATCATAATTGTCTTCTCGTAAACTCCCACCAAACAATTCACCAACTTGCGGAGCTAGAAGATCCATAGCTGCGACCTTGCAAAATGATTTCGTTTAAAAAATTAATAATAAAATTATTAATTCATCTTATTATTTATATTAATTTACTGTGCTTTGTAATTTTAGTTAATTCTTTTACCTTCGATGAATCATCAGGACATTCTTTCATGTAAAATGATTTAATTTCCTTTGGCCAATTGATAATAAATAATGGAACTTTGTTGTTATATTGAACTAAAAATAATTCATGTTCCTTAGAAAATGCATTACCATTTTTTACTGGCACAGTCAATTCATTTGAGTGCCTTTCAAGTATATCGATAGCTTCATCATATGTCAAGACTCCAAATTTTTTATTCAACCAGTCTGGTGGCTCTGCATCAATTATTTTCATATCAGCAGCACCCTTTTCAACTAAAATTCGTGTTATTGCTTTGATAAAATGCTCCGTTTCATTAATTAAATCTTTAATATCCGTCATAAATGCCATTTCAGCTTCAATCATATAAAATTCTGAAAGATGCAAACGTGATTTTGAATTCTCAGCGCGAAATGTTGGACCAAATGTATAAACCCGTGACAATGACCTATAAAAATAGATAACAATAATAACCACAATAAACAAAATAACAATACATATATACAATTAATTTTTTTTTATAGATTCAAAATTAAATTTCACCTTGCCATCGCTTCTAAATGCAATTGTCCTGACACAGTGAGATATGTTTTGGCATTAAAATATGCTTCATCTTCAGATTTATTTTCTTTTTTCATTTCCTTCATCACTACTGAAGATTCTGGTTTAACTATAAATACTTCTCCAGCTCCTTCACAATCATTCGACGTAAGAATTGGTGTATGAATATTAATAAATCCATGACTTTTCATATAATCACCAATTGCCGAAGAAGCTATATCTCTTAACCTCAAAATACTAGAAAATTTTCGAGTTCTACATCGTAAATGTAAATATTGCCTAACATAATCTTGTGAGTATTGCTTCCTCGGCAAAAAGGGATAGCCATTATCCAGATCACATGATCCAATAACGCAAATATCATCAGCATGTACCTCATTTTTGCCATTTGGCGTAAGGGTTATTTCGCCTGTAATGGAAACACAACAACCATAACCCAAATTTTCAGGTTTATCACACTTTTTTAGTATGACCTGCAAATGTTCACTGGTAGATCCATCATTTATATCGATAAATACATTATCCTTCATCTTTCGCATTGCTCGTACCCATCCCTGATGTTCAAACAAATAAATAATTATTTTTTACATGCAAACAATGTAATATTACATATATATATATATATACATAAATGTTAATAGTGAGATAGGAAAAAAATTTTCTAGAATAGTTTACGTCCGCCATTACTAATAATCAGTTAAATTATATATTATTACAGGATAGGATTTAGTGCATTATCCTTTTTCTTACCTGTACATTGGTGCGTTTTCCAACTGATTCTTTTGTAATGGCTTGCGAAATATTAACAAAATTATGGTGAAGTTTTTGGCTTTTGAATCCATCACGAATCAATAGAATTTTCGAGAAATATCTTGGAATCATTGTTCGAAAGATTAATTATAGGAAAAGTATTGTCGTGTATCGCACGCCCTCCTACTTCTCTCTTCTTCTACACTAAATTGACTCAAAGTGGATTTTCATTTGCGACACAATATTCGTTATTTAAATGTGTACATATTATGGGTGTCATGGCGCTTATACAGTAACTAGCATGATACATGTACACAAATTTATTATTTAATATAAATTGAATGAGAAAAAAATAATTTAACCTCTTATAAATAAAATATTTTTTTGTATTTTATTATAATGAAGTTTATATTAAAGTTACTATATTGAGCACTTTTATATTACTAATTATTTAGTTATTTTAATCAAAATCATTCAACTTTTTGCGCGTTTTATAATATAAATCGCGCCATCTTGATTTCGATGAAAACTTGACTTTATATCTTTTTTATCTGCTGATGGTTACTAAATAAAAACATTTATTGTAGTGTTATAGTTTCTTATCTCAACTATGCAATAGTTCTATGACGGAAAATCCTTCGCTTTTACCAACCCAACTAATTGTGCCGGTCATTGTTAATAAACATGGCAGCCGCCACAGGAACAAAAGATGTTAATACATTTTTAAGTCAAAGGCAAAATGTTACAGACAAAGATTTGGCCGCAGAATGGGCACAATTGGAGGAACTTTACAATAAAAAGTAAGTAATAATTTTCAAAGAATATATTTCTTAAAACTATAACTATTGAATTGAATAGATATTTCACACGTACATAAAAATTTGTTGATTTTGAAGGCTTTGGCATCAGCTAACATTAAAATTGGAGACTTTTGTTAAACATCCAGCACTCCAAAAAGGCGATAATCTTGTACAATTATACAAGAATTTCTTATCAGTATTTGAAAGCAAGTAAGTAGTTGATTTTGTGTTAGTACTCCAAGCATGATAGGAAACAAAAAAATAATTGTATTATTTGACATTTATATTATGATTGGCTCAACAGGATCAATTGTCTTTCATTGGTGGAAATATTAGCGCATGTTATTCAACAATATCCAGATAAACAAGAAGCTATAAAATTTTTAGAAGCAACAGAGCCTAAAGTAACTGGTAACAATGAAGCAGTTGCATTGTGTAAAGTTTTGGCTGGACAAATTCTCCTTGATAAACTTAATGACCAAGAAAAAACAAAAAAAATCATTGAAGATGTTGAAGCAATGTTGGATAACGCTGATGGTATTACAACAGTCCATGGAAGATTTTATCTTCTAGCCAGTAGATTATATCGGCTGCAAGGAAAACATGCAGAATATTATCGCACAGCATTGAGGTTAATAAATTATTTTATATAATTAAATTAATTATTAACAAAATATAATAATAATTTCTAATGATAATATTTATTTTAGATATTTGGGATGTATCGAATTGGATACATTGAGCAAACAAGAGCAAGAGCAACATGCATTTTTCTTAGGTTTAGCTGCGCTTTTAGGCGATGGTGTTTACAATATTGGTGAACTTTTAGCTCATCCAGTTTTACAATCGTTACGTGGTACACCTAATGCATGGCTTGTTGATTTACTTCAGGCTTTTAATGCCGGTGATATCGCAGCATTGGAACGTCTCAA
Organism: Microctonus brassicae; assembly: GCA_918226075.1. Classification (NCBI taxonomy): domain Eukaryota; kingdom Metazoa; phylum Arthropoda; class Insecta; order Hymenoptera; family Braconidae; genus Microctonus; species Microctonus brassicae. The sequence goes on along the minus strand of OW445482.1, from coordinate 7,132,730 downwards.
AATTCAATGGAGTAAAGTCGCAGATTTAGCAGCGCAAGAATTAAAATTGCGACAAAAAATATCACTTTTATGTCTTATGGAAATGACATTTAAAAGACAAGCAAATAATCGGTAAGAAAAATAATTTTATATGCAGAAATTTTAATTTAGTGATGAATGATTTGAATAATTATCTTTTTTATTATTATTTCAGTCAATTAACATTTGGTGAAATCTCAGAGGAAACTCGATTACCCATTGGTGAAGTTGAATTATTAGTGATGAAAGCATTGGCTCAAGGTCTTGTTCGTGGTGCTATTGATCAAGTTGCTGGTACAGTTAATATGACTTGGGTTCAACCTAGAGTATTGGATCGCACTCAAATAGCAGGTATGGTTCAACAATTGGACCGTTGGTGTAAGGATGTGAATACAATGGAGAGTCTTCTTGAATCACGTGCCTCAGAAATTCTGACACTTTAATATATATAAATAATGATAAACATTTCAGATATCATTGTCATTCAGTTAATTTTTGTATTTCTCATTTTTTGTTTGAAATAATATTGCGTGAATTTATTCATCTTGAAATATTTAGGTAAAAAATAAAAAAAAACCAATGTACTTTTTATTTATACCACAAATATTCAAACAATCGATTATTATTAAAATCAATAAACACATTATATTAAAATATGTGCTCGTGTTACAAATAAAATTTTAAATAACAATTTTATTCTAATTTTTCATTGACTTGATAGCATTATTTTCATTTGCAATTAAACAAATACAAATTCAATAACTAAATATTAACCTATTAAATTCTCATTTAATATATTCATACATATTATATTATATTGTAAAAATATTACGCTGATAATTTCTGTCTTCTGAATAATGTTATTCACATTGTAATCATCATGAGATTAATTATATTGTATTTAAAAATAAATTTATGCTGTTTTATCAACCGATCAAATTTCACAACAGATATATATATTATATTATTGTTACTATTATTATTATTATTATATTTATAAATGTATGTTTGGCATCAAAATTCACGGCAGACGTGAAATAAATACATTTAATTCTTGACTATAGATATTATATATTTAGTATGTATGTACAATGAAAATTATTTGTTGTATTGCAATTCGCGTTTATTTATTTTCCATAATATATTCTAATTTTTGTTTCAAATAATATAATCTATATAGAATCGGATTTAAGATATATATAAATATTAAGAATATTATAAATCTATATGAATTGTTGACATTGGACAATAGCAAAATTGTATGTTTATTACTTTAATTATTTTTATTTGATTCGCATGAGAAAAAAATTATGATAAAATTCTTTTATCTTTATAGGTTATATAGGTTGTTGAAATGACGATGAGTTCCTGGGGAATATTTATTATCTTATCACTGCAAATTTTTACATCTGTTGATGCTATTTTGGATGAACCAGTACCACCACTTTATCCAAATGTTATTCTGGCAGTTTATGGACAGGAATATGTGAATACATTTAATAAATCAGTGGAATTTGTGTACATCTATAATGAAACAAATGTATAACTAACGTGAAAAATTAATTTTATTTCTGATATATTATTGAATATTTATTTGTAAACAAATATTGAATGAAGAATATTATATTTTTCAGTTTACTGATAATGCAAGAATTAATATTGAAAGTAATGCTACTTCAGATGAGCCATTATTAATTGTAATTAAACAGAGAAAAGGAATTCTTACATGGCAAATACCATGGCTTGTTCAAAGAACTGATTCAAATCCTCAACTGTATAATAAGACAAGTCGAACATTATGTTCGTCAAATTTTTATAAAAGTAATTTAAATTACAAAGGCATTGAAGATGAATATATTACAGTGAGCATTTCAACTGGTAGTAAAATACCAGTATTTTTCAACCTTACTGTAGAGCTTGAACATGATTTTTATTTAAGGTAAAAATTATGTTTTGTGTTCATTTTTCAACTCTAATGAGAATATATTACTTTGCTTTATATTATAAAAATTAAAATATTATTATCTATTATTATTTTGCAGTTTGCGAGAATATCGAAACATTACAATTGCGCCATCAATGTCAAGATTTTATGGTTATAATTTTTCGGATCAATTGGAAAGTGGATCAGTATTAGTTAAAATTGAGTCAAATTCTGCTACATGCATGACTATGTTTGTACAAAATACAACGGCAAGTATTTATATTCTATTTGTATTCACAATTAATTATAATTCAAATTAATTTATATCATTTAAACAGTGTCCGGTTTTTGGTTTGGATAAAAATTCTGAATCCACGGGTTATTGGCAAACTGTGAGTCATTTAGGTGGTATCACTATACCCGTAAGTAATAATATTAAATATAATTATAATATATCAATAATAAAAATTAAAATGATTTATAAATAATTTAATCGAATTAATCTTTCATATTTATCTGTATTAAATTTTTTTATTCCAGAAAGAAACTTATCCAAATGGATTTTTTGTGGTGCTAGTCGTGAAGGGTGATGACATTGATTGTATTGGGGAAATGGGTAATTCACATCGTGAAAAGAATATTTCATTAATAATAACTGAAAATATAACAAAAGCAGAAGGTATAAAAGCTGCGGCTATATCACTGATAATTGGTGCGGCTTTCTGCAGTATTTACGGAATAAGCGTTATAATGCACAATGCTTGTATACGACGAAAATTACGTCAACAATTGTTAAATGAACCGGATTCACCGCCACCGCCACCGGAACAACTTTTAACTCCTTCAGTGATAGAAGAGCATGGTCCTACTCAATGGGCGTCAGTCGAAGACGATTCATCATTGGATGAAGATGATATCGATATGTTAGATGATATACTTTCTGACAAAGATATTATACGCACAAAGAAAGTCCTTGCTGTTTCAGATTTAGCTAGAAAAGAACCAAAAATTCTTCGTCATAAATCACGATTATATTTATATTATTTGATAACAATCGCTGTATTTTATGCTCTACCAGTGGTACAATTAGTAGCCACTTATCAAAATGTATTGCATATGACTGGCAATCAAGATTTGTGTTATTATAATTTTTTATGTTCTCATCCATTTTTCTGGTTTTCCGATTTTAACCATGTGTTTTCCAATTTTGCATATATATTACTTGGACTGTTGTTTATTTTTCTGACATATGTGAGAGAACAAAACGATATTCAACATGAAGAGAAAAAAAAAAGTTATGGTATACCACAGCATTATGGGCTTTTTTATGCAATGGGTTCTGCACTTATGATGGAAGGTGTTTTATCAGCGTGCTATCATGTCTGTCCAAATCATATTAATTTTCAATTTGGTAAATATTTATTGCATTCAATTTTTTCCTTACATTATAAATGATAAACAAAAAATTATCTTCACTTTAACTAGTTATTAAAATTAATTTACAATTTTTTCTTTTATTTTTCAGATACAAGTTTTATGTATATTATATCTGTATTGTGTATGGTGAAAATTTATCAAACTCGACATCCTGATATAAATGCACGTGCATCTGTTACATTTGCTGTGTTAGCTTTAACAATATTTTTGGGTATGGTTGGTGTTTTAAATGGTTCATACACATTTTGGGTAATGTTTACAGTTACCCATTTAATTGTCTGTCTGGCATTGAGTGGACAAATTTATTACATGGGCCGATATAAATTTGACAGACATATTATTCGTCGAATAATTATGGTATGAATAAATTTACATATGTATTTTTTATTTAAATGATTAAAGTATAATCTATATCTAGTGGCTCATAATAATTATGATAATTTTTAATCATTGCAGGCTTTTAGGCACGACGGTGTTTGGCATGTAATGCGTCCATTATATTTGGATCGACTGGTGTTATTAACCATCGCTAATTGTTGTAATTTAGCATTGGCTATTTATGGCAATATGCATCATGATAAAGACTTTGCTACATTTTTACTGTCGGTATTAATGTTAAATTTATTGATGTACACATTTTTTTATATAGTGATGAAGGTAAGTAAACTCTTAACTTGGTTTTAATATTTTTCTCATTGTCGCAGTAATGATATAGACATAAATTAAATTGATATATTTTTTCTATTGCAGATGTGTTCTGGAGAACGGATTCTTCTTCAACCATTACGTTATATTGTATTGTCGTTTGTTACATGGGGTTTTGCACTTTATTTCTTCATCAATAAATCAGTGTCATGGGCATCAACGCCCGCACAATCGCGTTTTCACAATAGACCATGTGCATTATTAAAATTTTTTGATTATCATGATATTTGGCATTTTCTTTCAGCTCTTGCAATGTTTTTTTCATTTATGGTATTATTGACACTCGACGATGATTTGGAGGATACACATCGAAGTCAAATACCTGTCTTTTAATAATGAAAAATGAATATAAATGTCTGCAAATTATTCTAATAATAAGAAAAAATAATTAACAATTTTTCCAATATATCTCACGGCAGTATAGAAATTATTTTATTGTAATCATATTTTTGTGTTTGTACAACTATCATTATCTTTCACTTGATGATGTCTATTCAACCCAAGTAGTAGCAATATCTTCATTCATAGCACAATTAACAATCATATAATTATATAGATTCGTAATATATTTATTTCTCTCATTTATTCTTCTAAAAATAAATATATACAATCTCTTTGTATTGTTAGTGAAAATTCATAAACACTATACAATATACTCTTTTACGCACACATAAGCTCATGATTGTATACATTCATTCATAATTTTCTTTTTTACAATTTACAATTATAAAATGAATATCAAATATATACACGCACGGGCATACGAAGCAAAATTGTAAATATGGAAAACAAAATAACTATCTGTACTTCATTAGGATTTTGATGAAAAAAAAAAAAAATAATAATACTTTGTACAAAAAAATTGATTTGTTATAAAGAAATCTCCATTTTCTTCAATAAAACTTCAATCATGCAACATGTACTCGTATTATAATTTAATAATTAATCGTAATTATCATTACGATGAGGCACTAGAATCATGGTGATGTTCTTGATTAGTTGATTGATCGAGCTGTGCCAATGAACGCTGAAGTTCAGCACGTTCAGTTGGACTGAGTCTTTGTGCAATTTCAAGAACAGCTTCAAGACGTACGTCTGAATATTTTTCAAGTGCATCCTTCACATGTGTTACAACAGCGCCATGTCTTACACAATTAATATTACGTTTAACAACGCTATTCTCATTGTCACGTTGACTTTGTAACCAATTACCAATTTTTTCATCTTCATATAAAACATATGATTCAGTCGTTCCTCTGTCTTCAATAAACCAACGTCGCCACATGGCATCAGCTTGTCGCGCATCAAGATCCGGTTGCGTTGACAAAATTTCACTGATTAATTCTTCCTCCAACAATCGTCGACGTAAACGCCAATAGAATAATCTTCGCGCATCACGCCATGGTATTATTTCGCTTATTGCACCTTTCTCCAGCATTCTTTCAGGTGTATCATGAAGATCCGAAAAATGTACAGCTGCTTGACGATACATTGGCTCCAAAAAGTCTTCTCGTTGGTGAATTTTTTCCTCAATATTTGCGCGTTCTTCCGGCAACGCATTGGCTAAATTTTCCTGTGATACATAAAATAATATATGAAATAACAAAGCAAGCACAAAACAAAAGGACTTGGTAATATTCTATTTTTTTATTTTTTATATTGTTAATTGTTACCTTTAAATTATGAACAACAGGATCAATTCGATGTATAGTCTTTAAAATATCCTTAGTCCTAAATTTGATTTCAACGATGCCCTCTGGTTCGAGTACTCCACCTCTGCTAGTATTATCTGCAAACATTTCCATATAACGTGGATTTATAGTTGGATCAACGACTGCCCATGCTCCACCTCGTAATTCACCATTCGGCGGAATGTAAATGAATATTGGTCTTTTGTACTCCTTCAATCCATCCACAATATACGCACCAAATTTCATTATTTGTTCGTACATATCTATCAAATAATAAAAAAAAAGAAAAAAAAAAGAATTAACATAAAAATTCTGAATATTCATGAAAAAATTAAATTAACTTGAGAATAAAAATATAATTAATATCAACTTACCCTTCATACCACCAGAAAATCCTCGCCAATTGGCAAAAATAAATAGTGGTATTTCTTCACGATTGAAATCCTTAATTGCCTGTGCTGTCTTGTATGCACTGTCTGGATACCAAACTTGTCCAGCTTGAGATATAGTTTTGGCTTCTGAATCAAGATTAGCTGGATCAGCAGGCAGATGAATTTCCATTGTTCTCGTTTCAACAGCGACAATACCACAAGGTATTCCACCTAATCGAGCTCGACCAGTAACAACTGTTTGTGCCCATGGTCTCATTATTTCTTCCCACGAGCCATAATCAAAGAAACCGGACTCCCATACCGCGGGATTATCCGTCATTTTACCCTCAAGCATCCATCTCGGATCGTATGGAGTTTTAGTTGGGACATAACCTATCTCACGATCTACAGGATCAACAGGAATGATTGTTGGCAATGGTCCGCCTTTGTATTTTGGTACCATACTTATCCATCGCAAAACCGTGGCAATGCCATCAAGATCACGTGCTGCAGTTACATGTGATATACCATTATGATGCATAATTTGTATACCACCAAGTTGATTATTACTGGCATAAACTTCACGACCAAGAACTGCATTTAATGCTCGGTATCCCGTGAGAATGATGTGTGAATTTTCAATTTGAATTACACGATTACCAAGACGAAGTAAATATGAACCAATACCAATTGCGCGACAACTCGCGACACTTATCGTTACAATTTCATCATAAGCTCTTGAAGTTTCACCAGCAATCATACCCGCATATTTAAGATTCTCAACGCCAAGACCATCGTCTTTACCAATGATAGCGGTAATTTTATATCGTGACTCGCCACCGTCTTCAATCAATGAAGCTTTTACTGAATTAATCGCTGCTAAATGCACATAATCATCAGGTGTCAAATAAATATATTTAAAACCTTTCTCTGGCGCTGCATCATCCTCCCACGCAATCTTAAATAGTGCTTTAACTTCCTCGGCAAGTCCAATACGTGCACCAGCATTTGCGGAGAAATAAATACGTGGTACTCCAAGTTGTCTTGCACGTTGAGATGCTCGACAAAATACAAGATCTTCACGTGGACCAAAAGAGCCAATTAAGAATGTAATATCATTAGCAATGAGAATAATATCACGTCCTGATGGATATTCCGGTGTATAAAGTGTCAATCTCCATGCTACCATACCAATATCATTTTCACCGGGTAAACGTTTTTGTTCAACTAAATTTTCGCCATCCAGCACTAATTCAACGCAATCCATAACAGGACTTGGAATTGGTGGATTGTCCATATCCGGACGTTCTTCAATATATTTACCCCAAGCTTTTTCAACCTGCTGACGGAACATATCAGGAAGATCGTAAACATAAGTTGTGCCAGCACTTTGTGCCTGGAATCGTTTTGCTTGTAAATAATCTTTTGTTAAATATGGCGTTGAGACGGGTAATCCGTGCATGGGACCTGGTCTTCTGTCTAATGCCGTTGAATTATATGATTCAAAACGAATAACACCAGTCTTGGGATCTCGTGCTTCAGTATATAAATGTAAATCAATACCATAACCACTGTCATTGGCAATGCATAAACGTGCAGTAGATGTTTCTTTACCAGGCGCTGGACGAATTGTCATTTTAATTTCTGCATGACGTACACGTAATTTCCATAATCTTGGACCGTATCGCAATACCATACTCGTAACACTCTCCTCAATTCGTGCGGGATCCATTATAACGGTGGGAACAAAATTAAGGAATATATGATTGCAGTCTGTGCGTCGAGCAAGCGGATGAGAAAATGCCACTTCAAGTTCATCCATTGCTTCAAGTAGAACGCGCTCACCTTCATTGTGTAAATAATCAAAGCTCGCTTCTTTGGTAATTAAATCTGAATGACGAATTATTGAACGAATAAAGAAACGATAATCTGTGACTTGTTGGCCCTTGGCAACTTTAGCTTTACCCAAATAAAGATGCATTTTTTGATTTGACGTTGGTAACGCTTCAAGATCATATGTTCTCATACGATTGAGTTCCAATTGGAAAGCACATCCCGGCTCTAGATGTCGATAAATTCTGTCTTCAACAAAACCATCTCGATTACGATAAGTGAAAAATTTCGGAAACTGTCGTTTTTGCAATGCTGCAAATGTTACTCTGCGAATACCACGTGAGACAAGTTCCTCTTTGTTTGACGCACACCAATCGCCAAATAATCTTGACATTGTTGCATCATCTTGATTCCCATTGTCTTGAACAGTGATACTGAGAATATGTACAGGTTCCGTTGCTGGTTTTTCACCAATTTCAACTGGTCCACCGGCTTCATTAACACTAAATGATACATTAATTGATGTACTGTGTCGAGATTCGCTACCAGCAGCATCAACTGCCTCAAGAACTTTAGCGGATAATGATGTAGGCGATGATAAATCCTCAAGTAAATCTAAGACTTCATCGGCATATTGACTAAATTGTTCTAAATTATTGAATGCAGCAACAGCTCCAGTTCGATGATTAACTAATATTTGGTTTTGTCGATTTGGATGATTGCTTGGCAAGAGAAATTGGAAATAAACTAATGGAATTTCACCAGATAATTCAAGATGCTGAAGACACGTAAATTCATAACTAATATAGGCACGTCGTACGTAAACTTCTAGTGCTGCATTACAAACTGCACGATTGGTATGATAGAAAAAGTCATGAAGAATATCGAATATTGATGTTTCGGATAGAATAAGTTTTTGTAAATTTTCCGGATGAAAATCATGACCATACATATCAATTGCTGATAGGAAAATCGATTCCATTTGATTATGACGTAATTCGTAAGCCGGTTGATGAGCAGCAATAAGTACTTGGCGTGCTCTCAATGCAACTCTACTATGTTCTGTTCGATTTAAGCTCGTCAATTCTGTCAATGTACTCGCTAGTTCGTCAGTTAAACCGGGTTCATTAGCCCACAAATGATCTATCAACATTGTCACTAGAACATTCTTTTTCGTAACATGATTGTGACTAAATATTGTACTTGTTACCATTGCCATATCGTCTTTATATTGATGAATAAGTGCTGAAACACATTTATCATAATGGCCCTGTTGGAATTGACTCTCAACTACGTAGTATTGTCGCAAAAGTTCATGAACAGTTGTCTTCATACGACCACGTATTCCATTTCTGTAACGTTGAACCAATTGTACGATTGCCTGTGTTGTAAGGAAAAATACATCTCTTTCTGATCGTTTTGATAATGTCCCAGCGTGACTATCAATTACAGCGGCAATTTGTTGACTCGGAAATTGTGCAAGTACCGATGTAATATTTCTCTCATAAAGTGTCATTAATTTTCGTATTTTTTTCTCAACTGAAACGGGAATTCTGCCTGATATTGTTGATATAACTTCTTGCAATTCAAGTAATGGCAAACTTGGATCTCTCAATGAACTCATAAATTTTTCAATTAATTCACGTAATCGCGGTAAATGATATGGATCTGGTAAACAATAACCAGCTAGAGTATTTTCAAGTGATTGACGATATTTTATATGAAGAAGATTTAATTTTTCAGGTATAGCGGGTGCCACTGGTGCCAAAAATTGTCCTGTATACTCGTGCGCTTTTGTAACTAAAGACGGATCATCCAATTCTAAATGTGCAATAAGTGTTCCAGCTTCAAGCACAGCGCCAGGACGTTTAACATAAAATACACTGCCAGCTTCATTTGCTGTCACTGTCATTACCATTTTCATAACTTCGATTTCAGCGTATGCCTGACCCATATCAACATGGCCCCCATCTTCAACGAGGAAATTAACAAGTTTACCGGCCGATGGAGATCGTAAAAGTGACGGATCATTATCCTTCTCAAATATACACGTTTGATTACCAATCACAATTCGATAACGATCAACTTCTTCGCGCATATACGTTGTAAAACTTGCGCCATCAAGTGATAATAACATACCACCATCAGAAAGCCGATGAATTTCCACCTCTTTATATGAGCCGTTCATCACGACAAAATAACTATTTGGTCCACTTTTTGCCGCTTGAATTTTATATTTCCAACCGTCATTAATTAATTCAACATCAACCACATTATTTAAATCATTGCTGGCTTGAATTTGACCTTTTTCTAATGCTGATTGAAAACCACCGAAACTTGCAGTTATTGTACGATCAGCAATATGAAGTGCTCCACACGTAACTCCAAGTAAAACATCGGGTTTATCGCTTCTTACGCGCTCCGCAATCAATGCATCTAACCATGCTGTATCAATATTATTAGTTTGAAAATTTTCCGTTTCTAATAGTGTTATTAAATATTCAACAGTTGTACGAAAATCACCGCGAATACTCAATTCTTTTAATGCTATAACTAAATTTTCACGTGCCTGGTGACGATCTTCACCCCATGAAAAACAATGGCCAAATTGTGAATCTGCAAATTCATGAAGACCACCTGATGGACCAACAGAAAAATATCCCCAGACATTTTTTGATGAACGAAAATTCAATTCTTGAACAGTACCCGAGCTTGGTTTAAATCCTTCATCAGGATTCTCACTAGTAATACGCGCTGCAATTACATGACCCCATGGTTGTGGTTTGTGACGTGGCTGATCAAAATCTATTAAACTATCACCCCATGGACTTTCGCCATAAAGCAAACGAATGTCTTTGATATGATGCAATGGCAAACCCATTGCTATTTGCAATTGTGCAGCTGGTAAATTAACATCTGATACCATTTCTGTGCACGGATGTTCAACTTGCAATCGAGGATTCAATTCGAGAAAATAATAACGTCCCGATGTATCATATAAATATTCCACAGTGCCAGCACTAACATAACCCACCATTTTTGCAAGTCTAACAGCTGCTTTTTCCATTTCTTCAAATATTTCTGGCTGTGCAATCACCGCTGGTGCTTCCTCAATTATTTTTTGATGTCGTCGTTGAATTGAACAGTCACGACCAAACAATGAAATAGCATTTCCATAATTATCAGCAAGTAATTGTACCTCTAAATGACGCGCACACTTTGCCAATTTCATAATAAATATCGGTGAGCCAGGTACTTCAGTTTGTACTTGTCTAAATAAAGTTGGCAATTCTTCAGCATTTTCAACTTTACGAATTCCCTTACCACCACCACCCTCACTTGCTTTTATCATTATAGGAAAACCAATTTTTTTAGCCGCTGCCAAACACTCTTCAGCTGTTGATAAACAACCTTTCTTAAAGAGTTCCGATGATATTTTTATTTTTTTCCCGCTATATTGGGCCTTCAATTCAGAGCCAGACCACGGTAATGTTGGTACATCAGCAGTTTGAGCAACAATACTCGATGCAATTTTATCACCCAATGCCCACATTGCTCTCTCAGACGGTCCAATAAATGAAATATCTTTTTTATGAAGTAATTCAGGTAATTTTGGATTTTCTGATGCATGACCCCATCCAGCCCATACTGCTTGCACTTGAGTACGTATTGCAATATCAACAATGAGCTCTACATTAGCATAATTATTGTTATTAGATCCACCAGGGACTGGGACATATTGATCAGCCATTTTTATATACTCAGCATTGGCTTTAAGATCCTCTGGCGTTACCATAACGACAAATCTTATGGAACGTTCATTTTTAAACATCTCATACGACCATCGTCGTATTGACCGCATGCATTTAACAGCAGCAATTCCATTGTTTGCAATGAGAACCTGCGAACGAAAAAGAAAAAAAAAAAGTAGTTGAAAAAAATTGTTTTAATGAGTCAAAGGGGGTCATAGTACAAGGATTTATATATGGAATAATAGAACAAATACCATTTTAAAATTCTTTTAGAATTATTATCACATTTAGTAAAATAATATTAACTTTAAATTTCAGTTATAGTAATAAAAAGAAATATTATATACGTTTTTGAATATTCAATATTTGATAATAAACATGAGAAAAATATATGAATAATTACTGAATAGTTAATATAAAATTATTCATGCATATCTTATTCAAACTCACTTTATTGATAACTTTAGTTCCATTGAAACGATGAACAAATTCCTCAGGTGTTGCGATAGTGAAATCCTTTTCTTGCAATCGATTTGGCGCTTGAATCATCACTGTACCCTGCGACATGCTGGGTCTGCAAACAAACAAATTAATTTAATATTTATTTAGCACACGATGAGAAATTATACTCTTAATTTTTTTTCCATTCAATATTTATCTGGGCAATTATTTTCGTTTACATCGCCACCATCCATCACTGTTAATAATTAGTGAAAGAATAAGTTGACGTAATGTAGAAAGTATATTCAATTATTCGTTGCATATTCCGATTTCTCATTCGTATTATTCGACCGTGAATTCAATGAATCAAGGTCAATAAATTTATTTATTATACAGTTTCAATAACGCAGTTTAAAAATTAATATTGTTTGTGTATGAATATCATTGTGTAATTTTGAGTCATTGGTTTATAATAAACACATAATTATATACAAAAAAAAATATTCGTAATAAAAATTTCGTTTTCTGTATAAATCGACAATATTAATAGATTATAAATTTGTTTAAAGATTAGAAAATATTACTGAAGACCCGATGTCGATGATGTGGCTACACTTGAGGAAGATTGTGAACTGCCAGATAATACTGTTATTTGTTCTGAATCTTTTGAACACGTGCTTCCATCATTACTGGTAACATCCGAATTCTTACGCACCATTTCAGCAAATAAATTGTCAGAGCTCTTCCACATTGGATCTTTTTCATCACTTTGTACCAATACAAATCTCTTTATTCGTCTCATTATGCAGTCACTGAGTCTTTGAATAATATTTCTCAAATAACAAACAATAACAATCAACAGCACTCTCACAATATTTAAAGGCTTTATGAGCGTGAAAATTTTGAAATCCAGATTTTGAAATTGACTATGATTGATTTTAAAAGAATATATTGAAGAATTATTTGAATTAGTTCCTGGTTGTGTTTTTTAATTTGACAGAAAGATTTATTAAAGATGTAAAATTTTTAAACTCAAAGTTTAATAACAATTCATCCTTGTATTTCCCAATTAATTATTTACATTGTTGCTGGATATTCTTGTATTTTTTAAATTTATTTTTATGACATTGAACAAAAATGTTTTCCACTATAAATCTAACTTCTGTGTTAATATTGTAAATATTTATCTCTTTGCAAAGAGACGAGTCACGTAAATACATGTAGAGAGTCGAAAACGAATCACAAATTACTGTTCAACAGTCCAATCAGGTAAATTCTCCTGCAGCTCAAGATTCCCCTTCTTCTTCAAATGTTACATGAATCGTTGAGAAAGTCATTGGGGATTCCACTAGAATTCTTATGTATCTCTCAAAGATGACGTGATTTCAAACACGTATATTACGTTGAATATTTTATTTCATTTCCAATAATTCCTTGATGATTATTTAAATTACTTCAGCATTTTTCTTGTGTAAAGTTCCAATTTATTAATATCGCCTCGAATTCCAATTTATTAATGACACTCGAATAAAATAAATAACAATAATTTATTTTCACTTAATTAACCTGAGAATTTATTAAATCAATTATAAATAGAAACAAATGATGAAAAAAAAAAAATAAAGATTTTATTCTGAGATTTGTATAATCGTTGATATCTTGACTCGTTTATAATCTCAGGGCATTAAGTTCAAATGTCAAATTAACTATGATGCACATTGACATTATAAACTGTTGATAAACAATAATAAATTTCATACGTAATATAAATTTAATTTTTATTTTAATCTTCTACATCTGATGATGTTTCAAATTGAAAAACAAGTCAATTTATTTTTTCCTATTCATTGTAAAATTAATTAACAAAGTAAAAGTTTTTCATTAAAGTCTTATTTCTCATGTTATTCAACAAATTCAGTTATTTACGTGGAATAATTCATCATAAATCAAAATGAAATAATTATTTATGCATGAAAGTTTTGAATTTCATTGTTATTGTTTGTAACCAAAGTTCAGGTGAATTAAGTGAATACATTTGAAAATTCCATTGCAAGTAAATCCTAAGGGGTAATATATATTGTGAAGCTTTGAACAAAAAAAGAGAAATTCCGTTAATTAAATAAATAAATAATACAAAAAAAAAATAAATAAAAACAAATATTTCAGCTTCACCTGAGCTTTTTACGGCGCTCGACCAAACCCGGAAGTATTGGCAACTGTTGAGCTCCATTATTTCCTTCAATTGGAAAACTGTCCTCTGTCTCAAGTTCAGCTTCTGTATCGCCTACCATAAAGCTTACTGGTACTTCAGCCATTTTTTCCAAAAATTCAAAATCTTCTGATGATTGCTGAGGATTCTCTTCAATTAATTCCAAATGTTCTTGGGAAACAGTTTCCTCGTGGACGGTGTTACCTTCAAAATTATAACATATTCAATCAAATTTTTTCTTCTTTTTTTTTTATCATCATGTTCTTCTATTTTTCCATAAAATTATTTGTCTTTTTTGTTGATTTTAGTAGAACACCTCGATGATAACGAGCAAATAATTCCCAAAATTATTAATATAATTTGTTGAAGCCAATCCATATTTACCAATATTATTTTGGAATATATATTGACTGAAATATATTCATGCAATGCAGTAAGGAATATTGTTTTAGATTTCTTTTATTGGAAAAATCAATAAGACATGCGATGTATTATTTAATTTATTCAGACACCAGTCAAATAAATTAAATGGCGAATGATGACTATACATATTTTTAAAAACGTATAATTTAAAAACTGGTATGACCCAAAATTTTTAATGCAATGAAAAAATGCTGAAGCTGAAAATTAGTTGCATAATTTTTTCCCATTATCATCAATACAAAAGCAAAAATGGTTATGATAAAATTAGCGACAATTTGTATTGATAATATAATCATAATTAATATTGATATGAAATATAAATGAATGAATGTAAATAAAAAATCCCTGAATAAATAATAAAATATCACGAAAGCTCGCATTAAATTCCTTTTTTTTTTGTTTTTTAAAATCAAATTATACCGTGAACTCACCATGCAAATAGTCACGATTTAAATAATTCCTATAAAATTTTTGTAAATCCACGCATGATAATAGTGAAGTGATGAGAAAAGAGCAACAGATAAAAAGCAGTCGTTTCACATCAAATACGCGACGTTGAACGTTGAATTGAAATTGCCAAACAACAATGAGACTGATGACGAGACAACAGGCAAGAAAACCTTGAAATAAATTGACCAACTACAAGTTTATTTTATTATCAAACGCACACGATAATATTTATATTAAATCCTTGACTATTTTAAATCCAATGCAGCTGCAACTACAATTCTATTAATTAACATTCAATATAAATATAATTTTCATTGATTACAAAATTCACAATAAATCAATTAATATTTTTTTATTTTCTTCCTAAATTATCATTATTCATTTTTCCAAATTCAAACTGCAACTGCAAAGGATTAAATAATATAATACCAATAATTAAATTTAAAAGCCCACGGAGCATACCGCTCTTTAAATTTAATTTCACATTAATTTCTTATCTTCAATTTGCTCTTTATTTTAATATTAAAAATTATTTTAATCACAATCCTTCTCTCATTGATTCAAACAATCAATTATGTATTTAAATATTATTAATTATAATTAAATATAACACAATATTAAAGAGACAAAATTTCGTTGAATATTCCACAAAAATGTGTGACTTTGATCAGTACCGGTAATAATGTACGTTGACTACTCAAAGCGCAACGATAAATTGATGTATCAAATCGACGAGGGTTTATTGAAGACTATGGCCGGAAGATAGAGTTCTCGGGGTCAGTGAAAGAATATTTATTATTAATTCTCTTCTTTTTTTTTTTTTTTTTTTTTTCAAGATTCCATCGAATGATTTTAGCTGTAATCAACACAAATAAAATAAGTATTTATAAATTTACTGCGCTGAAAACTATCAACATCTATCAGTTGATAAATGTCTTAGTTTCTCTTAGTTTATTTATTCTCATCGACGATTTTTTTCTCAACATTAATATCAATTTATAAATATTATTACTGTCATCAGTAAAACATTATAATCGAATTGTTAGATATAATTGCTAATAAAAAAAAAAAAAAAATTATCAATTGCCACCATGACTTATCAAATTAACCATTTAATATGTTATATAAATTGTATTTCAATGTCTTTATTTTTTTGTAATATTGAGATAAATAATATAAAATTAATTACTTTGACTGATAATAATTTTTTTTTTTTTTGTTCTTCTGTTTTATTAATGTTTGGTAATGTCATTTTTCAATTATAAATGGGGCAAAGCTCATAAGTACACTTTAGTACATATATTTCATTTTGACCTTGAACAATTTATATTTTATGTATTGAGAGCAACGAGCGACAATGTCTATTTATTATATCATTGTCTTATTATAATTTATAATATTATATTTTCAATAGATGTGTATGTAAATATATTTATTTATTTATTTTATTTGTTACATCACAATTGTCTTTCTACATTTTATCATTCATGTAATTTGTTTTTGTATATACATGCATGCAGATTAAGTAATAGTTTAATTATAACAATTTATCGATTGTTTATTTGTATCAATACATTGTTGAAATTATTGATTGGGAGATTAATTTTCATTGCATTGTATCGATGGGATATTATCTTCAAGCAAAAAAAAATGAAAAAATTATAGGAAATGAGAAGTACCAGTGAGAAATCTGTCAATCAACCAACCAATCAATTAATCAATCAACCAATCGATCATTTAATTAATTAATTAATTGAAACAACCGAAAGAACAATAATTAAATTGACCAACACCATTTTTGTTTTTTTTTTTGTAAAATATAAATAAAATAAATATATAATATTACATACCAGTTAATAAACTGTACATTTGTTCCATTTTTCGTTTTTTTCTTTTTTTCGCCATTGATCGTTCACGGATATTTAAAATAATTATTAATATTACAATTAAAATAAGCGTAAATAAAAAAAAAAAACAAATTGGAGGACGATAAAATTTTTATAATTGGCAGTTGAGAACACCCATTGGTTTAAAAAATCATCAGATCACACGATGAAAATTACAATTGGTCGAAATAAATCACGTGATTCCATGAAGTTCAGTATAAATACATCAATATATATATACGTATTAGTATAATGTATATAAACATATTATCTACGTATTGTAAATTATTCAATTTTAAATTTTTGTAATATTTCAAGACAAATCTGATGAATGACACAATATGAATTTAACAGCACTTGAATTTATGTGAATAAAAAAAAATGAAAAATATTTATTTTCTACAAAGCAAGTAAACTCACCGGTGACGAATCTTGCGTTTTTGAGTCCCTCGCTCCTCGGAGAGGTTAGAGTGGCTTTTTTGTTCTTCTTCTGACATTTGATTTATTTTGATTTTACATATAAAAGCTCAGAGTAAAAACAATAATGAAAATTGTTTTTTTTTTTTAGTATGAAAATATTAATAAAGGCAAGGGGAACACTATGTGAAAACACGATTAGTATTACTAATAGATTGGTATATTAACCGACCTTCCGGCTTTGATGGCACCATGAAGAATAGGAACTCTATTCTCCATGAATAGCACTTATTCTAAAATGCCTCCTTATGCACATACCACCACCTTGTGATGTGTATTTACCGACCCTTATTACGGTTGGTAGCATGAATAAGGTCAATGTGGAAAATATGGGGAAAATTAGGGTGTTGTAATGTGTATAGTATGTACTTTATATAAATTAAACAAAACCTGAGCCCTTCAAGTTGTCAACCTTGCTTGAGGTTAGTATCAATTATTGCCACCAGAGTCCAAATTCGAATGGCGGTTACAAGATTATAAAATATAAAAAATATACATGCATATAATATTTGAAACAAATAAATTTGGATTATATAATGGCAAATTTATCTTTGAAAATTAGTTGTATTGTTGACTTTGTAATGAAGGTGTGTATATACAATTAAAAAAAATATTGTATACATAAATATCTATGTTATGAAAAGAACTAAACGTATAATTTTTTTTTTATTGAAGATTATAGGAAATTTGTCAGAAAAAAATAATGGAAATAAAATGCATATGGTAAATAATAAACTTACTCATATTGATATTAAATTGTTGAGTGGTGAAAATATTAATTGGATACAATTAACAAATTGTGGACAACTTGATGACTTGAATTGTTC
This sequence comes from Microctonus brassicae, assembly GCA_918226075.1. Taxonomy (NCBI): domain Eukaryota; kingdom Metazoa; phylum Arthropoda; class Insecta; order Hymenoptera; family Braconidae; genus Microctonus; species Microctonus brassicae. The sequence goes on along the minus strand of OW445482.1, from coordinate 7,114,286 downwards.
GAATATATTTGATATTTCAAAGCTATTAATTCATGAAATATCTACATGTGAGAATAATAAATCTCTTTTTGTTTTTTGGAAAACAATGAATAATAATTATGAAATAATTTATGATTTACGGCGATTGGAAAATGACCCTACTAGGTCTGAAATTCTTCATTTTCCTTACTTGAAAGAATATTTGTCTTTAAAAATAGAGGTATGATATCAAACTAAAAAATTAATTAATAAATAAATTGATTAAAATACATAAATATCAATACATTGCTTGATGAATAAAATTAATTTACAAAATATTTCAGCACAATTTAGAGAAAATGGAAATTAAAATATTCAACGAAGTACTCATAACACAAATGATGAATTTACAAAATCAATATCCCAATGTTAAATACACTTTCCACGATGTCAATGATGAATTATTATTCACAACTCTTGTAGAGTTTGATAATATATACACACACTGCCAATTATTAAGTTTAGCAATTACACGAGTACTTAAGTTGAGTTTAAACAATGAATTTCGTGAAAAATGTTTCGAATTGTTGAACATTGACCATTCGGAAATGGCACACGACTCTATGATGCGCACATTACTATCCTTATTCAACGATAATTATCAAATGTAGAAGTTCAATCAGTCAAAATTGATATTTTGCTAAGTTTTCAACCTACATAATTAATAAAAAATACATTTTTTAGAAGTATTTCTGAGTAAAGTTAAAAGTCAATAAATACATGATTATAACCTCAAAATATAAATGTAGAATTTGTTAATTTCAAAATTAACATTATATATATATCTTCGTACAATATCAATAATATTAATTAACGTACAAATTGTAAATATATGTTTCATAATATAATACACAATGTGTTATTTAATTCACAATTTATTAAAAATTATGTTGAATTTATATTTTCCCGCAATTGAACCTGCGCGTGAGGATTCTTGCGCAGAATTCGCGGGTATTTTAAAATAAATTCTACCATAATATTCTTTATTAACTCTTAGCTATAAAAAAAAACAATAGCACAAATTAATTTGTGCAATATTAAAAAGATTAAAAATGTTATAGTATTTTTCAATTTATTGAAAAAATAATTAATGATCATTGGAACATGTAATTAAATTTAAAATAAATTTATATTAAATAGATATTATATATATAATAATTATGAGTGCTTGGATTTTATTGAGTCTATTTTCCATGCACCTATTCGATATCGTAACCAAATAAGTCCCAAATCGCGACCCATCTGCAACCAACTCCAAAAAGGTACAACTTTTGAACCCTCAATTTCCGTCCACGTCACAGCGATTTCTGTGACGGGAATGTTGAGTGTTTGTGCTAAATAAAGTAACTCAACATCAAACGCCCATCGTTCAACATGCAGAGCATGGAATAATGTCTTTGCTGATTGTCGAGTTAATAGTTTGAAGCCACACTGAGTATCTCTAATGCCACGAACACAAAGTGCCCACACTAAAAAATGAAATCCGTGCATGAGCAATAGCCGAAAAAAAGATCGTTTGGCAGTTTCCTCTTTTTCTAAATGTGCTCGAGAGCCACACACAACTGCGTTTGCGTCAGCAACTTTTTCAGCATGTTCTGTATAGTCAACTGAAACAAATCAATTCTATTACCATCAAATATAAATACAATTATATGTTTAAATAAATTAATCAAATAACTTACATCCCACAATTTCTTTCATACTTCTTTCCAATTTTTCCAAGTCGCTAAATTTCGTAGCACCATCCGCATCAGCAAATAAAATTAAACTACCTCTAGCACTCTGTACACCCTAATGAGAATCCAATGAAAATTTTAAGTCATCAAAAGCCTCTTCACAATAAGTAGATATTTAATTGCATTTTAGTTGATGTATATGTGCAGAATATTCATGAAATAAAATAAAAAACTTACTAATCTGACAGCCCCACCTTTTCCACGATTTTTAATTAGTTCAAGTACTCTCAATGTATCATATTTTTGAGCATATTCTTGTGCAACTGCTACTGTATTGTCCACACTTCCATCACTAACTACAATTATTTCATAAGTAAATCCTGATTTTTTTCGTTTCTCCAAATACTCCAAACACTCATCCAACATTGGCATAACTGCAAAATATCAAATTCATGATAAAAATAACATTGAAATAATTGAAAATAAAAATATTTACATAAATTTTCAACTTACGTCGTTGATCCTCATTATAAGCCGGTACAATAACACTGAGATTCAAGCTATATGGATCATAAATTGAAGGGAATTCATCTCTACTTCCAGTTTTGGCATTTAAAAATGTTTCTTCTCTATCATCCCTCCATACTTTTGGATATGGCGATGAAATTATATACAAAATAATGCAAAACTATTGATAAAAATTATAGTTTAATATCAACAGACTGTCAGTAATGCAACATAACCTCAAATTATTGAAAATACTTACTGTGACGGCAATGAATGATATGAGAAGTAGTAAGAGAATGGAAATACTTTCAAAAGAAATCATTATGCAATCAATAATAAAAGATTAATTACAGCGTTTAATTAAAAAACACTAAAATTTAAAAAAAATCCATTCCACGTCATTCATTCTCCACAGTAGCAATATATATATATATTGCTATTTAGATACTGTCGTCGACTGTCCTGTACAGAATAACCTCCTTCGGGTATATTCGGATTTTTTTTCCATTTGCTACATTTCATATTTGAATTGACCAATCTCGAATGAGGATTTATTACTCATGACCAATAACCATTTTTTGTTCGAAACGCTAGACAACTACATTATTATTATTACCGATAATAAGTATTATGATATTTTCTTCCGATTTATTTTATATGTCCTATGACTTACAATTAGATATTTTTTCTGATACCGGGGCGTCTATTTCTTTATTTCTTTGCAATTATATGCCATGAAATAAATATATTATTAGAGATAAAGTCGGTAAATATGGCGGCCACCGAATAATATTTTCGCTCAGTAAAATACAAAGATCGGTAAAGTAGAAACTACTTTTGAAAGATGGCAGTTCATCTGTTCATATGTCGTCATGAAGTATAATTATATCGAAAACAATATTGTTTTTATCACATTAATAACATGGCATCTGGTGATCGAAATTAGGCTATGGATATAGCTTTTTAATTGGTCAATTGTTTTATAAATAAATCAATAATGATAATAATCTCAACACATGTAATAAATCGTGGCAATAATTATTTGATTATGAAAATTTCATCATTTTCATTACTATTTTTTAGTATACCCAACATAATAATAATATAATGATGATGATATTGTTATTATTTTAATTATTATATTTATTTAAGATTCGTAATGAGTATATTTTTTTACTGAAAAAAATAATTATTTTTTATTTCATTTCCAGAGTTAATGGACAACAATGTAATCGATATTTGATACTGGAAACTGACTTGAATCTCAAAAAAAAAAAAGTCGATTTTGGAGTCTAAATTTCAGTATTCACATCAAATAACTTATATTATTTTTCATATTTGTAAGCCATATCTTGACTCAAAATCATTTAAAATATATTAATATTTTGTATACTCCCAATCAAAGAATTTATATTACTTTACTTTGAAATATTGTTGGCTCGAAAATACATTATTCTTTTTTTTTTTCAGCATATAATTAGTTCATGTAAAACGTATCATATAAAGCTGCACGTAAAAAAGGTCACATAACCTCTATTCATCACGGGTCACAGATAATTCTTCATTCTTCATATAATTGCTCTAATATATGGGATGAATGATTTGACTAATAACACAACAAATCCAATAATACGAAAATATAATCATTATCATATCTATAAGTCACGTACGTCGTTATTTTTCACAGTCAGTAGGGAAAATATGGATATCGTCATATTTCGAAAAATATGTACATTTATAAATTATTGGTAGTGTCTACCGATATTTTTATGTACATTTCTCTTCTATCAATATTATATATGATATGCTAGTCTCGTTCATTCTTAATATATGCACACATATATACATACTTTGAACGTCACAACGAGATTCATAAGGCTTGTTATCTTCAAGTCTTCTTTTTTTTTTTTTAATGTCTGGTCACAATAAAGAATCACCCGAGACATCCCCATAATAACGCTTATCCGTTGATAACTATAAGACCACTTGATTTATCCAGTTCATGATGATTGAACGAAATTCAATCGCGTGATGCTTCACGTACACCAATGAAATCAAGCCATTTACAGAAAAATTTAATATTTTTTTAATTTCTTCCGATAAAAAATAAATTAAATACAATTATAAAATGATATCGACATTGAAAGTTAAACGCTTTCATGTGAATTATGTACAATATATTGTTAAAGTCAACGAGTCATGATATGAGGTTGAAAGATAAACTAATTCATTTAGGAATAAAAGTTTCAAATTGTTGCTCAGAATATTTTTGCGCGAGCCCCTTTTCGCTCACTACTCCCTGTTTTTTTTTTTTTTTTATTCTTAATCCCAAATTATATATTCAAATCTTAAAAATAAATATACAAGCTAAATAAATGCTTTGGTATCATAACTATACTGTTTATTGATGTATAATAGTAACCAAGATTGCAGAGACCCGTATCCCAACTCTCAATAAGATATCATGGAGGTGTTACCCACTAGTGAGGTCATATTACTCGTAACAAGGTTATCATTTTATTGAAAAAATGAAACCGGGGAATTTTTGTTAACTGAAGTCGTTGAAGAAGTCAGTTGATCGAAAAGCACTCATCGTGTTTGACACATAGATGATTTGTTAATCCACTTGAGCATCCACTTTGAATTATTACCATTCAAATAAATAAAATTAAATATTTCCAAATTTACTAAATAACATTACAGCAAGTATTGTTGATTTTTATTAATTACTTTTGTCCAATTGAACAACATTTTAATTGATCAATTCAAAATTCATATAATCAAGTGAATCACATATTACCACGAAAGAAATATAAAAAATTATGTGTATACATTTATCATATATGTATGAATATTTATAATGATATGAACATTCAGTGATAAAAATTGCATGTGAATATATGTATATTTTGATATATATTTTCAAATATTTATAAAAATGACGCAAGGACTATCGATCATGGCGAAATCGTCATCTGGAATTCGTCGAGGAATTTTATCTCGCAAGTGTATCATTGCATCCATCATCACTGCGACAATTTTCAGTTTCATTCTTTGTATTATCTTTTGGTGTACAAATGTCTTTCAAGATGCTATACTTTCAAACTTGGTAATATCAAATAATTCACAATCATTTGATTGGTTCATACGGCCGCCCGTTCGAGCTGTATATAAAATCCATATTTTTAATTACACCAATGTTGAAGATTACGAAACGGGTAAAGCAAAAAAATTAAAAGTTGAAGACGTTGGACCATATATTTATCGTGAAACTCTTACAAGGGTAAATCAAGTTTTTCATCCTAATGGAAGTGTGAGCTTTCAAGAAAAACGTTCATTTCAATGGGAAGGTGGTAGTCCTGATGATGAAATAATTGTCGTACCAAATGTTCCATTATTAGCGGCACTCTCAATAATGAAAGATCGTTCATACTTCATGCGACGTGGATTCTCGATTTTTCTCAGTACATCCGGAACAAAAGCATTTGTATCAGTACCAGTTGGCGGATTTCTTTGGGGTTATGAGGACAATATATTTACATTAAGCAAATCTACACTTAGCCAAGCACTTGTTCCATTGCAAGAAAAAATTCCTTTTGATAAATTCGGGGTTCTTGCTCATGTACGTTTTATTAATTTTTTATTTTAAAAAGACAGATTATTTTTTTAAGATTATAAAATTATTTATTGATTTTTTGTGTGTTGCTAATTATAGAAAAATGGTATATCTGGTGATACTATAACAATACACACTGGTGCTGATGATATGAGTAAACTTGGTATGATACAACTTATCAATGGGAAAAATAAAAGCAAACAATTCTGGAATGACGATAAATGTGATCAGATTCATGGTACACAGGGTTTTATGTTTCCACCAGGAACATTTGATCGTCCTAATGCTACTATAGATATTTACTCTTTGGACATGTGTCGTACATTATCGCTACGTAGTCAAGGAAGTGGAACCTCTTTTGGTATACCATCTCTAACGTAAGTTTAATATATTTTTAAATATATCAAAATTAGATTGATCTAATTTTTTTTTTTCGTAAACAGCTTCAAACCACCAACGGATATATTTACATTATCACCATCAAGTGAGGATTATTGTTATTGTCCTGAGAGTTCTCCAGGTTTAAAAGTAACAAGACAATGTCCACCAGCTGGACTTGTTAATTCGTCAGCTTGTAGTTTCAACTTGCCTTTTCTTGCCTCCTTTCCACATTTCTACACTGGCGATAAAATCCTGAGAGAAAAAATCGATGGTCTAAATCCCCAGGCAGAACTTCATGAATCTTCTGTAGAGCTCCATCCAGTAAGTTTTTTTTTTTTTAATATTTCACTACTCACAATTCTTCATTCTTTATATTTTCATAAATATTTATTATATATTTTTCCTGAATTCAGTGAATTTATAAATTTAAATTATCAATAATTAAATAATGAATATGCTGTACAAATTGAAACATTATGAATTTGATGAAATTTATTTCTTAATGAAATGTAATAACAATTTTGTTGATTTTCAGCGTTTGGGAGTTTTAATTGGTGGAAGCTCGAGGATGCAAATGAATATACAAGCTCGAGAAGCTCCCAATATACCACATCTCCATCCTATTGAAGACGGACAAATATTACCATTGATTTGGCTTGATGTTGGAATTGATAACATTCCAGAATCAATGCTGACAATATTTAAGCATGCGTATTTTACTGCTGCTACTGCAGAAATGTCAATACAATATGGCAGTATTGTGGGTATCTTCCTTCCATTGTGTACTCTTTTTTATATTATAAGAAAACAACGGATAGAGCGTCGGGCAGCATTGAAAAGAAATGCTTCTGAAATGTCGCAAATTAAATTGCTGGATGCGATTAAAACTGCCAATATATAAAATAGTTCATGAGATAAATTTGTGGAAGCAAATTTAATAATTTGATGAATTGAACTGTAATTATGATGATACGTAGAGAAGAACATTAAAAAGAAAAACAACGTGAATATTGTGATTTAACATTTGATTTAAAAATATTGTCAGAGGAAGATAATATTTTTCTTATTCAATTTGTGAAAATAGTAGAAAAAAAAAAATACACACACACACACACACACATCACGGTGATAAGACTGCTAATATTAGAACTGCTATTTCTTAATTATTTAATTTATATCACCGTGATAAATATTTGTTCAATGATGTGTTTGATTACAATTATCATTGACTATAAATTATAAAGTGATGATATATATTCATCTACTCCAGCTATAAAATATTCACATATCTAAACTTTAAACCTATCACAGATGCATAATTAATTTTGAAATTAATATCAAATAGTATCTATATAATTTTTAATTTTAATTTAGGTAATTGAAATGGACATCTTGACTTTATTTTTTTTTTCTCAGCTTCACTGTATATTCATTATTAAATTAAAACGGTATTTTTTAGTATACTATACAAAATGTTAGAAATAAATAATGAATGGAATATCTGCGTGTATGTACATAGATGCAATAATAGCCATGAACTTGATTGCCAATGTGGTCGTGTGTGATAATCATATATATGAATTTTATTTCTTAAAAATTAATAGACGCCATCGATTAATTCATTGATGATTGCGCATTCATCATCCTCTATTATCAGCTCACTCAATGTATGTTGTAGAAATTTTTTTTATCATGTTAACCTCATGTGGAATGATAACCTTTATCCGTTTAAGATGACCTTCTTCCGTGAATCTCGATAGTAATAATGAAATGCATTTTCACAGATTTCGTCTGTACATAAATATATACGTTATGTATATTTGTTTAATACTATAAACATATGTTGTGATTTGTAGAGTCTATATATGCGTTAATTGTAGACAAATTAAGTTCACTTTTGCATTTAAGAAAAATTTTTTTGGCATCTTTTTGATTTATTTGTACAAATTCTTTACGTAACAATAAAAATTTAATATTTCCTTCTTTCATAATCTTAGAATTAGAATATATATAACGAATAATATATTTATATATTCATTAACATCAAAATATTTTATTTTACTTATTATAGATACATTGGACGGGATAGTTTTTAATTTGAAAGAAAAAAAAAATATATTTGTTGACAACATAAATTTCAATTATGAAATTTAATTATTCCTCAGCTTATATACATGCATATATATATATATATATATATATATATATAAGAGATTTATATTCGTTTGAGTTGATTATTGTTATCACTTAAACTTTGATTATTACTATTTGCATATTACAAACGTTGGATTTTTTTTTCTATATCGAAAGAAATAGTCAAAACATCTTGAACCTCAAGTCTCATTTTGTTGTCACTTTTATGAGATTGATTAATTGACTGTCCATGTTGTTAAGTCAGTAATCAAGTTCTCAAATGAATTTAATATATTTTGCCAACTATAGGTTGAAATATTATATTTCAGAAAAGATATAGTTATATATTTAGATGCGAATAATAAAATAAAAGAAAATAAACAATTATAAATGGAAGTGAATAAAATATTTAATATTCAAATAAGTTGAATTCTATTAATGTATAGAAGGAGTATAGTAAAAGAAATAATTTTTATTCACTGTGATAGTTTCTATTATTTTCATTATTTTCCTCTGAATTTCATCCTTTTAAATATCGAATTAAAATAAGTAAATATAGAAGAAAAAAAAAGGTTTTACTGTTTCGATTAATTGAAATAATTTATATATGAATTAAAGTCAACATTTTTAATATTTTATCTACAACATTAGATGTATGAAAAATGGCTCGTGGCCAAATCTTCCATAATTTGAGCACTTTCATATTTAATTATTTTTGGTTTTTATTGTCAATTAATTGAATATACATGTCTTGAAGGACAATCGCATACATTCCTTAATATAATTAAATGTCATAACAGGAAATTGGAAAGTAGATTGATCCTGCACGAAGTGTATTTTTCTTTTAACATTTCAAAATATATTTCCTGATATTTGTCATAATTTACTGCTTACGCAATCTTCTAGTCTAAACATCAAATATAATCAACAAATTAAAATTTTTACTGCAAACTTAATAATATTATGAATACTTTTAATTTTTTTTTTTCTCTTATAATTCGTGATATTCAAAAAATAAACTTTAATTTATGTATGGGTGCGTTGAAAAAATTGACAAATATTATAATATAAAATTATGACATCAATTTTTGCATGATTATCATAATACAAACATCTTTTTTTCAAACAACAAATCAATAAAATCAGTAAAATTAAAAAAAAAAAAAAAAGATTTACAACGAATATTTCGTTATCTCCCGACCTCGACATATTAGTATACAACCAATAATTCTTCAAGCATGAAGAGAGCAATTACGTAAATTATACATTCATACAACTAAAAAGAAATGGAAAAAAATCCGTCAAAATTACAGTAAGAATGAGGACTAAATAAAATATATCCAAAAGAAATTTAATGAAAAAAAAAAAAAAAAAAAGAATTTATCAATGAGGAGTCTTAAAAAATTACCAAAATATTTCCCATACTTCTTTGATTCCATCTTAGAACTATATACATTTATATATCTTGGAAGACTGTATGTTATTACCTCTCTTCCTCTCTCTTTCTCGCGCGATACTCCCACATAAGACTTGTTGATTCCTCATGAATATATAATTATAAAATTTATAATTTTTACGACAATTGTCCATTTGAGGTGCATGTAATTTCCGGAGTGCATCTGTTGACTGTCAAGTTATAGTTTCTGATTGAAATACAGTGAAGATATATAATTATTAAATACATAATGTTCTTTCCAGTATAATATAATACTTCTTCACTATTTGAATAAATTTTTTTTTTTTCATTCTTTCTATTTAATGCACTTGAATATCGAATTTTTTCTTCATTAATAATTTGTATCACGTTTTTTTATTTTTTATTTTGTATTTTTTATCAAGGAGTTTGATCATTTATTTTGTTGGGCCTTGGAAGGCTGGATTTAAATTTCCCTGTTTCATTGATGCTCCTGGAGGTAATGGGTTACTTAAATGAAGTTTCTCTTGACGTTTTGCCGCCCTGGCCAAACATATGAGTGCTCCTATGAGAACAATAATTCCACCAGCGGCCAAAGCACCTGAAAGAGCAGCTCTCGCTATTGGCGGCACATCCACTGCCATTTTTAGCAGTGATGTAACGTGAATCGGTAATTCATCTACCCCCTGGAATTATAATAAAACATTAAATTAAATTAATATCATTAAATATTCATTTATCATTATGGATATTATTATGTATGGATTTGTATCATAACTTGCACTGTTAAACATTTATAAATTAGTTATAAAATAGTGCAATAATATTTATATTATTCAGACACACCCAGAAAATTTCAAACCCAATAAAAGCGAAAATGTGTTGGATAATCATTTTTTACGACCTTATTAAATGAGGCATAAAATAAATGGAGCATAAAATTATTCACAAGTAAATATAATAAAACGCCATTGTTGGAAAATTGATTGCACTTTTCCAAAATTATTACTCGCTGTACTTACATCTTCAAACCACATAATAGGGAAGACAATATCAGGAAATGTAGCGACTTGTTTAATATCTCGCACTTGACTAACAGCGAGATTTATTTGAACTCGAGCACGGGCTTTAAGCGTTGTTCCCATTAGTGGTTGAACGTCAATAAAAAATTGATGTTTTTCCTCTTCTGGTGGTGATATACCAATTACCGATTCTCGCAACATTGGATCAGCTGTAAAGCATAAAAATCATCGTCAAGTTCTCAAATAACATTACATACTTTATCACAATTATTTTATTATTTTACCATTTCACACTATTATTATCACTGTATATTTATAATACAATAATGTTTTGAATTTCACATGTAAAGTGAGAGTGAATTTATTCAAAATGTGCCATTAAATAATAAAAAACAATGATAATAATAATACTACTACTATAATAAATGAAACGATGCGTGAGAGATTTTTGTGTAATATTCACATAAGATAATGAGGAGAAAATTCAAACGTTGAAAAATATAAGGGAAGTTGAGGCAAGACGAGACCATGAAGTAAGACATAGTATTGTCGATATTTGTAGTTGAATACCTACAGCCATCTCTCTGATATTAAAGTAGCTATTTTTTATATTAGAAATATATAATCCACTCTTGTCGGTTACTTAGCACCATTTTATGAATCTCACATATCAAGAGTAAGTTTCATCAGTTTAGGACATAATTTAAAAATTTTTTTCAAGTTGAATTTGACAAGTCCACGACTTTATACCGTCTCTATTTTGAGGTTATGTTGAGGATATATCTTGAGGTATATATTTCACAATAAATATTTATGTTGCAAAAGATTTTAGTTTTTTTTTCTCCTAAACATATTCTTCCTATTTTGCATGTGGAGAGAAATAAATTCTAATAAATTATATTTATAAAAAATAATTGTCGAGTTACTGTATAAGGGAGGCCATCTTGCCTTGCGTATAGGTTAGGACGTGGTCATTTGGGAATTTTGTTAATCCCCTAAATTTATATTAATATATGAATTCATCATTGGTAAGTGAATATTTTAACTTACCTAAATAAAAATGTGGAAAACTTAATAAAATTGGTGAATCATATTGACAAAGAGAAACGTTAAAAGTGCCTTCAGGCGCACAGGGTGGTCCATCCGGACAAAAACATTTTTGCGACGCAATTCGATCTGCTGCACCAAATACATCTTTTGGCGGGACAAATCTGTATCCAGGGACATCATTACTGGTATTTACTTCCTCCTATAATATTCAACAAAATATTTATTCAATAAAAAATCGTATCCATTCATTATTGATATTAATATCATTACAAATATATAATAAATTATATTTACCTTGAAAACAAGAGGAAGAGTTCTACAAAGATCCTTATCAAAGACTTTGAGAACAGTCTGTTTGGTAATGTGAGGTGGAAAAATGCTTCCATCACCGCCCATCAAAGTATCACATTCATCAGTTGTCCAATGATGAAAAGCATCTTTTCCATTCCAACGATTCATCATTCCATACTTGGTAATATCAGATTCTCCAGTAAAAATTGTGTATCGATCAGGATGCGTAGAATTTTTACCATACAACAGACCAAATTGATCATAGGGTAACTTTTGCTCTTTAGGAACAACATCCTTGGCGAGTTTAAGAAGTGGATCCTCATAACCCCAAAGTAATTGTCCAACTGATACCTCGACAAATGGTTTAATCTTCAATATATCCATTATTGAAGCCATTGCAAGACGGAGAAATCGTGCAGCATTTCGCGATTGGCTGGTTGCTGAAAGCATTGGTACATTTGGTACCACCACTAGATCATCCTCGGATCCAGACGATTCCTAAATTCCATATGAATTATCATCTCAAGGTTAGTACATATAATGTAATAATTAATTTTTTTATATGTCAAAAGAAGTTGTTTTATATTAAAAAAAAATAAGAAAGGAGAAATGTCGTAATATCAATGATCAAAATGTTAAACTAAGTAATAAAAATACAAATTTATATAAATATATTAAAGCTTTCCTCGAGTTGATAGATGAACGATTGTTTGATTGAATTTGAAACTATGGGTTTTCATGACATTATTTTGTATTCAACAGCTAGCATAGATATTCATTGAAAATAGAAAAATAAAATTCAACATCAGTTCTAGGACATTATTATTGTACAATGACTCACATAAATTGACTCATTGAATTCATGATAGAGTTATATATATCTCGCGCGTTTACGCTAATGAGACAATTCAAAACGTATACTTTGTATTAACTTCTCTTTATATTTTTTTTTCTCACTTTACATATGAATAAATAATATTTATAATAATAATAATTAAATAAATTTACCTCTGAGAATACAAAGCGTTTTCGTACGTTATATGTCACCGTGCCATTTCCATTGAATGTGACATTTGTTTTGTCCCATTTTTGGATATAAATGTACGGTCCAAGTTCTTGAAGAATTGGCTTTGCACCATTGTTTAAAAATTCATCAGCATTTGTCACATTATAGATGTAAATGTTCATACGTGGTACAACGGGTGGCTCTTTCCACCATCCATAAGCACGACTGCCATTGCGCAATGCCACTTCTCGATTTATTATAACTTCCATAATATTTGGAAAGAGCGCAGCTAACACAGCAGCGAAAATTATCATTAAAATACCAGCGCCAACAGCTGCCCCTAAACATATAAGAATATATATTTTAAACAATGTATCAAGGACAAATGAAAAGATATATAATTATTCAATTATCTAAATATCATAGTTAAATAAATTTAATATATAAATAAATGAATTTCGACATTGGACGATAATTTGATTTATTGATATTATACATATATATGTACATATTTAATTTAAAAACTGAGGATATATATATACATATGTATATGAAGAAGTACTTGATTAAATTAAAGATAATAAAAAAAAAACAGGTTTCTTTTTTTAACTTATAGTTCGATGAAAAAAAAATTCAATGTAAATCAATAAATAAATTTTAGAATTTAAAAATAAAAATTATCATAAATATCTCGTTATAATATTTATATACATATGAAATAATCAAAATATGTACTTTCATTATTTGAAATATATATATACCTTTCGTATTAATCATTATTGGAAAAATATGTGGCAGAAAAAAAAATCTATTGTTAAAATGAAAATTATTTTGTGCTCTTATTTGACAATGTTCTTATTCCTATCAAAAGGTAAAGTGAATTGCTTTGCACTCGACGTTTGTAACTGATGAACACGTACAATATGAAAAATGACCCAAAAAATACGTATATTCATCTATTATTTTTGCAGTTTGTCACTGTGTTTAATTGCCTGATAGGCCAAGTGTCAATCTTTTACAGTCTCGGTTATTTGTTCAGGTTTAAAAATTGCGTGTGTATGTATATATTATATTGGATAGGTAGGTAAATATCTATGCGTGATCATAACTGTGATGGAGAGTGTTTATTAAAGGGGTGGATTAAATAATTCAATTGAATATAATATTGTCATGTAGGAAATAACTGCAAATAATACCGCGACATTTCTTATCATTCTATTATATCATCGTGATTTAATAATTTATTAGCATTAAGTAAACTTGAATTATGATCTTTTAATCTACAATAATTTATCAATGTATATATTTATACATAATTATGAAGTATTCGAATTCCTCAATACGATAAATTAATTAATTTTAATAATGGTGCAATTTAATATATAATAAATAAACATACAAGTCAGACACTATAAAACTTCATGAATAATTTTTTCAGGGCCAAATAAAAAAGAAATAAAGATTGTTCAAGTTGTAAAGTACAAGGACGTCCACTTTGTTCATACTAGCATCATTCGTTCTTCAACTGATCTTCACATATTATTATTTTTTTTACATTTAATCATGGCCTAAGTAAACTTGGAAATAAAAATTGCCTGGTAGATAATAAATAATAAAACAAAAAAAAAAAACAAAAATACGTATAAAAATGATTTTGTTTTTTTACATGGTTATTCAAAATCAAGTTCATCACATTCTCAATCATGGCTTGATGTTAAATATTAATTTGCTTTCATACAAATTCCATTATGATAAAAATAGTTGATCTAACAATTTTGATTTTTTTTATCATTTTCACGAACACGGAAGAAATAAACATATCTTAAATTGTACTATCACTTTCTATATACGTCTATGGATATGTATAAATGTATGTAACATATTGCTCTTAACCGGAAGTCCAATCCATATAGTGGATGCGCTTTTCCGATTTTCTCAATGCACAGATACATATTTATATATTTATAATTAAATGAATAAACATATAGCATTTAAAGGGTATATTCTTATATTTTAAAATGATACGCACTGTGAACATGAGCATTTGAGTTAGCAAAGCATATCATTTTCATGACACACAAATATAATATTTAATTTATTATTTTAAATTGAATGATGTATTGTTATAGTCTAAGGTCAAGTTCAACAAGTATATTATTAATAGTTATATAATTTATAAAATTTTCAAATCTATTTTCCATATTTTGTAAACAACTCAAAGTTCTTAAATAAAATTTAATTGTCAGAAAATTAATTCTGAAAAACATATAAACGAATCATCAACAAAAAATGAATAAATATAAGCATGAACATTAGTCATTTATAAAAAATATTTAATAAAAAAAGCTTCAACTATTCTAATATTATATAGTATAATAAAAATATTATACTCATTTGTATTCATCGATAATTACAGCATAAATAAAAATACTATTTTGTAAAGAATAACTTTAAAATAAAACCTATTGGACAATATATTGATGGACGTATCTCATAAATATTTTAATATATTATGTTTATATGTATAAAATTGTGTGCGTCATAACTTCAGATTGTATTCGGCTTGATATTATCATCATGTTTGCAGAAACGGATGTATGCGTCAGACATACTTTCTCATGATTTTAACGGTGACGGAAGACAAATATGAATGGAGTATAATCAAAGATTCATGCTACTTATAATTGTTATAGTATACAAAATGTTCCGCATTTAAATTAGATGTTGTCATGTAATATCTGATGAAAATATGGAATCATATCAACTTTCACTTTACGCATGTCAAATCAAGCGAATCAAATGTAGCACGAGGACACATGCAATTATATGGAATATTTGTGTACATATATGAGCATATATATTTATTATAAAAATACATGTGATGAATAAGGATGAGTTATTCATTTTTTCTATTAGATCGTAGATAGTTTTCTTATTCTTTATATAAAAATGATCTTGTTTGGTGAGACAAAATGAAATAATTTAATATAATATTAATGTATCTATTAAATAATTATAAATGATAATTAGTTTTCATTTAAGAATAATATCATGGACGTTTGTCTTCGACTATATGGACCCTCCATGATTTGATGTCACGTGCCAAGGTGATTCCCAAAAGGTTGGGTGTGCAATGACCCCACATGGCAACGACATTCCCCAAACTTGTATTGCACACAACGCAGTCCAGGGTCTTTCATTTCAACATATTCACATTTATAATAAATTAATTATTAATCCATGACATATGTACTTGATCAGTGATTGTTGGTAATCAATAAGAGGTCTTAATAAATATTAAGATAATTTTAATTGAATTAAGCGCAAAATACTCGATATTCTTTACTAATTTTTATCATATATATCTAGTTGATAGACATGCTGTTAAAAATAAAAAAAATAACAACTATGAAAAGGTCAGAAGTATGGAGATTATCGGGATTATCTTTGGTGGTTTGAGAAGTTTAAATGACATATATGAACGTCACTTACAGAATCAACGAAAGTTTACGAAATCAAATAATAAATGTTGCGAAAAATGGAATTTATTAACTGAATTTCGTAATGGAATTTCAATGAAATGAAGACTTAAACGACAAACACAGTGGCCATTTAGCTATTATAAACCATTTGTATAGTTGATGAGTACTGTATTATTTGCATTTTTATATTCTTTGTATTTATAATAATATTTAATCGTTTATATTTATCATATAATAGTTGAAGAAAATGAATAATTTAAATTCTCTCAAATAGATAAAAGTTTAATAAAACTTTACTCTATCAATTATTCAATATAATTCATCGATCATGCTCACATTTTATGCAGATGAATCAAAACATCATACGACACACGTGTATTTAATAGTCAGATAATCGACGAAAAAAAATCAATCATGAATTCAACAATAAATAATTTATTGTAGTTAATAAAAAAAAAACATTTTTATATGTTCTTATGAGAAGATGATTTATTGAAAGATATCCTTGATCATATATAACACACATATTTTTTTTCTTGATATATATAAGAAAAAAGCTCTTATTTCAGCATATAAATGTATGTATAATAATTGTTTTTCAATATGTTGATCGACACTTTGTTTATTGCTGTAATCATACGTACCACAAGTGAATTATTATTCCAAACAGAATTGATGACACAATAGATTATTAATGAAAGCAAATACTCAATCATTTACATGATGGTTCCATTATT
Source organism: Microctonus brassicae (assembly GCA_918226075.1). NCBI lineage: Eukaryota > Metazoa > Arthropoda > Insecta > Hymenoptera > Braconidae > Microctonus > Microctonus brassicae. Next base: position 7,096,953 of record OW445482.1, on the reverse strand, counting down.
AAAATTAAAATTGAATACCTAATTAGCAGTATATTATAATTTTCCTTATTTTTTTTTTATCAATTACAATTTGATGAAAAATATAATTCTATTTTTCCATACTTCAACTATAGCAATTATTCATTATTTTTTTATTACGGTATATTTCAATTTAATCCAGAACATTTATAATATTATCTACATAATTGAACAATAAAAATAATTAAAATCTTGAAGCAAAAAAAAAATCTGTTCGATGCAAATATAATTATAAATAAGTTTCTTTTTTTCTCGTTATTTGTTATCATCAATAATGATGTGAATAAAATTATTGATGAACCAACGTTTAATATGATAGTAAATATTTAAAATAACGAAAAATTATCAAAGGTATTTTTATCAGTAAAACGTCAAGAAATTTTACATAATGCATATAAAATAGTGCAGATATGAACGTGTTCCAAAGTACAACCTGTTATATATTTTGCGAATAATTTTTTTCGCTTTTTGCGAGGTCAACATTTATGAAACAAGGAAAACCACTTGCACGATCTAATATCTGATAAAACCTGTTCTTATATAGCATATATGTATAATATATATTTATAATATATCATGTACATTCATAAATATATATCAACATATATACACATGTGTATATATAATATTATAATTGTGGAATTAGTATGTGTGCTCTTGAGATTGATGATCAATAACTATCACTTATAAATAAACAAAAAATTAAATATTATATTTTTAATATTGTCTTGGAATGAAGAGGAATAATAATAATCGAACTTGAACCTATTGAAATCATCATTGAACGTTTTAATCAGTTTAATATGATCAGCAATTTTTATTTATTTCATGACGTGGCCTCGCAAATATATCAATAAACATACATAAATTATCGACAAAGTCAAAATAAATTCTATATTTGAATATACCTGATAAAATTCATCCAGTCTAAAAAAAATATTCAGTATTTCAATAGATAAAAATGTTAAATAACAACTTTCCAACCAATTAATTTTGTATTATTGCAGTAGCTTTCGTTAATATAAAAATGTGAGCTCTTTAATTAAATAAGTAACAATTGATTTGAAGAAAGAAATAGATTTTTTTTTTTTGTTATGACAATACAAAATGCCGCAGTGTTTTGTAATAAATTATATAAATTATATCATGAATTTAATAATTTTTTAGATTATCAATTTATAATATAATACGCATTCAATGTGGTGTTGCTGATGGTAGTCTTTTCTCCATCGTACAATCATCCAATGTACATTTGGTTGCAAATTCTTTTGTTTGGTTGTTACGTAAAAAAAAAAAAACAATATACATATACATGTTATATGTAATATGTTTATATACGTATACCCACATAAATCGCTGACTATAAGATTATTATTACATAAAACAGCAAGAGACTGTTGAAATATACAGTATCTATAATTACAAATTCATTTAATTTTCCCATTATTTATCCGTTGAAAAATAAACCGATTATATTTATAAATTTTTTCGACTATTTTTTTAATGTACATTAGATTTTTTTTTTTCACGTAGAAACTATCAAAAATATATTAAAGAATTAGATTATTGTTTAATTAGTTAATTAATTTATATAAAAAATTAAGCTCAGATGTTATAGAATGGAATTATAAATATATAAATTGAAATAAAAATAAATATATAGTTAAATAAGAATAACTACACATATGTATACATAATAAGTGAGTTGACATAAATAAAAAAATGTCACTTGATTAATCTTATATCATTTAATATATATATCCATATGATTCGTCCATTTTAAAAATATGTTACTGTTGGAATTATATTTACGTTTATCGAAAATAATTCATGCTCATCTTATCATACAAACGTAGGATTATTAATTTGATTACCAATGGAATGTCTATAAAGGTGGGATAAGGTCAAAAAAATTAACGAATAAATTTACAAATAATATGAAGAAATTGACTGAATATAATTAATATATTTATCTTGAGGATGACACCTACCACAAATAGACACTTGGCCCTATTGATAAATCACTATAAAAAAAGAAAACATTATGATAAATCTCAATGCAAAAGAGCAATTAAATAAATTTACTAAAATGAAGTAGCAATTAATTATTGCAAAAAGTATAGCAATTCATTCAATATAACCAACCTCGTAGGTTCATCCAACATATTTAAGTTGCTTAATCGACAAGACAACACAAAAAAAAAAAGATGCAAATATGCATGCATGTAATTATTTATGTTGTTGATGATGATGATGATGACGTAGTTCTGTTTATTCAGTAGCATGGAAGTTATAGTCCTCTGAAAGTTCCAACGCCATCGTTGATTACGGGAACGAGGCGATCTGGTAATATATATTATATGCATCAAGCAACATATTTTTATTACGACAGAGTTTCTTTCTCACTTTGTATACTTTTGCAAGAGTCCATATTCCAAATGTGAACGTGTTAAAGTTTTCGATGAATAATTGTCAATCTGCATTTCCATCTGTGTTGAAAATCTTGAATATGTTTGTATATATACATATTATGCAGTATAACCTCAAAAAAGTGTCTGCAGAAAAAATAGTGGTTCTTGTGAAAAAGTAAAGAATGAATAAAATAATTTATTAGCAATTGAAAAACGAGTACTTTTAGAATTAAATGCTTCTATTACATAAAGATGACTGATAATAGAGATTTTTTTTATACAAAAATGTATATTTTTACTTATCAATGAATCCATCTTGTTAAAAGTGCATCTGATGCAACTTGGCGCAATAACACTAGATTCTCCACCGCAGTATTTTTTTTTTTTACTAGACCTAAATCACGATTCAAATTATTTGTTTGATATTGTAATTAGAAAGAACCATTTTGTACATTATTGTATATATTTTTGTGGTAATATTCATTCTCTTTAAGTCACAACTTATAACTATATATGTATAGAATAATTATATAAAGTTACATAGATGTTAATTACACCTGCCTGGTTTGCATCAAGCTTATAAATACTTGATTTCGTTCACAAATTACTATGACCCATATAGGAAAAATTAAAAATTCACAAAAGGTCACACAATCATTTCCTTTTTTCGCTTACATATGGCACATTAATAAAGTGTAAGTAAAAAATGATTTAGAAAACTAAAAAAAAATTTTAATAAAGCTAGCTATAACAATTAGTTTATTCGCAAAGTATACATAATTACTCATTTATCTAAATATACATCTAGATATATATTTATATGCATTATATAAACTTTGTTTACAGATATAATTTCTTCGTAGACAGAGAATAAAAGAGAAATTGTAGAAAATATTACAGAAATTATGAAAGAATGAAAGGTTTGAATACATCTGTAAAGTAAACGTTTATAGCCACGTTTCCAATTGAGTATGGATGTGATCGGGATCCAATCCATGGACACATTATCCGTGGTTCTCAATTCATTATCATTCTTTTATATGTATGCATACATGCTAAAGAACATGACCAAGTTGGTGCTGGATTGTAAATACGGATACTATCGGTAACTGAAGTGCCATACGACCACATACCAGTCACTCGAGTAATCGAGTCTAGTCGACAATGGAATGCAGTAAATTCTCCATACATTCATGTCTATATGTATGTGTATGCACAAATTTATAATTGCATTTGCAACATACATGGAGCATTCATATATAGATACTTGTATTTATGTGTCGTGATAAAATCATGAATTCAACTCTAATTATCAGAATATTTCACAAGAAGAAAATTTACTGCAAATCAGTCAATGAATGGAGAAATAATTATGTTCTATTCCAGAGAATAAAATAAAAATATATATTTATATTTTTACAATTTTTGATTGTTTATCATCATCATCATTATCATCATCATCATCATCATCATGGGAAAATGATATTTTGTTTATACATAAAAGGAATATATATATCATTTGTAATATTTTTTATTAGAACGTTGAATTACGAAAATACATTACATAAGATCAAAGATGTATATGTATAAAGACGTACGTGTGTTGATGATATATTCATCAAGTACGCGAATGATTCACTATTCAGCATACGATACTTGAATAAATACTAAACACGTATACAGCTATGGAGAGAAAAATATTTGAAAACAACATGAAAACTGAGCTCAGCTCAATCAAGCGATGCATTAAATATCTATAGAAAGTTTCCACGGTAACGGTTTTAAAATTGACAGACAAAGGTGAATATCCCACTGGCGAGAAAAGTATAATGATAAACAGGTTTCATTATGTTTGATAACAGCTTATAAATATTCCTAATATCGCCTGGAATAAATGGGTAAAATGAAAAATGATAGAAATATATCAAAATATCAAAAGTCATAATTTATTTCAAGTTAATGTATTTTTAATTGATGGTATCTGTTAAATATCATCAAGTATTGAATATTTAGAAAGATTATTTCTGTGGAATGGAGTGAAATAAAAATTTAATTCAATGACTATGGATAAATTAATTTAACGATTGAGCTTGGAAAAAAAATATATAATGAACGAAAATTGTTAGAAGAGTTGAAAAATTTTCTGATTTAATTCAAAACTTATACTTGAGTATTTAGAAAACTTTGAACATCACCATTATGATGTGATAATATGTGAAAAAGAAAAATCTATTGGATAAAATTTACAAAACTGAAGGTTAATATTTTATTCCTTTTTAATTTGCATATGAATATACACGTGGAATAATTCAAAGGGTGTGACTCATATCATCATTATATTTCAATATAAAGAGAGTCAATGCACTTTGGAAGTTGGTTTCAAAACTCTTCAACAATCGTGGTATTGTAAAAATGTGTATATACATGCATAAAAAAAAAAAACTTGATAGATTTATAAATGTTTCTAATAAATACAAATTATAACTGAGAAAGTAATATAAAATAACATATAATAAATAATAGCATGAGCTCAATGTGAAATGTCATTTGGATTTTTAAATTAATAAAATTCTAAATGATAAAATTAATTTTATAAGTACATATATCAATTAATGATTTTAATACAATGATTTTTGTTCCAGGAAGATTTTTCACAATAACATGGATGAATTGATTCAATATAATGAAAACTATCAATAAAAAAAAATACAGATGCAAAATATTACAAATATTCCATTTTGATTTAAGAAAAATGTACAGGATAAATATAATTCTGTACCAATGAAGTCTACAAGTTGAATAAATTCACAACATGAATGAAAGAATGTCGAATATCTCGACTTGAGTAAAAAAATACATTGGCGAACGTGAGCAAAGAAAAATAAAGATTAAAACGCCTTATCTATATGTGCACAATATACTTATATTAGATGCATGCATTTCATTGCAGTACAATGGAAATATATAGTAATGGAAGATTCGGTTGATGTGACAAACCATGACGCGAGGTCGTCTCACTCACTGTCGTATCACAGAGTCATACCTGCATAATATTATAGTATATAAATATATAGTCGTGTATATAAACATACTTATTTACGTTAAATATGCGCGATTGCATCCACGTCATGTTGGAAATTCTGGTGACATCAATGCCTGAAGAGACTTATTTTATATCAGTCATATATTTATATGATATCGATTATATATATTACATAGTATATCATAGTATATAGAAGCAGAGCAAAAATAATGAAGAAATAGAAAATGATATGAATTTTTCTTTTGAATTTAAATGGCAAAAAATATTAACATGGGTTCAATCAATAATTATAACTCCACTCTCAGATGCTCAAAAATATATATTGGTATGTACATATTGTCGTATTATTAAATTTCGTATTTAATATTTGTTGATATTATTTTACGCAATTAATACTAAAAATGAGGATAAGTAAAATTAATTATATATTGAAATAATATAAGAAAAACTTACACCATCGTCGCAAAAATCCTCCCTGTAGTTTACCACAAATACCACGTTGCACCCTCATATTTATATTATTTTCTTATCTCTTATATCACTCAATAATTACAATCTTTAATTGTTCAATTGACACGTTACGAGTACAGTTACCTCATCCGTCCGTTCTTGTTTACTTCTGCCTCTTTTCTGTCGCACTATTTCTTCATTCGTTTTATTTCTGTTACACCTGTCGTCTTCTTCTTATCATTTATCAAGTAAATACAAATTATTTATTGTTATTAATAACCGTTAAATGCTATTTTATTCCCAAAACAATTTCAATATTATATTGATATAAAATATTAAATGTTTTAGGTATTTTTAAACTAGTGTATTGCGATATTGAGCAAGCAATCGGTTGGATTCGCGATTCCGTCGCGACGACAGCACGAGGAGAAAGTCGACTATCAAGTATGCCACACGGTACTATAATATCCAGTACAGTGACGAATGAACGTATAGTAGCACGGCTTGTGAGAGATTATACGTAAGCGCGTGAGAGCTGCTCAAATATTCCACCTTTTATTTCTTTATTCTTTCTTTCTTCACTTTTTTTCTTATTACAACGTAACAACGGTCTTCTTCGTTTTTTTCTTTCTACTGTTTGATTATTTCCAATACACACGTCAAACTGATAAATTCAAATAAAATATAATCCACTAATATCTCAAAAAACATATTATATTTACCGCGAAATTAATATTTAATTAAATTTGAATACTCCAGGTATTTTTTTTTTTTACAAATTATTCTTCTGATAGATTTAATTATTTGCGTTGAAATACATTGTATGTATTTTTCTCTTCTTTTATCATTTATTATATTTACTGAATAATGTTGAGTACAATTTATAAACGCATGAAGTAAAAACAGTCGACGTGATGTCGACTTCGAACACTGAAGCACTGAAAGCAATTGCTGTCTTGCCTTTCCATGGCGGGAAAGCGCAAGACTCAGGTGAACTATTTATTATTGCCCCCACCTGACAGTCAATAATACACCGACCTCCACCTTACTCTTCACTCACTCTTTTTTTTTTCTCCATATTATATATCCTTTACTTCAATAAATTCATATATACTTTTCTATCTACACGCGTGTTACAATAATAAATTGTACACGGATATATAAAAAAAAAATATGTGCATCCTATAACTATCATCATTTAATATTTCTTCTCTATCCTTTATTTCATTTCTTCTTTCATCGGATCATTAATCTATGGAATGCTTTATTAATCTATAAATTAATTTCATCATTTGATACACACTTGTGAATATATTATATTTATATTGATTGCATAAAGTACAAAGTATTATGGCAATTAATAATAAAATTATAATTTATGATTGATCAAAATATCAATTTTCATTGGATAAACGTACATGTATTATATATTTATGCAATATTATTATTTTTCCATTATAAATTATTATGAAAATATATTATTGCATCATGTATATGTATATATTTATGTGAATTGAAAATATGAAAATAAAAATGATATTTGAACTAATACAATATAGATATTTATGATGAAATATGTTTTTATTATATACATCGTCGATGAATATTGTCACACCGTAAAATGGCACTTGCATGTTCGAGACATTATGTAATTATATGTGATGGGTTAATTGAAGCATGCAAGCGTATATAGTGAACATTTTTACCGGACAATATTGTTGTGTGCCATTAAATTGATAATTATCATAGTACACATGATATTAACTACTGACACGAAATATACAATAGTGCATGCTTATCATGCATACATAAATTGACTCTGAATTATACACGAAAATGCTAAAATCAATTATATAATACAGCAATATTCTTATTTAATATAAAATTATTTCTAAAATTTTAATATACATACTTTATTGAAAATATGATATATTCACTCTGTATATAAACAAATGATGTATAAACAACTTGTAAATTAATGTTAGCTTTCGAATTGAACCGATGATAATTCAAAAAATAAAATCTCTAATATTTATACATAATATTATTTCTTATTGTTCATTCGTTTTCATTAGTTAACATAAAATTCTTGTTTTAATACTGTATTTATAATATAATGAGCTTTCATTTTCTCATATATCATGTGATTTTACCTCACATCTTCCTTTTTCTATTTATTCTTCATGACGCAATAAATTAGGAATATATAATTATATTAATAAATAACAATTCATATATAACAATACAAATAAATCCTTCATTATATTTATAGCATTTGCATTAATGCAAAACGTAAAAATACACGAAAAATGATTTCAAATTTTACCAATGAAATGTAAATATTGCTATTTTTATATACAGGAAGTTAAACATTTAATCAAAGTATTGTTTTTACTTTACATCACGTATAATGAAATGAAAAATGTTAAACTAAAGATGTGATATATACTGGAAAATTATTTTGCTTATTTTTTATTTCTATAACATGCAAATGTTTTGAAAACATAAAAGTTAAAAGTGTAAATTATATATATTGATACACTTCAACTTCAATTATTATTACTAATACTATTAATTTACTTATATATATTTACAATTTATTATTTAATGTGACATAATGTCCGCATATAATTATATTAAATAAAAAATTCAGATTGCTTACATAACATTTAATTGAATTTACAATAATCATTTGCAAATTTGAAGAGCAATATAACCTAAAAAATTAATGATTATGAATGATTTTGTTCTACGTTAAATAAATATATACAAAATATGTATGTATCTATAAGGTATATATAAGAATTATGTATAAACGATAGCGTGATGCTTTATGTACGAATTATACGAGGGAAATTTATTTACCGAGTGACTTACATATTCACAAGAGAATCTCAAGGATTTGCGAAACACAATATAATACATGTATAATGCATCTAATATTTTTTTTCTTTGATGTACACAAGTAAACATGCTCGAAGTGAGTGGAAAAAAAGAAATTTTTTCTCCAACAATTGTTCCCAGAAGACAATATAAAAATTGTATGAATTGATATTACAATACAACTGTTCATATTGTATACTTTTTACATTCATTATGTACATATAATATAAATATAATATCCATGAGTTATAAATTTTTGCAATAAAAATTGGAAAGAAAAAAAAAATCATAATATTGTTGAGAATAACACAATGACAAACAATTTATTCAAAAGTTATTTGGTATAATCATTATTCAAAAATATTTTAATAATAAAAAAAATTGTTTTTTTTTTTAATTTATTATATTTTATAGTCAAGGTGATTTTTTTTGTTTATTATAGATGATGAATACTGGATTTCATGATGTCAATTGATGTGTTAAATTAAAAAGTGACCTGACTATTTTAAAATTATAAAATAATAATCTATTTTGTTATTTCATTCCATTTCTATTTTTTATTTTTGGCTTTTTCATCAATTTGAAACAACATTTCTGCACACATTATCGATAAGTTAATTTAAAAAATGACAAATTAATAAATAAACATTCATTTCCATAAAATAAATATTTATTAATTTAAAGTGATTGCTAAACAAGATGATTAAATAAAAACAAATTATTTATTTCATTGCGTATATCAGTTCTAGATTTTTCTCAAACATATCCTTTAATATTTCACTAAAAAATTGAAAATACCTGAAAAATATTGTTTAAACTCAGTTTTTATTTATTTACTTTATAAATTAAGTTTATATTCTTTATCATATGTATAATTAGACACAGTTTCACTCAAAAATCAGCGCTTTACCATATCACAAAGAAATACAAAACATTTTAATGTATTCATAAACAAAAAAAAACTCAACTTTAATCAATTAAGCTACAAAATATTTATTTGCTCTGAAAATAATGAATGAAAGAAATTTTATCTTCCATATAATTCTTTGAATAAAATAAAATATAGGAAAATTATATTATATTCATCGTCGTTATATAAAAATATTGATAATCTCGAAAATAATGAGATATATATTGAATGCAATTTGTCATGAACAAATTATCTATAATTTATGCATACAGGTGGATTAATTTCTTCATATATGCATTAAATCGACCAATAAATTATACATATAGATATAAAATAATTAAAATGTTTTTACGATTCTCGACATAAATATATATTCATATATTATTTATCATCGTGTGAAAATACAAAAACAAATGCAGCAGAATTATATCATTATAATCGTAATATATTATATCACAGAGCACTGCATCAGTTACCTACATAAAATAAGGCCAAATAATTTAAATATATTCATTAATCTGTTCAATATATGTAGTGATAAATCAAACAGTTATATTTCATGTTTTTAATTCTGATTCCATTGAGCAAAGTCACTTTTTATAAGTTTACATTAATTATTCATTTCTAACATACGTGTCTGTGATCAATTTACACAATTAGTGTACAATTCATTGATTATTTAATAGTTGCGATGTCATATAGGATGTCTGGATGTCATTGTAGTTGCCATCATCTGATTCTCCGACGTAAATACCAGTCTCAACATGGACTATGACGCGATGACATTGGTCAAAGAAATGAAACAAAGTCTACTACTGAAAAAAATTAATGATGAAAGAGAGAAATAAAATGTAGGTGTCTTTGTTGCAAATGAATGTGTTGAATTCGTGGATATTATTGCGCAAGAATTGGGAAATATTAATAAACATTACTTTTAGTATTGAAATATTTTGTACATGTGTGTAATAAACAAATCAGCTACCGATAATATATATCATTTGTAATGTATTGTAAATAACTTTTTTCATATAAACAAATATTGTCATTTTCATGTTAAAAAAATTAAATCAGTAATGTTTTATTATTATTTGTATTGCAATATTTTTTTAATTTTTTAAAATGTAAATAAATTCATACACTGTTCAGTTAAACTGATAAGATAATTATCAATCAATTTTATTAAAAAGCCGATATATTTGTTTTTGTCTATCAAAATGGTTCTTTGAATCCTAATGATTAACTGTAGAATCATTGATATTTAATGATGAAAATTGGAGAAAAACTATCAACCACAGTTATTCCACCATGATCTTTCCTGTTTTATTTCCTCTTTCAGTGCCAAGGTAATTTGAAAATGCACATAATCATAGATACATACGTAAATATTAAACAATTAGCCAATTACATATCTAAACATTATTTTATTAATCTATAATTTACTCCTTTACTATAAATATGTAACATAGATGTAAATTGATCATTTACTTCTCTTCAAATGGATTAATAATCATGATTATTTATCGATCAACTTCTCCAAATACAACGTCCAAGGTACCAATGATAGCTACTACATCAGCAAGAAAATGTTTTGGCCCTATTTCCTGCAGCGCTGCCAAATGTGCAAATCCTGGTGCTTTTATTTTACAGCGATAAGGTTTGCTGCTTCCATCACTCACAAGATAAACACCAAATTCACCTTTTGGCGCTTCAATTGCGGTATAAGTAGCACCGGGCGGTACTTGAAATCCTTGACTGAAGAGTTTAAAGTGATGTATCAATGCTTCCATACTTGTTTTCATTTCATGACGACTTGGTGCAACAATTTTCATATCATCAACTTTAATTTCACCTGCTGGCATTTGATTCAAACATTGCTCGATGATACGTAATGATTGTCGCATTTCCTCCATTCGACATAAATATCTAAAATTAATAAACGACATTAAATAATTAGCTTTAGGATAAATACAATATAATAAATTAATATCAATAATAGCGGATAAGTAATTATTCTTTTAGACATCACCTGTCATAGCAATCACCAGCGATTCCGATGGGTACATCAAAATCAACAAGATCATACGCATCATATGGCGATGTTTTACGTATATCCCATTTGTATCCAGATCCTCTGAGCATAACACCACTAAATCCCCAATCTAAAGCTTGTTTTGCAGTGACAACACCAATATCCATTGTACGAGATTTCCAAATTTCATTTTTCGTTAATACATCCTCAGTTTGATCAATAACAGCGCTATATTGAGCTGCCCATTGATAAATATCATCCATAATTCCTAGTGGCAAATCTTGTGATACACCACCAGGACGGACATATGCAGCATGCATACGTGCACCACTTACACGCTCATAAAATTCCATTAATTTTTCACGTTCCTCAAACAGCCAAAAAAATGGCGTTAAAGCACCAATATCCAAAGCATGAGTACCAATACCCATAATATGATTGAGAATACGTGTCAATTCCGCAAAGAGCGCTAGACACATAATATATAAAAATTAATTTATGTTTCACCAATTATAAATATATAAAAAATTATTATTCAAGTATATTATAAGACAAATTCAATATGTATAAACAAATACATACTTCTAATGTATTTAGCTCTTAATGGAACTTCAATGTTTAATAATTTTTCAATAGCCATTGAAAAACATTGCTCATTGCACATCATTGAAACATAATCAAGTCGATCAAAATATGGAAGTGCTTGCATATAGGTTTTATATTCGATAAGCTTTTCAGTTCCCCGATGAAGAAGTCCAATATGCGGATCTGCTGCTTTTACATATTCTCCCTCTAATTCCAATACTAATCGTAATACACCATGAGCTGCTGGATGTTGTGGTCCAAAATTAACTCGTGTGTTTTTGACATTTTTTTCAAAGCATATGGGTAGATTCTCCGGTGGAGCATATTCCCATTTAACACCATCAGCTGGATACAATACAGGACCATTGAATTGTCGAAAAAATTCGGGATCAGGATACCAAGCTCCGGCATTTCGTTTTTGACTATATAGCAATAATTAAACAAAAATAATAATTATCATATCTATAATGTATTATAATATTACTTGACAGTTAATTAATTTAAATATAATAATCATTATAAAATATACATAGTAAATTGAGTATTGTTATAGAGTGAATTTTGAGGTTATATTATTGTTACATAATATATTTATGATTTATATTAGTTTGTTTGCTTGAGTAAATGTTTAAACTAACTTGAAAGCACTGAGAGGACCAGTATTCTGTAACAAAACTTTCCCGTCACATATTAATGGGGTAGATTTCTTTAAAACTGTTCTTAATACACCCGCCGCCATATTCAACAATGACTACCCCAGATTACCCCTTGTAAATTTGTATGCTGTCTCCACCATTCGGATCTATTCGGCCACCTTCGTTGTACTAGTCGACAACGTTACCGTCATATATTTAATTATATTTTCTAATTGGTTGTTTAATCTCTCTCATTTTGACATCTCCCTCTCTGTGTTTCTCAGGCTCAGAGAGCATAGCTAAATATTGTCGATAATTCTCCAAGTGAATATTTCTAATATGAATAATTTGGCGCGAAAAAAATGTTACTTCATGTTGAGAGTGGGATTTAATAGTGAAATCCTTTATTTAAAGATCTAAATTCAAAGTTTGTTCCATTACAATTTAGGTTTGTCGTTGGATTGTGTGGAATAAAAATTGTTATCAAATAAAAATATACAACGTGAGCGAAAGGTGCGCACGCCGAAAGCGCGCGCATCTATTTCTTTCAGACTTTCATCATCACTCTAATTTTCCCCCCTTGTTACAAATCGACCAATCATCTGTATTGCCATGAAAAGAATCCTCAGTACAGGATTGGTCGATTCAAATAAAATATTGCACGAAGGTATCCGAATGTACCCGAAGCTCCACGACTTCCTTTATGCACACACTGAAATGGGGTCGATATTAGCAATAATATTCGAAAATTCCAATTTCGAAACTTTAAAATTAGAAAAATCCGACTATACTTTAATCTAAAAACCACGATAAAATAATAATATTCATTAATTCCATCGTAAAATATAGTATATACATATATATGAATAGTCTTTGATGTGTTTGCAAAGATTTACTAATTAATTATAACATATGACATTAAGTTTGTTCAATGAGGCGCGATTTCTTCATCAGTAATGCCTGCCAAATTTTGATGCAAGTCACGAATAGTATTGAGGCTACTATTTTAAGGACATACCATGGATATATATGTATATATATGTTTAAAATATGATTGTCACGTTTTAAAGCCAATCGCTCTAGTGTCTATTCTAATGAAATTTATTGGCAAAAAAAAAATATATACAATAAACATTTCAAATTCGTTTATTTCAATTGTATATCGTATTCATACATTATACAAAGGTACAAAATTATATATCGGAATATTGGAACACTTGTATAACAATCATATATATTTATATATATTATTTGACTAATTTTATATATGTATCCACATATATTTTTATTCAAATTGTAAGAAACATTTAATGAAATCACATTGTTTAAAACGACATTTGTCATTAAATATATAATACTTGAGATGTTTTTTTATTAATGTAATCAATGGAAAAAATTGTATAATGATGATAGTAGTAAAGATGAATAAATAAAAATAGATGAAAATTTTGAAAAGCACAATTTATATGAGCATGTATGTATATACTGATTTGTTAATGAAAAATGGTTATTATATAATGTATGTATATATCACCAATTCGTTTGTTTTTTTTTTCTTTTTTATAATTTTACCTGTTGATATCAATAAAAATCATACAGCAAATAGCGATGTAATGACTGCGGTAATTGCAATCTACGAACAACTTTTGGCAATTTTGTACCGCACAATTTACGAACTAAAAGTCGTGCTTGATGAGTAAGTGGCAATGGTGTTCTTGCTGCCTCCATCACTAATGCACGTTGTGCATCAGTAAGACTACTAGATCTTCTTATCATACACGGATCAAAGCTCTCAGCGGCTTCTAGTAATGCACGTAATAATCTCGGTTTATCCGCAGTATTTTGCAATGAATTTAATATACCATGTGGGTCACGATATTGAGTTTTTATTACTACACGTGCACCATATTTTAGTAAAAGTGCAACAACTTCTACCGATGGATTTTCATTTGATGCAACATATTCAGCAAGAACTGGACGTAATGCCGGACCTTCATCACTTCGAATAACTAAATTCGGATCAGCGCCACGTTCCAATAACATACATAAAATTTCCAGTCTATTAGGAATATTGTCAGCACACGCTACATGAAGTGGTGTGCCAATTATTGGTGAAGACGCATTAACATCTGCACCTACAAGTTAACAAGTTATAATTAATTTCCTATTATTATCATGTCATGTGATTTAGTTGAATCAATAAATGCACTTATATACATATACTTTACAAATTAAAACACACATGTGGCATAAATTTTAATAGATAATAAATATACTCTATGTATTTTTCTCGTGTACACAATGTTATTTGTATATATTGAGATATATTATATATATATATATTTATGTACATTACCTGCTTTTAATAGCATCTCAACTATTGTTGGATCACCCTTGAGAATTGCCAAGTCCAAGGCCGAAGGCTTTTGATAATCTGTACCAAGATCCAGTCTTGCTCCCTGTTTAATCATTAAATTTATCACTGTTTCATCACCACCAAGTATTGCATAATGCAACACGGTTCGATAATCATGCCTGGCATCCGCCATTGCATTTACATCTGCACCATGGCTTAATAGCAACAACACCGTTGCTATACCCTAAAAATATATATGAAATGAAAAAACATTGAAATTATTGAATGAAAAAAAAAAAATACATAATTTCTTTATGTTAATCATATTTTATGTAGTATGTATTAATCTTATCCTTGAGATTTTGGAACTTGATAAATTATTTGAATATACTGTTGAACATTGGATAAGAATATGATTTATCGCAACCTTAATATAATATTTGATATGACATTGATGATGTTGCAATGTGTGCAAGATATACCTGTGGCAATCTTGCGGCCTTCATCAGTGGCGTAAGACCAGCACGATCTCTTGTATTCGGCTGTGCTCCAAATGCCAATAGTAATTCCATACAATCTAGATCCAATGGTGAGACAAGATTGATTTCAGAACCGAAAAAGTAACGTTTATTTGGATTAGCGCCAGCTTCCAGTAGCGTTTTTGCAACATCTATATGACGATTCCTCAGGGCCAATCGTAGTGGCTCATCGCATAGCATCGTTCTATTTCAATTCAATTGATAGATTATTTAAAAAGGCAAAAAACGAAGGAAAAATTATAGATTTACAAAAATTCACTTTTTTTTCCACTTTTTCTTCTTGTTAATTAATTATTAATTTATTTATTGGTTTCAATCTAATGAAATATTCAAAACTCAATTTAAAAATATAAATATAAGAGCTTGCAGTAAGGAAATAAAATTTTTTATCTTTACTTTTTAATTTATATCATAATTTACCTAGGAAAAAGTTCACAAGAATCCTCTCGATGATCCACTTTTGCACCATGCTTAAGTAATAATTCAACCAATTCTAAATATCCGTGTTCAGCAGCCAAATGTAATGCTGAATATCCACACTCATCAGTTGCATCAATATCAGCACCACGTACTATCAATAATTGTGCAGCATCTGCATATTTTTGCCAAACAGCATAATGAAGTGGCCTTAAACCCTGTGTCACTATCTCATTAGGTTTAGCTCCACAAGCCAAAAGAATTCTTATTTCATCAAGTGATTGCATACGAATTATTGAATCTGCAAGCTCCCGTTGCAATGGATTTGCAATGCACTCAGCAGGCATCTAAATAATAATTCAAAATTCATATTATTGAAACATAAACACATCTAATTAATTAATTAATCATTGATAATACAATAACAAATAAAATATAATGATGAATCGTCTAAAATCTAAATGATAGTTAAATAATATAAATATTACTATTACTACTACATCGTATAAATACATTTTTTGTTTTGAAACTTGCCAGAAGTATTGAGATGAGTAAACGATAATGACGAGAGCTCCATAAACTCATTATTTCAATTTCAATTAACTTATTATTATAAACAAGTAAATATGACGATGATGAATAGTCAGAACAGGAAAGATGAACGTATTTACGTTGTTTTATATATTTGATACGACAGTAAACACGTCTATGTTAAGTCTAAATGTAAGCACAACTAACGCATCCTATTTATTCACAAACAGTCGGAGCAAGGCTATTTCTAATCTTTGTTACTTATTTGTAAACGTGAAGGTTGAGCTTTTTTCCTTTTTGCATGATAAATATCAATATCAATTAATGATAGAATATTTATTTATTATATGTATTAAATATACATATATGAATGTATTTTATATTTCCATTTGTGTTTAACTTGAATTATATTTTTTTGTTCTTCTATGTTGATAATGTGACATGCATGTTTTTGATGAAAAACGTGCAGTATCTTTTTTGTGTTTATTATTATTGACAAAATCCACTTGAACAAAAATATACACATATCATATACGCACTTCGTTACAGCGAAATAACGTTAACCGTGCATAAGAGACCTGAAATATAAAACAAAAAAACATTGTGGAAAAAAATTATATTAACTAATAATGTATTTATAGATTTGTGTTCACCATATGATTTGTCGTTTTCTCATCTCATTAGTAATGTAAATATTAATTTATTGATGAAGTGTTGTTGATAATTTATATATAATTAAAAGGAATAATATCAAATTAAATTATCATGATATATAATTTAGTTGAGAGTATATTAATTTATTTGTCTTCGTTATTGCCATTTTAAAAATAAGACAAGTTTGTTTCTTGAAATATATAATGACGATTTATATTTTGGATCCAATCCCAATTTGCTCGATGACAATATACGACGTAGTAATCGACAAAATTATAATTATATTATATTATTCACGAGGATGGGGAAAAAAAAAACCCGCGAAAATATAAATCATCTTGTGTGTCACATGAAGTTGGTTATTTTGCCAACGAATTTTGTATTCAAATATATATTAAATTATAATTTCAATGAACTATTTCCATCAAATTTGTTTTCATAAATATGATCTTCTTATAGAAAATTCACCGAATTCATGAAAGAAGGAAGACATCTTTTTTTTTTTTTTAAATAATAATGAATAATTTAATTTGGAATGCAATTATAATTATTACAAATAATAATCGAAATATGGTTGACAAATATATTTATTGATTATTCTCTTTTTGATTTATAAAACTTGACACACATGTCGTCATTTATAATGTATATATATAACTTGATCGACAAATAAAAAAAAAAAATTCGCACGAGCATTGCAAAATTTGAAAAACACACTCACAAAAAAAAAAAAAAAGAAAATTTATCTGCACATCATAGCCAAATACTAAATTAACCAAATAGCCAATAGTAGTAAAGAGCATTATTTTATATATCTATATATATATATATTGCAGTATATTCGCATCAGATATTTAATCACGCATCACTTATTTCAAATTTTCCCGCGTTATTTTTTCAGCCCTCTCTAAATATATTTTCAAACTTGCCATTAAGTACCACCTGATTTGCACACATATCGCGATATAACACAATTTTATTATAACTTTTGTTGCTTAACATAATTCACACAGGAAATAATAAATATAAAAAATATTATTGAAATATTTAACAACTGAAGATTGGAGTTTTTTCATGGCAATGTCATCTATTTACTTACTTCGAAGACAGTGCGATGCTCCAGCATGTAGAAACCGTGTTATGTACTGACTTCGTCGACGGAAACTCAGTCCTATTTAAAGCATAGAACGGTGATTCCGCCAAAAATAACACAAAGGAAGATATAACACAGTGGAAAGAAATAGAAGGAAAGAATATATGCGCATCAAGAGTCGCATTTGATACAATTGCTATTAAACTACGCGCAATTTTCACTTTGACTAAAAGATATAAAAATGTGTGTTTGACAACGCATTATCATGCAGAAAAATGTTTGTTTTTTTTTTTGTAAAATACGTTATGGACATATTCTTTCTTTTATTTAAAGTTGGAATATACCACGAAAATTATTAAATATTTATTTTACATAAATTTAGCTGATTTATCTTTTGAATTGAATAATTATTTTCACACAAGATTAATTCATTCGTTTTTTTATAGACAATTGACTTATTGATTACTTGGATAAATAAAATTTATGAAAAAGAATTGTTGGATTGAAATATAGATAAATTGTTGTAGAATTATTTTGTATTAATTATATTTATTCAAGTAATCAATAAACAATTTATTGGAATAATTGAGCAAAATATCTGAAAAATCGAATGAAAAATCATTGTCATAAATAATAATATTTCAATAAAACAAAATGGCTAGCAAAATAGTACAAATTAATCGTAAGTCATGTAATAAATTTAGAGATATATTCCGACCTTAAATTTACAGTATAATAAAAAAATAAGCTATAACAATAATTAATAATAATAATGACGCAATAACCTATAAAATAATCGTAGATGTACATTAATTATTTTACTGAATAAATTATTTTCAATATATGTAAAAAGACAAACAGGAGCATTTACATGGCCGCTATTATTATTGTCACCCCATATTGCAATGAGCTTTAGGGTTAAAAAAAAAAAAAAAAAGACAAAGCACTGTTTTGATACTGAACATTATAATAAAATATAAATCACATGAGTCGCAAGGTCTTTCAACTACTCATGATTCTTCTTCATCTTCTTTGTATATCTCTGGCTCATTTCCCCTCTCTCATACATGTCCGAAAAAGATATATAAACGTGAAATACCAGAACACAAAGAGATTGTTTGCCAAAAAAGAAAAGAAAAAAATATTTTTTGGCGGCGATAAAACCCAGGGAAATCCCACGATACGCACGCACGTGCACGTGTTCTATATCACTTTACAATATATATTCTCCTTAAATTGTCCTTGCTCATATTTTCTTGTCATGATGCATGACAACACATGAAGAAAATTCTTATAACTGTCACACGTCTAGACGTGACAACAGAAATAAATAAGGGTAGCAAGAATATGTATACATCTATTTGCTTGAGAGGCAACAGGGGAAAAAAAAAAATATATAAAATACTTAGGCCAATGAACTTTGCACAGCATGTTCGTTGACATATTTTGTATTTTAGGATAGTAGCTGCATTGAGGAAGGTTCAGGATAAAATAATAATCTTAGATAATATCTAATATTAATCTTCTTTTCCATATTCGACTGTTTTCTTTTATCGAAAATAGAGAAAAAAATTTTTAAAGAAGAAAGAAAGTCACTTATTTTATATTGTAATTATATTACGAAACTAATGAATATATATATGTGTATGTATGTATGCATGTATGTATGTATGTATGTATGATCGCAACATCTCAACTGAGTATTGAATTAATTAATCTGATAGAGGTATACATGATTGAGAAAAGAAAAAAAAAAAAAAACATTTTCACTTCGTGAAAAATATCATTAATTCAAAATGATTTCAGTCAACTAATCAAACTAGTAGACTGTCTTTTCTTTTTATTTTTTCTTCATTTGTTGTATTCGAATGTTTTATTAGATGTGGATAAATAATTGGTGTTTTTTGGTTGAATCATCCATCATTTTTGTTTCATGCTGTTTAATACGTATTTAAATCCACGAAGTTGAATACACACCGTGTGGTCCATTTAAAAACGTAATTATTGGTTATTGATATCAAGTTCATCATAATTACAATTTGATCATAACCATCATTATCCTCATTGTGAGTGTCATCGTTTGTCATCATCATGCCCAGCGATGACAGGAGCAGTCGGTTTAAGATTTAACATGGAGCCATTGGCAGCGCCGACCGTCTCGTATTTGCATTTGTAACTTTTGCGATGAATTTGCCACTAGCGCGCAGTAGAGCGTTGGCCTGTGAATAAATGTGCATGTTAACAATGATGTTTCATTTGTTTGCATAATGATTTCGTTGATTTGTTGTTAAATTATTAATATTAAATTTTTAATTGCTTTGAGTAACTTTAATTGATTTTATGTTCATTAAAGTTCAACTTATTCTACCTAGATATTATTTTCAATTTTTTTTTATATCACGACGCGATTTTGTTAATTACAAACAATATTATTAAACTTTGTATATGTGTTTTTTTTTTTTTAATTAAGCAGCAAAACAAAATAAATAGAGTTATGCGCATTATTTTCTGTTTTCAGAAGTACTTTTTATTAAGAAATACTCTGCACTTATTAAATGACTTATGATGATAATTTATGATAATTATTGATAATTATTGTTTATATCGCTGTCCTAAATTACTAAGTAGAAGCATGAATCACTAACACATTTTACATGATCTTAAAATTAAAAGTAATATAATGTTAATAAAAACAAAACACGATTTATCATTTTTGTTCAATTCATTCAATGAGATCACCTGAAAATACTTTGAGTCTCTTGTAAATCAGTACGAAATTTATGCTGAAAATGGGATTGCGACTGTAACATCGTGTGTCAAAGATGATGGAAGAAGAAAAAAAAAAAAAAAAACGACAAAATAAAATTAATTAATAATTTATCGGCCACAATTTTGATACACAACCTACTTTATTTACCTAATTATTTTTTCGTGATAAGCAACATTATTGCGTTCCATGTAGATTTTCATACTTATTTCTGTTTTTTTTTTCTTTCTATTCTGTTTACATATATATTTTAAATATTTTGAGAATCAAAAACTTTACAAATACAAAACCGCTTGAATCAAAAATTATTTCTTCTATTGCATTATAGTAATCATAATTTGCGAGTTCTATCTAAAAAAAAAAAAACCCCCGGGTTGGACGAAAAATTATAGAAAGTAAACAAAAATACATAAGTAAATATATACTTTATATAACGATCTGATGAGTAAAAAAAGAAATTGGCAGATAGAAATAAACTTAAAAAAAAGACGTAGAAAAATTAAAATAATCTACAATGAAACTTTTCTTCACATCCAATTGACATTTTCCCGCTTCTAATATTATATATATTTAGCACACGTTTGTTTGTTTACGTATATAAATATTTTAATGATAGAAAATCTAGTGTTAAATGTTAATCTCTTTTTTATATCATTAAAACCCTTCATCGCTGTTTGTTTCAACTCTTTTTTTTCTGCCACTTTTCTGTGCTCGCATCTGACAAAATAATTCTTCGTATTGACAAAAACTGAGTGTTTTTTCACGAAGGATAATAGACAAAATACATTTCTCCTAGTGAAAATTAAACACTATCTTAGAGAATTCGCTGTAAAATTTTTCACGGAACAATAAAAGTAAATAATCAAAAATGAATTTGAAAACATTTAAACGATTTCTTACGCATCTCAAGAAAAAAATTCAAATCATTTTTAGAATTATATAAATAAATCTCCATATTGCCGCGACAATGAATATTTATAGAAAATAGAAAGAAAAAAAAAAAATAAACAATAAATCAAAATATAATTAACAATAAATGATCCTAAATTCGGTAACTTGGCATTTAATTATTTATCACTTCAATTTTTTTTTTTTTTTCATATAAGCATTGCGCGTCATTCATTATTAAATGATCAAAATTTATCTACATTTATTTTTTCATCAATCCCAAGTTGTATGTGTAAAAGAAGGAGATTATTAACAATTGAAATTAAATATAATTTGGCTCAATATAACTAAATTCCCGCATTTTTTAATGAAATCGAGATAAAATATTTTGTTTGCAATACGACAAAAATATTTTCGACTAAACTACGTATCATTTGCATATTATGTTAATAATATTTCGAACTCCAATCGGAGAAGTCGCTTATCTAAAAAATAATATTAATGATAATAATAATAATAATAATAATAATAATACGACTAAACAAATTTTCGCTAAATTGTAAGCAACGTATGAAGAGACCAATTTAAAAAATTACTCTGCATTGTTTCTTTGAAATACTTTTTTGATAGATTTGCTTCTTTTTTCCTTTTGTTTGAATCTTAATTATTCAATCATTCCTTTTTTTTTTTTTATCATTACGTTATCAATATTTATTTAGTGCCTTTGATTTTACCATTATAAGAAAAAAAATTAATTAATCATTATTATTATTACTATTCTATCATATTATTTTGTATTTGCATATTTATTGTTTTTGTTCGATTATTTTTCAACGTAAATCTTAACTATGTTTCGATTTGTTGTAATACATGAAAAAATACGACCTCTTCTGAACGCTAAGTTTGGTTATCAAAGGCAACTGAACACCACAAAGAGTGTTTAATTAATTAATTTATTTTGTTTGTTTGTTTCTATCGCTTTTGCTTCGAGGACGCTAACTGCACTATTTTTATAATAATGACAAATAAAATCCCATGGATTTATATAAAACAAATGTAGTGTCATCTAACTACACGTGTTAATTTATACATATATTTTTTTGTTTGCTTTCTTCATTTTCCCTCGTTTCCCTACAACTCTCTTTCATTATTTTTTTTTTTGTATTTTTTTTTTATTTATACACACACCAATATGTTAAAAAAGGTTTACACTACTACTTCGTCATGATTATTAGTCTGAGCATCCCGCAATCCCATCGAAAGAAAAAAAAATCACTGTAATTCTTTCTACAGAAATTGTCCGCTGTGAAAAAATACATATTGTGGCCTCGGAAAACCGAAAAAAATTAAATAAAAACGAATATTGCGAAAGTATTCATTGTTGTTTGCTTTTTTTTTCTTTACGTGTATATAATCGAGGCATTAGAATAGCCACGAGAGGACTAAAAAATATTCACATTGAGTCTATTTGTATTTGGTATAGTTTATGAAATAGTTTTCTTTTCTTGTTTTCATGTGGCTTATACGCGGGAATGTATCAAAACGTATTTCTCAATTACGAATAATCTCATGAGACGTCATTGATGTAATACCATTCGCAAATATAATCGTACAGCAATTCCCTCTTAATCGGAAGAATTGATAAAAAATAAGACTATTATATTAGTTATATATCATTACTCAATATCAACTGGATTATGCACTTGAAAATATCTATACAATATTTATAGTATGTTTTACCGTATTTCTCTGCAATATTTTCTATTCTCATCGTGTGTATTATAAACAAAAATAAGTTTCTTCAACCAAATGCTATGTTAAAAATATTCAATGAGTATATAATGGATACAATAAATGAATTCTGTGAAACAAAAATTATTAATATTTTTTGTCATTAGAAACTATTATTCAACTAAATATTTTTGATCTTACACATGAATCTCATTATGAGAAATTTAAATATTAACGTTGATTATTTCCATTAACTCTCTTGAATAAAATACAATTTAATTATTGACAAATCAATAATTTCGATAAATACACTGATCAATGACGAAAGTACTGTCAGTATAAATATATTTCTGCAAATAGAAATTCATTTCGTCAATAAATTTACATATATTTGTCATTTTGGCTGAAGAAATTCAACGTTTTTTTTTCTCTTGATATTACTTTTTTTTTTTTTTTTGTTTTGATGTTCAAAAATATCAATGTCTTCATCAAATTTACATATTTTGTGTACGCACTATATTTTTTCTCAATTACTTTGCGCGTAATTAACTCTCCATGAAATTCAAACAAAAAAAAAAATAACTCTGTATAATATCGAGAAAAATCGATAAAGGAAGATAGATATTTCTCGAATGATTTCAATTCAATTGGAGCTCAAACTCGATTCATTACCGGCACAATAATAATAATAATAATTGTTATCACTATTATTATCAATATTATTATTATTATCATTATTAATATTATTATTAATATTATCATTATTAATATTATTATGAATTTCAATCACGTCAAGTAGTCACTACTGAAGACTCGAGTTTAGGCTCTCAGGCAAGCGATAATTCATCATGTGAAATGGCGGAGTCGCAGGACTGCTTGGCTGACTATTCGACGCACCTATATTAGTCGAGCCGCGTCCACGTTTTCGCCTCTGCAAAAGTCCCTTTCGGACCATGTAGAAGCGAATGGTGCTGATCGGAATGTTATATTTTTCAGATGCAACTTGAAACGTCTTGCCACGTGCTACCATGTCTGAAGCCAATTTTAATTCTGCTTCTGAACGCCGTTGTCGTCTTTGATAACCTGAATAAAAAATAAATCATAAATATAGAATAGATTAATAATGTAAATTATATAATATATTTTTGATTATAAAATTAATTTATTATTCATACCTTCAATTGCGGGAAAAGGACTGCTCGTTGTTGTATTACAATTGCTGGTTGGCACCATACTGATTGAATACGGTTTGTCTTGTTGTTGAAAAAATTGTTCGTCCGGCTCCATTTTTACCATGCCCGGTGTCTCAGTTAATGTTGCCTCACATGAGCTTAAAGCCTTTTCAAGATGCTGCAGTGCCTCGGTGTGTTCAATGTTGAGAAAATTTGATGAATTGTTTGTTGGTGGATCAGTCGGTGTTGCGGTAATAGTTGCATTGGTGGTTGGTGTGATTGGTGCAATAGTTGCTGAGGTATCAAGAAACGATGTGGAATCATTTGAGGGTGTGTCATCATTTTTGACAGTTGATGGAGTTTGTTTGACTGGTGTGGTTGGCGTTGTTGGTAGACTCGAGGAATTTATTGATGTTGGACTTTCTGATTGATTATTGTCACGTCCTTGGCTCGACAATCCGCGTACCTTAAATATTCAATAACAAAATATGAATAAAAGTAATGAATTAAAAGAAAAATTATATAAAATATAAATTCATATACGTGAAAAAAATAAAGAAACAAATTTTTATTTTTACATTTTACTATAATGTTATTATTTATTACCTGTAAAGCTTCTGCAGCTTGCATAAGCTTGGCAAGTTGTTGTTGCTCAACATATACTTCTCCACGATACATAAACTCAACAAGAGCTTGAAGTTCCCACATACGCATATCACGCAGGAATATTATTGGATGCGTACACGGTATGTCTAATAGCAATCGTTCCAAATAATCACTGCACGCAGATAAAACTACCTTGTGGCATTTTATTGAGCCACCATCGCATGCCAGTGTAACATCAACAAACTGCTCAGAGCTCAGAAGTTTTGGAAATGCACTGTGCATATTGGACTGATGTGAATTCCATGATACACAAAACTGCTGACGATCTCCACCAGGATAATTGCCCGGTGTGGGCAAGTTACTTCCAGATTCCATGATAAATGCCCAATTAAATTCTTATAGTTTTATCTCTACACAAAAGAAAACAAAAGTAATAATTATACATTCAAATAGATTCATTATGGATTATCAATAAAAAAAAAAAAGGAAAAAAAAATACTAATTTATTTTATATTAACATAAAATTCCCATTGTGGAAATTAATATTCGAACCAACAATGAAATAATTTTGTACTGATATAAATAAACATGTGCTCAATAATAACCCTTTTATAAAACGTAGAACTTGGCATAAATATTTCCATAAAATCTAATGATTGATTTAGATTAAAAATAAAAATAAAAATTATCCAAACAAAAAAATATAATGAAGGAGGTTGACGAATAACAATATGACTTAATAATTACAATGGAACATGATTAAAAAAAAAAATATATGAGCATACAAACAACAAATGCACGTTTACACCCGCACGTACATGCATACATAAACAAATTGTACATATGCGTAGATACAATACATTCATACATCCACATGTATTAAAAACAAAAGTGATCGTGTGAGAATTTGAGAGAGCGGGAATGAAACTAACGACAAACGAGCATCAAAGAATTCACAACATGGCTGTCACCGCATGAGATTCTCCATTAACAATAAAATACTGCCGAAAAGTACAAGCACAAGAGCGCGTTGCGCTAGTTGTGCTCAACTAATAGCGTCAAATGGCAAATCTATTGGACGTGGCCCCCCTTTACCGCTCAACCCGCGCCACGTAAAAATGAATATTCTTAATTACCAAATAGAATAATAAATGAGCATAAAAGAATACTAAATCAACGATAGATATAAAATAATTATAACAATTCCATAAATCCATTATTAATATTAATAATAGATGAGAAAATGTATTGAAAATAATGATTGAAATAAAAAAGATGAGAAGAATAATGGACGGGCAAGAAAATAAATAAAAGCAAAGGCAGAAGAGGACAGAAAGCGCGAGCTGAGCGCCGTGAAAAAGGAATGCCGTGTTGGTACGCGAACAAGAGAGAGACAGAGACACCCACGCGTTCGAATGCCGTTTTCAAAAATCACGTGTCGCGGCATTCTACAAAGTTAATAGGTTAGATTTATATCAATGATATTATTATTGATAAATATCCATCAAGTAGAATATAAAAATATTATTGAATGGCTTTAAGAGACGACGCTGTGTCGGCGTGAGGGCCATCACCCCCCGTGAGACCGCCTTGAGCACAAGTTCCACGCTTTCTTCATAATTCCCAGCATTGTTATCACTCACAAACACTTAGCTATTTAATATTACTACCTTTTACTTCACTCCAAGCACCTATCAACTATCACTCACATTAACTTTTGTCAGACAATAAACTCAATGAATGTCGCGTCGATTTAGTAAGAATCCCTTAAGAAAACATGCATCCGCTGAGATTTGCACTGGCTAGGGGAGCTGGAAGGGTGGGGGTAGTTAGAGAGACTGGGGGGTAGCTTGAATGGCAACACCAGCGCCCACTATCGTTTATAATTTACATTTATTTTTTTTAATTTTTTATATTATAAAAAATACGCGGATATATCTATGTATTTATATATATATATATATACATGTATATATATAGTGTCTATGTATATATACATGTATATATATAGTGTCTATGTATATATATATGTATGGATATATGTATATATTTGAAAGCATTTGAGAATTATTAAAATATATAAATAATTGTATAATTTTAATATGGAAAAAAATATTTTTCTTCTTTTAGCTTTATGAGATTTTATATTAAATATTGATTGGGATACCCGGATTTTATTACTTGAATTTTTATAAAATATTCCAATTATTGTATATATGACGCTATATAAATTTATTCTGTATTGTGCGCATTCTGTTGTGCGCATCAACGAGTTTATTCACCAACAAATCAAACAAAAAACCGAAGTCGATTAGATCGTCTCGATATATATATGTATAACGTCATCCTATTAATATTTATTAACTTAAATTAGAATGAACAAAGCAAATTGCATATATATATATACATATATATTAATAGTTACAATTATTACTTGATTAGAAATTGTAATAATTATTCGTCGAGTATATAAATTAATTATTTTACATGTAAAAATATCTTTGTATTTTTTTTTTTTTTCTGTAATATATTATTAATATTTAAAGTAAAATATATAGAATGCTGTAATGGGGTAATTTTATTATAAATCAATATGGCATGTTTACAATGTATGATTTCGGCTTCAAGATTTTAATAAGGGACTAGGGATTATTAATAATATAAATGCTCCAATCAGATGCAATATAACCGCATTTCTGACATTTCAATTGGTTGTTGAAATCAACTGTATAATATTTATATATTCGTTAATTAACTTTTTGTATGTAATATGGCCGTCATTTTTAACACAGATCATTTGTTTAGGCGCAATTATTCAAAATTTGTAAAAATTAATCAGGAATAAATTAATTGAAAGTATTTTAAAATACCACTGTATCATAAAATGATCAATAAATGACTGTTTTGATTATAAGAATAATAAAAAAATGGATATGAAAGTTAATATTCTAATAAACGAAGAAAAACTACAAAATATTTAACACTGATTTATTATTATATTAATTTATTTTCTATCACATAAACAAATAAACTTCACGCTGTCTCAATCGTATTTTTTACAGAATTATAAATTGAAAAAATTTATTTACTGTCATAATTAAAATTGATGTAATTCAAATTACCCGCTAAAATTAATGAACCGGGTGTACTTATTATTATAGATGGCGCAAGTAATACCCCTCTCTTTTTTAAAGGCTTTTAAAAAATGGATTTTTTAAATGTACCGGAATATGCGCACTCAGGGCTATTTAAAGGCAAACATAACCTCTAACTGAAGCGAAAAAAAAAATAATATTGTCAAATAAAATATTCATTTTTCCTTTATATTCAATAATTTCGCTTTATTACAGAAAATTGGCACATATTGTTTCTAATATAATATCAAACTACATATTACTAAAAATTGAAAAATTTTTTTTCCCCCAACACAAATTTGGAATAAAAGAAGAAATGATACTTTACGATGTTCACACTAGTCAAACCTGTTTATATATAAGGAAATAAATAATTCTTTACTTATAATTAGTATTATCTAATGTGTATATTAAAGCTATAATTCATACACAATTTTTATTATAATTTAATTAATATTACATAAAGGATATACAAACATGTATTATAATAAACATTAAAATTTTTATTTAATTTTATTGATTAAAGCAATTTAGTTACAAAAGTCAAACATTTCTCATCTTATATTCATCATTAGAATAAGTTTTAAATTACAATCATTTTATGCTGCAGCAAAAACCGAGGTATGCCATGAAAATTTATAACAAAATATCAAAATTAGTTATATATGTATATAGGTACACGAAGAACATACCTATTATTGGCACAACAATGAACGATTGCAAAGTTACCTCAAAGATGACTAAATCAAAAGAAAAAAAAAAAAGCGAAAGTTTGACCTGATCAAAATAATGAGAGTATAAAAATTACTATCTGCCATTATATTCCCCAACTCATTAATTTCTAATTTTATCCGTTTAATATTAATGTGATAAAAGGCTAACATATAATTTTTTTTTTATTACATATAATCACTTGACCCGACAAACTTTCGTTAGCTGTACAGAATCAGCTCATATAATATTTAATAATATTCATATTATAATTATTCAACTATGTTTTGCAACTAGTAACTAATGCTAAACCGCACCAAACGAGACACACATAAAATTACCAATTATAATCGTCAAATAAAATAATAGTTGGATATTCATAATGTGGTATTCAAGTTCTTTATTATTAATAACTTTATATAGATATGTTTACCTATATATCCACAAAACTACAGATTTTATTGACGAAACAGATTGTTTTATTTCATTTTGTTTTGGCATTTCATTGTAATTATCTCTTGAAAACTGAGACATATCTATGAATATAATGGATTTTTTGTTTTTTTTTAATAATGTAAATTAATATAATGATCAACAATACGCTATTGATGATTGAAATTTGCGTGCAATCTGTACGAGATTTCATTTTATTTTTTTTTTTATTGCACCGCTCGTACATTATAATAAAATCATAGATTTTTGCGTATTTAATGTTTTACATTTTACAGTAAAATTTAAATTGAGGCCATTAAACTTTATTTGATGTTTGTGTGGGTTTTGTTTTCTTCTTCTAACGAAATTACCAATCATAATATATTGAACGCCAACAAACTTAATTCTAAAAATATATTTTTATCTATGACTAAGTTTCAAGAATAATTTTCGCCAATTTGTATAATTGAAAAAATCAATTGGCCGAATATTTGAAGATATAATGTTACAATTATTTTTCACCTTATTATATGTTAAATTATATGTTGTGAATCCCTCAGTTGGTGTCTCATTAAGTGTGGATTTACTAAATATAGTCCATTGATCATATAATCTATCTGTACACTCACAACAGGTCACATACAAAATAATATTATCATATTCAATATGGTACTAGCCAAACGATAAATCGTTTTTGTTCTCATTAATTTTACGCCTCTAGTTTGGAATAAAAATAACTTACAATATAAGCATTACATTTGTTCTAACTATATCAACTAATATATCCCAATATTTACGACATCAGTTATTTAATTATTAAAATTTTATTAAAAAAGAGAAAGACAATCAAATTCACAGGCACAGAGTCGAATATTCTGTTCATTCAATTATTTAATGAATATATTACAAAAATTTTTAATCCATCCAACTAGTCCATATTAAATATATTTTACAATATTATTCATACATATGAACAATATGTTTTTACACCTTGATTTCTTATGGCAAATAAAATCCCCGCAACTCATTACTTTAGATTTTAATTTTAAAAATAACTCAAGTAAAATCATTATTTTTAATACAACAATATTACATCGTGGCATTGAATCAAGCCATTCAACGAACATTTTTAATGTCGCTATCAGAATCATTTCGTGACTGCGTTTAAAAATATTAAAAAAAAAACACTGCGAAAAAAATAATCTTGTTCCATGAATGAATGCTTGTTTCATTCACCAGACTATTAACAATTAAAACTTTTGATTGAAGATATAAATTTCTTAGTACAAAATAAGTGTTATTCTAAATGTAATTTTTGTTATTAAAAAGAAAAAAATAATAATTAACATCACGCAATAAATTACAAAACTGAATACGCGATTTTCTAAAAATCTGGAACTCTGATTTTTAAACTGTAATAAGAAAGTTATTACATTGGCGAGGCGTAATACCAAGCCGACACAAATATTATATTAAATAATGAAAATGAAATCAAATGAATTTTTTTATGGACTAAGAAATTCATTTCTTCCTCAAATTCAATCATTCTTTATTTATATTTTCAACTCCTTGAAAAAAAATAAACTCCGATTTTCAAAACAAATATTTTCCACATCTCAGTGTAAATTTTCCATCAATATTTACAATTGATAAACACTGAGTTAAATATTAAAATGTATTCTTCGAGTGCGTTGATTTATATGCCAATAAGCAAATAGGTGTCAATTTGATAAAATAGATGTGGAACCTTAAATTTGACAGTCCCAATGTGTGCGCCAATATGTGATACCTGCTATCATAATAAAAAAAAAAAAAAAAAAGAATAAAAATATTATTTGAAATGTAAAGTGAAAATAATTTATACATCAATGAAAGTGATACTTACACGGTGATTATGTTGATTTTATTTTCTCAAAGCAAGGTTATTCTTTTTTGTCCCCAATAACTGTTTTGTTGGTTTGATCTGATGACTCGGTTACAGTTGTGCTGCTCGTTAATTTTTGCGTTGTTGATACTTCTGTTGCATTTTGACTCGAGTCTGAACTTTCCTTAACACCATCAACATCATCATCATCCTCATCATCCTCATCATCATCATCATCATCATTGTTATCATTATTCTTATCATCATTTTTTTTGTCATCGCTCGTGTGATCATTCTTTGATTCTATCGCCGGTTTATCCGAATCTTCCGTCGATTTATCATCTTTAATTGGATTTATCGCAGATACTTTTTCCACTGTCACATCTTTATTACCATTATTTTCATTATTTCCTTTGCTATCTTCATTATCAGTCACATCATCATTATTTTCCTTTTTATTTTCCGATAAATCCTTGTTATCTTTTTCTTTATTATTCTTTTTTTTTTTGTCTACCGATACTGTCACTTTCTCCTCCTCCTCCGTCTCATCATCTTCTTCCTCCTCTTCCTCCTCCTCTTCTTCCTCCTCATCCTCATCTTCTTTCATAATATCATCAACTACCATTTTTCTGATTTCTTTTTTAACATGTTTTTCCGCTTTATTATTTGATGTCTCCTCATCTGGATTGCTATCATTAGTTTTTACTTGTCTTTTTGGACGACCGCGTCCACGACCAGTTGCTTTTGTTTCATGTTTCGGTTTTTTTGGGGGTGATGGCAACGGTGTAGATGGAGTTAATCCACGTGCTGAACTTCGTGTACGTCTTCTACCCTCAACTTCACCCACCGATGTGTTCATGCCCTGTACAAACCAATATTAAATATGAATAAATTTAACCATTTGCCATTTAATAAAAATAAAATATATAAATGAAAAATAAATAAAAAGTATTTTTTAAACACATTTATTTCACATTGACTCTTATCATTATTTGATATCAACAGTTGATAATCAATGTCTCACCCCTCTCCTTTTCTCTACCATTTAACCACAAATAAACGTGTATATGTGTGTATTGTATAGGTAGACACTGATCAGCATATAATTAACTAGAGAATGTTAAATTACTGGTGAAGTGACAAATACACACACACATAAGATAAAACAAAATGAAAAATTGCATAATTTCTTGATCATCTTCTTCAAAAAAAAATATATAATTTATTTTATTCTTTTGCATACCTTCATAAATGCTTCACTTTCTTGAGCTGTTCTCTCTAAAGTAGACAATCTTTTAGTTCCAGTACGTTTATTTTTCGCAGGAGTTGGCTTTTCCTCGGTCTATATTAGGATAAACATAAACAGCCACATTAGTATGCGATATAAAATAAAAATAGTAGCGTTAGATAATTGTGTAGTGTTGGATAATTCAAACATGACATAACGCGAACATTGAGAAATAGAGTTTTAAACATGTGTTTACATGTAGAATAAATACAATAAAAGAAAAAATATAAAATCCAAAAAATGATTGATTATTGAATATTATCATCAAAAATGTTTGAAATAAAAATATCTGAAATGATGGATGATCATCCAGTGTATACATAATTGCCATTATTGCAGGAAGACAATTATAGTATGTGGAGTATTGAAGTTAATGATAAGATTATCAAAGACTCATTAAACTGTAACAATATATATATATATGTGTGTGTATATGTGCATGTTTGAATGTAAAGGTTTATTTTATTGAAATTTTTTTCAGAGAAATAATATACATAAATAGTTGAATAACTATATTAATTAAATTTTTATTACTATATAGTTGATGTGATATAAATAGGTATAAAAAAAATAAAAATGATTGAAAATATTATTGACCGATGACATAGGTACATGAAAGAATATTCATTTCCCGCGTTTTTCGATTCTATTCCCGCCGGCGTGGTAAAACAGCGCAACTTTCGTCACAATAGTTCACAAATAAAAAAAAAAAAACATCCACCATCTTTGCCAATGAAGGACGTACGATAGTTTTGAAAAATTGTAGTCTAATAAATTATAATGGATAAGTAATGATTATGATGAAGTGTAAATAATGAAAAATGCAAGCTAACATAATGAAAAATAATTTCTCGCAATGGGGATATGATTATATCAAACTGAATTTTCTAGATACCGAGCATTCATCCGTATTTCAATGACCACACGCCGTCTTGGCATGAAAACTCGGCTTGACGAAGTATTTTATATTAATTTTATCCACTTACCTTGGATAGATCATCAATGTTATTATCATTCTTGCTCTCTGCTTTGATTTCAGACATTTTTTTACGCGTCAATCACACAACAAATACGACAATACCACAAATTTTTCAACGACAAATCGCACTGCACCCGGCCGTACTGTTTATACGAGAAGCAAAGATGGCGGTTAGCGTGGGTCACGTGACATATCGTTATACACGGTGTAGAAAGCGGGAGAGTTCGGTGTGTGTTGGGGGATTAGAGCGACGTCACGCGTCGGTCAAATAAACTTCGTGCATGGTGACTATGGTGACGCAGATTTTCTCTCTCTCATTCACCTCTATAAAAATCCCATGGTGTCTATTTAGATAGACTAAATTCTAATGTATTCATTCATATACCATTCTTAATCAATTACTATTAATCATTGATAATGATCAATTTTTTTTTTTCTCATAAGTTACTTTAAATACAATTAGCTTCAGGATATTCATGGTCATGATGAACGCATTATTTTCACTCTATAATCATTATTAAATCAGCAACTATCAACGATAAATGTATATATGTATATGTTATCTGCAAAATTAAAAATACATTTAGTTAAGATACGTATAATGATTCAATTTATGAATTATACATATTTAAATGTTTATACATATATATATTTATATAAAATTATGAAAAATTGCTGACTCACCAGATTAATAAAATTATTTTATAATAAACATTAGAATTGTTTAGCTCGTGGTATGATGATGATAATTTAATGAAAATAAATGAAACTATTAAATATATTGATTTAATATTAAATAATATGAAATATTTACTTGTTCATTAAAAAACTTTTGTAATATTTAACACAGTGAACTTACACTGTATCAATGTAAATTAATTATATATATTCATGTATATATCATCTATTATTTGTATATGATGAAAATAATATGTAACTAATCATGAATGTTATATATAAAAATAAAAACTTATTGTTGTTTATACACGGATTTTAGTGTGTAGGCATTCGACGGAACCAAAATCTTGCTCTGAAATCATCACTGCAGGTTAAAAATGCCGGTGCTGTTGGTGAATGAACGATTAATCGTACTGGACCATTATGGCCTAATGATAAAAGTTGTTTGCGCGATGCATTTCGTGAATTCCAAGCACATAACGATGTTGTTGCTTCATCAGGAAACATGACATAATCTTCTGTATGATTGAATATTGCTTGAGCTTTATGTTCCTGTTTGCCTAAAAAATTCAAATTGTCAATGTATAACTTTATTATTAATATAATACATAAATAAAAAATTAATTATAAATATTTACCAGTTGTGCCTGCACCCGTATATGCTATTAAACATCTGCTAGTTGATAATTCCCATAACTTTATTAATGAATCTTTCCCAGATGATAGTAGATACTGCAAAAAAATAACACACACAATTATTTATATCAATATATAACAATAATCTACAGATTTAATGTAAAATTCCTGCAATATATATTTTATTATATTAACCTTTCCATTTCTTGTAAATGTTACTGAACAAACTTCATAGCCATCATGTGCTTTGACAAATGTATTTATACATCTATTCGAAACGCCATCCCACAATTTGATACTTCCATCTTTACCTGCAGACGCATATGTCTTGGCATCTGGTGAATATTTAATACTAGTGATTCCTGCTGTATGCTGATGACTTGGTATACTACAAACGAAACATTGAGCCGTATTGACATCATATAATCTTACAACTGGATGATTAGTACCAACAACAAGGAAATCACCAGTTGGATGAAATGATAAACATCGTATTTGATCAGCGTCTGTAATTGTTCTAAAAGCTTTTTTCACACTGGCTTTACTGAAATCAAATAATTTCACAGAAAAATCACGACTTCCCGATACTAAAATCGGTTCTCTCGGATGAAATTCCAAACAAGTAACTTCCTCTAAATGATCGTAAAGTGTACGAATAACTGGATGTCCACTAGCTTGATCGCCTGGTGCCATTTCATCCGGCGCTGATTTAGCCAACATTCTATCAACATCCAAAATTTTAATTGACGCATCAACTGAACCAGTAGCTATTAATTGGCCATCAATTGAAAATGCACCAGCTCGACAATTTCCTTTATGAGATGTGACATATGCTGTTTCATATTGCGCTGGCTCTGGTGCTTGTGTTTGTGCTTCGGTTTCATATTCAAGATCAAGACCTGGTCCAAGACTATTGTCAAAATCACTGAATGATTGCTGTTGTTGATTGTGATTATTCTCTTTTTTCGTTCTATCTGGCTCATGTGCCATTCCAAGAAGCATAAGATGAAGTAATCTGTCTGATGGTGGACACGGTGGCTCTGCCATTATCGTATTTGATAATTGTACAGCCAGAGTCTGATGGCTATCATAGAATAATTGACTGAAAATATTAAATTCATCAATTACAATATTTATCTTAGGATACAATAAAAATATTGATATGTGTTTTAATTATAATAATTGCCGGGTGAGTAAGGGACAATCTTGATGATTATCATACCTGATTATTAGCCTGTAAAGTAGATCTCTGCTTTTTATTACATTTTTTGGATCCAAATCAGGCTCCTTCACCGTGCTATTTTCCATTGTTTCCGTTGGTGACTGAATTTTGACGGATTTTTCAAATACTTTATCGAGGTAAACACTACGCCTATCAATCGATTATTGATTATATTGAGCAATTTTCAGGTTATGTCCTGCAATGTGCTGTTGTTGTCGATTGGATTTTATTACATATATAGAGTACGTTTCACATGGACAGCAATTTTATAGGCTCAAGGCGTTTCTGCTTTAAAATTTTAGGGCATCTTTTCATGTATCATATTATTTTATAAGCTGTTGTTAGGTTATGTTTGTACTTTTCCATTTTCTGCTGAATAAAAATGTTAAGATCAATTTTTGCCATTATTAGCATCTGAAATTATAATTAGAAATCTCATATTTATGCCGAGCATTAAATATAATAATAAGAAATGAAAATTACAATATGTAAATGAAAAACAAAACTCGCTAAAAGCGCGCGAAATTCAATTTCAATTTTTTTTCCAATAGAATTCGCACTCGTTCGATATCTCTCGCATTTTATCGATATAAAGCTCATAATGGCCGAAGAAATTAGTAAAGGAAAGTTGGGTAATAATAAAAATATTCTTTCTAATGAATTGACAACAACACAATTAAGATCTCAACATCACGTTAAACAAAGAAGAATTCCACTTTATAATTCTAAAACAAAAAAAAATATCTATGTTACGCATAAAGGGAGTTTCAAGGTTCCAATATTTTTGTTTTCCTAACCTCAATCATGACAAATTTATATTCTTTATATTTTACATAAATTTAATTTACATAACAAATAATATAAATTATTTATTAAGGCTCAACTAAATCGATGTGAAAAGTGTTTAAATTCAGACGAATCGGAAATAACAATTCACGGTCTTGGTGCAGCAGCAAATAGAGCTCAAAAGTTGGCTTTACAACTACAAAAAAATCATAATGGCATGTTGGATTTAGATATTACTACTTCAATTGTTGAACTCATCGGTAATATCTTTTCATTATTCTTACTATTATTATTACTGACAACAATAAATGTATTTGATTTTCCATAATGAAAAATGTTTTTTTTTTTATTTTTACAGATGATATTGAACCGTCAGATGATGAAAAAGATTGTGAAATAAATAATAGACAAAAATCCGCTACACATATAAAAATCTCTAGAAAAGTAAAAATTGGGCCTTTAAAATATGCAAAATAGTCATTGAATTTTTAATCATATTTACCGGTCATAAAATAATAATAAAACAATCTTATACAATTTTCATTATAATGCTTTTCTACTGATAAAAAAAAAATTGATTATATTTGTTATATTACAAAAAGAAATGATTTTTTCTCTCAATGAATTAGTTCACTGGTTAGGCTTGACTGTATTTGAAATATGGATAAATCTTGTATCCCTTACAATATTCACAATTTTACTGGCTTTAAAATTGGATGAAAATTATTTTTTGGGATATTCAGGTTGGTGGATTGTATTCTCCCCATTATTTATAGCAGACGGTCTCAATACATATTTTTGCGCCATAATATTTATCAGAATGCATATGGAGGGAATGATTAAAGTCGGAATTTTACGAGCTCTATGGAGTTTAATATCGTTACTATTAATATTTGTTTTTGAATATTTATTATGTAAAAAATTGTCGGGTCAGAGTAATCTTGAATATTCTGAAGTATTGAGTCCGGTTTTTGTTCTTCTTCAATTGGTGGCTGTGAGAGCGTGTCAACTTCACTGACCAACATTTACTGATACCACAGAAAATATAACGACCCATTATTTTTACATAGAATCTATGCATTAATTAAATATAATTTATATTCAAATAAGTTTATCTTTTCATTCATCTGTGGTATATCAAAATTTTAACGTTTATCTATACATACACCAATTCTCTTCAGAATTATTCAACAAAACAATTGCATTTGTAAATATATTAAATACATTTATACATTTTTTTAAATCTATTTTTTCTTAAAATCTAACAATAATTCAAGTAATTTAAGTATTGTTTGTAAATATCAATAACTTCATTTAGTTTAAACAAACGAGGTGTTAAATAAAAGAATAATGTTTATACAAATTGAATATTTTGCAAGCTTCCCAAACTTTATTTTAATATATCCACATTATTATTATTAATAATTAGAAATATTGTATATATATTATTCTTCAATTGCTTGAAATATAATTAAATAAATTTCTATTAAATATTTGATGATAATATTAACAAAATTGATCACACGACAATGATGTAATTGATTCAGACTCTAAATATAGAACATACCCATATCTTGGCTCACGTTAACATCAATCGGTGTTAAATATAACAAATAATATTTATCTAAACGATATCTTGTATAGTAAAAAGTATTCAACAAAATTTAGTTAAAAAATTTATTTTATTCTCCAATACAATTTTGTAATAATTTTTGTACAAAAACAAATTCAATCATTTTTTTTTTTATGAATAAAATTAGATACATAAAACATTTGGTAAAATCATAAAAGCTTAGCATAAATAAATAATAAGAATTCCTCATACAAAATACGAATTTAAATAAAAAATAATTGTGTAAAATTTTTCACACATTTGTATAATGTTATTTGTTGATTCAAATGATAATTTCTTGAAGATTGAGGATAAACAGCTAATTATAAAGGCAATTACAGTGCTCATGAAAATTATGAAAAGCTTCAAGAAGAAATAACGTAAGCATCTCTAGTGTATATACATAATATCTAGAGGATCGTATAAAAAATTGCGATGAGATGGAGGTCGATTGGGAGGCAGGGGCAATAAACGCCACTCCTCTGCTCTTCCTATTACGCCCTCATGGGTTGCTGGCTGCCCTTACTGAGAGGAAATCAATATTCTCAACCAAAGGAAGATAGAAAGTATTGCGCCTAGTATGATATGGAAGGGGAGAACGGAAAATCAAATCACTGTATATAGTTAAAGCCTGTTGCTGCTTTACACTTTGTAACTTCGCTTATCATTTGTGAGCTTAATCTATTTATTATAAAATAAAAGTAAATTATTGTGTAAATCTAATATGATATAATGTTTATGTATATCTTTTTACATATAAATATAATTATCTGAATGATGGTTTAATTTAAAAAAAGTAAGGAGAGCCAGTAATGTATGGTGGATTTTTATTTATAAGATTATGGAGTGGTTGTCAAATAGGACTTTCAGTAAGTATATAATATCCTGTAAATTTATAACAATTTAAATCCCATTTCATTTTTCAAATCAATCAATTTTCATTTATATTAATTATATATTTATTATATTTTGCTGTTTACTAAATTGGATTATAATATGTATTGTTATATTAAAGTATGCTATTAAATTTAATGAGAATAAATAGTTGAATGTTTATATAGATGCGCGACATAACTCATCCCATGCGTCGTTTTTGTCCTTTTTTTGTCAGCCTTCTATCGTATATTGATTACTAATTTTCTATGCAGAGTTATGGGATATATAGGATTTATTTAATGTTATTGACAATGTGATTTAATTATAAATAATGTTTAGATTCAAATGCAACAACGTTAAATCGAGGAGAAAATTGCATTGGTAATTTAACATCATTGAACAAATTACTTGTGACTGCACCAACATGGGTAGCTGTGAATCAAGATCTAAGATGGATTTTTCCATTGCATTCATATGGTTTTGGATGTCTCTTCTTTGTCCTCAGCTTCTATACTTTCTTTTCCATTTTGAATTTAAGGTACATATAAATATTTATCAAACTGCTAAACAGGAATAATAAATATTATCAACACAATGGCACAATGGCTGTATGCAAACACATATTATAGTCATTTTATTCTATTCTATGTATTTGTTTTTTTTTTTTTGTTCAAAATATACCTAGATCGCTAATCGCCAGTCGACCGTTTATGACATCAATCAACATATTTCTTTGTCTTCTCGGAGTATCCAGGTCGGGATGTCTCTTTATAGATCCATACAATCTTCAGGAGGTAATGTATATTTTATTTATTTGCAAACTTTTATATTTATATTATTTATTTATGTTTTGTATATAAAATGATTTCAGACAATGCCAAAAATAATTGGTTCCATCATGTGGGATATTGGTTTCCCGTGTGTAACCTCGGCCTTCTGCCTTATTCAGTTAGCTTTTCTTCAGCTCACGCAGGTTTGCATATTTCTACAAATAATTAATATTATTAAAATTTATTTTATATATTGAATTTTTTTTTTTTATTTCAGCTTAAATTTGGACCAGATAAATTGCAGAAAGAATCGTGCCTCAGTTTCATTATAACATCACATTTTTCATGTGTAATTGCAAGTGACGTTGCATTAGCATTCCATAATCATTTTATTTTCAAATACGTTGTGCAAATAATATTTCTTGCGTGGAGTATTTTTCTTTATCTATTATTTCTCCACGCTGGTTATAAAATCATGAATTTATTAAGAACATTACCAAATAATGTTCTAATGCGGGATAATTCATTGACTAATCATAAAGGTTATACATCCAAATATAAAAATCATTTTATAATATAAATAAAAATATTTTATAATCTTTTATTATTTTAATTGTTTATAATAATTTAGGTATTATGCAATTGGCAATGCTTGCGCCTTATAATAATTTGGCAACTTCCGTCGCAGCCGCACTTGTGCCGACATTACTCAGTCAAAATTATAAAGTAACTGCAGAAAGCAATGACCAAACAGCCAATATTAATGGAGATGGTACAAATAAAACAGGTAAATATATTATATATTTACATAAACTATTGCTTTTATTTTACATTCATAAATTAATATTCTATAATTATAAAAATATTATTTATAATTTTATAGAGCGATTAGCATCAAAGAATGATAATCAATTTAATTCCAAAACAAGATCAATGAGAAATAGTGACATTATTGAGCAAGATGAACCAACATCAACTGTCCCAGAAGTTTATGTTAGACCACCAACACCAACTCCATCGGCCATTAATCTTCCAATTATTACCGTGTCTTGTCCAAGTCGTCGAAGCTCAATAATAAGTAATCGTCGAGATAGTGATGTATCAACTGGATCGCGAAGAAGTTCTGCATGTAGTGTGAAATTTATTAATGATGATGGTACAACGCCGACAGCCGATAATATTCAATCATCAGTTTTGGAGAATTTAAAAAAATCTGAAAGAGATATAACAAGAAGGAATTCAGAAATGATTACGCCTTGTAGCAGTAATAAAGATGTTAGGAGATGTTCAGATTTTTCACATGAAAAAAATCGTGGTTCACAGTTTGCTACAAAATTACGAAGAAATTCAGATTTTGGTAATCGTACACCCAAAAGAATGATGCCACTTGATGATAATCCAAGACTTTCAAAAGTTTTAGATGTTAGTCCGAGTGGTAAGAAATATAAATGTTGGATTTATTATTATTTTCAATGTTTGTTTGTATTAGTTATTTATATTATTCATCTATTGTTTAGGTTCACGACGAAATTCTGATCTTGGTGGACTGGCAGCAGTAAAAGTCACTGAATCACGACGTAATTCTGACACATCATATAGACGTAATTCTGATTTATCAAACATTCGTCCATTGGTGATAAGTCGTCGTGGTAGTGATGTTAGCATTAAAACATTGGATAAAAGTCCAACACATTTTCATACTGATCTTACAAAAATGACAGTTGCTGAAAAATTTGAATCTGATTCAGATCAACTTGATTGTAATGAAAAATGTGCATTGATGGATAATGATGAATCAAAGTCGAAGATTGAAGATTCAAAAGGACGAAAAAAGAGTTTGTCTTGGAAAAATGTTGATAACTTCAAGAACGATGATGATATAACTGCGGTCAGTAGTTTATTACCTGAAAGTTCTAATTCCGACAACAGAGTTGCGGTATTTATTATTTATAAAATATATAATTATATTTTGTTTTATGTTTCATTAATTCTTCATCATTATTCCATTTTATATTACGTATATACAATATACATGTATGAATATTTATTTATTTTACATTTTTAGAATCCGGATTTTACACTCCATGCTATTCTGAATCACATTGCATATGTAAATCGTGCAAAATCTGATATTCCACTTCATTTACCTGAAACTAATATTGCAACAAATCGAAAATCACAAATTCAAGGAGTACTCAATGTAACATACGCCACTGCTATACTTGGTATAATCTTGTGTATCGCCGATATTTCCCGAATATTCGGACCATACGGTACAAAAACATTTAACTATTATCTATAAACTTAATTATAAAAAATTAAACTCTTCTAATAGTATTCAATTAGTTCCCTCAAATGAAAATATGTCTTTAAATAATTCAACATTGTATTGATATCTATTATCTTTCAGGACTGTTGGGTGAAACTATAAAGTATAGAAATAATGAAGATAAAATGGAAAATATAGAATTTCCAAAACCGTGGCCATGGTTTATTTATCAAACAATATGCCGTTTTTTAGAATTAATAATGGGTTGTGCCATGGCAAGTGTAACAAAACAACCATCAGTGAGTCCAAGACACCAATATTTCAACAATTATAGCAGAAATTATACCAGTAGTCGTTTCAAACAACGGGACAATCCTTACATTTAAACCACTAAATGAAAAAAAAAAAAGAGAACAAAAACTTGATTAAATAAAAAAAAAAAAAGCAATATATACATTGATGGAATTTCAGTCGTGAGATTGCATCGCTGAGAGTACATCAAATTAAAAATTCACATTCAATATTTTAAAGAGAAAATTTAATTTATATAATTATTCAATAATTCATTTCCAATTATATAAATAATATTAACAATGAATCAAGCTCGTACATTTACTGTTCAATAACAGATACAACTATATAATATACCTATGCAAATATTTATATTTATATTGCTGTGAAACAAGACTAACTAATTAACAGGTATTCCATATAAATATAATTATGTTCACATGAGTCAAATTATGCATAAATTATCAAATTAATTCTTATCAATTCTAAAACAAATGAGAAAAAATATATATATAAAATGATGGACTCGACGCAAATTGTGTGTTCAACAATTCATTATACATAAAAAATACGACTTAAACATTTTGCATTAATTTACAAGACAAATTTGATGATGGACTCATGTACTC
Source organism: Microctonus brassicae (assembly GCA_918226075.1). Taxonomy (NCBI): domain Eukaryota; kingdom Metazoa; phylum Arthropoda; class Insecta; order Hymenoptera; family Braconidae; genus Microctonus; species Microctonus brassicae. Next base: position 7,053,058 of record OW445482.1, on the reverse strand, counting down.
AAATAATTATTTATCAATATTAACATTAAATGAACGTTCTTAATGTCGCATGTAGCTTCATAATTGATTTATAAGACAGGAATATATATATTTTTCCTGATGATACAGACAAATATATATATATATAATAATGATGATGATAATATTATTTATTATACATTATATGAAGGTTTAAGATGAGGAGGCATGATAAAAAAAAAATGTATCTTTCATATAATTCTTCATGGATGGTTTGCATATAATATGTATATTCAAACTCACCTTTCCAAGTGCCCTGAATGACATAAATTTCTCTATTTTGATGTTCACATATAACAATATGACTATAATAGTTCTCAATAAAGTATGACAGTGTTATGATATTAGTATATGTGATGAACATGTACTTAAATGTTTAGATATTGTTGCAGAATCTGTATTATTAATTAAATTATATGATATATAATAATGTATGCAACAAATCCTATGGTTAAAAATTATCTCACACAAGTACAAAAAATATGAATGATATCCGAGCAATTCTGTAAGAAGACAGTGATGAAGTATTTATATATTTCCTGATAATATGAAAAAATATTATGTGTATGTATATAAATTGTCAGAAAAACAAAAAGAAAAGATGAAAAAAAACAAACACCTCATACACAAATTCATATTATAAATGTTCAATGTGCCAAAAATATTCATCTTGATAACTCTATTTTAAATATTCTAATGAAACAGAAAAATATTATTATGAATAATTCATAAGCGTCTAAAAGTCGCATCTGTTTACTCTAAAATTATTTATTACATATACATATGTATGTATGTAAATGGATGCGTATTAAATAAAAATATTACACGATTAACTCGTTACAATTGCAAGATAGATTCTTATTAACAGTTTTTGATTTTAATTATTGAAATAGTTATTATTAATTCCATAGCACAAATTAATATCAATAAATATAATTGGAAATATAATGTCCTTCAAGGATACTATTATTATGTATGATATATTTATTAGAAATAAGTTAATAATGACTGATGATTATAGAAAAATGCAGTTTTCAAATGTATTCAAAATTACTGTCTTTGAAGAATTAATTAACATTTTTTTTTTTTTACTACGAACATAAACGTCATGTAAATAGCCTCATACCAAAACAAATACTATTATTTGAATTATAGATTTTCAAGTTTACACTTTGCTGATGCAAATAACTTGGAAAGTTCAATGGAATGAGTTTGAAATAACTTTTGAGGGAAAAATTTGCAGTGATATCAAATTGAAATGATAAAAAAAAAACATCTCATTTTATCCTGGTTGCAATTTCATATGTTTTATTTGTTTATTACCCCTCGGAATTACCAATTGAACATAATAAAATAAAGTTTGACAATCACTTATGGCTTACAGTATTATATCATCGTCCAATTTTACACCACATATATCATATTGAATGATCCTATGTGGGTTTTCGTAGAACTAATTTCATGCAGAAATAAACAAATTTAACAAAAAAGAAGAAGTAAATCGAAATACTGTAGTTCTATTTCTGTGAAAAGGAAATACACATAATTAATGATTTTTTGTTTTTTCCACAATGATTTTCACGCATATCTATTAAAACTTTGATATCAATAAATGTTAGGTTAAGATATGGACAAGAGATGGTCTATAGAGTTTGATAAGGTTGAAAAATTCATATGAAATAAAAATCAGGTAATTTTCATCCTACAGTATTCGAAAAATAATTAAAATATACGCAGACGATTATATTTATATCGATAAATTCAATAATTTCATTATATGTAGCTCCATTTAGAGTTTGGAAAATCAAAATAATCAATTTCCGGATCTGGTGATCTTGAAGAAGAAGTTGTTGGTTGGAGCTTTTGACTCTTCTTGGCAGTTGATGGCAAAATTTCCGAAGTTCTACAATGTAAAACAATGAAAAATTATTATATTCAATTTATCAATCAATTGTTGATTTAAATTCTCATATTTATATTGTAAAATAAATAATCACCGTGAAGATAAAGTATTAGTTTTTGCTATATTTAGCATTGGCCTCGGTACTTTACGTTGACCATTTTCTCTTTGGACCATTTCTAATAGACTATAACTCGGTAACCAGCACTAAAACCAAAAAAAATATTCGTAAAAATTTCGACAACGTCAATTTATTTAAATCTAAAAACAAAATATATTGTTAAAACTCACTTTATCTTTAACAGCAGTTGCAACAACATTACGTTTTGGTTCTTGATCATATGCTTGACTCTCACAACCATAATATTCGCAAGCTTCATGAATAAAATGTCGTTTATCTCTATTCATACTGTCAAATGAATAACTCCTAGATTTTTGTTTAGAAGTTTTAGCAAGTTGGACCAATTCTGCGAGTTTCTCATGGACCATACGACAAAAATTCGGATCTTTTTTTGCCCATTGTTTCATAAAATCAGTATAACGAGGTAAAAGTTTACCACTCAAATCCGGATTAACAATTTGTAAACCTAATGCAATTTTACGATTTCTCTCAACTGTTTTACATTCTTCATTACACTCTAATGTTTTCAATTGATTTTGTTTTTTAGCGCCTTGACCAAATACCTCTTCTAAATCTACTGAATGACCCAGCTGCATATCTGCCATTTTACTTGCCAAAATACCACTAGCTATACGTTGATATTCACGTGAATTTTCAGCGCAAGCTCTCGTCATACTTCTATTTCCACATATACACGTAACTTTAACCATTTCTTTACATGGAACATCAGGACATTTTCCATCATGACATGGCGCACCACAATTGTGCCCGCACATTTCTCGTGGTGTAGTACACGGTTGAGTACATATTTGCCCTGGTTTTTTACACGATCCTGCATGACAAAGTGAAATACATTTGTGTCGTCCACATGAGAGTGGCATACCACATGGCATTCCACATGAAATATCATTGAAATAACATGGCACAGCTTTTCTTAATTCATGTTTTCCATAGCACCATTTTTGAGTAAGAATCGTGCATGGCGGACAATTGGGCTCATTGTGACAATTATGCAGTACTTCATGGCCACAAGAATGTTGACGTGAACATGTACGATTGCAAGTTGGTCGTCGTGTACCGCAAGCTACTGGTGGATAAATAACAGCCACTCCACACTCACAATATAATTCCTCAAAGCTACTTCGATAGCACGGCTGACAACGACCTTTGTGACATGTTAATTCACATTTGTGTTTACCACAACTCAATGTTTTTGAACATAACAATGGACAGATGTGTTCAATATCAATACAGCAATGCTGATTACATTTGTGTTTACCGCATGAACGTTTTTTTGTGCATTTTTTTTCACATAGCGCAACATACGCTTTGGTTATATCACTACAAGAAATTTCACGATCCATATTGCCACAACGACATTTAACCCACGTTGTTAAATCACATTGTGGACAATCGTCTGAATGACAAGGGAATTTACATGTATGTGGTTCATTTGGTTGTCCACAACCTAAACCTTTCATGCAAATTTTATCACAAACAGGAATGGGATCTATACAATTTTGGCGTTCAATTGTCAATGGAGTTTGGCCACAACAACAGTGTGTTATAAATTGGGGTTTTAGTAGACAGTCGCCGCATTCACCAGGATGACATTTTTTTTTACATTTATGATTGCTGCATTCGAGCAATTTATCGCAAATTTCGTTGCATTCATAAATAGTTGGTGTATTTGGTTGACATGAAATGTCACGATTATGTTTGCCGCAGAAACATTCTTGATGTATTGTCTGCTCACATGATCCACATTCATCTTGATGACATTTACGTTGACATTTGTGTTGTTGACAATTGAGCATTTTTCCACAAGTTGCTTCGCATGATAATTGAATATCGGTACTACATTTGAGACTTTGTGACATCATTCCACAACCACAATAACGCGTTACCATCACAGTACATAATGAACATGATCCTGGATGACATAATAATGTACACTTGTGAATGCAATTATTTTTTGTTCGTGTACGTCCGCAAACTTCGCCACAAGAATGTGCAACATCACGACGATTCCATTCAGGATCGCGTGTTTTACCACAGAAACAAAAATAATCGTAGGGAACAATTTGATTAACATTCTGACATGCCGGACAACGCCAACCGGTTTCACTTTGTGATGATTCTGCCCATTTTTTTATGCATTTTAAATGTAATACATGATAACAATTGTTGCAGGACCATATTGCATCATTTGGTCGTATGTAATCACAACAAACGAGACATTCTAAACGGCCCCTATTCAATTGTTCAGTTAATCGTTCTTTTTGACTTGCTGCATCATCAAAATCAGATTTATTTATATTAATTTTTTTTGTTTGGTTGGGAATATTTTTTTTCCTCCAATTTGTTGTTTTGTCCTCTGACGTATTTGTTGATTCATCGTTAAATTTATTATCATCATTTTTCGATTTTGAATCGCGTTCATAACCTCTATAGTTGTTATATTCTTGGTAATTTGTGCGTTTATCTCTGTATGATTTGTCTTCGTAAAAATCTCTTCTACCCCGGTATCGTTCATCCCGCGGATCTTCACTGTATGCTGATTCTTTACCTCTTATTCTGCGTTTTTTGTCTTTTTTCAGTCCATCATCATCGTCGCCATAGTCATTTTTTCTTGTTGACATATTTCCACGATACGTTTCTTCACGAGGATCTTCATTCGGTGATTCTTTCACCCTCTGTTTAGTTCTTGATTGTTTATCATTATCATCACTCGATTGAACATGATTCGCAGACATATTTTTAGATTTACTTGATGAATTTGAATAATTTTGTGATGAATTATTCGTATTATTATAATGACGATTGGTGGTATTATAACGATCATTTTGAAATCGACCATGACCACGTGCTCTGCGTCCTCCCTTATATGAATTTTTTGATGAATTATCCTTAACATTATTGACTGATTCATCCTCACGATTTTCAATATCATCTGAATAATCGTGATGTATTTCATGATTATCACGATTGGAATAAAAAGCACTTTTGGACATATTATTTTTTCGACTTTTGTCATTACCTCTGAATTGATTTCTTTGATATCCCACATCATGTTGACGATAATTAAATCCACCACCTCGATTATTCTCATATTTACGATTGCCATATCTATTTTTATTATCAGCAAAAAAAATTTTTGATGTATCCAAATTAGTAGAAGCAGATGGTATAAATTCATTAGCGCCTGGATGTAATGATGAGTTATTAACAACATTTACATCAATATTACATGATCCTGATGCATTTGTATTATGATTATCAATTGATGAAATATTATCATGATGTATACTGTTCGCCAACTTACTTTTTGAACTATCAGACAAACCAATTGAATCATGAACCTTACCAGTGTTTCCATTATTTTGAAGGTTATCCGTTGATTGATCGACTTTAAGTGATGTTTTTGATGATGAATCAGTGTTCAAATAAGAACTATTGGATTGTCCATAATGATGCCGAGGTGGTTGATCTGCAGTACTATTTTCTGAATTTGAATACTGATAATAATCATTTTCATTAAGTGGTTCTCCCTGATAGGAACCATCCCAGGTGGCCATACTGGCCAACTATTATTCTCCACCTGATCAGTATATTCCAAATCTAGATGATAAAACCGATGAACAAAAAAATTAAACAGCATTCATCAGAAATGAGAAAAATAAAAGAAAAAAAGAGAACAATAGTTGTTTTACTTAAACAATTAAATCAAATAATAACAAGTTTGAAATTGTGAATATCAAAATTCATTTTAATACGCACACATATAATAAATAAATATATACATATATATTACGTTGACAGTATGATTTTTACTCCAGATGTGAATCGCTATTTTATAATTTATATAATACAATGACAAAATTTGACTCACCCTATTATATGTTATCTTCTACAATTTATTGCGCGGTAATAGCTTGGGATTTATTCGACACTGTCGCCATATTTTATTTCATTTTTAACAGTGTATATAATATATATTATGTGTTTTGACGAAGCAATATGTAGAGTTATATATGTTGATGCTGAATCTGAGCGCCACAGCGGTTGCTGTATTGTGCGGTGCCATTTTGAATTTTTAGTGGGGAACAGAGTGTGACAAAAGGATGATTTACATCAAAACGACTCAATAACAGACCAATCACAAGTTGGCGTTTTGTTATATATACATGAAATAATTTTTTTTTCTTTATTGAATTCAAATTTTGGAATAAAAAATAAATATTCTATTACAAAATAAATCTACTCAAGGTGTGTGTGAAATATTTAAACTTTCAAAATGGCGGGAGAATATCTATGTTTCAAAATTGTAATGAAAACTTTCTCAAATATGAATTTGTACTAATGCAATCATATTTTTTTTTGAGATTTAAGAAACTCGGTATTCAAATAGTTGCTATAGAAATTGAATCTAAATCAAAAATGATTCATAAATCTCTATTTTTTTTTAATTCTTTTGAACTTGAAAAATGTATCGTTACATGAAAAGTTACCTTTACGTAAATATACATAGATATAAATTTAGATATACAATGTGTCGTGTGTGTGTGTGTGTGTTTGATGACCTTACTAACACAATGTGAATGAAAAAATAACCTACAATTTATTTATAACACATATGTAAAAGATGTACTCAAACACTGTGTTATTTTTCAAAAATCTGTTCAAATAATTGTATACAACAACAGTAACCAAAAATCTAAACATCTTCATCAAAACCTATAAATTTAAAAGCAACAATAATGTGATATATAACAATAATTCAATGACATAATGAAAAACAAATAACAAAATAAATTTGAATGATCATATAAATAATCTATTGACAATTAGTTAATAAATGAAAAATGTCATCGGAGGAGGCAGGCAAAGGGTCAGCCGATGTCCCAATTGAGGAAGCTGGACAGTCTGTCAGCAGTAGTTGTTCACAAAATTCATCGGTAAATACCGAGGTGAATTCACCACGATCACAAGATCAAGCAAGTCGACAAAATAATCTTCAAAGAATCCAACAACGCAAGCAACACGTATTTAACTGGTCTCAAGAGAGGAAACTGGTGAAATTAGCAAATTACAGCGCATGCCAAGCAGACGAATGTAAATGTAATGGTTGGAAGCAAATTCAACCATTAGTTAAATCACCGAAAAATGATGTACAAACTATTCCAAAGTTTTATGATTTATGTAGAAGTTGCTCGCATACAGTGGATGATCACATTAATCATTTACCAAAAGATTCAGATGATGAAATCAATAAACTTTTGGGAATGGTAGTTGATGTTGATAATATATTTATGGGTATGCACAGAGAGGAAGATCCTGATACAAAAAAAGTTTATTACTATTTATTTAAATTATTGCGAAAATGTATTTTGTCAATGACTAAACCAATAGTTGAGGGACCTCTTGGATATCCGCCATTTGAACGTCCAAGCATAGCCAAAGCAATAACTAATTTTGTTTTATATAAATTTGGACATTTATCACAGCGCGAATGGCAGGCAATGTATGATTTAGCTAAAATGTTTCTTCATTGCTTAAATCACTGGAACTTTGAGACACCAAGTGGCCGACGAAACGTAACTATTCCTGAAGAGGCGTCGGCTTATAAAATAAATTATACACGATGGCTTGTTTTTTGTCATGTCCCAGCATTTTGTGATTCACTACCACATTATGATACCACACTCGTATTTGGAAGAACAATGCTGCAAGCTGTATTTAAATCAGTTTGTCGACAATTAATGGATAAATGTCACAGCGAACGTGATCGAATGACACCGGATAAGCGTGTACTTGTGTTGACACATTTTCCAAAATTTTTATCAATGCTTGAAGTTGAAATTTATTCAGATAATTCACCAATATGGGATCCTGAGTTTAAACAAGTGCCACCTTCTCATTTAAATCTTGCTCTTGAGTCTAAGGGTAATTTAACACGAAGAACTGGTGAATTTGAAAAAGTTACTGTTACACCAAATGAAAAAGATAATTTTACAACAATAAACATTAGTCCTGGTGTTAAACGATTGAATGATAAACGATTGCATAATGAGGGTCGATCAGATAATAAACGAAAACGTACTGAAGAGGCATTTGAAGATTTACCAGAGGAAACAGTTGCTGAAATAATTGCAACAATAAATGATCCAAATTATATGTGTGGTCCTGATGCTGTATTTCCACCAAATGTACCGAGAGATGAAACAGCAAAGCTTGAAGAAAGCAGAAAAATCATTGAATTTCATGTGATTGGTAATAGTTTAACGCAACCAGTATCTAAACAAACAATGTTGTGGTTAATAGGACTTCACAATGTATTCAGTCATCAATTACCACGTATGCCCAAAGAATATATTTCACAATTGGTATTTGATCCAAAGCATAAAACTTTGGCATTAATTAAGGATGGTAGACCTATTGGTGGTATTTGTTTTCGAATGTTTGCCAGTCAGGGCTTTACCGAAATTGTTTTTTGTGCGGTAACAAGTCAGGAACAAGTAAAAGGATATGGTACACACTTGATGAATATGCTAAAGGATTATCATATTAAAAATAATATACTTCATTTTTTGACATTTGCCGATGAATTTGCTATTGGTTATTTCAAAAAACAAGGCTTCAGCAAAGATATTAAATTGCCTCGAATAATGTATCAAGGTTATATTAAGGATTATGAGGGTGCAACACTTATGCATTGTGAATTGAATGCTAAAATTGTTTATACTGAATTCACTGCAGTTATAAGAAAACAAAAGGAAATTGTTAAAAAATTAATTCAACAAAGACAGCAAGAGATTCAAAAAATTCATCCAGGTTTAACGTGCTTTAAGGAGGGCGTTCGTGGCATTCCAGTTGAATCAATTCCCGGCATTCGTGAAACCGGATGGAAAAGTTATGCTCAAACACGTACACGTGGTGTTGCCAAAGGTACACAGGGTCCAGAGCCTGTTGAAGCGTGTTTAGACATCACAGATTCTCTCTACAATGCTCTTAAAAATGTATTGAATAGCGTGAAAAATCATAGCACAGCCTGGCCATTTCTCAAGCCAGTTGACAAAAATGACGTTCCTGATTATTATGATCATATTAAATATCCAATGGGTATGTTCTATTATAAATTATTATTTTTTTTTCTCTCACACAATTTTTTTCATTGGCTGCATAATTCATTTACTAAAATTTATCAAAGATAATAGTAATAACGATCATGATGATGATGATGATGATGATGATGGTTTTGTTGCAGATCTTAAAACCATGACTGACCGATTAAAATCTCGTTATTATGTTACACGGAGATTATTTATTGCTGACATGACAAGGATATTTACAAACTGTCGTTTGTATAATAGTCCCGACACGGAATATTATAGATGTGCGAATGCATTAGAAAAATATTTTCAGACACGGATGAAAGAGATTGGTCTTTGGGATAAATAGAAATTTCATCTATCTATCTAACTATTATTATTATTATTATTATTATTATTATATTGTTATTGATAACACCATGGCGTACATAGTTATATATTTTGATTCCGATAAATGTCATGTAATCATGATGTCATTATTTCCACCATTTCTGTAATCGTTATTCAATATAAAAACCCTTTCTATCATTCTTTTGTGAATATATTTTTGAATCCAACAATATTTATAAAGATGGTGGTGACACGTAGAGAAATAAATAAAATAATAGACAGAATGATGGAAAAAAAAAAAAATATCCTTAATTTATAGATAAAAAAATTAACAGTATTTTTTTTAATACAATTTTAGTATCATATTGTCTTCGATATTAAGTAGGAAAAATTGAAGAAGAAAAAAAAAATATTTAGCACATTGTATTCCACGCAAAACTGGAATAAACACGGCATTTTACACCCCAATTAATATTATTACCCAAACCATTAATTATAACATTGAATTCAATGTTTATAATGGTGCCACACGCTGGCTATGTGCGTCATAGTTATCCTATGGAACAGCGCTCGCAAAATTATACAATTACCATACAACTAATGTGCAAATGTCTTCAAGTTTTACAAACAGCCTTGGAGAGCTTAATTAAATGGTTAATTAAATTTTGGTTTTTTATCTTTCTTTCAATTATTAATCGTGTATATAATAATTTCGTCACCAGAAATTAACCTTGTCTGATTCAATTAGAACAATTCAAGGTAATTTCTATCTGTTGTGTGCTATTAAAAGGTTTAACTTATTATTATATAAGATCAGAAATGTATTAACATTTAATGTATATCGAGGTCTAAATAGCTAATAATTATAATTATATACATCACATAATGTATGATAAAACATACGTTTATGTATTCCATATTTTTAAGTTTAGCTATTGAATATATAGGGTTGGAAAATTGTCAAATAATTATCAATCCACGCCCTACAATATTCCATAGTCCATATTTAATGTAAGGTCAATGATCATGTCTGTCTACACCAGTTGACCTTCATTAAAACTTAACGCCATTTTAGATTGAATTGAGGTTTTCCAAAGGAATATTTCAATTAATTGATTTGGTGACTTTAATCATTGATTATTGCTAGTTGTTCACTTGGAAAAAAAAAAGTGATTACCTAAAGATAAATGAGGTCAAGATAAAAAAAAAAAAATGAAATGTAAATAGAGAAAATCATAAAAGATTTCCAAATTTTTTGTTCATATATGAATGCTCGCGTGTTTTTCTCATCGTTGATTGTCTAAATAATGCGACTTGTCTGTGAACTGAATTGCTGTAATTTCACCAACATATGAGGGAGACCTGTACAAGCAATTGCCAAACGAAGTGAAGACGAGGCATAAATAATACATATAAGAAAGAAGAATATACTTACATGCTCTGATTGTCTCACAAGTCATTCATTTATTTTACGGAATCCGTATGCGCATTCAGCTAATTGACAACAGTATAAAATAAAAATATAAATAACAAAACTAATTTGAGAATTCAACATATGTTAATGACATGATTAACTGTTTATTCAATTTTATGAAATAAAAAATTATCAATTAAATTTCTTCAGCGAAAATATCAGCAAAAATGCAACAATGAATATACTATTTTCCAATTAACACAGTCCCAGGAATAAGTAAAAGAGAAATTATTACATCTTTAAACTATAAGAAAGAAAGAAAGAAAAAAAAAAAAGTAAAGACATTTGTATATTGTTTAAATATAAAATGACAGAAATCCAAACCATATACATATAATAATACTGGCATTGAAAAAATGTAAAAGGTCATGAAATTATTTAGAGCAAGTGTGTACTGAACGTTTGTCCATATATGCTCAGAAGTATAAAATGTTGATGAAGAGGGGAGTTGATATAAAGCCACGTACGTTTGCTGGAGTCGCACATTATTACAACTCGATGAGAAGACGGCATTGCACATTCTAGTCAATCATAGACCTCTAGAAAATAAACATTTATCCAATTGGAACTAAGAGACAAAATAACTAGAATTCACTAACGAAAATACACATAAATATTTACAATCAATCAATCAATCACTACAATATTGAAGATTTTGTATTGGAATATCAACAATACATTTTAAGTTTTATTTAGTGATTGGTCATAATTATTGTGCAATTAAGTGATTGAAGATGTGTGACGACGATGTGGCTGCTTTAGTTGTGGATAATGGCTCAGGAATGTGCAAAGCTGGTTTTGCAGGGGATGACGCGCCAAGAGCCGTTTTTCCCTCCATCGTTGGCAGGCCCAGATATCAGGTATAAATAAATAAAATTCATTTTAAATTACTGTATCACATATATATCCAATTGTTAAATCAATCATTTAATAATTCTTATTTTATTTATAACTTTTAGGGAATAATGGTGGGAATGGGACAAAAGGACAGTTATGTTGGAGATGAAGCGCAAAGTAAAAGAGGAGTATTGACTGTTAAATATCCAATTGAACATGGTATTGTCACTAATTGGGACGATATGGAAAAAATTTGGCATCACACATTTTATAATGAATTAAGAATTGCGCCTGAAGAACATCCAGTGTTATTAACAGAAGCGCCACTTAATCCAAAAGCTAATCGTGAAAAAATGACACAGATTATGTTTGAAACTTTCAATTCACCTGCTATGTATGTTGCTATACAAGCGGTGCTTTCATTGTATGCATCAGGAAGAACTACTGGAATTGTTTTAGATAGTGGCGATGGTGTTTCACATACAGTGCCCATTTATGAAGGTAATAATTATATGAATTGACATATAATTAAATATTATCTGAAAATAATTTCGTATGAATGGTCATTCATATTGTCTACTGTCATTCCATTGCTGCAAAATCATTTTATAAAATAACAAATAATAATGTTTATGAAATTTTATTAACAGTTGGTCTTATAAGAATATATAATTTTATTTATTTGTCATTAGGATATGCGTTGCCCCATGCAATATTGCGTTTGGATCTTGCTGGCCGTGATCTCACTGATTATCTTATGAAAATACTTACCGAACGGGGATATTCATTTACAACAACAGCAGAGCGTGAAATTGTTCGTGATATTAAAGAAAAATTGTGCTACGTTGCTCTTGACTTTCAGCAAGAAATGGCAACTGCCGCAGAATCAAGTGCACTTGAAAAAAGTTATGAACTTCCTGATGGACAGGTGTATATTAATTTGTACTTTATATATTTATTTTTAATCAATTGTTGTATTTATAATTACTTAAAATTTTTACTAAATTATTTAGGTTATTACGATTGGCAATGAACGATTCCGATGTCCAGAAGCAATGTTCCAACCCAGCTTCCTTGGTATGGAATCATGTGGAATACACGAGACAACTTATAACTCCATTATGAAGTGTGATGTTGATATTCGAAAAGATCTTTATGCTAATTCAGTTCTTTCTGGTGGTACAACCATGTATCCTGGTATTGCTGATAGGATGCAAAAAGAAATTACTGCTTTAGCACCGTCTACTATGAAAATTAAAATAATTGCTCCACCAGAAAGAAAATATTCTGTATGGATTGGTGGATCTATATTGGCGAGTTTAAGTACATTCCAACAAATGTGGATATCTAAACAAGAGTATGATGAATCGGGACCGTCAATTGTTCACAGAAAATGTTTTTAAATTCATCGTTGAAATATTTTCCATGTGGATTAAATTATTTATTTATTATTTCTTTTATTGTTTTTTTTTTTAATCTTCATTTTTTGATGTTGATATATTTATTTTTCTGTCAACATTAAACAAATTTAATTTTTGCTTTCTTCAATTGCTATAACTGCTGAGAATAATGACTTCTATATTGTTTATTTGTATTTTTAATTTGAAATAAGAAAAGCTATACTTATTTCATATACATTCTGTTTCTTTATTTTTAGAATATATACTTAGCGATATAATACAGAATTTTATTTGTTTATTTGAGGCCTAATAGAATGAAGTGAAAACTGTTATTTTATTAAAATATTTACATTGTATGGATGCAAATTTATTTATTGCGAAAGGTATCATTCCAATCCTTAGAAATGTGTCGATGAGTTGAGAAAATAAAACAAAAAAACAAAAATGATAAGAAACATTTTTACGTATGAAGATATTGTTTTTTTATTGATGCAAAAATTTATTACTGCAGTTATTTGAAAAAACAAATTATAATAAATATGTATAAAACATTTGAAAATTGGAATCTTCATTTCCAAATCATCAATAACGAGTCAATTATCAAACTCTCATCATCATAAAATTCTTCGGATTTTTATTATCATAAAATTCCTAGGACAATCTACAAATCTTTTTCATTGCGTTTTTTTTTTCTTTCATATAAAATGCCAAGTGGAATATAGTTTATCGTGATAAATATGCAGAGCTCGATGTATTCTGTATCACACGTTTTAAAATTGAAATAAATAAAAAAAACCACGAATAAATTACAAATTTACGATGTTCCATAATAAAAATCAATGTTGAAATAATAAAAAATATAACTTGTTTAACTATTTAATAATTTAATAAATTCATGAATAGTCATCACTACTTCGCATATAAAACATAAAAAGTACTTTTGAATCAATTATAATTCAACATTTATATGGAGAAAAATTAAATTGACATTACTTGTAAAAAATTATATCTTATAATTATAAATTATTGTTTTATCTCTAAATAATAATTTTCACGTAGGTTTTAATTTGTCGCTGTCTATATGGAATATATAGAAAATATTTATACTTTACAATCTCTCTACAATTTTTACAATTATACAAAAAAGTACAATGAATTTTCCTGAATTGATAATTCTATCTATATTAATATTAAATTATACACACTGGTTTTGAATAAATATCATTTTCACTTCACATATGTATAACGAAAGATGAATATTATATCTAGAGATTGATATAATAGGAAGAATATATAAAGCATGTTGACAAAGCACATGGACTCAGGAAAAAAAAAAAAATAATCATTAAATTGTCAATCAATCCCCATTGAACATGTCATTATGCAATATTGTATATTTTTTTCAGTACTAAAATATAGAAAAACGAAAATTAAAAAAAAAAAAAATATATTTCGTCTTTGGTGCCGTATTTTGCACAATATTGACAATGCATACAATGTTTAAAATGGAAACTACAAATGAAATAAATTTGGAATCGAGATAGTAAAACATAAATATTATTATAAGGGATATAAAATTCATCTTCGAGATTTTCTTCTTCTTGTTGATCTTTTGGGTCTCCGACTTTTTGTTCTCGTTAATAATATCCAAGGTAAAGAAAATTCACTGAAAATAAAATTCATCATTATTACGATTATTTTAGTTTTTTCAAATTAATATATTATAAAAATTTTGTCCTCAGGTATTTTACCTTGGAGTAAAACTTGGTATTGGTGCGCCAAATGCTGAAACAGGTAATTGTGAATCAACCTGAAGATTTTGTATTTGCTCAATTTCTGGCCAAAGTGTCGTTATAATTTCCTCTTCAGCAAACGATGGACATGGTCCAGTATGATTTGTATTATAACACGTAGCATGATGATTCTGACGATCTTGTCTTTGTTTCAATTTTTCAATATGCCTTTGTTCCCTGTAAAATATAAAAATATAAATAAAATAACAATAATTTTATATAAATATTAAATTAATTGTTAAATTAAAATTATTTTTTAACCTTATTCTCTGTACATCCCATCGTTTTCTTCTCCTTTCATCATTTTCAAGTTTCAAGTGTCGTTTATTAAATATTTCATCGTCTAAATTTTCCGTACCCTCCATTGTATAACAACTGGTATAAATTCGTATTCTCCAACTTGGTACTTCCAAATTTGTTGATGTTTCTTCGTCCTCCAGCTTTTGGGACTTAATATTTAATGGAATATAATTTGGATCACCTAATGTCGTGTAATAATGCACCTCCGTTGTAAGAAATGATTCCTTTTTAACAATTGATTTGCCTTTTTTATCAATTTTTCTTGTTAAATCATGAGTGGAACCTTTATTATCAGCAATTGTTGATGATGTATCATTACTAATAGTAGAAGAACATGATACACCACGTTTTCTTTTACCACCATTTCCACTATTTAATGGTGTTGGATCTGATCTTCTCTTTCTCTTTACATCCCATTCAACTCTTCCATCATCATTCACCTCTTGTTGTTTAGGCTCATGTTTATTTTGACTATCATTTATATGCTCTTGCTTCACCGTTGTAATACCGCCACTTGTATTTAATCGTATCTTAAAAGTTTCATTGTACGGTGGAGTATTACACTCGGACGAGACACTTTTATTATGATTATCACTAACTGTTAATGGAACACTGACTGAGTGTAAATTTGGCGGGGAACATGGACCAGTATGATCGGATGCTGCTGAATTTTCAGTACTTTCAGAACGTAATTTTTGTAAATTGACTCGTCTGTCCATACGTTCCAATCGCAATTTTAGCTGTAACAATTTAATGCCCTTATAATACATATTTGTTACAGATTTAAAGAAACGTTGTGACCACGTTGCGTCCATTAATGCACCAAACAAATGGGAAATTAATTTTTGACAGTACCGGCAATTCTTTGAAAAATATTTAACGCGCGCCATACACAATGAACTTGCATACCGGCATGAGACACAAACTAAAATACTCGGTCGGTAAAGTCATTTTTCACTGTATCGATAGCGAAATATTAAAAAAAATATATACGCAAATGGGAGCGCTAATGTAAAAATGCAGATAGTTGTAATATTATTATATACCAACATGCAATTGTTATTTAATATATAATATGCGTACTTCATTTCATTGACATTCTCATTCATTTGTTTAACGTAATTGTTATTATAATTTCAATAATAAATCTTATAGTATAAATCAACATGTTTTAAAGATAAAAATGGCAACAAGCAAAACAAGAAATTGCAAGTGATTTAATATAGCTTTATGGTAAACTTATAGAAACTAAATAATTATGAGGCAAACTAATTAACGTGATGCTGGGTTAAGCTAAATCAGTAACAATTAATATGTACATACTAATTATTTTGTACGCATATATCCGTATTGCACTAAATAAGCTCTATCAAAAAATTATAAACTAAAAATAGTGCCAAATAAAAATCATGAACAAATGAATTTTTCTCTCAACATTAAAAAATAATAATATTCAAAATTATATAGTATGATTTGTTTTGTTTTTGTTTTTTTTTTTTTTTTTGAAATATCTACATAAATTTATATGTATGAGGGTGACGATTTTCGTGATAAAAATATCTACCGTCTCATTTTCCTGCCTTAGGGCGGCAAGTAGTTTATCCTTAGTGACGATTTGCTCCGATTGTTGTTGTATTAAATCGAGATGGAGTAACAATAATTCCTTAAGGTGCTTGACCTCAGCGAGGTCATTGAGACGGGCTTCATTACCTCTCAATGGACTGACACCAAGGGCGGATGTCGCGGTAGCCGCGGTGGCCGGGGTGCCACTGTCGGTCATACTAGCGTACATGTGATCAAAATCACACGGAAATGTGAGTATATTTGCTGGCGCTGATTTACTCTCGTCGTTTTCAGTCGTGTGACAGCTCGTAAATTCAGTATGAGCACTATTGGTCGCCGACGACGACGACAAATGCTCGTTCATCGCCGCTACCATGTTGTATGCGGCCGCTGCCGCACTTATGTTGCTTGTTACAACAATTGGTGCCCTCAACAATGTAGACGAAGAAGAAGTCGACAATGCAGCTGCTGCTGCTGCTGCTGATGATGAGGACGATGACGACGAGGATGTTGACGATGCCGAGGAAGAGGATGAGGAAGACGAAGAAGAAGAAGACGACGAGGAAGAGGATGTGCAAACTGGTGGATAATCTATAGATGATATAACCTCTAAAATGTTTGTTGACGATGTACTTATTATTTGTTGATGATTACACGTTGGTTCATTTAAATCTTGATAGCTTACATCAACAGTGATTATATTATTGTTATCACCATTCATGAGTGGTGGTGGCGAGATATTTGACATGATCCCACCGTGATTGATGGTACCGAGGTCATTTGTGGCCGCGGCGCGGTGATCACCACACGCGCCTTCTTTACGCACATTAAGTCATCCACTTCCACCACCCTCGCAATATATTGATGCTGTCGTTTCTCCTCACATTAACCACCCTTTCCACTTTTTTTTTTTTTTTATAACCTCCAATATTACCCCCTTATCACCCTACTTTATTTCGCACCTTCAAAACTTTTCAGCCTATTCTATTATCTTTTCCATTTTTTTTATTATTTATATTTTACTTCACTATTTTTTTCGTTTATATACTCTTTTATACACGTTTTTTTTTTTTTTATTATTTCTTCTTTAATTTCTCCCTCTATTCCTGTAACGCGCGCGTCATCATCGCTACTTGCCCTGTTCCCCTCGCACTCTTTTTTCCCCGTTCCAAATCCGCCCCGCAAACCCCCTGCGTCATCAACGCACAATTTCTATGTATGTTAAGCACTTTATTCTTATTCACTTTTATCATTACTCTAGAACAATTTTTATTTTTATTTAATTATACTGTGTCGTTGACAATTAATATTTTTAAGATAATTATGTATGAATCCGGCACGGAGTGTTTGTACTAACGCTTACGACACAAAACCTGACGCAGCCTGACGGCTCATTTCTCTACAGTGTAGAGTGTAGACTATACACAATCATATGCCTTACTCGCTGTTCCACGGCGTTCCGCAGACTGTCACGCCACCTTACTTTAATATTAGGTGTATATTTGTCTCTCGCTTTCTCACGCTTATGAAGAATAAGTCTCTATTCTTCATCCTCGCGTTTCTTATCGCAACAGAAAATGCCGCGTTGCCGCTTGTCATTTATGATACGTATTATATAGTCTGATTTCCCGCCATTTTGAGCCACATGATGTAAATACAGTCGAGAAAAAAAATATGGATGATGTCATGAAACTCAGATAGTTTATTCCGAAAAACGTTATTGCTCCTGTATACCTAACCTATATTTACTATACCGTTTTATAATTATGAACAATGGGAAAATTATAATGAATATGTAGGTATATTCATTATTAGAAGAAAAAAATCAATTATTTTGTATAAGTAGTTTATGCTCTTATTCAGAAAGTAAGAATTGAGCCGGCACTTAGGACTTGAATTGAGCTCAGAGTCGAATCCAGTTTGAATAATTCTTCTTCGAGCAGTGATTGGTCTTTTGCTGATAATACAGCAGAAAGAGCCAATCAAATGAATCCGAGAGTTAGTGAAATGTGTGTATCATGTATGCAAGATAAATCAGCTGTCTGGTGGAACATGGTCGATTGTATAATGCTGCATTTTAGAAATTAAATTTAATATTATTCAACTGTATAAATTTTTACAATGTTTCTTAAAGTATTTTTGCAAAATCCACCCTTCATGTTTATTTAATACTTATTTTTATGCATGTATAACTCGGTTAACTGAAATTAAAGGTTGACTTTAATATCAATTTTTTTATAGTCGATTCCGTTTCATCAAGATGTATTAGACACATTTCCAAAATCATCGTCTTCTAATTCATTCTCGGAATAATTCTGATCTATTCACGAGCTATTACTTAAAAATTTAGTCACGTCTTTTATTAAATATTTCAGCTCATCAATTTTGTCACGATATCGCAGTTTGATTCTGGATAATGTCTTAATTTTTCGCTGCTGCTGATTGTAGAATTGAATGAATCGTGTCCAAGATTCATCTGATACGAAATCTTCTCTTGTAAGATACTCAGTCTTTGTATCAATTATCAATCGTTTTTTATTAGGAATATTGGTTTTAACAGGATGTTTCCTGCATCATGGAAATAATAAATGTTAGATAAATAAAGAATATACATAAATATCCTTTACGTACCTTTTATTACCAACTTTGGCTGGATTAATATTTGTGTATTTCTTTTGATGAGCTTCTAATGCTGCTTCAGTTTCTGAATCATCTAAAACTTCTTCTAAAATATAATCATCGCTTGTATCATGATCACTAAAACAAAGAAAAATTAAAATTCATATTTAATATCAATCTTTACAAGAATGATGGAAATATAAACAAAAATATATAAAATAAAGGTGAAATTAAATTTATCACCTGTTAACATTTGAATTATCAACTGTGCATTCTGATAGTTCCTCCAAAAACTCTATTTTTTCTATATCTTCGTCTTCTGTAGGAATATTCGTAGTATCTTTAGGAGTGGCATTAGCTAATAGTCGTCTCCTTATGCAATTGCGATCAGCTTCAACATAACAACTACGATCAAAATGATCACTGCAAACAGTTGAGCTATTGGTCGTTCGTGACACCTTCAATATCTCCATCCATTTCTTCTTCAATTCGATATTGTTAGGAAATCTAAAATATGAAAATTTGAGGATTTATTAATTTCAATAAATTATATAAACAAGGAAAATATTATTATTACTCCTATATTAACAATATTATGAAAGTTTTCTTGAATAAATATTTGACAAAAAATGACAATCAATGAAATTTGCCAGTAATTTTAACTATTGCATTAATTGCAAAGAAATATATATGAGATTATTGAAACAAAAAATACTTGCTTGTGAAAACTCCGGAATTTATTTTGTGGATTTGGCTCTGCTTTACAAACAATACACATGTTCACCATGTTGCTATTTTTTTTCCTTATTATTAAACAATTATTTTGTTATATATAAATTTATATTATGCCACCTTTGTAATTTACTATTCTTATTGAAAATAGTTAAGTATGGAGTTTCCTTTTTCCTTGAAAATCGATGGTATCTAGAAAAAGAGTATGTTAATTTAGCGACATTTAGAAGGAAAACAAAATTGTGTGTGAATGGATGAAAGTGACAGGACAAACATAACCTTCAAACAACTGTGAAACTTACAATGAAAATTTTCTACCACTCATTATTAATGTAATAATGCTTAATTCATTGAATTTTGAGTTTTTATATAACCTTAACATGTTTTTAAATTTTTCCTAACCTAATTAGTCACTCTATATTATAATTCAATATCATAGATAATATAAAAATAAAAGGAAATTTTCATTATTTATAAACACTTTAGTTATTGTTTGTTTCAAAACTTAATTTCCCATGAATATACAAAACGATTATAAGTAATTTTTTTATATTTTATATTGCAGAAATATTATTAAATATTAAAAAATTTAACACAACCATAATAATTTAAACATTTTATAAACTCAAAATAATTATATTTTTTCAAGTATCTCTAATTCTTGCGATTGAAGTATGTAAAATAAAAATTCTATATTTAAATATTTATTATCATTATCTTTAAAATATTATTATATCAACAAATTAACATCTACAATCATTGTAAAAATAAACTTTCATACATAACCTATTATTTTATTCAGTATAAACTAATTAATATCTGTACAGAAAGAGATTTTTCATAAAAAACCAAACCTCAATAATCACAGGACATAAATAATGTGGATAAAACTGCAGTAATACATAATAAAAGCTCATTATTTTCTTATCAAAGTTTACTGAATTGTTCACTTGTTGTTTACATCTTTCTCATATTTCCAAGTCGCCATCTGTAGTTCACATCTGGCAACTTTTACTATACGTATTCAGTGACCTCTACAGTATATTTCTCTACACTATAATGAGTAGGTATAGAACTACTATATAACGCATAGTGCACAGAGCGCATTAACAAATGGACCAATCAGAGATTTCTATTTTCACTTTTCCATTCCCCCTTCTCATTCGATGGACTCTGATTGGTCCATATTATTATGCGCCATATGATACGCGTTTAGAGAAAATAGTTGTGTTTGACTTTTGGTCATCAGTCATCACAAAACAATAATGGTTAAATAGTATTCGGTTGACAAATTGTCAAGGCATTAAATGGGAAAAATAAATAAATAAATAATAACGTCAAGTATTACTGCATCGTTATTGATTTTTTACCGCCACTATCACCATGTAAATGCAGTCATTAATTATAAGCCATCATAATGATATATTTATCAAAAGAATTTCATGTGTTTGTTGTATACACATTTGTAATGTAATTGTGAAAAATTATAAACCACAAACTTTGACTGATATTATTATATTTGAAATTCGAAGTATTAAAAATTCAGGATGATGGAAATGGAAGTTGAAAAATTGTCAAAAAATGGGTAAAAACTTGTGATAAAAAATTAATAATTATATTTGTTTATCAAGATCTATAAAAAAATTGTCTCTGTTAAAAGGATCAATAGGATTTTTAGAGCAGTAATATAATTTACATTTGAATGTACAAATTATAATTTAATTTAATAAGATTATATATTTTAATTAGCAATTTTCTTTTCATTTCGAAGTGTACAATATTTATTTATATGTCATTGATTTATAGTATCGAAGAGAGGAAGGAAATTATTGAAAAGTACGAAGGTCTAGTTGAGAGTCTTCAGCAAGAATTAACGGAATGCAAAGTAAGTTTGGACCAATGAGCAATTCGTCTATAATGGAGGAAAAAAAAAAATAATTCACCTGTGATTATGTTTCAGGTTGAACAAGCACGAATTCGTGAACAAATTAATGATGTCATATGTGAAAATAAAAATACAGTAATTATGGCGCGCGAGAGTTTTCATTGTGTTAATAATGATAAATGCCATGGATCTATGGATAATCATGAATGCATAGAAAATTTACAGAAGCAAATTCAATTACTTCAATTGGAAAAAGATTCTATGTTTGAATTGTGGCAAATGGCATTAAAGGCAGTAGATACACTTGAACAGGAGCTCATGAAAACACATAAAGATGAAAAAATAACAAAATATTACGAGGAACAAGTAAATAATATAAAGGAAACTTATTCAACAGCAATAACGGCTTTGGAAACGAAACTAATACAAGTAAAGGAAAATTTTGTAAAGCAACAGACGTTGTGGCATTCAACAAGGGAACAAATAGATAAATTGACGAAAGAAAAAACAGAATTAGGAGAAAAATTAATAAATTTACAAAATAATTTATCATTTAATGAAGAAACTAATCGCACGATAATTGAACAATTAAAGTCTGATCTTGACATAACTAAACAAAAACTTGAAACATTGAATATATCAAAAGTAAAACTAGAAAATGAATTGACAGAAGCGCGATATTTCACAACACGAGTTATTGCAAAAGATAAAGAATCAAAAGAGAAGGTTGCTGAAGCAATTGAATTAGTCGAAACAGCAGTGAGAGAAAAAGAAATAATTTTACAACGCGAAGCAATGGTTATTGATGAAAAAACAAAATTAGAAACGCGATTAGCCAATTTATCAGATGAATTTATGAAGCGACTCGATATAGAATTAACTGAATCGAAAGAAAATTTTGAAAAAGATACAAAAAAATATATTACACAAATTAAAGAACTGAAAGCAGAATTACGTATTAAGACTACAAAGGTGGATCAAATTCAATGTGAATATTGTTTAGTTGAAAAAGAACTGGAAAAAATGAGGCATGATTCCGAACATTATCTGACACTTTCTAACGCAAAACTTATCGAACTTGAACAAAAATTCAAAGATTCACAGATTAAATTAGAAAATTGTGAAGAATCATTGCGACAAAAATTTAATGATAAAATACACAAGTCCGAGAATCGAATAGTAGAACTTGAAGAGAAACTTGCAAATACTAATGATCGTTTACGTCGACTTCATATTACCAATGCAAAAGATGTAGATGAACAAATAAAAGAATCAGATGACAGAATTAAAGAAACAATCGAGAGATGTTCAAGTCTTGAAAAACGTCTTAGTCGTGCTCTTGATGAACGCGAAGATATAAATAGTGAATTGCGATCTCTGCAGTTAATTCACAATCGCGAAATAACTCGGAGAGAAAATGAGCGAAGGATATTAGAAAATCGAATACGGGAATTGCAAGATAGTATAAGAGAAGCCAATGAACTTGTCGATAAATCAGTCAATAAAACTAATATGTTTGAAAAGCGAGTTGAATCACTGGAAAAAGAACTTGAGCGCAAAAATCAAATAATGTAAGATAATTATTTATTATTACTTATATTTTTTTCTTCATATCAAAATATGTGAAGATAGAATTTAACATCACTTTAAATTCCATATTAAAATGTAAATTTAGAGAAAATAATTAGAATGTGTATCTGTAAATTCATCATATTTAATTATAAATTCATTTTGTTTGACACAAGCCATTTTTAGTCGACATTTGAATATTATAATATTATTAAATTATTAATATTTAGGGTTGATACAGTGGAAACCAATGTTGTCAAGTGTCTCAATGCTGAAGAATCGATACAATCGACTGTAACACAACAAAAATACGAGAAAAAAATTTCTGAACTAACTAGATATGTGAAAATACATCAAAAATTATCTGCTAAGTAAATATCATTTATTAAATGTTGTAAATTGAATTTGTATCAATATAAATATAATTATTCAATTATTGTTTAGATGGAAAGAAGAAGCGCAATTATTGGCTTCAAAATTTCATGATCGATATAAAGAACTGCGTTCAAAAATGAATTTACTAAGAAGAGAAAATGAAATGTTGAACAATGAATTAGTATCTAGGAGACAGCAGGTTGCTTTGCATCATGCAGAATCTAAACAACGGTTTTAATATTTTTATAACTTATTGCAATTATATTTTTCATTACCAACCTGATTTGAATAATTTCTAGATGATTTTGTTTTGTTTTAGATACGATCATGGTGATAGTGCAAGGTGACAAAACCAAAATATTTATTTAAATCTAGTTTCAAATTCTATTAATGTAGAATCTGTAAATAAATCATTGAAAAATAATGGTAATAAAATTAGAGAATATAAAGAGATAAAATAAGCGTTTTAATTATTGAATCTCACCAAAATACTGGCACATGAATAAATTAAGATTGGGCGTCAATACAAGCAGTGAATAAACTTGGAAACCAATAGAGTACTTCATCATTTCCCTGATCATCCAACCATGTTAATCCCATTTTAATCAGATGATCAAGTGCTTTTTGTGATCTATCACGATCCCATTTTAATTCATTTTGTAATATCGAAATTGAAATATAGGCATTGCCTGAATTACTGGCTTGTTGCAAAACAGCTGTATGATCCATGCTAAGTTCACCTGGTACAGATTGAACTAAATATTTTCCTCTTCCAATTGGTACAACACTAAAACCATTACCGAATATTTGTAATTTTTTTGCAGCTGCTAATAGATCTTCATTAGTGATTTCTTGATGTTCTTTTCTTCGTCCTCTCGCTTGAATTAAACGTTCACGGAGCTCGTCCAAAGATATTAGACCGCCATTTTTGTAATTTGTTGATAAACACACTTCGACTATTTGAACTGCCAGCTCGTAATAAAAATCTCCAATACCTAAAACTGACCAAAATCCTTTTCCAGATGCCAATGGATCTACACCAATTGATGCACACATTGCCGTGAATTGACGACGAAATTGTGCATTTTTTTTAATTTCATTTTTATGCTTTGTAGCGAATTCTTCGAGGTTTGTACGGAAAATATCCATTTGTTTTGTCATTTGTTCAAACTGATTCTCATTAATTTCTGTACCTTTATCTTTATATCTTTCCTGCTCAAGTTTTTGTTTATGAATTGCTCCAATTCCTGGTTTTCGTCTCATATTGCTGCAAAAACATATAATTACGTACCATTTTTATGTATATAGTTTTCAAGTTAGTTATATACAATCAAACAAATAAATATTTAATCGTTTTATATAAATAATATATTGAATAATTTATAGTTCTATTGGCATCAACAATATTACCTTTGGTATTTAAAATACAATCGAAATGTTAATGTAAATTATGTTCAGGAATTTTTAAATTGTCGTCTTCCTAACCAAAAAAGTACTGTTGGATAACTCTCTACAGTTCATTGATTGACAATATACGTGGAAGTACAATACAGTTTTCACTACATTAATTAATCTCGTTCCAAAGTAATTTATCTCATCACACAAATGTGATTGGCTACAGCGGGTGCATTTAAATATGTGAATATATATATTTAAAAATGATTTTTATTCACACTTCATGACTCATACAGCGATACATATATGTACCTTCACCCAAAACCGAATGATAGTGACAAAAATGAAATTGTTATTACCGACAGGAATGAAAATTGATGTAATCTCATAGATTGCTATTTAAATAAAAAATACTACCCTATTTTTTGAATAGATGAAATAAAATATTGAGGAAAGATTAAAAATTTAAACATTGAAGACAACAAATTTTACATCTTTGGAAATTCTTGAAAACATTTTGAAGATTATATACAATCGTGGATAGTAAAAAAATAGAAAATATATGCATAATTTTTATAGTACATAAAATTCTAAATCAAATTTATTTATTTGATTTTCCCATTGCAATAGTGACATTTATAATCGATCAGAATCTTGAATAGGCTAAAATTATATGAAACTCACAGTTTTAAAGCTAATTCTAATTTAATATTAAATATATTATAGAATTATATTATATTGGAGTCATCTAAAAAATCAGATAGCCATTTTTTAATTGATCTCTAACTGGAGACATTTCTCAATCGATTCATATTATTACGAGAATATTGTCGAAACATTTTCGTAAAATTTTTTTTCTCCTCTATGTGTGGCACTCTTTTCGTGTGAAGTTGTGATGATATTATAGTTTTTGCCATCGGGGCTATCTCCATGGCATTTACAATATTTAATATCATTCGTTTTTGTTGTTTCAACGTTAGCTGCGTTAAAAACACTGATTTCTGTTGCCTTCGCCATTCCCAGCGTCGAATATTTTGTTTCAATGCTTTCAATTCTTTCCTTAATAACGTATTTTGCTTCATTAATTTTTCGATTTTCTTATCTTTATTCTGTTCTTTATTCATCATTCGCAATAATTCAATGGTTGTCATCGAAGTATTGATGCTTTTACAATTTATTTCCTCAGTCTTTTTCTCCTTTATTCTTTCTTCTTCTATTAATTCCGTAGTTGAAAAATATAATGGCGATTTATTTGTGACTGAAATGAACTCATCATTATTTCTCAATAAACAAAGTTTAGAATCGTCTATCGATTTTTTAGATTTAAAATTTGTTTCATTGTTTTCATCGCGCGTTATTTCATTATTCAGTTGACTACCTTTATTTTTTTGCACATCATCAATAATCTCGTAATTGCTATCATGCTCATCGTAATCATCATCATCATCTACAAATAGTCTTGGAACACGTGATGGAATATTGTTACAAGTGACATAAATATTGTCATTAATCTTTCTGTTTATTAATTTGTTGTTAATTGTTTGGTCATAATCCACCGTTGATTCATCTATCGAAAGGTTTGGTGGGTAATTAGGCCGTGGTATACTGTTACGTTTTAATGAATATTTTTTATCGTCAGTGAAACATGTGTGATCAAAATGATCTGAACAAATACCGGAGCGTCGAATTGAACTGTCGGCTTTC
Organism: Microctonus brassicae; assembly: GCA_918226075.1. Classification (NCBI taxonomy): domain Eukaryota; kingdom Metazoa; phylum Arthropoda; class Insecta; order Hymenoptera; family Braconidae; genus Microctonus; species Microctonus brassicae. The sequence continues at coordinate 7,025,931 of OW445482.1, read as the reverse complement.
TTTCGTAATTCCTCATTACCTGTAAATACAAATTATTTTATCAAAAAATGAATAGCTTCATTTACATTCGCTACATCAACTGAAATCAATAAAAATAAAATATTCATTCATTAAAGCAAAAGTAAATTAAATGTTTAATATTATACTGACCACAATTTAGCAACCATTTTTCACGTCTCTCTGGTTCAGTATGGCTTGGAAACAAAAAGAGCTTTCTGCCACCCAATCTGTATTTTCCATTCTTGCATCCTTTATAAGAACATCGATCATAAGAACTTTCGCCAGGGATTTTTTCATCAGTACCATATATAATCCTTGACATGGTTTACGTTTTCAAATATTCATTTATTATTCTGCACGTTACATAAATATATTGAAATCAATTTTATAAATAATATATCAGTAATATTTAATAATTGTTTTAGATAGTTTCAAAGTGTTTTGAATTATATTTTCAATTTCTTTCATTGAAATTTAGTTTTTATGTGTGGAAATAAAAATATATGCCAAACACAAAATTTAATTTTGAGGTTAGGATCAACCTTAGGCTATAAGTCATACTTTCTCATGTGCGTTGTCAAAATTTTTGTAAAGAAATGGCAATTTATTTTATATTGAACATGATTAATGGAGAAATAATACTAAGTGAAAATCAAAAAAATGCCAGACATGAATTTTGATGATGTTTTGACACATATTACACTCAAATGACTATATTGAATGCCCATGTGATATTCATAACAACCAATCAGCGTTTGAATGCACTGCTGCTCGCGGTCAATAATGGAACTAAATTAGACATGTAATATTTTTGGAACTTTTGAAGAATGAAATGCTATTCATTAATACAATAATAGCAAGATAAAACCATCAATTATTGAGTTTGAATTAAAAATGTCTACTAAGTTACCGCGTCGTGATGTTGGTCCATTGATACAAATATTGCGAAAAGTCGTTCGTGGTGTAAGTCACTAATCTAACCTATATAAATTAAAATTTTTTGAGATATAAAAAGCCTATATTTATTTTTTTTTATATTATATAATGATAAATTAATAATAAAACGAACCATTTAATGAATAATTTTATTATATTTTTCAGAGAAAATTCATTCCCCATTTACGATTTGCTGACGATCTTTCTGCGCGTGATCAACCACCACCAAATATTCCTGGTGGTCCATATCACAAGACAACAAAAATTTATTATCACACTAGAGATGCGCGACGTTTAGTTGAACCACCGTTGGTTATAACTACTAATAAACAACTAACTGCAGGGTATTTATTTCGTCTCTTCAAGTCATTAATTTTCAATTATGATATATTTTTGAACAATTATTTTAGATCAGCGATTGCAGCACCAACAATGAAACCTGTAACCCCAAATCAAGTATATAAGCCTCAATTGATTGATATGCCAGAGCCAAAGTATCCTGACGAAATTGGACAGTCAGAAGGATTATAAACATACTATTATATAAAAGTAGTAAATGAATAAAATTATAAATCACATTGTTATCAATTACAAATTGACTTTTTCTTCAACAATAAACAATTTTAATAAATAGTGATATACATATACATACATATATATATATATATATATTGAACAAATTTAAAGTGAATATTAATTGAATATATACTGAAATTCATTTGACTAAAATATTGCTGCATTTATCCATCATAACAGTTAAATATCAGGTCATGTATTCTATATAACACTTCCATAAAACGTAAATAATTTTTGACATGTAAATTAAAATTATTCATGCATTTTGCCATGATAATTTCAATATTTACAATAATTCTAATGTAAATTATGTTGTTCAACAGTCATCAAAATAATTTAAATTAATATGGAATTTGGTTTTGATAAAACTGTATCATATCATAATATTTAGTACGATAATTGAGGAAACTATTGCGTATGACATTTAGCATAAAATTTGCAGCTTCACGATCTGTAGCCGCAGGTGCAAAACGGCTCCGCAACAACTTGATGGTCTGTCCTCGAAAGCAGGGCAATCCAGTGTCCAACATCAATGAAACAAGAGAAATAATTGCTTCTTGATAAGGTCTGAAAAATAATTTATAAAAGTTTCAGTTTTATTTATCTTGAAAGCCAATCAATGTATAGATTGAAAACAAACAAAAAAATTGTGTATGTATAGTGAAAATAATTTGAAATGAATACCGTATTGCAAGGAATGCTTGTACACAAAGTTCCATGAACCATCGAAATGATGCAGCCTCCATTTTTCCACCCATTACAAGTACCATTTCAGTAGTGAGCTTTATATCAGGTTCAAAACCGAAATTACGTCCCGGTGAGCTCTCAAACATAAATCCAAAGTCAATATGAATAATATGACCCTCAGTATCGAGCATAATGTTACCATTATGTCGATCTTTTATTTGTAAAAGATAAGTAATAACACTGTATGCCGCCATTGATTTAACAAAATTTCGTCGAGCATTTTGAAATTCTTTACTGGTTTCATCACCATGTGTGGCCAAAAAATATTCATATAACCCAAAGTCCGTTTGACGACCTAATTGATCACGCGACTCGGCATTTGGAACACACTCGATTACTCCACACTATTAACAACAATCATAGTTTTCATTATATTTATAATAATAATAGTTAACAGTATTGTTCAAAAGAGTGGAAATAAAATGAAACTTACACCAGGTGCTGTTGCGACAACTCTATATGGAAACAAAAAGAGTTTCAGTCCAACTTTTTGGAATATATTTTTGAATATACTAATAACTTGAAGAGCAAGCATGTCTTGTCTCACATCATCACCAACTTTAAATATTGCCGCTTGCTCAGTCTCTAAACCTCCACATTTGGTCTCAACTTTTGCATTTGCTGATACAGCCATTGCAATATTTTCAAGCTCCTTTATTCCATAACGTTGTACCCGAAAACGTGCAAGGAATGGTGCTTTTGCGGCGCTGTTAAACAAATATATTTCAATAATGAAAATATGTTATAAATACTAATTAGGATAAACAATAAAAAACAATGAATAAATCATGTATAACCTTTGCATGGGACGTCCGCTTTCATAATCAATGTCAATAACCATAGCTTCAGGATTAGATGGAAGATAGCAGCCAGGTTGAACTTTAATTTTGCGCAAAGCTCTAAGACAAGCTTCTTTTCTTTCTTGACCTTTTGGATATGGTCGAATTTCTCCAGATATATTTGTTATTTTTTCAAAGAAATCAAATTCGCGATCGTAAAATGCTTTAGCCGGTCCTGATAGTGATCCCAAAATTGATTTTACTAATCCATCAAGAGTATCAAAAATATCTGGATCTTTTATTTGTTTCTCTTCATCCATATACATATTGGTATGTATATTCCAAATTAGTTGATGTGCAACTACTTGTGATCTTTTGGAAATTGCTTTAATAAATTCAACCACATAACCCATTGAATCATGCCGTACAGCTTGGACCAATTGTGGAATGTAAAATAATACTGCATCAGCTGGATAACTACCTAAAACACGTACTGCATATTGTGCTGATATTGGATGAGGTGGAAATTGTCTAGAAAAATATGCAAGTGCTTGAATTGGTGAAACTCGAGCCCATGTGAGCATATAAACAAGTTCGGGTGCGTCAATTAATAGTGAATCAGTTGTCACAAGATATTGTAGGGCCTCAGGAACATGAATGACTGGTATGGGTTTAAGGCGAACCAGTCGACATACCTCTTTGATGATTGTATCGGAATTTTTAAGTCGTATCGGCAAATAAACTGCCAATACTGGACTTATATCCCATGCTAGACGTGTATAATCACGCCATCTTTCATTAATCGATTTGGCACGCCATTCAGCAATAGCTGCTTCACCGGATATTACAAGCTCAGGTCTGCTACCAGGATTATACCATGCCAATAATAATTCAATTTCTACCGCCAATAATTCCAAAATTAAATTACGTTTTTTAATATAATCTTTAACAAATACGTTGGTATGCATAATACGTTTACTACGATTACTACGTTTGCTCAATGCATTACTGCTAGCTGATAATGGAACTGTACTAATCCATCCTGCTCCACCCTGTTGTTTCATTAAATCGCGTGGCATTAGCGTTAATGAATTATATGACGATTGTCCAATTGGTACTAAATTTGTTTGTTGCTCAATAGACATTCCAAAATCCACTTCACCTGTCATCATTAAATATTTTTTGTCACTGTGCATAACTTGCCAAAAACGTAACAATGTAACAATATCGTCATGTAATTGATCTGATTCTTGTGTTGGAAGCTGACGCTCGCGACAAAAATAATCTAAACAATTGCAGTAAATGCGTTCACGTAGTATATTTTTATTCAATGATTTTGGTAGTGTATCTCCTTGCAATAATATTAATCCACAACAGAGTAAGTTGAAGCGCGCACCAACTGCTGCAACATGCCGATTTAAACTTGGTTCTGTACTCACTGCACCAACAGTCATCGGCAATGAACGATGCAATAAAATTGCAATCATTTCAACCGTTTCTTGACAACTATACTTTGCAGTGTCAATGAGTTCATGAATAAATGACACCCAAATTTCATGAGGTTTAACATATGGTGGATTTGGTTCAAGTTTACATCCTTCATAAACAGCAAGAGGACTCACATCCTCTTTCTGCAATGAAAATAAACCCATCCGCTTGTCCACAGTATATTGCCATGCAGCAAACATTTCTTGAAGAAATCGTAATTTTAAATCTGGTCGTGCTGTCAATATCCATTGCCAACATTCAACAACTGTTAACATTGCTGAATGTGTAAACAATTCAACTTGTGAGAAAGCGACAGCATGAAGAAGTTTTCGATTCAATCCAGGATTTGATATTAATAGTGCAGTAGCGCGCCATAATGCATTTTGGTGAAGATTATTATCACGAGATTGGCAGGCGTGATGAACAGCAGAAATTACACGATCAATTACAAAATTTCTTCTCTCTTCAGATGATGTTTCAAAACTCGATGAATCAAAGCATGTCAATGCCATCATACCAGTTACCTCGCCGGCAAACCAAGAGCGTCTTGACATCATTGACAATAACGATGAATTTGCACCTTTATTGTCACGTCGTTTGTCTAATGCGTTTATGGTTATTTGATTATTTGCTGGTACAGTAAGATTGCATAATTCAAGAACAGAATCAGAGGCTAATGCTATTCCTGCATGATGACAGCTACTCGATGAAGAAATTTGATTAATAAATTCTTGTAAATGTGATCTCGTGGTGTGGGGTGCCCATTTCATTGCTTCATGTACAATGCCTTTGCATCTTGAAGCAAAATCATCGCGAATTTTCTCCCTAGCTTCGATTGAATCCATCAAATGAATACTATAAGCTGTGCCAGGAATTATTAATGTTGGTGTTTCTTCATTTGGATCTAATTGCAATGAAAATGTTAATGTTTGAAAGATATTAAGCATACTCCATAGCACTCGGCAATTCCACAATACATGTGGAAAAGCATCAACAAGTCCACTTAAATAAGTATCAGCAACACGTCTAAGATCTTTATGTACATGATTAAAATTTACAAGCAAAAATTGTACATGATTTTCAAGTTCACGTTCACGTCGTTCATCTTTGGGTTTTTGTTGCATAACATTTTTAAATTTAAGAAATACCGAATCGCCTACACTACAAATACATTGCCACATGCCACTTTTATCCTTTTGTAAATCTGAATCACTCAAATATTCCATTATAGGCTGTAAACTCGGCTCCGAACTATTTTCAACACGCAATGTTTCCACCCAATATACCGATAACAAATGTGTTATCTGTGCAAACTGCATTTTAGCTACATACGCTGCTATATCACTTGATCTTATGCTCAATTTTGATATTTGATTTCTTAATTCTTGTAATTCACTCATTGACACACTTTCATTGCGCACCGCTGATGTATATTGAAGTTCTCGCATCTCCAATTTAGCATTTGTCTGTGCAATTAAATACGGTGATTTTACTGCAATTTCTTTAACACCCTCATACCATTCTGTTGGCCATATTCTCGATGATGCCGGTTCAACTGGTACAAATCCAAATACAACACAATAAAGCCAAAAATCTTTGAATAATTTAAGTTCGCTTTTTTTTGGTTGTCGTATTGGTGGTAATCTACGTAGAAGAATGGCAATTACGGGAATAATTGCCCCAAGATTACCAGCAACACTTGAACCTTTTGTCATTGTTGATATTGTTCCTACTGATGTTGACGTGGTGTTACTTCCAATTTTATCACTTTGTCGTTCTCCCTCAAGACCCATTGAAATAAATAATTTTAATAAACGAAATAAAAGATTATTCAATTCATCATCACCCTGTAAATTAGCTGCAATATTTGCTAATGCATTTGTAACAGCACCAGTAACATGACCATATTGTTTACGATCAATATTTGTCCCGTATGCTGGACAACTTGATTCCAGCGCAACAGAGCAAAACATTTGCATTATTTCGCTTCTTGCTTCACATTTTGCAATTATCATGCAACCAAGTTGATCAACTATCAAATTATCGAGTGGACTTGGATGACGACAAAAAATCTGTTCAAAAAATGAACGTATAATACTTGTTGATTTTGGCGTGTCTTTAAATGCAACTGCAACATGTCCAAGCATTATCATTATATTTTCTGCAACAAGATCGTTTGTTAAACGCTCTGTTCCATAGTTCTTTTCTAAATGTATTCGCGTTGATGCACTGGTTACTAATGCCGGAACGCAATTTGGATAAACTGGTTGTGCTGCCTCTAATGCAATACACAAGTTACCAATAGCTGCGTCGCGCAATTTTTCAAATGCCGCTTGGGCTGGCGATAATGTTTGTTTCAATTCTTCAACATCTTTTCTCTGAGGCGACGCATGAAATTGATTGTATTTAATTAATTTTTCATTAAATTGCCGATGTAATATAACAAGAATAAGTGATGGATTTATCAGAAAGTCACGTAAATTATATGTGGATGTAATGGCAATGTTTGGAAATTTTTGAGCGAGTTTCCCCAATCCTTCAAGACACACCATCAATAATGGCATATGCGCCAATACTAATTTTGGTCTATGATTTGAATTTATTTTATCAGTTAAACGGCTGCACAAACTATCAGCACCTATTGGAAATAAAAATAAAAACATTTTAATTTATTCATTATTCAACTTCCATTAAAACATTACAAATACATTTAATACGTTTCATGGTGTGAGAATTAAACAAAAAGCAGATTCAAAATCATCTTATTAATTGATTAATATGTCAAGAAATTAATTTCACAAAACAACGGGATAAATTTGATTAATCGCGAATTGTTGTTAATTATTAATTATAGTTCAGTATTGTTGAGAATATTTTCAAACGAAATTAAAAAGAATTTATTTTGATAGCAATATATATCATGCATAATATCGCTTTGAGAATGGGCAATCCGAGATACCCTTGCCGATGAGCATGGAACCGAGATCCGCGTAGAGTGCAGATAAATCATATTCCCCATTCGCTAGAAAATAACACAATTCATATCCATGTTTGTCATACAATATATAAATAAAAACTTTCTTAATTATCTCAAACGAAACCAGTAGGAAAAATTTCTGCTGAATAGTTAATGACAATTAATGCAAATTTGGCATCGCCACATATAGATATATTACCGATTAAAATCATTGTGTCAATATTTGTTCTATAATTATCAGAAAATTTTATTTTAGAAATTATAATATGTAAATAATAATAATTCATAATGATTGTTTATTGGCGATAAAAATTTTTTTTTATATTAATCTTATATTTTATTGAGAATTTTATGTAAATATGCTTTTGAAATTTGAACAAGAAAAAGTATAAATTAATTTATTTACCAGTTTCATCTCCGGTTGCCCACACTAACAAATCCACACATGCAGAATTGGCCATGATATTTACTTTAAATCGGTTGACAGTTCTGAAATTAGTATCGAGATCCTCACGTTCACTTGCGTCATGCTGACGTGATTGTAATTCTGTTTGACCAGAAAGAAAAAGCCCTTTGACAAATTCTTGAACATCTCGTGTAAATGGTGGTGGTAAATCTTTTTGATTTTGCAACAATTCACGGAGAAGTGCCACCATAACAAGATTCATTGTCTCACTGAACGATCTATAAGGGAATATTTGCACTTGACCAGAAAAATAGACCTAAAAAAAAAAAAAAAAATTGATAAATTGTGTGAAATTAAATTTTAATATAGTAATTTTTCCAATTTAATATTCAACTCATTAACCTGCTGTGATTCTTCATCAAGAAATGCCAATATATCTTTGGTTAATAATTTCTTTGCTAATGCTAAAACACTTTGAAGATGTATAATGCTAAATAGCATTCCAGGACGTTTATCTGGGTTTTCATTACAACGCATCTGTGGAAATTGATTGAAACTTGAGCCATAACGAGTGAAGAAATATGTCGAGGGATCGTAAGGTATTGAAATATGAGAACGAGATGATGGTTTGTTCATCATTGAATTTTGATCTTCACCCATGGACAATGATGCTTGAGCACTATCAGTTGTTAAATGTGAATTTAAATTGCCGCTAAGTGATCGTGGGATAATTGGTCGAAAATTTGAAAAACTGAGATGTCGTTTGCTTGGTGGCAATTCGTCAAATGATACTTTCACTGATGGCTCTGGTTTTGGAAAAATACGACAAAGTAAAGGTGGATCAATACAAGCAAAACGTCCCATTGATCTTGCTAATCCTAATAATGTTGGTACAAGACATTTGCAGAGCGATACTGTACAAAAAAAAAAAGATAAAATTAATTTTTGCAATAATTATATTTCTCAAACATAAATTAATATTAAATATTTAATTAATTTACACTTGGCCTGCATTCCACGTGTTCCATTTTGTTCTTTGCATCCTCGAATAAGATTGGTCATTACTGATAAAAGTTCCACTTGATTAGTAATAATTTCATCACATGCTGGTTCACATCTTGCTGCAACGTCACTCAATAAAGTATTGAGACAAAAACTAAATCGTTCAGCAACGGGTATTCTTTCGCCAAGTGTTATTTTTATTTCATCTAGCCAAACGACTTTGGGTAAACCACGTAATAAACGCAGTAAATATGGCAAAATACGATCGCGATGTTGAAGTCCAGATTCAAGGAAGTAAATACCAAGGGCAATTGTTGCATCTTGTCCACGTTGATCAATACGAAATACACCTTGTGCTGATTCTTGTGGACATAGTTTGAATAGACGATTTACCTGAATAATAACAGAGTTCGAATGACAAATTAATTGTATATTTGATCATTATTGTCCAGTATTTAAATCGAATGACTTTTACAATAAAAGATGCAAGATTTGTTGCTATATAATTGATACTTGACAATATTAATAATATAAAAAAATGTAGAAAAATGTCCTATGAGAAATAAATACATATTGTAATAAAAGAAAAAATATTTTAACGAGTAAATATCGATTTCAATATATATTATTTATAAATTTTTTGATAAAATAAAATACTTGCTTTTTCCCATGGTGTTGGATTAATTCCTGCTAATGATCTTGCCAAATGTTGTACAGTTTTAGTGAAGAATAATTTTTCGTCGGCAGCCATTGTCTGTTTTACTGAACTGATATTTTTTTTACAGTTACTAAGTATTCAAAAATATCATCAATTAGAATTTAAATTGATTGCCATTTTTATGATGTCACAAACTCGATTGGTTACAGAACTCGGACAGTCCAAGAGTTCAGACCTTTAATTTCTTCCATCACGTACAAATATATATATATATATACTATCAGCTGACTCATAATATCCGAAGATACCCGAAGGCGACCTTCGAATTTTGCATAATTTATGCTTGCATCTGACGCAATACAGGCGACCAGCCATCATAGCGCGGCAAAATTCATAATTTTAAATTCAATCATCCTAATATTTATAATACATTCACTACATTGTAAATAATAATTTCAACTATTCTTCATTAAATAAATAATTCATCACTATTTATAAAATAATACTGAAATAATCACAAAGAAAAGAAATTCAATATTTCTATACAGATATAAAAATTTATATACATTAAAAGATAACCTAAAAATCACCACAATCTAATTCATCCGCCATTTTTGTCAAATCAACCAACCATGATCCACATCTCATAAATTGTTATGTACTAAGTATCCAAATAATTAAATCCCCTTATTATAATTATTAATAAGTATATAACATCAATTCATTTTTCATCAGTAATTCAAATTCAAAAATAATACAGCGCCACTATCAAATACATTGTTAAAATATATATATATCACGTGTATACAATTGTGCATATGATATATTACGTACATACATACATATATACATGCACGATGTTTCATGGGGATGATAAATTGGTCCCCCCTGTCACTCGCAGTCACTCGTTAATGATAGTGTGACTTGTGAATGGTGTGACGTGTGTGACAACGACGTTCATTACGTATACATGCACAGAGAGAATGGCAATGGTGGGAGAATAACAGTCGACAGAATACAGATATATCAAGAGAAATGGTTGTTGTTGGAGGATTATAGTTGTTGTTGTGAAGGTTCACACGATTGTGACTGTTGGTGGGGAAGACAGTGTGAACAAGGAGGTTATTAACAGAGTAGGTGGGAGAGAAGACTGGTGACTTGGTGAGGAACAATTCTTTGAGTTGTTTTTCTATCCCCCAACCTCAATCCTCACCGCCCCACACTTCTGACTCCACACAGTGATTGATCCTCGTGAAACAGGTGCAGTGTCCATTGGAGTTTGGACGCTGGATATTGCTGAACACTGTTGGATATATATATGTATATATATATATATACAGGCATACATATTAAGAGTTGAATATACGGCTGGCGTTGTTCTCTGGACGCGTGTAATTGTAAATTAGTTTGTAGTTGTGTAGATATCTGCCGCATTTTATAATAGCACAATGTGTTTGGACTATTTTGATAAATTAATCTGACGATTAATGATAAAAGTGTAATAGATCACAAGTAAATTGTGAGGTTATATATAATATTGCCGTGAAATAACAACAATTGAAGTCATCGGAGCTAGTGAAACGGCATGAATGTTTACAATGCATCATCGGCGGCCACTGCGGTCGTGGCGACAGCCACTGCTGTTGGGGTGCTTGATGGTTCTGATGATTGGATTGAATTTTGTGATAGACACGCCCGGGCAGCAGCATCAGATTTTGCTAAAGCATTTTGTACCTATGTGAGCTTAAATTTGCCGGAAAGTGCTCGAGCAACTCTGTCGCATCGAGACTTTCTTCGAAAATTTATTGACACATTTTGTGAGCATTTTGAGAACGAGTATTTAAGAAGGAGTGCGAGGTTGGTTATTTATTATCAGTAGTTTTATTCTTTTGTATAGTTTATGGATAATATTCTATCTATTTTTAGTTTTCTGCTATAATTATTTGATGAAAGGAACAATAGGAGTTTAATTGTTTTTGTTTTTAATTTTCTGTTACTCGTTGACAGAACCCTTTAATTATTTGACATTTCGTTGTTATTTTAATTAATTTTTGTAATTGATAGTGATGAGTAAATGAATATGAATATAAATTGATGATATAATTTCAGGTCACCGTCATTTCATGATACACGCCACGTGGTGTCCAACTCCACTAGTCAAAACAATCGAATACCGGTGCGAGCGTCGTCGCATGAAGAGTTCAGCGATTATTCGGAGCATGATGGTGAAATTGTATCGCCAAAACCTGTACATAAGCCATTTTTTCGACGACTATCATTTAAAGGCCTGAAAAAAGGTAAAGGTTTATTTCACAGGCATCAAAGCGATGAAGTTGAGCTTTCTCATAGCGAAAGTCGAAAAGAAAAATACTCGAAATCAAAATTATCAAAAATAGTTGTTGAATGCAGAAAGGAAGGTATTGTTAATTCATTGATGGGTGAAAATGCCGATGGTACACAAAGATGGGAAAAATCAAGATTGGCATTGATAAAAGCAATTGGTGGTTATATGTTGGAATTTTATTCACCACCAAAAGCAGTAAAACCACGCGATGGTGTTTTTTGTTCGGCAATTGTTGAGGCACGTGAAACAACAGCGCTTGAAATGCCTGATCATGAAAATACATTTGTATTAAAAACTCAAAATGCAGAATTTGTAATGGAAGCCCATGATTCAGCTGATATGCGATCATGGTTAGCGACAATAAAATATTGTATGCGTACTGCACATTTGAATTCAATGAATTCAACAAGAAATGATTCAATGACAATGGATGGTGTTGGTCATGGATCATCCAGTGGCCATGATGGTGATAGATTACGAGCTAATTCAGCAAGTAAAAATTCGAGAAGTGGTCATGATCATGCCAATGATGTTGGCAATCCACCAGAATTACCACCCAGACTTCGTATTCGAAGCAATAGTAATATCGAATTGTGCTCATCTCAACAAGAAATTGAACAAAGTACGTTTCACATTATTTATGAGCTTATATTTTCTTTAATATTTTAATATTCATAATATTTTTATAAATGAATGCAATTATAACAAATTAAATTTTAAAATATATTCTTATTATAATTTTTGTTAGTGAGTGGAAATGAAGGCGAGCCGGATCTCGCTGTGAGCTTAAGAGAATTCCCATGGTTTCATGGTACACTTCCACGTTCGGATGCAGCTCAACTTGTTTTACATAGTGCAGCAAATGGCCATGGTGTATTTTTGGTGCGACAGAGCGAAACGAGAAAAGGAGAATTTGTTCTCACCTTCAATTTTCAAGGAAGAGCAAAGGTAAATAATCTCTTTTCATTTCTTTTTGTTTATTAATTCAATTAATTGATTTTTATATGAATATAATTATTTTTGCTGCAGCATTTGAGAATGACGCTTAATGATCAAGGACATTGTCGTGTTCAACATCTATGTTTTCCCGCGATACTTGACATGTTAGATCACTTTCGACAAAATGCAATACCATTGGAATCGGGCGGCACTGCTGATGTGATGTTGACGGAATTCGTCGTGGCTAATCATGCACTTAGATCGTCAGCGCATCCTGTTACGAGCATAAATTCACAAATGTCACAGGAAAGGAGGCCAGCAGTTGCTCCAGAGCCAAGAGAAGTAAGAGTCAGCAGCGGAAGTCTCACACCTCTCGAATAAGCGCGAGTGGCCGACTCCCACAGTCACAATCTGATTTGATCTTGCGGACAGTGAGTAGATAACACGCAAAAGCGATGTCCCCAACCCCAAAATTGATTAGTTTATTGCTTTTCGTGTGAAAATTAAAAAATTGAATATAATCAAAAATCCCTGTCCGCCAATTAAAATGTATTGGGGTAACGGGAATTAAATATTATTTGCTTAATTGATTGTTAAACAAATTTGTTTAGTTTGAACAGTTTTTATGCCTCGGAAATCTTTTTATTTTATTTTTTTTTTTTTGTTTTCACGAAAAATTGCGTCAATTAGTAATGTCGTTTTTGGAATAATAATAATTTTTTTTTTACTACTAAAGAGATATTTTATAAATAAATTCAAATAGTTATGAGGGAGGAAAGTTTCTAGACTTATCATAAATTCCTATAGTTTTCGAAGCAAAAAATTCTTAATTTAATTCTTAATTTAATACATAATAATATATATTTAATATTAATTTGTGTGAAACATTTACTGTTTGGATGTGAGGAAATTTAATTTATTTTACATGATGATATGTAGATTCAAACTTATGGTGGATCCGTGAGAACTCGTATTGAATCATTGGAACATATTGAGCATCATAATGGTGCTGTGGAACTTGAAGCATCAGCGACGACAAGCGGTAGAGCTGTCCAAAATGCATACAGTTTCCTTTGACGTTGGATCCATCGTACCTTTCCATTGGAATATCGTTTGGTTCGTCCGTCTGATTAAATTTATCTTACTGTGAGTAAATTGTTTTAATAATCAAGTCTATAAGGATTGGAGAGTAATCAGTTTACTTCACAATTGATTCTCTGTCAAACGCCATTTGTATGGATGTTAATATAATGGCAACATATGATGATAATGGCGTGGATAACAAGAAAAAAAAAAATGGGAGAAAGTTCAAATGTTATTCGCTGTATACGATCAAAATCTAATCATTGTTAGAATAAGAAAGATAATCAACATATTTTTACTCCCACAAAATTTTTCAGCCATTTTTTCTTTCTTTATGACTATCGCTAATGTTAAAATCAAATGCGCGATTATCATTCGTTTATTCATGCCTTGCTTCGGGCTATTCGTTTTGTCTCAGCATTCCAATATTTCACATTATAATGTTGTAAATATATAAACAAAACAACCAATGATAATATTCGGAACATGTAAAAATAGTTATTTAATATAACGTCTCATTTACATATAAGAAAAATTTGCGAAATTGAAATTTCAGGAAGAGATAATAACGATAACTAGTAAGATTTTATTATTGATCAGTAAAATAAATTGTATATATTATTTGTGTATGTATAAATATTTTCTTTTTTATTAATTTTTTTGCGGCAGCTGCGAGAGTATAAAATACATTTTTTTATTGTTTTACGTTATTATTATCAATTATACACTGAATAATCACGCTCCATATTAATTAAGACTGTCTTCTGATTATAAGTCCAAATGTTTTAATTTTTATTTTCATAAAATTCGTACAATCGGATTCTGATCTGACTGATTTATTTTTTTAGATTAGTTTAAAAAACATAAACAAAACTTTTATATATTGTCGTAAAATTGACAATAACAATTAAATGCCATTGTATCCATTTCATGTACATTTATAGGATTGTTTTCAACTGTTTAAATAATTGCAAAATAATTTTATTTTCAACAAACAAATAACAATGAGACTGGTAAACTTCACAATAATATCCGCAATTTGGTTAGAAGAAGAAAAAATAAACGAAACAAATAAATATTAATAGATAAAGTGCTCTTTTGTTTCTTTATGCGAATCATAATTTTTTTTTTTTTTTATAATGAAATCATTTGTTTATCTTGAATGAATTATATTTGAATTGAGTAAATGAATAGCGAAAGTACTTAATTGGAAAAAAATATTTATAATATTATGTATGGATTAAAGATGTCAACAATATAGTGTTCCTTATTACTATTTGCTTTATAAATAACAAATTTAATTTATACGTACATTTAATTTACTCTTGGATAAATTATTCAAGAGATTATACTCATGAGCATGGATTAAGTTGGATTTATATTTCATTTATGAAAATGTTATAATTTTTTTTTATTTTTGACCTGCGACAGAATTAAATTACAGCGTAATTTTTTTGTTGGCTTCACAATTAATTGTTTGAGTAATATTGCATTTAATTTTGTGCATATTTGTTATATTGTTGTGAATAAATAGTGTTGCTATTCCCTTTTTATTTTTGGTTTATATTTTAATATTTAGTATAGAATTGATAAAAATATGAAAAAATACTTGCAGACTCAAATGTTAATATTTTTGTGAATTATTTTTAAAATTTTTTAAATGATATGAAATTATTCTATTTTGTTTTTATAATTTTATAAAACAATATCGAAAATACAGAATTGAATTGGTTCGATATTGGTATAATTAATAAATAAAATTTCATATATAAATTAAATTAATTAGTTTAAAGCTGAGAAAAAAATTTATTGGGATAATGCAACCTCACAAATATCAATTTTAATTATTAAAATTTTTAAATACATATTTTATTTGTAATTTTTTAATTTTAAATGGCAAATGTAAACTATTGACTATAAGTATTGTTTACAATTACTTTTTATTTATGAATAGTAGGGGAAAATTATTGATAGTTGATAATTTTAACCATCATTGTTAAATACTCTGATGAAAAAAAAAATGAATTTGACTATAAACATGAGCTTTTGAAATATCGTTTATATTTGAATATAATTCATACTTAAATGATTCCATCGTTACGTGTTCTATAATACTGGCGCATCATCAACTATTGTCCAGTACTCTCTAGTCTAAACAATTTATTATAAGATCTTGATAAATTATTTGTGTAATTTTGTTGTTTATTCATCAGTATCAATTATGGGTGATACCTGTAATAAAAATTGCTTTGAACGATTTGATTTCAAATATTTTTCTATATAAACTATAATAATATGAAATTTGTTACAGACATCAAAATTTACCACTTAACTAATTATATATTGTAAAAAAAAAAAATGTTCGAAAAAATATTGTCGTTAAAGTAAAAATTTTTTTTTTCTTTTTCAAAATATAACCATTCATTAATCCAAAAATATTTATCAACACTACAAATCTACGTGTGTTAATTTTTTTTATTTGACATAATGTTAATAAAATTTAATTTTCAACACACTTGAATTTGCAGTGAAGAAATTGAAAAATTAACAACTCACATAATATTCAATATAACACATATGTCCTTCTTCTGCTTTCACCATGTATTGGAAACATAAAAGTCCATCTTTATCAGTTTTCAATGATACTTTATTTGCACATGATAATGCTTTTGTAGCTGGTTTGATATGAGAATACTGATAGCAAAAAGTGGCCTCAGCTTTGCATTGAAAAGTATCTATCAGTTCACTATCATGTGGCAATTCAATACGACACTCGCCAGCAAGTCCCTCTGTACTTATTCTGAAGTATGGCGCATTTGGAGAAAGTAAAAGCTGAAATAAAAATTTTTAATAAAATCCTAATAAACCTAAATATTTTTTTATATATTTACAATAATGTAAATTAGTAATATAAGTAATTACCTGAATAAATTCAGTGGTAGGATCGAGTTCACTCAAAATATCTCTTAATAATTCTGTATGTAGAATAACTTTATTTAAAATACTATCGGATTCCATACGAAAATCCAAAAGTTCATCTGGTTCTTGAGTCTTCAATGAACAGTCAGTTATTACACCATCTTCCTCAATCCATACAGTTACTGGATATCCAACATCCTTGAAATATAATATTTTTAGATTTTAATATCACTATGAAAATTAATAAAAGATTTTTATGTTGAAATTCTGTAGTATTGCGATCAATTGTTTTATTACTTTGTAATTGAGTTGAAGACCAACTGATGCAGTTGGAGATGTCATACTGCTCCAAAACATACCAAGACACTCGACAAGTACATTTAAATTTATTTTAAAAACAACATCTTCAGCGAGATTAAATTCTCGAAAGACATTTATTGGAATGTATGCATTTGCTTGGAGACATTTTGAATCTTCAACTGTTACTTTCAGACCATTTTCAGAACAAAAACATGTTGCACACTAGATAAATATAAATAAATAAATAAACAATACTGAAATACGTTTGATTAAATTTCATTTGAAAAGAATTTCTTTGATTTTTACCTCTTTAAAATTTATCGATCTCAATAATTGTACAACTGTTTTAAGATTCTCTAATTTCGCAATAAATTTGTATTCATCCAGTGTGCTCATTTTGAATATAAGAAACTTGACTTGATAATAAATTTTTAAATTGTATTCTTGTTATGTGTCTATGTTGTATTTTTTCAGAATTAAGAAAAAATAACCAAGCAGCCAATATGTGTTTGCATGTTAAATCTGACTGATCTCGTAGTACCTGAAATCTGTATAATAAATTTTCTTTACATCAATAAAATAATTATGACGTTTATCCATTCAATTTATTAATTTAATTACTGAGTTGATGATTCTTACCGAAATGCAGCACATGGACAGTAATTTATATTAGGAAATAATATATAAGCTTCGCCAGATCCTTTTATTTCTATTAGCCAACGACTTGCATCAATTTCTTTCCAAATTCCAGTTGCATTAGCTTCACGACTGATAATTTTGGTTACTTTACCTGAATCATATAATTCCAATGCTCGTTCAAATACCCCACCAAATACACTATACAATTGCAATAAAATTGAATCTGAAACTATGAATTAACCATAGAATTATATTTATTTGTAAAATATAAAAAAAATAAATAAATATATTTATTATGATTGATATGAATAAAATAACTACATTTATTTTCTTTTGTAAAATCCAATGCTGCTTTTTCTAGTAAATTTTTAGCAATAGCCTGGAAATTAATATCAAATTCATCCGTTATATTGTCTATTGGTGTGGATTTATCATTGGGATTCATGCTCAACCTCAATAATTAATTGTTATATGAAAATTAATTCTTGCCAAAATATTTTTACTTTCTGTTAATGTTATCGCCAATATGCCCGCCAAAATATATAGAAGTGTGTACTCGACGAAAAATAATGTGACTTGTTTAGTACTATTTCCCACATGAGAGATAGCGCTATGGTTGATTTCGCCATTTTTAAAGAATTTGAGCCAAAAGTTCAAATCCAACTTATGATAATATTTTTCTTGTTAATATTCTTATTTATTTCAAATGGCGAGACCATTTGTTTAGATCTAGGTCTAAGCTTCGTGGACGAAACAAATACTGTCCAGATGTGTTTTTAGAAAATGAGAAATTTATTATATTTTTAAAATTGAGAAATTTATTTTTACAAAATTGATTGTATTTTATTTTACATGGCATATATAAGAATTCATATGCTATTATGGCACCATATATGAACGAATGCATACATTCTTACATATAAGTGATGTAAAAAATATTTTTTATGTAGGCATTATTTTACCAATGATTTTTCGAATTCTACAATAATTATTTCATAGATTTAATTAACGCTTCCTTCAATGAATAATGTTTGTTATCATCAAATAATGTAAATACAGTTTGACCAGAAAAATTTGGAATATTAGCTTTAGCGCCATTTTTCAATAGTTCTGCCACAATTTCTAAATGTTCATTTTGTAATGCATGAAATAATGGAGTTCTTCCTGATTTCAAATCACGAATATTAACATCAGCATTTGAATTAATCAACATCAATAATCCAGCCATATTTTTATTAAGAACACAGTAATGAAGAGCCGTCATTCCTATAATAATGATATACAATTATATACATAATCATTTATTTGCGGGTATTTAATTAATTATTTACATTACCTTGTGAATCGTGATAGTTGAGATCATTACTTGATGATACATATTTTATAAGTTCGGATAGAAAATACGATGATTTATTCGCAGCGATTGTCAAAGCAGAATCATGAGCTGATTCATGTGAAATTGGATTTGCTCCAGATTTTAACAGCATATTAATAATTTCTGGCGATACTGAATATTTAATTGCCAATTCCAGCCCTGTCTATTAATAAATTTGAATAAAAATAGCCAATGGACTATAATGAACAAAAATTATAAATGGATAAAAACCTAATTGAATTATATTTATTGAATTCTTACCTCTCTTTTTGATGTCGGTAAATCGATGCTTTGTTTGCAACTTTGAAGTACCATCAATTGTCGCTTGACTACAAATGGTTGATCACTCAAAATAGCACGATGAATATTTAGCAATCCATTTTTATCATATTTCTTTGCACTATTGAAATCTTTTTCCATTAAATTTAACGTTTTTTCAACAATTGGATTGACTTTCAATATTTCTTTAATTTGTTCAACATTAGCTTTATTCACCCATCGTTGATTTAATATTTTATTTAATTTTTTAGTAAATTTTTGGGTTTCCTGAATCAATGTATTTGAAATCATCGTATTATCAATAATATGTCGATCTATTTCTTTTAATCGACTTAAATTATTTGTATCCCCTGACACTCGAAGAAAATTGTTCTGATCAAGTAAACCAAATACACATGTTTGTGTTTGAGATTCTTTAATGGACATTTTATCAAGAGGAGGTTTAGCTGGAACAAAACATTCAACGCCAATTCCACAATCTGCTAATGCCTGTAAAGCTTTTCTTCTCAATTCATCATCAGTAATTGTACTTAACGCTTGTCCAACAATACTTAATTTGTTCGACATATTCTTATTCGATAAATGATCCTCATTCTTATTGTTTTGCAAGTTGGTCAATAAATTTGTTGAAGGTGTTAATTGTTTTGATGTAGTCATTGAATTGGTATTAATTTCATTCGAAATTGATTTATTTGCATTTGTAGTTAATTCTTTTTTACCTCTTCTTATTAAATTTACTGTGCCATGGGAATTACGTAATGGATAAGATCGTTTCGATGTAATAATATTCTTTTCTGTATTACATTTGTCATCACAATTGAATTTATCAATTTCATGAGAGACTGTAGAACTAACGACATTGCGTTCTAAATCATTATTACCATTGACATTTTCAGCATTTATTATACTTGAATTATTATCCATTATTTTACTCGATTGTTCATCTGCATCAACAAATGAATTTGTTGATGAAATATTTAGTGATCTTTTTATTTCAAACATTTTAGCTGTACCAGCATCATTTGTTCCATCAATTATAGGCTGCTTTAATTTATCAGCGATTTCCATTCTCAATTTTTTTCTTTGTAATCGTGGGTTTTTAACAACATTAAATGACGAAGGCTTATTTATTTCAGGATTTTTAATATTGTTTGTATTTTTTGGTAAAATTTTCAATGAATTAATATTAATTCCATTATTGTGTGGAAACTTCAACAATTTCGGTGTAGATTTTGATGTTGATACACTTTGTTTTTCATTCTCAGCTAATTGAACAATTTTCCAATTATTCGCTGATTGTACTATGTACATATTATTTCTCTCCAAATCATTACTTGTTGATTGCAATTGAAATTGATTAACATTTGCATTTGTTTGTATGCCCGATGTAAGTGGTTGAATTAATACTTTATGGGTTGGTTTTCCTTGATTAGCGTCCAATATCAACGAAGTATTAGATTTGGAGTGATGTATTAAAGACGTAAATGAATTATTTACAATTTGAGTAGCATCCGTAATATTATCTGGTGATATTTTTATTATTGGCATATCGGATTTTGGTCTATCTAAATCCGGTATCATATTTACAATTGCTTCATTCATATTCACCGTATTATTAATATTATTATCAACTTGTGATAAAAACTGAACATCGAACTGGCCCAAGTGTTGACC
Organism: Microctonus brassicae; assembly: GCA_918226075.1. Classification (NCBI taxonomy): domain Eukaryota; kingdom Metazoa; phylum Arthropoda; class Insecta; order Hymenoptera; family Braconidae; genus Microctonus; species Microctonus brassicae. Next base: position 7,004,810 of record OW445482.1, on the reverse strand, counting down.
GTCAGCTGACTTTAATTTTAATTTATGCAATTTTTTCAATAATTTTGTGTCGGCAATTAATGTATTACTTCGTTTAGGAAGAGTTATTGACGATGCCATAGACGTAGGTATAGCTATATGTTTTATTGTCATATTGTTGCCCAATAATTTTTTATAATTTTTCATACTTGGAAATGTTTGGGGCAATTCAAATTCACGAATGCACTCGACCACCTTTGCATTTTGTAATAAACTCTTTTTAATTAATAATCGTTGTTTTTTAACTGGAATTCCTGTATCTGATTCCATTGATAAATTTAATTAGCTATTTTTAATAGTTAATATTGAGGAACTCTATTGTCATTCACTTTATTTAAGATATATCCTCATAGCCTGATTGTTCAAACTTTTCTTTCCTAAAAAAAAAACCAACATTAATTATTATTAATCTTTAGTATCTTACATGAAAAAATTTGAATTATTTATAGAAATTAATCAGTTTAATAATTACTTATTTATTGTCACAATCAAAATGATGAAAACACGTGAGTAGACACGATAACATAACTGCAATGTAGAAGAAAAATAATAGGGGAACTACGGAAACGAATGCTATGTATAAAAAGGGACATCCCTGTTTTTGTTGTCTCGTGCAATGTGCATTGGAGTAAAATTTCAGTGTGATACATTAAAAAGTTTATGATTTCCGTTCCGAAAGATGGAGCTCCATACAAGTTTTGGTCAACATGATCAAGTTTAGGAGCACATTATGTTTTAAATTAATATCACAGACAAGTTTCATAAGACTTTTTAGTAGATAAAAAAATTTTTTTTTTCAGTTTTGATAAGTTGAATCATGTAGCTATCTACCCTTGAAAATTCAAGATGCCTTATTGATAGTTTAAGAAGGTTATTGAAAATCAAAAATCAAATTTTTAGCATAGAACGCGCCTTATGGAGAATTAGCATTTTATGTATATTTAAAATATGAGAAAAAGTATATTGTAAGAGCAGATACAATAATAAATAATGTTTAAAAATATTCTTTGAAATATGTAGTTTATATAACTCCACAAAAAAACAGATGTTGACTAATATTTAAATTAAATATTAATTATTTTAATAAAGATAACTAAAATTGTTTTGGTAAATTTTGATAAATGGAGTCAAATCAATTTTTAATATGGATCAACTGATTTTTTAAAATAAATACCTTAAAAATAATTAGTACATATAAAAAAAAATTATTAATATATTTTACAACTTTCTTCAAGTTTAGAATAAATTTTATAAAAAGTTAGTACTCATTTGATTCTAACGTAGCTCACGAACATCCTTAACATAATAAAATAAAAATTAATTGTGCTCATAATTACTATGATGTATGTAAATCACAGTTTAAAAAATTTTAAATCCTTACATTATCAAGTTATGCTCTTAACAATTTCAACAGGTGAATCAAACTCTCAATCATCGCATACTTTTATAAATGCGAAGAATTTTCCAGCGATACTAAAAATACCTGTAAATAGTTTATAAATATTTTTAAATTAATACGATCTAATGTCTAAATTGAAAAGTAGCATAATTATCGTACTAATGCAATAACACCAACATAATCAAGAACAAATACCTGATTATAAGTATTAAAATAAGGCAGGTTTATTTAAATAATTTGACACATAGTTAAGAAAAAATATTCAACGTTTTTTTTTTTATTACACAGGTACAGGACTTGTAATTTTATGAGGTATATACGTGAGTTGGAAATTAAAATAATAAAAAATCGTAGTCATCTCTGCAAGATCACGAGCCTGAGTAAGTCGGGATCACACTGTATGACTTTATCATCAAACTCCAAAAATACCAATGTACTGTTGTTTTCTTGCACACCGCACAGTTCTTGTATTATATTCTCGCATTTTTTTAATTTTTTTTATCGAAACTTAATCTCTCACACTCGCCTCTTTGCACACATCCACGCAATCACATACACGAACACTATGCATTCAAATTTTTCTACAATATAATTATAAACTATTTATCTATCTATATAAATATATATACGTATAGAAACACGATAACTCCTGATAAGTATTTTCACAATTTCGTTGTTTGATTAAAAATAAAAAAAAAATTAATTTTTGAAATGTCATTAATATGCAAGAATTGAAAATGAATAAAAACAGAAAAAAAAAAAAAAAAAGAACTTATAAAATGAATGTTTTCGGATGAAATACACGTGTATCCATCAATGTGATTTCACAGCCCGTTTGCCAATTTGTGTGCAATAAAAATCCGGCCGATTTCATTTGTTTTCTTAAAAGGATAACTTACCATCCGGAGAGATGGATAATGGACATCACAGAAAGCCAATATGACCTTATGACTAAATGCCCAACCAATGACAGTATTTGCTTTCGAAATAACTAGTTAATCCATTGAACCTGAAATAGTCAATGGAAAAACAAAACAGTAAGATTCTGATGCTGTTTCTATAATAAGAAATTAAAGAAAATAAGAAAACAAATATTTCCCACCAAGAAAGTTGAATAGGTAATTATAAAGATAGTGATATACTTTAAGAGAATACGAAATGATATACACCATATTTTGAATAGAAATTTTTCAATAATTTGCTTTGGGAGAATCGTGCAATTTATATTATTAAAAAATAATAATTTTTAAACATAAATATCATGATCCCGATTAAAATAAAAGAAAAAAAATGCTATGCATTGAAAAAATAGTCAGTCAATTGTGTTTGCCCAGTTAGACTATAGAACCATCTTACGTATAGAAATTTTGCCTTGATTTCATATTGCAGCAGTAAGTGACGCTAACTGCGATTGGCATCAAGATGATTGTACGGACAGGCTTCGTCACTGCAGGTCCCCATTAGTTCGTATGGACATAGAACACCATTTGGGTCAATATGCCTGTTTGAAAATAGTAAAACACACAAGACATGTCCTCAGACTAATGCATCAATTGATATTACAATTAGAATCATTATATAAAAACAAACCTTTTCTTTATTTGTAAATCCAGTACTTTTTTTTTTGGCTCTTTACTTGGTTTTAAATAAATGAAAAACATTAATAAGGATGAAATTTACTTACTTTGGTGTATTCAATGACGTCAGCACTGATTTGTATGATACTGCTGGTTGTATTGATGGTTTTTCATCTTCAATTTTGACCCAATTGTTATTAGATGACGTTAATCTTTCCACATTATCGCTATGTGATATAAATTGATTATCAAATGGTAAATTATTGGAATCGGGCAATGTTGTATCTTTCACTGATTCAATTATTGCATGTGCCATATGAACACTGTTTTGTATTGATACATCCATCAATGTCTGAGTATTGGCATTATCAGGCGTATTGCCCGTTACTATTTCCGATTCATTAACATTCTCAATTTTAATTGGCGTCAAATTTGAACTTGCTTCAGCATCAATTCTCACCGATTGTGAATTTAATTCAGTATTGTCATTGTAAGATTTATCTGATATTGATTCCGCGGCTATGGAAGCATTGCTATGTTCGTTATTCGATACGATTGACGGCTCTTTTTTCTTTGAATATTGTTTCGATAAATTTGCCACTTCACGTAATCGCTCCTTTAGCAATTGATCGCCAGTAGACGGTATCCTGAAATTAAATTAAATTTAAATAAACCAATAAATCCAAACTAAAAACTAACGAATAAAGCTCAAAGTCGTTGAAAAGTCTGCACTTATTTTGTATTATATTATTAAATAATAATTCATGATGAATTATGATTATTTAATTCTAAATATTTAATAGTAATACCAACAATTTTTTTCTTTATATTCATTGTCGAATCGCGTTGAAGTGCATATACTGTTCAACAATCTTGAATAAAAAATTTGATATATTGAATATATAACAATGCTAAATATATATGTACGTGTACATATATGAATACTGTACTTATAAGCAGGTCCCATAACTTTTGAACCGATTCCTTGACATAATCTTGACAATTGTGTACACTCATTACGACCCTCATCAATTTTATTGTGGATCTGTGTTACACGTGGCCCCATATTCGTTGTCTTGGCACGTTGTGCTTGAAGACGTTTCTCTGCCGCTTGTAGTTGTAACTGCAGTCGCGCTACTTCGTTAATTAAATCTGTTTCAATTTCCCATTGCTTCAAGTCCTCAGCCATTTGTGACAAATTATGTACGACCACATATCTAAATCAAAATATAACATATTTTCAACAAACTTTATAATAATAATTAACACTTTATAAAAGAATTTAATAAATATATTATTATAAACAAACTTGAAAAATTTAAACTTATATCCATAATTAGTAGTTAACTCACCGTTTTGCCACTAAATCCTTTTCCACTGTTGTTAATTGAATACGTTGTTCATTATCCGGCAAATTATATATGGTCTCAAGTTGTTTTTCAACGTCTAATTCAATTTTATCTAAAGATTTTTGCGCCAGCACTTTAGTCTCAGTATTTAAATCTTCATACGATAATGCACTTTGAATATTTAAAGTTTGATCACTAATTGCATCAATATTATCTTCAACAACTGTTGAATTTAACAAAATCGTAGAATCCAATTCAGCAGTTGTATCCAATCTATCATTGTTTACAATGATGATTGAAGAGTCATTTTGAGATGAAATTGTTGTCGACACCTTTGAATCCACTGTTGTTTGATAATTGGACATTGACCATTCGGTATTATCACAATTCGTTTCAATTTTACATGTTTCAACAGTAATAGAGCTATCGATTAAATTATTATCCATACTCTCTATTGTATTATGAGCTGGTGTCGTATCTTTATCATTATTTATTTCTATAATTGCATTGAGTGCAGCTTTGCTATCTTCAATTTGCGTTGCATCTTCATTAACACCAGTTGGTGGATATTCATATTTCATATTGAGTTGATCTGTTGTTAAAATTCTTAATCCATGTGGAGGAGATTTGGGATTTATTGTTTGCTCTTTCGGAGCATTATCATTTCTACCTATACTGATATGTCTAACAAATGGTACACTGTTATCATTAGTATTTGGGAATTGAATGGTAAGATTAGTCATCGGTCCTGCTATGGGACTCATTAGATTCAATTCACTTTCATCTTTATTGAGGTTGTTAGCTATGATGGAATTAACTTTTGAGTTGTTATCAGCAGCGATAGATGTTGCCTCCAATATTGAGGCTTCAGTTTTAATTGGGATATCTGGTAATAATGATGGTGAAGCGACACAATCATTATCGTCAGAAATATCTTTTTTAATTTCTGGTCTTAATAATTCCAGTGCTGATTCACCTATTCGTGTTTGGACTGTAACTGGTTTGCATGATGCATCTGATGATGTTTGTGGAATTTTAGCTAAGATAGTATCATTCGCATCGGCAGTGGACGTTCCTTCATTAACGGATGCTGTTTGTGCAGAATTTTTCGTTGATATTTGGATATTCCGATTCATATTTTGCTGCTCTCGTTCGGCGATACGTTGTTTAAGTCTTCGGTATTCTTCTTGTTTTGAAGCTGGTAAATGACGTACAGCCTGCAATTTTTTAAATTAATTAATATTATCAAATAAAATCATAAACATCGTAATATTTGAAAAAAATATATAATAATTCAATAACATCTTACCAATGGCGTATTAATAATAGAAGTGCTCTTTTTCGCTGAAACTGAAGTTGACGATTTAGCAGTGCCAATTGCAGGAGTTGTTGCAGACTCCATTTTTTCTCGCTGTGTTCGTAAAAATTCCGCGAGACTTTTTTCAAAGTCAGTCTTTGGTATTGTTGGTGCTTTATTAGTCTTTTTTGTATATCCTGCATTAACATTTTTCGTTTTCACTTGTGTTGTAACGTCCTCATTATCATTATCATCATTATCATCATCATCATCATCATCGTCATCATCAGAATCACTGTTTGAATCCTCACCAAGATGTATAATCATTCTTTCCATATTCTTTGATGCCGATATCTTCGAAGTGGTTGACGATGTTCCGTCTTTTCCATTAGATCGAGGCAAATTTGTTTTTGAATTTTGTTGTTGAGTTTTATTAACTAATAAATCAATCGCTGCTTTTTGCAAAGCTAATTTTCGCTGTATCTCAGCGTCTACAATTTTCCCGGCAACATTAATTAATTTTGCTGTATCAGTTGTTGATGCAGTAGATTGTTTGACTATTTTTTTCAATGAATCTTCAATATCCGCTGTATTGGAACGTTTTTTGGCAATTACATCACGCGTTACATTTGGAGTTGTCTTATTTTGAGTAGTATTTTTTTGACGAACAGATCGTGTTGGAACTGTGGTCGGTGGTAGCATATTCTTTGCTCCAACTTGTTGTTTCACTTTTGATAATTCTTTATTAACATCATTAGATTTCTTTTTAATTGATTGAGTACTCTCACCCAACGATTTGGTAGTCGTTGTAGATTTCTGATCAGATGTTTTAATACGCTTTGGCAATGATGCGAGCAATGCTGCTCGAAGTGATTCTTCATCCTCATCAATACTACTTCGACGTTTTTTATTATCAACTTTAGTTCCCAATGTTTTATCGACATCTTCGCTTATGACATTTGTATTTTTAATATTTGATTCTGAATTTTTTGGTAATTTTGATTTCAATACTTTTTTTGTGCCTTCTTTACTTTGTTTTGTTGGCTCATCCGTATTTTTTTTCAATTTTGAATTATTTTTTGAATTTCCATCAGACTTACCATCAGTTCTAGTAGCACTTTTAGAACGATTGACTTTTTTTGACTCAGGTTTCTTTATAATATTATCATTTTTCGAATTATTAACATCAGATTTTTCCGTTTCTCCGGCAGGTTTTTTATTTTTTTGCAAACTATCATTATCTTCTGTTGTCTGTAATTTTTTTCTAATCGTAATTTTGGTATTCATCCGTTCATTGGCTAATATTGTTGATTTTCCGCTACCACCCGTTTTTTGTTGAGTCTTTTTCGTTATTTCTGCTTTGTTTCGAGGTGTTCTAGGACGTCGAACTTTAGTTTTGACTTCGATTGTTGACGCTACCGTTGATTCGACAGTATTCTTTGCACCTGAATTAATAGCAATCTCACTAGATTCAATACTACTTGATACTTCTGTATTTTTTATAGTTTTTTCATTATGAGCATTGGACGATACGTTTATTTGGGAACTTGCTTCATCGTTTGTAGTGTCATTAAAAGCCACAGCTGGTGGTGTAATAACTTGACTTTTTTTCATGAAAGATTGAAGTTTTATTGGTTTAAAAGTAGAATTCGCATTAACTGATTGCGATTGAATATTAACAGGTAACATTTCAGCATTTTTAAATGTTGGTTCACTATTGACATCGACTTTTTTACTTGGCAATGGCTGTTGCAGTTGTTTATTTGTCTTTAATATTGGAACTGGAACTAATGTTCGATTAACAAGTGTTGGTATTTTATTAGCGTCTTTGGTAACATCAGGAACATTTTGGAGATACAATGGCTCACCAGTATATTCTTCCAAATCACGAATGATATCGTTGTAGGTAACATCATCTTGCACTTTATTGTTAACTGTTCCTGCTTCTTTAGTACTGGCTCTTTGTATGTCATGCCATTGATTAATAGGGTTTAAATTTAATGATAATGACGTATTTTGTTGAAGTGGAACGGGTATATTCAATGAATTATTATCATTATTTGCTAACGGTACTACTATCAAATTTGATGAATTCAATGACCGAGAAATCATATTTATATTGGATTGTGTTCCGGCAACTGGAATTTCTGGAGGAAATACTGGTAATGTTGAATTTAATATTGTTGTATCACTTGATAAAGGAGGTGTTTCCGTATTTGGATTGATATATCGCCTGAGTCGCGGATCTCTCGATGCTATAGTTGTTTCTTCTCTCGGGAATCCTTCAACTCTTGTTGCACAGATTGGTTCCGATGATGAATATGATGCAGGAATATTTGCATTATAATCATCAAAATTCGGAGTATAATTATTAGAATATTGTAGTGTTGCATTCGTGGTCAGATTATTATCTGGCATGAAAAATGGATCAATTGACGGATTTGCTACCAAATTATCTGGTATTTGAGGTTCAATGAATGGATGCGGCGAGAATTCATCGGTTGGAGAATACGGTCGTGAATTTTCCTTTTCTCTTTCAACATCAGAATCCAAGTCCATATCCTCTACATGTGCATCCTCTGCAATTGGCAGTTGAGCAGTGATCGATGTCATGTCTGGCAGATCACTTTCATTTTTAACTTCATCATTGTTGGAATCATTATCGAGATACTCGTCTAAACTGTCGAGAAAACTGTCACTAAATGGACTTTCATCTTTTATATTTGTTTTACTTTTTTTTCTCATTACGCCACGTTTAATTCTATCATTATGTTTTTTCATCACAGCTGAGCGCAACGCTATCATTCGTAATTCTAAATCTTCCTCATCATCATCGCTTATGTTTGCATTAGCAACAGCATTAGGCTGCGTCCTAATTGTTTCAACATTATCACTTGGATTTACATTATTTTTCATTTGTTTTGTCTCCAAAGCCCTACGTCGGAGAAACTCAAGATCTTCTTCATCATCAGGTTTTATTACAGTTTTTCCATCATTTCCATCATCAACTTCCGTTTGCCAATCATCAATCATCTCTTTTGTTTCGGGTAAACTCTTAATCATCATATTACTTAATTTATCTTTCAATGATGATTCTTTAAGCTTTTGTTGATTAACTGGCGTAATTGAACCAACTGTATCTAAATGTCGGACTTTTTTCAATAGTGACGATGCATATGTGTCTCTATAACGTCCAGGCGAAAGATCACGTGATGATTTATGTAATGCACGTCGATCATGGTTAAGTGCTGGTGATTTTCTCGGAGACACATATTGACGTGGTGATCTTTGACGTGGCGATGGCGATCGACTATGTTTTAATGATAAATGATGAGATTTCATTGGTACATTTGGCACATGCCAACCATTATGTCGTGGAGGTGAATCTATACGACGTATAGGACTTGGGGATCTGTCATTATTGTCTTCATAAGGTCTTGGAACAATATAGTCTCTTCGATCGTTAGTAACAACGCCGATTATATCAGGTTCATCATCGAATGTTGAAACTAAATCATCAATTACCAACATTCTCTGTCCAGATTTCTTCTTTTTTTTCTTTTTCCGTTTTTTTTTTGGTCCAATATGAATAGCAAGTTGTTTTGATGTTCCTGGCAATCCAACAAATTCTATATCTTCATCACTTGATATTGGCAATAGATCATCATTTTTTTCTTGTAAGGTTGTGGTAATAGGTTTCACTCCTGAACCAATTAATTCATTGGAAAATCGACGATTTTCTTTACCATGGTCCGCGTCATGAGAAAGAATACCAAGTTCTACCGGATTATAGGAAAAAATTTTTCAAAAATTCCAATGAACAATCATGATTAAATTTAATGATATCAATTCTATGTATATTCATACTGTTATGCATATAATAATTATAAATTGATGAAAAATATAAAAAATAATAAATCTACAATTTATAAATGGATACCTCGTTTGATGTGCTTCTTTCCAATGCCAGATCTTTTGGGATGCCTATTGAAATTACCATAGTTTATTTCTTCTGAAGAACTAACATCTTCTAAAGAAATTTCTCCTTCCTCTCTTTCATCAAAAGGTTCAACTTTTAGATTTTCCATTGTTCATAAACAAATTTGGCGCCAATCTACAATGAAAAATTTTTTTTATTATGAAATATAATTATCTTGCATGTCTAATATTTCAAAATGATTAAATATCAGTATTGATGATATTGTATTATCATATGCGATACTAAGTACTAATTAATATCGTTGAATTATGGAGATAAGCATTTTAAACAATGAAAACGAATGACTAATGCTATGATGAGCATTCATGATGAAGTCAAGGTTATAAATGGCACAGTTTTTTAAACTTTCCATGTGCTTCACATTGATGTATGTTATTTCAACCAAAAAATTCCATTACACTGTTGATAACAATTAGTATTCGATGTATTATCAGTTAAAAGTGTACTAAAAACTTACCGAACTTTCAATAATTATACACGAATGAACAAAATTCTCAAATAAGTCATGGACTTTCGTAACCTAACGCCATATTGAAATATATACTGCAATTAAGCAACCACGTACTTGTTTATATCTATATATATTCTCTTTTTTTTATTATGTGTCCATATACATATATAGTCTGTCTACTAATAGGCTGTTATAAATACAGATGGCGGTTAGTGTAAATTCTCGTGTTCAGAAGAAAAATAAAATCAAGTTTTTTTTCGAGATCGATTCAAAATGGCAGCCTGCTAATCTCGAAGATCGATTATTATACTCTATGTCTTTTTTTTATTTTATATTATACGAGGAAAATTTCATATATAAATATAAATATATATGTATACTTGATACGTTTGTGACATCGAGAATAGTATGAATATTTTCTTCATAAATATAATGTAAGGTTAAGATTTGTTGTAAATGCATTCAAATAACTTTACTTTCAACTAAATTGTTGTAAGATCTTAATGGACCATTCAAATCAACGAGGAAATTTCGTTAAACGGTAAATACTTCATATTATTACCATTTAGAAATTCTAACCTCGAAAGTTAATAAGTTTAGATAAATAAATATTGTGATCAGTAACTACAATCCAGACGAGGATCAAGATTATGAAATGATGAAACAAATTAAAATGGAACCAGACACAATGCTATCTCAGGAAGATGATATTATGGCACAATTACATCAAGAAAGTTCTGATTTGGAGGTTGAGCCAAATTTTGCTTTAGAACCTACTGATGGCGATGATTGTAATGAGGAAATTCTCATGCAACGTATGGATATTCGTGAACCATTATCAACATTGAGAAATTTATTGGAACAAAGATTGGGTGTCGAATTAACAGATTATTCATTTTGGCTTCAAGATGCTCAAATGGTAATGATTTTTCTTTATATTATAATTATAAGTCATAATATAGAATTGTAATCCATTTTGGGTTTTATTTATATATTATAGTTGGAGAGCCATAAAAATTTGGTTGATCAATGCGTACAGGGTGAAGGTCTTGTGCAAGTTGATGTTCAAATAAAAACTCAACAAAGAAAAATAATTATTGTTGATGTGTTAAAACCTGCAGAAGATTATGTTGAAGCTGCTGAGAATCACTGTAAGCACAAATTTAATTTTTTCCTCGATTAATTTTAACTCAAACTGGATGATAAAACGTATAATCACTATTTTTAGCACCTTTGCCTGTACAAGAGGAAAACAAACAAGATGATCCTCCATGGATAGTAGATGCTCAATATCAACAATATCGGGTATAATAAAAATATTTATTTATACAAAATGTTACAAATATTCCATTATTCTGCATTTTTCATGAAACTCTAGTAATATTAATCGTCATTTAATTAATTATGTGAGATAATGGTATTTACTTAGATTAAATTTATTGAAATATTTCTATAGGAACGTTTGAGAATTCCAGCAGATCTCAAAAAATGGTTACCCGCACACGTTAAATCTTGGGTCCAATGGGCGGTGAGGCAATTTAATTTGACGTCTGTTACATTAGTAGATTGGGATTTAACAGGTGCTGAATTATATGACCTCACGTTAGAAGAATTTCAACGAAAAGTACCCAATGATCCAGGTGAATTATTTTGGATGCACTTGGAGGTCCTCAGAAGTTCTAATTGTGTCGGTAAGATATTTTTTTTTATATTATCATTCACATATACAAATGCTTTATTTTCTAAGTTGAATTAAATTAAATAGTATTCATGAGTAAATATAAATAAATAATTAGATAATATTGATTTATAGCTGTGTTGCCAAAAGATCCACCTCCGGAAAATAATTTACCAGAAAAATCGCCGAAATTGCGTAATTTAAAGCCGTCAAAGGCACGAGCCGTGTTGAATCAACAGGCGAAATTAGTCAGTGTACCATTATCAGCAACTTCACCTCCAATTACGTTGGCATCATCCAGTCGAGCTGTTAATAGTGGTCAAATTCAATTGTGGCAATTTTTATTGGAATTACTTACAGATAAAGAACATAGAGACTCGATAAAGTGGGTGGGATCTGAAGGAGAATTTAAATTTGATCAACCAGAAATTGTGGCACAATTGTGGGGTGCACGTAAAAATAAACCATTGATGAATTATGAAAAATTGAGTCGTGCATTACGATATTATTATGATGGTGATATGATTTCTAAAGTGCATGGAAAAAGATTTGTTTATAAATTTGTATGCGATCTCAAGCAGCTGCTTGGCTATTCGGCAGCAGAATTAAGCCGATTAGTTGAAGAAGGTCGAAGATATTTTTAATTTCTACCACACACATTCATAAATAAGAAACTAATTCAATACATAGTGTGCACACTTATGGGGTTGTGAAAATATACAAAATAACTGACAAAGATTTATTACGTAATTTGAAAAATCAGATTTTTTTTTTTTCCATATTCATCGTCATTTATACATGTGTATTTTTATAATAGTTCTCATACAGCATTGTTGATATTGACTTTTAATTACTTACATACATTCAATATACAATAATAAATATATAATTCAGTTGAAAAATAAATAAGTCAATAAATGAATAAAAAAAATTTTATTTGTTTCATAAAGTATGAATGAATATACAATTATTTTCCACAATTTTTGCTATGATGATTACAACATGAAAATAATATTATTCTAGCATTATTATATATATATTTGGCAACTGATTGCGATGTTATTCAGATATAAATTAAGCCGGCCCAATTTGTGGTGACGAGACTGCATTAAATGGGCCGGTGAACGTTAATTTACTCTCATATTTGTTGTGTCGATTTACTATATTGTCCGTTCGACCGGCCAAAAAGGCAGAACTCATCGCCAATACCAGAGAATCTAGCCTGTGAGATATCGGACGCGACGTCACAAGTTAGGGTCTCAGGGAACCGGCGAAGCGGCAGGCATTCTTAACAACATCGCCTGCCCGCCATTGCTCTAATCTCATTCTAAAATACGTTCACTCACTGCTTTATCAATCTCATTTCTCTCCCTCACTCTCTACCACCCCTCGCTTTCATACACTCTTTTGATAATTTTTATTATCATTTGATTGTAAATTGCGTTTAAATTCAATTTTAACATTTACAACACCATGTCATCAGCACTTATAATCCTTCATTTATTTCTAGTTATCACATATATAAAATTATTATTGCCTCTTATAGATTACAAAATAATGATTTGCTTGCTTTTTCTTCAATCAGCAATTGAGCTTTTTGTCAAACGTTGGGGCGCCGACGACCGGGAAAGTTAGCAAGTTGCACAGTGGACTTCATATCTGCAAATTTTGCAATTAAACCACTATACAACCTACTACCTCACCCAGGCATCACCGCTGTTTTAACTTGTTTCATAAAATATTAAATTATCACTTTATTATTTTTTGATCCTCATGAAAACCCACCAATAATATATTCCTCACAGCTAGCTATTGATGATTAACGCATAATATGTACATATATTACTTTGCATATATCAATCGTTTATTGTTTCACACTGGATAAATAATGAGCATGATATAAAAAAAATTAATTAGAGCAATGAAATGAAATGAATAAAAGAAAGATAGAATTAAATGGAAGATGAAAAATAAATATTATTTTATATTGATTGATTATGTTAATTGATAGATAGCCATTTACTTTAGTTTTAATATCGTTCACATCGTTCCTAAACCTTTTTTATTTTATTTTATTATTATTAATATAAACAACATGTAACATTCTTGATAAAAGTGTATTTATTTATAAAGCATGAACGAGACGATAAATTTTTTTAATACGCCGGCCTGACTACATGTACCGGTAGATAGGAGCTTGCGGTATGCATATAAAATAGCCCACAAGTTCGGATCTACGGGTTAGTGTCATCAAGTAAGCTGTTTCCCCTGTATGAGCGTGTGTTTGCCCTTGATCATCCAACAATATTCTCATGACACCATTGTAAGATTATATATTCATCCACAAAGCGAATTATTATATATTTTATTGTCAGTCGTCAATGTCATTTACAACAGGGCCCAGAAGAAAAATAACGATAATTGATAGACATAATAGAGCGTGAAGAAAAAAAAAATAGAAAGAAAAAGAGATTGAAGAGAGTGAGTGTAAGAGAAAAGAGATTTATATGTTGAAATCGCCAGGTGATGTGAATTCAAGTTCAACTTGGGGGCTCCCTCTCTATACCATACACATGAGCGAGGTCATCTGAAAGCAAAAAAAAATACAGAAATGGAATTTCATTCACAATGATATATTTCGCTCTGTTTAATATAAATTATTATATCATAGATATATCGTGTATATTTAAAGATATTTAATCAATTTTTTAAACTTAAATAAAAACTGTTATTTTTTTATTTATTTTTATAATTAAAAAATATGATATAGATTATATAATGTTATATTTAATAATTGAATTTTGTGTAACGTTATAATAGAGTTTTGTTTATTATTATAATTGAAATTTGATTTTAATTTAAATCCAAAATATTCAATAGTAGGAAGTAAATTAAATTGTACAGTAAAATTATATATAGATATTTATATTCAATTGAATTTATATACTTTAGATTAATTAAATTTAATGAATAAATTATCTTGAAGTGGTACGCTGGATTTTATAAAGTTTTATGCGAGTTGAAAATTAAAAAATTCTGAATTTTTTAAATTTAAAAAAAAATCTGACGTATATAATAGTAATGTACATTATATATTCAATGAGAATTGACAATTAATTGATACTGATTATAAATAAAATTTCATTAATAACATTAAAATACAAATTAAAAAAAAAAAATTCTTATTTGTAATATATCAAAATATATTTCAGAACAAATTTTTATTTATATATTTTTCAATTGTTGCGCTGATTAATCCTCATCATTTTTTCTTCTCATTAATCAAAGAATGATATAATTATTCAAAACAATACGATATATATTACAATAAATATATATTTGAGAAACTTCTAACAAATTTGGATCCCTCTAGCGAGACGCCAATGGCGTTTTGAGTACAGACGTAGCAAGAGAACCAGTGAAGGGTAGTGATAATGGTGAGAAAGAGAAAGATGAAGAAGAAATGAAAGAAAGAAAAAAAAAAACAGAATGTAGATCTTATATAGGACTGAGAGAGGTTGCAAAAAGGAGGTTAGAAAGAGAACGAGAGAGAAAGAGAAAGAGAGATGAGGAAAGCCTGGCAAAAAGAAAAAAAAAAATCAAAGGATCGAGACACAAGACGAGAGATATTGAGATAAAAGGCAACTCTCCCGGCATATAGCCATTTTAAAAATCACGTCCGACATTGGCCAACGTTTGTATATAGACAATTTAATGGTCTCCATGCATGGGCATTTTTGTGTCGCAGTAGATGAAATGAAAAAAAGCTTTATATTATTTTTCAATTGACCACACAAATTTAATTAATACGATGGTATAATATATGATCATAATATATTATAATCTCAATCGACAAACACAAAACAAAAAGAATCATTCATATAATATATATTAAAATATAATCAAATGATCAATTAATTTATACAAATTAATATTCTCAATTGCTAAAGATAATTCATTTTATACACCACAATAAAGAATTAATAAAAAGTTTTATCATTTAAATGATAAATCAAATTTGATTAGTAAAATAAATTACACAAGTTTTATAACTCTTATTAAATGCCATAAAATTATTAAATTTCTTATATAATATTTATAAATATAGAATATTTTTCTCTCCCCTATATATATATACATCATTTATAATCAAAGAATAAATTTAATAAACAAATATATAAATATTTATATATATTTTTAAATATTTGAAATCTAAAATAATTTTATTTTTTTCGACTTTTCTCACTATATAAAAATATAAATAATGAAAATAAATGTTTTACATATATATCCAATATTAATAAAGATGAATTGTAAACACACACACACACATACTTAAAATACATAAGCACCATTATAAATATGTATTTGTGCATGTATATATGCATATCTAAAGTGGAGATTTATATGTGTATATTATTATATATTAAATATATTATATGTACACATATATACAAATAATAAGTATGATGAATTATATTATGTATATATATGTATATATGTATGTATGTGAGTGCAGAGGAAGGGGCGAATATATATATATAATCATAAGGGCAGACGATTATATGGGGAAAGAGGAAAAGAAAACTGAGAGAGTATATATCATGGGCATTTTGCAAAAGGGAGTAGAGAGGTCTTTGGATAAATGTATTATACTGCAGCCGCCATATTATATTTAGCGAGACGCACACGCTCGTGTGAATGAACTTGGAAACGCATACATGCAGCATCAGGGACGAATTAAGATATTTGAGAGCCTGGTGCATCAGGCCTCATCATTCAAGTGCAACGAATATATTTTATTGTATATTTTTGTATAATATATTTATAGGGTGTGCCATTTTTAGGGAACTTTATTTTTTTTTCTAGCAAAAAAACAGATTGAAATTTAATTTACTGAACGGTGAAAAAAAAAATAGCTTGTTTATAAATGAGTAGATGAGCTTTTAATTTTAATATTTAGAGCTGTGTTTATTGTATTCGTAATTTTTTATTTTCTATTTGAATGTAAATATTTTTTTTGGATTTTTGTAGCTTGGCATTTGTGTATTATAGAAGAGGGCTTATGGCACATTCTTGTAGGGAATTGAACGCTCTACAAAAAAGGTCTCTTAGATTTTTTTCATAGAGACAGCCATTTTAAAGATATTCAAACCCAAAGTTCCAAATGTATGAAATTTTGACTTTTTTGTTATTAAATCGATACTAATCACTTTATTATTGTTATAAAAATTATTTTTAATCGGATAATATTGATTTCAGTGCGTTAATATTTTCGTGAAGCTAAAAAAAAAAAATGCTCACGTGTCAAATATTTTTTTTTATTCATTTTATTTTCTATATAAAAAAATTATTTATAACTTATTGTTAAATAAATTTTATTATTATTTCAAAGCAATAGAGATTATGCTGTCTGAACAAAATTAAGCAATGCAACAATAATTATTCCAGTATTTTTTTATTACAATAGTAAAGTGATTATAGTATCGATATTTTTTAATAACAAAAAAGTCAAAATTTCATACATTAATTTTTGAGTTTGAATATCTTCAAAATGGCTGTCGCTATGAAAAAAGTGCAAGAGACATTTTTTGTAGAGCGTTCGATTCCCTACAAAAACATGCTATGAACTTATCTCTATGATGCGCAAATGCCGAGCTACAAAAATCCAAAGAAAAAAAAAAACTTTTTTTCCCATATTATCTAAATGGAAAATGTATAAATATTAAAATTAAATGTAAATAAAAAATGTGTATATGTTTATAATATATATTTGTCGATCGACATTTTCGAAACAATATCTTCCAATTGGTTAATTTGTCATGAAAAATAATTCATGATTAATTATATATTTATTAAATTTATTTATTGATATTTAATGCACTGTATATGTAACATAATATTTTTATTCAAATTTATAAATAACAAAATAATAATAAATTAATATAATAATTTTTTTTTGTTATTATTTATGAATTAATATATTTATAAAAAAAATTGATGAAATTTTTTTCTTATATGATATTTTGGATTCTGGTGTAATAAATATTTAATAAAGATAAATAAATATATTAATTGATCTGAGTGATTTTTTTCTCAAATAATTAAATTCCTTCACAAATTATTTATATATATATATATTTTTTTTTTAATGATTTTCATTTCCACAGCTATAAAAAATATGATAAAATTGTGTTTAAATATTTACAAGCATTGTTCTAATATAAGCAAAAATATACAGACGATGCACCACGTTGGATACCCAATAACATAATATACCTCCATAGACCAATGCCCGCCCACTGCCTAGATGAGAATAGCCAATGACCGCTTGAGATTCAAGTTGTCGAAAGCGGATAGGCTTCTAGTGTAAATGCCGGGGAAACGGTACAGTCGCCCAGTTCGATTCCCCTCTTTAATAAATTTCAACCGGCAACTAATCACTACTAACTATATATTTACTCACTATATATTAATTCACAGTAACTTTTCATTTTTATTTTTCATATATATTATTTGTCAATTAAATAACTGATTAAAGGATTAATTCATTCGCACTATTACGCTAATTACCTATTTATTATAAATAAACTATTTCAGGCATTAAAGTCTGTATAAAATTTTATATAATCTCCTTTTGAAAAAAAAAAAAAAATTTCGCGCACAAATATTTACCACACAAATTTTAATTAATTAATTAATAATAAACTATATAGCTTTTAAAGAGCATATATTCTTCATTTTAATTAAATCAGCTAACTGATATATATATATTTAAATATTTAGAATATTATAAGGTGGCAAATATATATATTTTCTTTTAATAAATAATAAAAAATTATTAAGTAATTTTACGTATTACATTTAAATATCAATTCATGTATTTAAATGTATAAACAAAGCTCATATATATATACACATATAATAATTCTATTATATATATATTGCTACATATTTTTAAATTATATATATACTTTTATATAGTAATTAATAATGTTTATAAATACGTATACAAAATACGCATAACATCACATCAGTATTGATCTCGCATTCGGTGCACTAGTTTCCGTTTGCGTGTTTTCTTGTCTGTCGTGTGCATTTCGCGTATACATATATATATATATACATATGTATATATGTGTATATATATACATATGTGTTTGTCTGAAAATATAGAAGTTCGCCCTTCGAAACGCCGGGTACACACAAATATATAGGAGCATATATACATTCACTAAGGTCGAGGACCTCACTCGGGGTGTTTCACCTCGCGCCCATGCAAGGGTACGTACAAGACAGACATAAATTGTATGTATATGTATATATATATATACAGGGATAGTATATATAAGAATTAGATGTGAAATGATCAGAGAATATACAGTGGAAATATATAATGTGTCGCGCGAACTGCAACAATTAAAATAAACAAATATGCAACAGATAATTAGAATATTTGTCAAAATTAATTATCTATATAATTATATGCGAGTAATATATATTATATAGAAAATTTTGTTTATATGTATATATTTAATTTGTAACTGTGGCTGAGAGAATATATAGTTTAGATTTATATATTTTGGGAATTTAATATATGAGAATATAATATATAATTATTGGAGCGAATTATTATTGAATAATTATATGAAGATTTTTTTTTTGGCTTATTTTGTTTTATTTGTTTACGGTGGAATGTTATTGAGTAGAAAAATTAAAAGATTAAAGCGACAGTATATAGCTGTTGTGATACATATAATATAAACAAATATTAGTCTGATCGCGTTTGCACAGATAAATAATAATGTAATTTTGGGTTAATTATAATTATACTATAGACATCAGCTGTCAATATAATAAAAATATAATTGATCGTGTTTATAATTTAAGCTCATTAATTATATAATTATCCGATAAATTTTTTTTTATGGATATATATTGTGCGTAAAAAATCTGCACTTGAAATAAAAATGAATTATGCAATTATATTGTGCAATGAATATTAACTAAATGATCTGAGGGTAAAATTAAAATTTAGAAAAATTATTATTAGTGATAATTATTATATATGATCCTATCACATCAGGGATATATTGATATAGAATATTTTCGAGTAAATTTTACCGTATATTGGTAACAACCCATAGTAATTATATAATTATTAGCCAGCTGGGACATGATAATTATATTAATATTGATAGAAAATAATTACACATATTTTAAATTATATTTTTTAATATGAATATTGGAGTAAATATTACGCGAATTAAAAATACATATTATTTACTCCTGCCCTACAAGATAATTTTTTTATCAAATATATTGTTATAAGTCAACTATATATTTACATAAAAAAATTTTTTTATAAAGCTTTATTATATTAATTGGAATATATAAAAAAAAATATTTGCGTTAATAATTAATGAATATTATAATTCTACAAGGTATAAACTATATTAACATCTGAATTAAACTATATATATGAATATATCCCTAATTGAAATCCAAAATTCCTTTGCTTATAAAATATATAAATAAACAATATTCACAACATTAAAGTTGAATAAATAAAGAAAATCTGCAATTATTCTAAAAGATATATAAGAAAATATTATTTCCATAATATATATGTAATAAAATTATTTTATATATATATATATATATATATATGTATAATATACATATGTACAGTATACATATATATATGGAAAAATTTTTTGATTTAAAAATTTGAAAGTTATATATAATTATATACCTTAAAATAATATATAAGAAACTTTGGAATAATTCTAAAAAATTTTTCTTGCAGTCTGCGAAATTTTTAAATGCTTTTATTTATATATATAAATAGCAATATTTATTCAGCGAATATATATATTACTATAAAACTCAACAATTTCAACTATATATAGTAATTACTCAATTAATGGATTATAATTAAACGCATTAAAAGAAAAATAGTCACATATATGTAAAAAAAAAAAAAAAATAATAATATTTGACGAAATTTATAATATACATCATGCATGTGCACATAAACTTGACATTTAAACTTATATATATATTATATATGTGTACATATACCAATAAGGTATATACACATATATATATAATGTTATATTATACATACACTGCATGTATATATAAATGATCAGTAATAAAAATCAACCATACTTGGCGTGCATGTGATGCATATATGTATATATATACAGCTGTTCATGGCCTTGAAGAGGAAGGTGTATTGGAGGTCATCCACTACATAAAATACATTTTCATTTTTTTCACAATTAATGAAAATACAAAAACCCCAATAATGCTCGCGTACGTCTCATTGCAACAGAATGTCGTGCAATTTATTAAAAAAAAAATATTAATTGAAATAAAAAAAAAAAAAAATTATCAAAAAAAATAATTAAAAAACCCTGATCGAAATAATTCACAATTAATTAATAATTGCATTATTATGTATATATATGTATACTCAAAATAAAATTCAAACAATGTATATATACATATATACATATAAATAAATAATATTTTTACATTATATATATACTCTCACCGATTTATATCAATAAATAATAATATCCAACATAATATTCTCCTCACATTAAATTAAACAAAAATTATAAAGAACACAAAAACACTTTGATTATTAATAATCCTATATATATATATCAAAATAAATATTACTTGATATATAGAACATTCATTAATTATTTATGTAGTAAATAAATTCACCCTGATGATGGTTATATATAATTAATATATATAATAAATATATTCTTCATATATATTTATCTATATAATTATTTAAGCAATAATATATATTCCCACATTTTTGCTACACTGTATTCCTCTTATATATATACACATAATTATATAATATCCACATTTAAAATACTCAACACAATTGTCTTTATCTATATATATATAAATATATATATAAACGATCATCGTCATCATATTAATTAATTCACTAATAATTTATCTAACTCACAAATAAATATTTTCATTTTATATAATATAATACCTGATAATTATATATATAATCCCGCATTTATTTTAAATATTTTTATAATAAAGTCAAGAGCAGAGGTATAATATTATAGTCCATGCACTACGCGGCTACACGCTTCACTCTGCACTGATGGCGATGCCATTGCAGTTCTGATATGTGTGTGTATATATAATATATATATATGTATGCCGCCCGGGCGAACCGAAGACCTACAAAGAGGAAGGATATATACAAACTGTCGCACCGACAGAGTCAGCTTGTATTTTTCATAATAAATATATAAATTAAAAAATAAATAAAATAAAATCAATTATAAATATATCATATGCTTATATATCTGCAATAATTAAATTCAAAATTATCAATATAATATATATATATATATATATAATATATAAATAAATATAAAATATATATGTATGGATATAAATTTATTTAGAAAAATATTTAATCGTATAAATTATACATGTATATTAATAGAAATATATATTATATATTAATTATTTAGTATATGTAAAATATATATACATATATATATTATATGTATTATATATAGATAACTGTTTTATATATATATATATGTATGTAACAACATGGATGAATGAGAATTATATGAACATTGCAATGGATGACTATAAGTGCCATAAGGTGAGCATAAATATATAGTAGAGAATTGAAGAGATGGATATATATAAGAGGGGGGAAAGTGCATATATGTAAAACGGATGAAGTGGGGGAGAAGCAAGAGGGTGGAGACTCTGTTGAGAAGCACACACCCCCTCTATGTTGAAGCACTTCCGGACGAGGTCGAACCTTCTCACGCGGAAAAACCGAACGACGGGGTCAAACGGCGGAGGTTCACTGACACGAAGAGAATCCGCACTTTTCTAGCTAGGTATATAGCTCGCTTATTATACTACTTGCTCTCTTACTTCATTACATATATATATATATATATATACACGCATAAGTATATTATATTATATATACATGAATTTTTTGTTATTGAATCGATACTATAATCACTTTATTATTGTAATAAAAAAATATTTCTATAATTTTCGTTATATTATTTAATTTTGTTTAGACAGTATAATTTATATTGCTTTTGAAATAATAATAAAATTCAATTTATATATATATATAATTATAAATAATTTTTTTTATATAGTAAAAAAAATAAGGGATATAATAAATACGTGAGTATTTTTTTTTTTTTGAGCTTTTTGAAAATATCAACATACTAAAACCATTTTTCCGATTAAAAATGATTTTTATATGACAATATATAGTTATGAGTGATTATAGTATTGGTTTAATAATAAAAAAAGTCGAAATTTCATACATTTGGAACTTTGGGTTTGAATATCTTCAAAATGGCTGTCGCTATGAAAAAAGTGCAAGAGTCCTTTTTTGTAGAGCGTTCAATTCCCTACAAAAATATGCTATGAACTTAATTTTATCATGCGCAAATACCGAGCTACAAAAATCCAAAGAAAAAAAAAATTCTTCCCCATTTAAATGGAAAGTGGAAAATAGCTCTAAATATTAAAATTAAGTTTAATTATTTTCCCTGTATTTTTTTCTTGAAAAAAAAAATAAAGTTGTCTAAAAATAGCACTTCCTAATATATGCATAATATCAATTTGATTATATAGAGTATAATAAAAATTTCTACAAGGATTTTATATAATGAATTTTAATTTTTGAAAAGGGATTATTAGGATGAATAAATAAATAAATATGTAAATTAAAATATATTGATCTACTGCACACATGCATCATAATAATTGGGTGAATCTATATAGCAATATGTATGTAAGAATTAAGTGAAAAACATTATGTTATAATTGATAATGCATATATGAAGATATTTCAGAGTGTTTATCAATGGTAATTAATTGAAGTTGCAGATCAAGTGCAGCGGAAAAAGATGGATTAATTAAATAAAAGGCACCCACCGCTATTTAATTTTGTGCATAATGTATATATACATTGAATGCATTTATATGGTATATGTGTATAATTATAAAAATATGTGAATGATTATTAACCTCGTGTTACGAATTATATACACCAATGTAAAGTGCACGAGGGAGTGAACTGTGTATAATTCGCTGACAACGGACGCTACATTATATAGCTGCAACTATACTTGCAGTGAAAATTCAATGGTCATCAGGGACGCACATTGATTCTTTCAACGCCCTGTTCACATAATATATTATCTGTTAATTTTTCAAAGTAAATTATTTAATACAGTGTATTATATATTTGATATAATAAATAAATTAATTGTTGAAATAAATCAAAGGACCATGGAGGATTATCTTTATAATTCATTCAATATTTCTATATCAGCTGCTTTAAAAAAATCCAGCAATATATTATGATCGATGTCAAATATATTAAATTATAATATCATTTTTGAATTTACAATAATCATTGCATATTGCAGTGATTAATATTTGTATTGATTTTTACGTATTTTCTAATTATGATATGAAATATATTTGAAATAAATATTACCCCATAATATCCATAGTAATTATCAATTAGCCTAAGACTAATTATTATATAACAATATTTGATAAAAAAATTATATAGCGAAGTAATAAATATTCTTAATTCACGTATAATATTAACTTCAATAATTCATATTAAAAAATAATTTAAAATGTGTAATTCTCTATTAAATATTGGTAATATTTACTCGAAAATTTTCTCAGTGTTGTTTTCATAGTATAATATATATTAAAATTATGCTCTTCCATGAAAATTCAGTTTGACCGTGGTGCATTAAGTAATTTATTTCGACTATTAAAAATATAAAATAAATTTCAATATATCCAAATACGCCATTTATAGTTAAATATTGGATATTTATTTATATATTTATTCGTTCTTTTTGACTATATACATATTGCACATTCGTATAAATAAATACATGTTAGATGTATATACATAAACGTATATATTTTGCATCGGTTGAAATCGTCGCCAGCAGCTCTCACGAGTTGAGCGCAGGATTCGAGGCTGGAAGCAAAACACCAACGAGACTTCGCGATGAGGGGAAGAGAAGAAACGAACGGTATATAATGGCGGTAGAATGGAGAAAGGATCAGCCGTATATATATATATATATATATATATATATATATATATATATACATATATAACCATGAGAAAGAGGAAAAAAAGGCCGAAAAACTGTATCCCACTTCGGCGAAAAATATATGAACAGGGAAGAATCAACAGATATGCATTTGTTGAACGAATAATTATATTTTTAAAATAAAAAAAAAAAAATACGTATACATACATATATAAATTATTGTTATGTATATACTGATTATATACTGTACGTCTTATATACATATGTCGTCTAAATAAATAATAATTGTTAATTTATATATTAATTATTCTTTTAATTTGTATATAAGTTTGATCAACTTTGCTAAATGTTCCTATATTATTGAATTAAAAAATTAATTTTCCATATGACCTCATATATATAAATATATATACATAGCTACAATATATATGTATATATATAATTTAAAAAATTTTTCAAATTATAGAATTATATATAGAACTATGTGGATGATGGAATATATATATGAATTTGAATTATGGAAAAATTAAATATACTTGAAGATTATATGAAAATTGTATATAGACATAAAAAAATTATAATTTAATTTTTTACAGTGATTAATTCTTGCCATATTTGAGCCATTGATAGTATATACTATATTCATTCATTCAATCATCATCAGATTCTGCTTGGGATATTAATTATAACAACGATAATTATTCTTTTAATATATATATCAGTTAACTGACGAAAAAATTTATGCCTATAATTTTTATGTTTTTATTTTTGATAATTTCTATAACGTACTATTTCGTATATAATTGAACGATATGTATTACAAATATAATTACTATACTATAATTTTTATAATAAATAAATTATATTTGAATTCCTACTCAATAAAAAAATGTTATATTTGTTTATATTTTATATTTTAATTTATATAACATATGCTAGCTGTCAATTATATTTCAAGATTTTCAAAAAAGTTTTTGACAAGATATTATATATTTTCTCTATTTTTTTTCTCTTATTTTAAGAACATAAATCATTAATAACAAGTATAAAATTACATGCGTATATATAATTGTAAATATGAATCCTCATTGCGATATTATCAAAAATAAAATACAGGTCAATTGGTATAAAAACTGTAAAAAATCTTCACAGTAACAATAATTATATATAGTACGCGTGTGCGATTTCATATTCGTGTATTTCCGACGCTCTTCGGTATACTCGTATCGATCACGTGGCCACAACCGCGATATATTCAAGAATATATTATACACGGACTTTAGCCACTAGCGCCACTGTAGTTCCTGCGCAAAAGAGCTTGCGCATGTGATACATATCTAACCAAACCATGCAAAAAAAAAAAAAAAAATTGAAATATCCAAACATAATAATATATAAATAATATATCCCTCATTAATTAGGTAAAATTTTCATAACGTCATGTGACAGTTAAATGACGATTATAAATGTATAAAAATATATGTCAAATAAATATTTTTTCAGCATTTCAAAACAAAGCTTTAGATACATAATTTATATAATTTGTATAAATTTTTCATCACTATTTACTGATAAAAATAAATATTAATGTGCATTTGCCCACGCATTGATGACTGTTTTCTCTTCTACATATTATATTATATAATCTTGTTATTGCATTTATCATTTTCCAGCAAGTATATATATATTATTAATTGTATATACATCTTATAATATAATTATAATACATATATAATGTATACATAAACGCTTGTGTTTATTGTCTTACTAAATTAATTGTAAGGTCGAGAACGGTGCACTCATATAGATGGCACATAAAAACAAGTATATATAATGCATGTATATATACATAATTTATATAGATGGATATATATACACCACTAGAAGTGTATATAAAATTCATGTGTGATGAAAACATTGTACACGGAATAACTGTACATATATTTTGTGCATTATATATGATTGTATATATAAATTTAATTCTCAAACTGTATTTTTTTAATCGTTTAATTAATTGAACTTATATATATAAACAGTCATAATATAATTATTAACGTTAATATATATACTTTGATATATTTAATATAATTAGCTCAATTATATGAAATAATTTATACTAATAATTATAATATATCAATTTTAATTATAAAAAAAATATGTATATTTGTTATTTCGAATGAATGTATATATTTAACGCATTTTTAAATATATATAAATCTATTTTTTTTATTTCAAGGAAAGTAAAATAATGGCGTCTGCAGATATATATGTATATATAACTACAGGATGTCTAATACATTTGATATTTGATCCAGGAGATGTATATATAGGTAAGAAAATATACTGAAGCGATAAAGGAGAAGAATATGTGTATATATGCATGGAAATTGTGCCGACTGCCCGGTATATTATAGACCATCTGTGTTGGCTGTTGCATCGACCTCGCAAGCCCTTCCAAAGAGGTCGATAAACCCTCTCGTTCTCTTCCATTCGTCTGCTGTCGCACTTATATTCCTATATATACAGCCTCAAGGAACAGCTTCTTTGTGTTATCTTTAGAAGAGTGCGTTTTGTTAAGCAAAAACGAAATATTATATTTATATATGCATATATATATAGGTCATTATATTTCGGAATATTATATATATAAGATATACATTATGATGAGTAATTCACAAATATGTATTTATAATGCAAGGATATATATACTGCATATATGTATAATTATATATAATAACGTGAATATCGTGTTATTTATCAAATTGTGTTATTATTTGTGTAACTATATTTTTGCTGGACTTTTAACATATTTATATTGCAAAATATATTCACAATTGATTATATTATTTTTAGTTACTATTTTCATATATATATGCATGCTAAATTAATAAAAATATAAATTAATTCGGTGTGGAATAATATGCCGAGCTCAATCTAAAAAACAATTTATAGTTTTTTTTTTTTTGCGAAATGAATTGCGATTCAAGAATTCGTTGTAAAAATCGCTATATATATATACATCATATATAGATATATATACTGCACCTTGACAAATTTTTTTCATTATATATATATAGGTATATTTATCGTATTGAGATATATTTTTAATGCCGATTTCTTCAACAAAAATTTCATTCAATATAGATACTGAATCCTCAAAAATTGCAATATACTAAAATTGGCGGAGGGGAGGGCTCATTTGTGGCCGTGTCATTGGATAGATTTGTAAAAAATATATGAATACGTGTTTTTCATTTTTGCGATATCACGTTTATTATTGCTGGGGAAATATATATATATTTTAAAAATTTTCATAACTTTTTCCCAAATTACAGCGACATTTATAGCGATAATCGAAAAAAATGTTTCAGACAAAATTTACGTATTTTTTTACGCAGAATCAGATTCCAAAATAAAAAATTATAGGGTTCCCATTTAAAATTTCAATATATATGGTGGTAGGAAATATAGATTTCCAAAAAATATTAGATACGTATATATTTTCAGATTTTTGGATATTTGAATGTAAATTTCTTTTTTATATATATATTCATTAATTATAACTATAGTTTTTTATATAATATTTTGAAAAAATAATATTTAATTTGTATATATATGTACATATATATATACGCCTTATATTCACATATATATAAATACATATAATATATAATTATTATATCTAATCCGGACCAATATATACATATGAACTTCAATATATATAATTTCTTTCGCTATATGTGCTCCCACAAACTAATATATTTCACTCGACAGACATGCATATATATATATATATCCTATATATACCATTCACGCAGATCGACAGTATATAGTCAAGAAAAAAAAAAATACTTGAGGATCAAAGATGAAAAAAGGTGGTATATAATCGCGCCCACACGCCCAGTAGTCCAGACAAAATTCAGTTGAGCTGTATCATATATATATATATATATAAAAGACGTGACGTCGACGATTTGTAACGATAAGGTCGCAAGGTCTCAAATATAACGTACCTCATCCACCGTATTTGCATGCAGTGATATATAATATATATGTATATATTTTTATTTATATAATACGTATATATCCTCTAGGCAGCTATATTAATTGCAAGCACTTTTTTTATATATATATTATTGTCGCTAATTGTACATATATGATATCAGTATATATACTAATGTAGTATATATATCTTTGTACCTCATATACGTATAATTATATATGTATCGAAATTATATAAATACAAAAGGCTGTATTATATTTTTTATGACTATCTGAAAAATAATTTAATAACTTATATATACATATATATATAGTTAATAGTATATGATGTATATATATTTTATATAATATATTTATTATATAATATTGCAAATCGTAAATATAGAAAAATTTTTATGCCAATAAAATACTCATCAATTATAAAAATTTTTATTATATTAATAATTAATTTGAATTATTATAATTATTAATAATTAATTATGTCATTCAAATCATCAAATTAGAATCATTTAAATTATCAATAATTATCAATAATTAATAATTTAATATTTAATGAAAAATTAATTTTCAAAATTTTAAATGCAGATTTCAAAACGTCATTTCTAATTATTTATAATTATTACACAATAATATATATATGTATAGGAGTAGATGCGAGTCTTGGTTCTGAAGCCTACCGCAACATTGTTATACGTGCTCACTGCTCCCCTATATGATATCGTCTTCAAATAGCGGGGGTGAGAATAGAATATATATATATTTATATATATAAACTTTCCCCCACGATCGACATTTATTTTGGCGGACTAAGAAGGGTGGAAGATGCTGTTAGTCCTTTGCCGCAGACATTGGGGTAAAACCAGTCGGGAAAGTTTTAGGGGTTGATGACCGAATTCATTTAAAGTATACTATATATATATATAGCACGTTTAAATTTATATATTGTTTGTCATTTACTTCGTTTTTGTATCAATGTTATAGTAAAAATACAATAAAGACAAAGTAGCTGATAAAATAAATATATAAATCAAAATGTCTACAGCCAAATCTCATTAGTCCCGCCCTCTTATGTATTGAAAAGGCGAAGAAAAAAAAAAAAAAATGTCGGAAAGATACACCCCGTATAGCGGGGATTGGAGCGCATCCGATGCACTCGGAAAATATTTTACCTGAATTTCTATACATACATAGGGATGAAAAGGAAGCTCCGCCTCTTTTTTTTTTTTTTCTATTGTCATACACGAAAAATCATTTTATCACAACAATGGAGGATTTTTCAAAGAAAATAAGAAGAACACACAAGACAATTTGTTTCAACTTATCAAAGAAAAAAAATTACAAATAGCACAAAACAATCAACTCAAAAATAAACTAAAGATAAAATTCGACATTATAAACTGCAGCTTCAATATACAAATTTAAATCTTCAATATATATAATCCGACATAATTATATTCATGACTCTTCAATAAAATATAATTAAATACCTACATTCATATAATATATAAAAACGAAACAAAAAAATTTATAAAATTCATGAACATGGTGACCAACATAAAAAACTCCACTCTTGAATTATATTACATAAATCTGCAAGACACAATAATATATATTATGTCAACTACCATATATATATATCACGAATTGAAATTGCCATTAATATATATATATTCTTTGCAGGAAGCTCTAAAAAAATCCTTTCCTCTTTGATATATATATATCCAAGAAAAATAATAATATAAATATATGGACATTTTGAAGCAAAAATCAAATAATGTTTATATTATATTTTTCGCTCATTCGATTCGAGAGTTAGAACAGTGGATACTGTGCGATGCGCAGATAGTATAAGAATATATATACACGCATGATGTATATATCTGTATTTATATATTATACATATATACATGTATGTATATATATAGATATCTATCGGTCGCTGGTGTCAGGTCGCCGCTCCCCGAGAGATCAGTGGCCTCTCGCGCACACGACCGAGTCTCTCCCTCTCGATTCACTCCACTACTACTATTACTACTATACTACTATTATATATATTGCTACTATATATATCTATACAATACTATATAACTATTACTATATACTACTACGTACTACCAATCATGTCCTCTTCCATGTCCAGCTCTTTCTTCTTCGTTCGCTGTGAATCCTTTTGCGTTATATATATTATAGCATCAAAAATCATATATATACTACTATATACCATGGAATTATGCATTAATTCACACACTAATAACAATAACTCCACAATTCTTTTAATCCTTTTGATGAAACTACTTGGAAGTAAATGTAAAAAAAAAAAAAAAAATGAGCTAAATCGTTGCTATTATACAGTGAGATTTCTATACATATTGCTCTCTCGCCTTTATTTCCGGCCAACGACGAGTCTCACTCGGCAACAGCGACCATGAAGTGAGTCGAGACAGCGCACGCGAATATATAGATCTTGATGTTGAGCGTACAGAGTAAGCTAGAACTGTTGGATGAGAGTTATTTTATGTGGATTTTAACACCACAATTTTTCTTCTTCATGCGATTTTATCACGTTTTTTTTTTTTTTTCAATAATTCTCCTTATAACCACCGTAATTTTATATTTATTCACACTATCCGAATAACTTTTGTTCACACTCTTCATATATAATATATATCAAATTCCTTTTTTAATCCAACAGCAAATTATTAATTAACATAACACAAAGATTCATTATACACCACACACAATCGATGATAATAAAAAATTATATCCACGTATATATTTATTACATACACCATGTGCTTTTTTAATTAAAAAATAAACATATCACATTAATATTTTCGACAATATGAAATATTGACGATATATATGTATATATATAAAAATACAAGAGAGAAAGCGAGAAGATAGGTAGCACAAAGTATGAGATGAAGGATAGAGAAACACAGACACGCACATATATACATATATATATATACGTACACATTCACGTGATGAGAAATGAGAATGGCGAAGAGGGGAGGATTTTTTCGCGGGCGGCTGACTCTGAAGGTTTGAACTGCCACCGACGAGACAATTCACGTATTATACATATATATTATCGTTTATTATTGTCATCCTTGTCGTTACGTTGTCGTTGTCATCCTCATCGTCATCCTCGTCGTCGTCGTCGTCGTCGTCGTCGTCGTGTAGTAATCGTGCCTCTCCGTTTGTCTTCGTCGGTGCGCACGACACACACGAACACGCGGCCTTCTCGTTCCACCATCCTGAATATATATATATATCCCTTATATATACATATATCACAGTCTACACCGTGCCGTTTTGCAACTCCCACCACTTTCTGTCTGCACGAATACTATTAAACACCCACCGGGACTCAAGCATGTGAGATGACACAAACACAAATACACATATGTATATACATATATATAGTTAAGTATATAAAGTATATGAGTTTTTATACACATAAAGAATTAACACACACTATAATCGCGAGAGTCGTCTACATTTGTGAAATATAAACGTCGATTTCGCTGTCAAATTTTTTATCAAATTAAATAAATTAATATTATAATATATATTTATAATTTTTGAATATATATATATATATAAATGTACTTGCATGCAATATATAAAATGTATAATTGATAATATATGTTTGAAGTATTATCAAATTGGAAAATTGAAAGATTAATACCAAAACGTTGAGAGAGTATGATCAAGCTGCTAAAGTACTGTGTACCCGGTACACGACGACGACACTACACAAAGTAAATTGTTCCAGTGTATATCGCACACACCGTCGCGCGTCTACTACTCATGTGCGAAAATGCGCTGCAATCCCGCCATCTGCACAACCGCCGGCAAGACTTTGCGAATTGACCGGGACACATGACACATGAATAAAATGGTTGTGTGTTAGGGTGTATTTGTAGTCTGTGTGCTTATATACAAGTGGTGTTCGCCATTATTTTCGTTGTCTGCCTTATTGCCACCCCTCTCATTTGTTCCAATATTACATCGCCGCCGCCATTTGAATACCTGAGTTTACCGTGCCATCGAATCATGTCTGATTTGAGAATATAATTTTTATTTGTTGGAAAAAAAAAAATGATGATGTAAATTAAATTAATTTTTTGGCGATATTTGGAGAGTTATTTTTGTTGATTGTTATGATTGAATTAATTTTTGTTGTATGTATATGTAGATGATTTGAATTATTACAATTTTTTTTATGTTTAAATAACGGGATGATTTATTTAACATGTTATTTTATTCATTAATGTCTGTTACCTTTATTGGTGTTTTTTGTTTTTTTTTTTTTTGTTTATGCATAATAATATATATTTTATATTAATATTCGTTAATATATCGAATATAATATTTTATTTGTAGTTTTTTGTTGCTTTATTTTTTTCTTTTTTCATAAATTAAATAAATAACTCTTGACTGTTTTGAAAACTAAACAGAAATATTTTACAAAATTAATTATATAGTCGTAGACTAATTGCCATGATCAGATTATATTTTTCATCTTCCACCATCTTTTCATTATAGTTTGTTCTTGATATATCATTTCATTTTGTTCAGTTAATTTTGTTCTTTTATTTAAAAAAAACAATACGTTTTTCATATAATAATTCGATTGATAGACATATATATTCGTCAATATTATTGACTATCTCAAAATAAAACTTTAACATTCGGAATTTAATAATTTTTGCCTGATAATTACTCCATTCTGTACATTGAAAATTGATTGATGAAACACATACACACTTATTTTTTTTTTTGCAAACATCGAGCAGAATCAGTACTTTAATATATTGAAAAATATTCATTTTACTTTACGAAATAATAATAAATATAGAAAAAAAAAATTTAATGAAATAAATATAATAAAAAAGTTACATGATTATATTAAAGTGAAATTAAAATCGAGAAAAATGAATATAAAAAACATGCAATTAATCTTTCATGTTGATAGGAATTTATCAATTTGTGTTCAATATATTTTACACATTTACCTTTTCATATTTGCTTTCCAAACATTCCGAATGTTATTAAATTTCTTTATTTTTTTATTTTGGCATTGACTGAATCGCACACTTGGCCAGAGTCAAACGGCATAATGAATTCAACACTATAAATGAGAATGAAAATATCCTCACGAGGCAAGATGGTCGTATAATAATAAGCAAGTGTCTCTCTATGCATAATGGCTTTTAGTTACAAATGATGGCTAAGCGGTTGTTGCTCATAAAATAAAACGTAAGCTTCGCTGGAAATAACTGAACTTGTCGACACTGATGACACTCTACTGTCATTGTATTCATGCCACTCGCTTGAATATGGATGCTTGCAGTAGGCGGTATAGTGACCGGAGTATGGTGTCCCAGAGTGATTGGCAACGCCATACAAATTGTACGTGCAACCTCGCACACCTGGGGCAATAAAGGCACTAAGGTCCAAGCCCATTAGCGGGAAATCCACTAATACACTGAGTTTCGCACGAAATCGTTCAGTTGGAGAAAATCGCTTCAAATCTATTTTAATTATCAAATCAAGGATAATAATAAAACAGTTGTAAAATAAGTAAGCATAAATAGTTGATTAAAATATTAATCTGAAAAAATTTCGAATAATTCAAAGAGAAAAAAATATAGCAAAATATTTTTATCAATATTATAAATCCAGAAATTTTCTGGATGATAATATGAAAGTAAAATGTATTCAATATAAAAATATGAAACTTGATAATAAAAAAGGATACGAATAACCAATATCTTTGGAAATTTTTGAATACTAAAACTCTTGGTGCATTTGGTTCTCATCTGACATTTGGAACATATTGGTTTTTCATCGCCATCAAGCGTTTCCACTTTAGTAAAGTGCTCCAAGCATTGATTGAGCTTCACCGTTCCACTTCTTACTGGTATAGGCAAGCTCAAATCCCAAAATGGATCTAATGTAACTGATACGTGATCGCATGAAGTGCATGTCAATGACGAACGAAGCTGACCAACAAATACATCGACTATTGTACTATCTTCACTGCGTAAATATCGTTTCCAACTTTCGGCCGCCTTATGACTGTCCCTATTACCAATAAAAGATACAAAAAAATTATTGATATATAATTATCAATGAAACTGTTTGTGGAAGATAAATAAAACTATAATTCAATAAACTCACGAATAATGATCCGGGATGTCAGTGAGAATTGGTTGTGGTTTGATTGTCACTCTATTAACATCCTCATGCAAACCCTCCAATAAATATCTTAAAAACTCTTGAGCATCCTGCTGAGCATAGCCCATGAAACGAGGGGCGAATCGTTGTATTTGAGTTTTTAATGACGTTGTATTTACAACACGTTCACCGCTGCTTTCCCACAATTCGTGAATAACTTGAGCGAATGCTTTCATCAAAGCGCCTTTCATACTGGACGTTGTTGTATTTATGTCATTTAAATATTGCTCATTTAGCAAATATTCAAGTAATGGTCGTGTATTGCTCAAACATTGAATAACGCTATTCATAAAGCACTAGTGGAGAATAAACAAATAAATTATTCATTATTTTTTCCTGATTAACTGTAACATTCAAGGTGATGATATAATATACTAAAGCAATTAGTTTTTTAGTAATGTGATATTTTAACATTAATATATTAAAAGAATTTTGAACGTGAACAGATGATAGAGTTATCAACTGCTATTTTAATATATTAAATATTGTTTTATATTGTATATCTATAAATATTTCTCTACTGCAACATTATGATTTTCTTGTGCTTTTTGATAATAATAAATTTAATTATAAATACATAATAATCCATGTTTACTCACGGTATTGCCAATATTTCGTAATCCATTCAAGCCATAACCCTCGTCACGACGTGATTGTATTCGATTTCTCGGTGGCCTCGAGGTCGAACTTTCCTCCTACAAAATCAAAAACGGATAATTAAATTTGGCCCCTTTTGGTTCCTTGCACAATTTCCTATTGCTGGCGGCCTGTATGTCATCTGTCGATTCACGCGATAATAAGTCCCTTATTCGTCTGTCTGTGTATTGATAATACCATGATTTGTGAATAAAAACTATCGAATGAAAAGAAAATAAAAAGGGTAAAAAATGAAAAAAAAAAAAAAAAAAAAAAATTATAGGATTTTTTTTCTTTTTAATATTTTATTATATTTACGGAATAAAAATCCAGGCATGTAACATTCAAATACTCACCTTGACCTGCATTGCAAGTGGCCTTTGATGAATGACATGATGTGATATTATTGAATGAAGGGATTTTGCACGCTGTCGAGTTGATATGTGAAAGATAGATTTTTGAACTGGGATCTTTATAGTTGTCAATAGTCCGAGTAAAAAAGAAAAAAAAATTGCAAATATAGCTAAAGTCCAAGTGAACCAAAGACACCAGTTTATCACTTGAACAGAAGCCAGGTTACATTTTCAAATAATATACGCGGTTTATATGAGAATTTACCACTTTCTTTTTTCTAAAAGTTATTTTAATAGGTGAATTTTCAAATGATCCAATATTAATATTAATAAAAATAGGTGATTGTAAGAATTTTTTATTCAATTTAATTTAAACACGACTTTAAAGATGAATAAAAATGAGCAATCCAATGAGTGTTTCTTTCTGTCTCGATGACCGCGATTGAATTATTGAAAATGCATTGAGCTTTATGTAGTTACGTTTCATATGTTGCGATCTGGTTTGAGCGTCTGTCGTGTTCTATTAATAAAAAAGCCTCGACATGCAAATCTCAAAGACACAACTGGCAGTCAGTTGTTAACGCGATTCCGAAACGTGATAAACGACTAAATAATGTTTGATAATAAGAGTAAGAAGTTGATAAGCTGTCATTTTAGGAAATCAATGAGTTGTTAATTATAAATTATGCATTAATACTCACGGATTTCATTTATAATAAGTTGCCATGTTTTTAGAATACGAGTTGAATCATCCAGGAAAATTTGGATAATAATTATGAATTATGGACCAATTGTCGATGAACTGACAGCGAGTTTCATAAATGAAATCAAATGATAAAAAAAAACACAAAAAAGATCTCTATAAAGCATTAAAAAACTATAAAATTATTTATAATTTTATTATAATTAAATAATTGAATAAACTGGTGAAACATTATCAACAAAAATTTCGTTCAAATTATAATGAAATGAAAACTAACCAAAAATGTCGTACTATCCCCAGCAACCATATTGAATATGCATGTATATATATTGAAACTTTTTTTTGTTTTTCCCGCGTAATGATGATTAATGATAAACTTTACTAAAATGTTGCGCGTAATTAGTTGTTGTCGAGGCCACAATAACGTACACGATTATTCACTGAGATGATGGTAACCAAACGTATACTCTGTCGCCCTACGATTGCTCAAGCACGCATCTCACCAGTTGCCAAAATCAGTAATTGGCGCACCACAGGAAGTGGAACATGAGACTATATATCATCGTGTGTATATTATTCTGTATTTTGCATTTTCGATTAAAGAATAATAAGGAAAAAGGTGTGATTAAAAGAGATTTCCCTTCGTTTATATAAGAAAGAAATGAAGAAAATGATGAAAATATACAAAAATTGGGTATACGCGGTCTCAGTCCACCGAGAGATTCTCCTTGTGCAACGAACAGAGAAAGCCATTTACTCACAATCTGATCATTGTTTTCCCGATATATCGCCTGATGAACACCAACTGGCACAATGGACGTATTACTTGATGTTGATGCATTGACAGAATCACCATTGAAAGAATCGTCCCAACCAAAAAATGTTGTCCTCTTTGATGTTGATGGCTTTGATGATTCATTGCCCTGATTGTCATTAGGTTTACTTGTCAATCGAACATTTTCATCCAGCAAATCATTATTTTCAGATTTTATAACATTATCCAAAATTTTAATGGGACAATTGATTGAATGAACATCGTGTCTCAAGGGTTCATTTATCATTGAAAATTCATTATTTGCCTCTGCATTAATATTTCTCACATAAATTTGCTGATCAACATTATCCACATTACCAATCATCCACTGGGTTGGCTCAAGTATAGATGGTGATTTTTTGTTGTTGATAGTTTGTTTAGCAATACAAAATTCATCGCAAATTTGATCATTATTGTTAGTTAATAGCTTCGTGTTATTGGCATTAGTGGGTGCTTTAATCCAAGAGTAAGCTCTACAATCTGTAGTTGAGGCATCAACGCTAACAACACTAGACGTGGCCGACGTATGGGTAGGTGTAGCAGTAGCAGTAGGAGTAATAATAGTATTAGTAGCAGTAGTAGCAGTAATTGTGGTAATAGTGGTAGTAATAACACTAGTACTAGCAATAGTTGGTGTGATTGATGAATTTATAGACTGAGAAGTAGGATGATTTGGAGAAGTGGATGATAATAATGGTGTAATAATAACGCACGTGGAAAGAAAAGGATTTGAGGATAAAGTTGTGGTAAATTTCCGCGTTCCGTCGGCCAACGTCAAATTATGATTATCATGATGGAATTGATTGTCGTTGTCTTTGTCATTATTATCGTCGTGATTATTTATTCGTGCCACATTTACGTCCTTTAGGTCACAGTCATTATTATTTCCATTATTATCATTATCAATGACTATGTTGATATTGTTTCTAACAATATTTTCCTCATGCTGCTGTTTTACCTCGCTTGATGCCACGACGCTGTCAATCTCATCATGTCCCGTGAGTACCGTTTTTATTGGATTATTACTTCTTTTTATTTGTCGGTTTGTTGACCATCTATCATAAGCCGCAGTGTCACGCTCGTCGCCGCCGTGCAATTCAGCCAAACCAATTATTGACGATGGTGATGAAAATGATGAACGACAATGGCCATTTAACGTGCTGCTGCTACTGCTGTTGCTCAAACTACTGCTGCCATGAATATTTGGTATATACGTTGTTGGTGAATATTTTGCATATAATTCAGCGGTTGTTAATGAACAAATTCCGTTACGTTCACGAGCATTTGATGATGTTGATGATGATGTTGTTGATGAAGCAGAGGAAGTTGATGTGGACGAATATTTTGACGATAAATTAATCGATGACGATCCAACTGATCCGACGTCGCTGTACGACGAGACTGACCTGTAATTAAAGCCAATGTGAGAATTTTAGTCTTGCATATATTACATGATTTACTGTGTTGGGATGGTCGCCAATAACATTATCACTCTTTCTTCAACTTATGCAACAGCAATATAACCAGCTACACTACATATATATCCATAATACATACTCTAGAGCGATATTACATACTTTATTAGTTCATTATAAAGTCATTGTAACCTGCATATTAATTCAAGAAATATTAAAAATTGTTTTTACGTCTTCTGTTTCAGCTGAATGAATTATTAAATAACAACACATATTGTTTGCTAATTAATATTTAATGATTGTAATATAGTCATGTCTAGCCATTTATTTATTTGTTCGTGGTCACATTTCTATTTTTGTCTCAGTTGAACATAGATTGGTTTTTTAGTCGAGTGACAAAGGACGAGGTCATGACTTTTTTTTTTACTGCAAATCTTTCACGTTTTTTTTTTTTTTATTTATATGTGCATATCATATAGGTATAATACATATATTTTGCATATATATACAGGCGCATTATGACCCTTCATCATCAACCCCGTTCAAAGGCTGACGAGCAAGTATAGATGAAGAGCAAAAATATGAATTAGAGAAAGATAAATAGAGGGCTGGCGACTAATCGGCTAATGCTGGGGGGATACATAATTTATGTGGATTCCAACGGTCTTGGAATTAAAATATTATCCCAAAAGAATTGAACAAATGTCGCTGGGCTTGTTTATCCACAATGCTCGACTGCTGCGACTCACCAAGTAAGCATTGTAAGGTGTGCAATATATATACATTTATGACAGCAAGATGTGACCTAATATTATATTTCCTTTGCCCTGTATATACTTGCTTATGACCCTTAAACTTTCTTGAATAATTTGTATAGAATAATCGTGAATGTGGTGTAACTGGTCATTATGTAATTTAAACATGACACGCTGATGTCCGAGGTCATCAGAATTATATCTGTTTACTTCTTAAACATATTACAAGATTAAATATATACATTATGAATATGCTCTTAAAAAGGATCACGTCTGTTTATACAAATAATTAAATAATTATTAATATTTATTATTAATCATCAGATCTCATAATTAGTAATTTAAATGTTTCTATCTCATTGATAGTTTGTTTAATTATTATCAAAAATATGTAAAATATCAGTATGCACAGAAGAAATATTAATTATCATAATATATTCTATTATTTTTCTTGAACTTTTTCAAACTTTTTTAATAGTCAGTCATATCATTTAAAACATTAATTAATAACTCAAACAAATTAAATTTGATCTATATGATGATGAATAAATAATCACACGCAATTTATCAATTATTAATAATCTAAATTATTGCCATTGATAATTTTTTTTCTTTCATCAAATGTCCATGCATTCAAATGGAATTTTTTTTATTTTTTTCAAATTCATTCTCACCTTGCAGGCGAATAATTGATTCTTCTTGATGATGATCGATAGCTGGATGTACTATGATTAAACCGGTCGATAGGACCAGAAGATCGGTAAGTAGGAAATTTTGTAGAATTCGTGACACTACCGATTGTTGAGGTCGTTGTGCTACTGTTACTACTGCTGTATCTCCGACTTGGCGATAGTGGCGCCATTGTATTAGTATTATACGAAACTGCAATGGCTCCTGGAGGGCGATGGAATGACATTGCACACGGCTGTCTTGATTATTGACAAGTGTGCAAAATATTTTTCAACGTCATTGACGCCCTCCACTTCACCTCCTGCATTTTATATGAAACATAAAAAAAATTCATTACAATTAGAAACATTTATTTATGATGTATTAAAACTAATTATAAATAAATTTAATTTCAATATAAATATTAATTTGCAGCCTTTTGCATGGATTATATATAAAAAAAACGCTGTTGGTAATATAAAAAAATTACATGTATGTAAACAAATGTGTATATGTACATGTCCCCAATAATTCTTTCAGGCTTAATGTTCAATTTTTTCAAATTAATTCCATAATTGGTTAAATATATGTACATATATTTATTTATATACATAATTATATACGTTCACATTCCTAAATGAGGCTTGATAATTAATTGAGGACCAAATACACATAAGTTCACATGAATATTGAATGCAACACAAAATGTATCTTCGTGTTCTTAATATCGCAGATTTATTTGGTGGTTGACCCACTTTATACTTTCAACTGGAATTATATTTTAAAAATAGCATTATGCGAGCTACCTCCCTCTTCTAATCAACATACATATGTGATAAATTTATTTAAAATAAGCATTATGAATTGCCTTTTAAAAAATAATACACTAGTATTGTATGATGAATTAAACAAAAGAAAATTTATTGATAACTATGCTTATATTAGTATAACTTTTTCCTCTTTAATTCTCCTGCAATCTTTTTATTTATTATCTTCATATATATTTTCGTTCAATGAAATATTTACGCATAAATTCTCTGAATATTTTTTCTTTTTTTTTTCATTTCAATAAAAGAATTTTGTTGCATTGACAATTGAAATATGAGCTTCTATAGAAGGTCGTTGTGAAGGTCAAATGTGTTTCAACAATGAATTCACCTGCCTTCAGGCAGACAAATTATCATTATGAATAATATATAAATATTCGATAGTATAACTTTGAGGAAATTTCAAAGAAAATAATGATATAAGGTCGTACGTAAATCATTGTTATCAATCTTATATTCAGATTTCTAGTTAATATTATAATTTATCAATATTAAATTTTTATAAAAGTAAAATAATCAATATAAAATAATTTGTATTCTGAATTTTCATCTTAAAACTTTGTTAAGATTAAAAAAAAAAAAAAGGAATAATTGATATGTTTGTTGTTTTAGAAGAATGCAAAATTTATGCGATTTGATATGATTTTATACGATGCTATTCAACATTTCAATGGGCGACTATCCAAATTTCTAAAATACAAACATATATCACACTATGTATACATCGTTATGCATCAACGCTTTATTTCTATTTATAATATTGATAATAATAATACATAATCTCGACAAACATCGCATATACAATATAATGAAATTACAATTCATCAATTCTAAAAGACCATATATGAACTACCACCAATGAATCATGATCATATTATCTACTTCATAACATTAATTGTCTTTTTATATCTCAAATGAAATAATTGATTGAATTATAACAAATAAAAATCAGTTTAATATACACTAAATGTCAAATGTGACCATGACACATACTAGTTAATGATCGATTACTTTACAATGCTAATCATTTTAAATTCCAAATTGAATTCTTTATTTATTTTTTATCATACTCAGTGTTACGTCATTGCCTAGGACAAATTTCCGTTAATGGAGAGAGATATCACAGTGAGATTATATTCGCGTAATGTTTATGCAACCGATCGATTGATTGGAGTCCCGTGATGGCTCATTAAATTATCATTCACTCAAATAGGTTGAATCAGTTATGTAAACGATACAAGTGAACAAAAAAAAAAATAAATAAAGCAGACATAGGTATTCACATATCATGCAAGTTATTTTCTTTGTAATATTTGTTAAATATACTAATGTTCTTTCAAATTAAATAAAATACATGATATTACTTTTGTTTAAACATAAATAAAATCATATGTGCATCTGTATATAATTAATATGAAGAATAATATCACAGAATGCATGAGGTTATGGATTTTAATTGAGTGATGACACTTTCAATTATATTTTAGCAATAGATATCCCATCATCCCTCAACTTCAAGTAGACAAAAATAATCAATAAGTTGCACTTTTACAGATTCAGTTCATGCATTGAATTTTTTTATAAATACATTTATCACAGAATGAAGAAAAAAAAACCAATGCAACAAAATTGTGGAATGTATGCACACATGAAGACAATGTGATCACATATGATCTTAAAAATAGAATTCTTTATTATGCTCATATTTATTTTTTTCTTTCATTACGCCTTACCCATGTGTATTATAACCTAACCCTCTTGATCTTTGAAATCGTCCTACGCAAATATTCAAGAGACACTATGAAATATTAAACCAACATGATTCATCGAAATACACACAGTGTGATACGAATTTTCTTAGGTTATAATCAGCTACTGTGACGATACTGACGTCGATGAAAATGGAAATTTGAGCTCTTTCTCTTCGCTATTTTCCACTCCACTCTAACACATATAATTTACACATGTGCATCAAAATTAAAGGAAACTGTAATAATATTATTAAATGTACTTACAAAAAAACAAAACAAAATATATCAAAAGAATATTTTGTCTAATTATTCACAATTTAATTTCACATCTGACCATACACTACGAATTAAATTCGTTTATTTCCCCTTGCTAATCTCCTCAAGGAAGCTACAACTTTCCCTTTCACTTTGATGATTGGAAAATATGAATAAAAATTCTGTGATCAATAAAAAAATACCAACGCATCTCAATGTATGTCACAATAAACTTTCCCCAAATACCTACATAGGTATTGAAAATTACTTTAAATATATTAAACATCCGTATCTACACACATACATGCGTGTTTGCTCATATTATAACCAGCTGAGATCGATACGAATATCGATTTGTATAATGTAGCTTCACTATTTCCTTGACACACTGAATTTTGGCTATTTTTTATTTTTTTTTTTTTTATTTTCAACCAACACAGATGACACACATTATATGCATATAATACGTTTATTCATCTCTCTTTTTATCATTTTCTTCCTCACCTTTTTATTTCCAATTCTCTCTCACTCATATTATTTATTATAGACTTAAAATAAAATCTCAGAGAAGCTCATGTCGCTCCACCCAAATTTCTCTT
Organism: Microctonus brassicae; assembly: GCA_918226075.1. Classification (NCBI taxonomy): domain Eukaryota; kingdom Metazoa; phylum Arthropoda; class Insecta; order Hymenoptera; family Braconidae; genus Microctonus; species Microctonus brassicae. The sequence goes on along the minus strand of OW445482.1, from coordinate 6,960,877 downwards.
GTTATGTTCACACACAAAAGATCACTAGTTATTATGATTTTTAGTGTATTTATGAGTGAAAGGCGCAGGTCCATAACTATAATACAATAAATTCAATCTATTTATTGTCATTGGACGCAACGAAAATGTAACTCACTAATCCGCGTCATTACTTTACACACCGCTGCGGACAATAAAGTAAAAAAATAAAAATGAAAATGTTATTCCTGATATTCTCTATAAGGAAAGAATTTTTACCTTTTTTTTTTTATTTGATTTCGTAGCCGCTCTCTCGTTTTTTCTGTCTTGTTATATTATAATACACTTGTTACGACTGCTACGAGTGCTACAACACAAAATACAACCATACAATCACCAACACAATTTTATCTTGCCATAGAGTGACTCAAATGTACTTATCTGTACTATACATTACTACCTACTGCTACTATTACCAATACCATCATTCATATATTACTATATAACTGTAACTCATACCAACAACCGTCAACGCAACGTGCGTTCAAACAATATGGCGGCTACTACACACAAGGTTGCCAATTTCCGTGTTGATAATTATATATGTATGTATATATATATATATTTTTTTTTTTTCATCTGAGAAACACACATAGATGATTGTGAGCACTTCCGCGGCTTCGTATCATTGGGCTAATGGAATGAGACTTAGTAAGAATAGAAATAGACTGGATATAACGATGGAAGGGATAACTCTGAATACCACGTGATTAAATTGCAGCATTAAAAATATATATTTGTATATTGCTGAAAACTTATATTTTAATTCATAGAGAACTTTTTTGATAAATTGTCACATATTATGTTGGATTGTTGTTGATTTATATTATTTAGATAATTTAATGGGAGAGAAGATCTATTTTAGAGATGATATATGAAAGTAAGGTAGTTATGTTTTTTTTATTCTGAATTGTGGTGATGAATTTTAATATAAAAAGAAGAATACTTTTTTTATTTTAGATCAAAAATGGCGCTTGAAATGTTGTACTATATGTATGGCGCTTTGTAGTGCCATCTTAAGTTAGATTCATGCACTATTTATAAATTTTATGCGATAGAGAAAAGCCTTCTTTTTATTTTAATAACTATAATAAAAAATAATTGCTATATGTCTTAGTTGATTTTGGAACAATTATAGAATATTTAGATAATTTATCATGTTTTTTTTAAATATGATTAGTGGATTATTTTTTTAGACACCATATGATTATTGAATACATGAAAAAAATTACATCAAGTTGGTACTCCTCATAATTTTAAATGGATTCATTATTTAAATGTCTAACAAAATTTAATATGTATTTTATGAATTTTGTAATAAATAAATAATTATGTAAAAAAAATATATGTATTTCTAATGTAATATATTTATATTATATTGAATTATTTACAATTTAATAAATTTAATAAATTAACTGCAGTGGTATTTAATCATCGATTCCTCGAATAGGTTCATTCAGTGCTCTTCGTACGGAGATCTCTTGAAGTCTTTCTAAACTTATCGAATTACATTCGTTGGGTGGCAAAAAAGCACCAACGACAAATCTCATTTCTGCATTTAAGAAGTTAAATGTTGTACATGCTTTATCGACAGGTAGAATTTCTGAATTTATATTCAACTCTCTCATTATATTTTTAAAATCTGTAAGTATTGGTGCATCCCGTGGATAATTTTTGTCTAATCCTAATATTATAATATCAGGTCTTGGAATCATGATTTTAAATAGCGAGAGTGAATCTCTGTTAATGTCACTTGATGATTTTATATTCCATCCAATTACTGTTTTTGGAAAAATAATCATTGGTCCTAGTACGTAAATACCAATATTCAGTTTGAATCCGTACTGAAAATGAAATAAATAAATTAATATTAAATAATATGAATAAAATATAAATATTTCATATGTAATCTTTATGAACGGTGTAACTCAAATATACCATCAATGTTATCAGATTTATATGTGATAACGTTCTAGGTAAATTTATTTTCGAAAAATAATTTGTCAAAAAATTTTATCCTCAATGAAATGCTTATTTTATCCTAAGATTACTTGTTCTCAATACCTATAAATATTGTAAATAAACATAGAATAATTTTCTATTGTTACTTATGAACATGTCCACAAATACTTTGTTATTAATTTTGATGAATTGTATATTTTTATTATGCCGATAATTGTACATGTTTCATCCATAGCAAGCAGCCTTAAAAACGAAATAAACTTCTCATTGAGTGTAAATATTTTGGGGTCTTGGTCTCTCATTAGATTTACTTGACTGTGAAAGTGCAAAAGTCAGATAAAAAGTTTCACTTCAATAAATACTGGTTTACAAATTTTTATTCAAAATAAATCAAATACTTACAACAGAAATTCCATCTACCATTAATCCATAGTCTGCATCTCTGTTTAAAACTGTCACAGTTGTTTTGCCATCACCTTCATACGCACCTTTGTGCATTTTTCCTCGAATTGGTTGATACTTTCTTAAAAAAATAACAATAAAAACAATTAAACAATAATAATAAACAGTCAAAATAATTTATCAATTCATTGTTATTATTGAATAAATAATAACTTTATAAATATTCCTATGATATTTGTATTAAAAATTTCTTTTGTTATTATTACTTTATCAAGTTTTTACAATGCCCTCGTAATAATTGAGATGATATAATAGACATTTTTAAATAAATATTACTTAATATTAATCACACGTGAACGTGAAGTATTTTAATTTTTGAGGTTATGTTGTATTGCCCGGTGATTATTATTGGGCGAAGCGCCCTCTCTCGCATTCTCTTATTGGTTATTAATATCCCAAGTATACCTGAAGATGGCGGAAAAATTTGAAAGTATATTCTGCAACAACTTATAAAACCGCGCACGCGTTTATGTTTGAACGTTCATCATTCAATTTCTCGAGGCTTTTATGCGTAGTACATCGTTATAGTTACTCTTACATTTAAGATTCATTTTGTGATAACGATTATATTCACCAATCTAAGCACACATTAATATCAATAATAAAAAATCAAATGAAATATATAAATAAAATAAATAAGTGATTAAATACTGAAATCTTTATTAACATAATTCCAAGTTTATAATTTAAAAAAATTACATTTTTCTACTGTGAATATTCTCACATTAATATGGCAAAATTTGTTGCTACAATAAAAGCAATAATAACTCGTTTAGTATTTGCATCTCATGGATTTATTGCAATTTGGCAAGTGGCAACATTTAAAAAAAATCCTCTTTATTGGTATTTAAGTTGTCCAATTCTTCTTCTTTTCTTTGAGGGAATTTTCACTGTTACAATAAAGTCTAATCAAGAGTGGAAATGGTGAGAAAAATTATTTATATTCACATGCTTATATCTATAACATTTATAATTTAAATTATAATTATATATTTCTCAAAGTCGATTGGTTTATAAGTAACTTCCGGAAAACAATAAGGGTTTTTTTCATGTATAAGATCACAACTTGTTTTTGATGGACAGACGGAAATTGTGCATTAGTCAATTGTATCAAATTCAGTATTATATATCGGTTATCACTTCCGACATAAATCCGGACAGGAAGTGTATCCATTTATAAACACTAAAGAACTTTTTTCCAAACTTATAACTATCAGATAAAATCCATATGACAAACTAATACACTGTTATATATGTATTGTAATGTTCTACTCAGTTGAAATTATTTATTATTGTTTATATAATAATTTTGTCAATAGTTTGATGAATAAAAAGTTGGAATTTATTTTCAGGTTTTGTCCATCAGTATTTCTTTATTTGGGAAGTGTCGTGCCAGCAATATGGCTACTGGAATTGGATAAATTAGAGCGACGAATGAGAGTACGAGATTCAAATATTAATATTTCTGAAACTCTTGATTTAACAAATTTGGCAGCAGATGACTTGAAACATTTGGAAAAAGTCTTTGGAGTAATATTTAAACAATATTTTTGAGATATTCTATTAATAAATAATATATATATACAGATACAACATGCATTTAAATGATATATTTAATTAATTTTTAGGTTAATTTAAAATTACCAGATATTAAAATATCAACAGAAACATGGGTGACTTTAATCGAACAATTTCTTATGCTTGTTCTTATTGTTGGTCGTTGGATGTTGCCCAAAGGTGATTTAACACGTGATCAATTGAGTCAATTATTGCTTGTTTATATTGGAACAGCTGCTGATATTATTGAATTCTTTGATTCATTTAAAGAAGATAAAATTGGACGAGAATTAGTGTTGGTTTATTTGACTCTTGGGATTTGGTCATGGTCTTTAATGCAATTTACAGTTGTTCTTACTGCAACAAAATCACGAAAATGTCGATTATCATCAGGTACAACAATTAAAAGAAAGGTATCATCTAAAACTAGCTGTTGCAGTATAGACGTTTGGGCTATAGCTATTAATATGATCCTTCAAGATGCTCCATTTCTTGCCTTTCGTTTAATTATAATAATTCATTATCAAATTGTGAGTTATATGAATATTTTTTTTACATGCAAAAATACTTTAGTAATATTACTGCAGTTGTATAGACTTTATGTCGTTCAAAGTGAAAATAAGAGTAAGAAAAAAAGAAAAAGAAGACGAAATGAGAGGCGTGAAGTAATGTCGAGTATTAGTGTTATTTCACGAAATGATTTATATAAATGTGGGAGCTCAAGAAATGGAAAAAAACGACGACGAAATGATGAAAATGTTGAACCAGACTCGGAGGATTATCTATCAGAAGACCGAGATATTGATGAAATACCACAAAAACATTTCCACCGAACAAAAAGGTGTGTAATATTTATTCTCATAAATATACTTATTGTAATTAATAAATAATAATATGTTTGATTATAATTAATTTATAATTACTAGACAGAAAAGACAAGACACGGGATATTCTACTTCTAGCACTCATAATTCATCCAAGCACGACAGGATACAGAAATTAAAAGGCAAACGAACCAAAGCAAGTCGAAATGTGGATGCACAAGTTGATATTTTGTCGTATGATGAAGATATTGAGAACAAATTGATGAAAAACCAAAAGAAAAAAATGGGAAAAATCGATAGTCATACTAGACGATCTGCAATTAAAAATAAAAATGATTGCGATAAAATGGCAGCAAAACGTAGTGAAAAGATGATTGTGAATTATCAAAGTACTGAGGATAGCTCAGACGAAGAGAGTTCAACCATCAACGAATCTGAAACAGAGTCAGAACAAAGGTATACATATCATCATACCTTTTTCTTTTTTCTTACGATAAAATATTAAATGCATACAACTCAATAATGTCTTAATCGTTTTTCAGATATGCACGACATAAATCACATAGAGTATAAAAGAAAAATGACATGATTACTTTAAAAATACAACATTATTTTTCCTCTATAAAATAATGACAATTATTTACAGGAGTAGTATAATATAACCTGCAAATATAATAAACAGTAAATATAGCATTTTATTTTGTATAATTATACTTATCATATTGTGTAATAGAATATTAATATTTAATTCAATTTATTTTTGTGTATCAATTTAGTAATAATATTAACATCAAACTAACCATGGAGATTAATAATCGTTACAATTAATTATTCAATGAATGTAATAATAATATTGTATAATTATTTCTAGTATCGTGAATTAATCCAATTTATACATTGTTTTGCATCAAGAGTATTTAAATACATAACAAAATCATCTTGGTGTATACCTATCGCTGTACAATATAGCATTGCTGTATCACTAATTAATTCATTTAGCCAATTCTCTGATGTATCATTTACGACATCACTTTGTGTCTTCGATAATGCTGTCAGTAATATTTCATCATTAGAATTGGTTGTAGAATTTTTTAGAAGATCATTTGTAGTATTTTTATTCAAATCATCAATCGATAATTGATTATCATTTAATTTTTGATATTTAACAATATTTTCATTACCAATACTTCTGTTCGCTTTTACTGATGTTAATGTGTTCGATGTGATTTCTGATATATTCAATTTACCATGGTTCTCATTTTTCAACGATGGGTCTGATGTTTTTAATAAAATCAATGTATTCTTCGAACCACGCTCCAATACTTTTTGAAGCTTTGCTTGATTTTTTATGCATTTTAAATTCAATGATGGCTTTCCGGTTTGCAGTTTTGGTGAATTGACTTCACAGTTTAAATTAGATCTAGTCAAACTCGTTACTTTAAGATCTTGATCCATAAATTTTTCATCATTTATTTTTTTGTAATTATCAATCAGTCTTTTATATTGTGGCATTGATATTTGCACCGAGTAAGCTAACACAGAATGTAAACTTTCGTGCATACAATTTTCAAATGAATGCTCAACATTATGTTCAACACTCCAATCATGTTTTTTGGCATCTGCTGTGTAAATATTAGCTTGTTGATGTTCACAATAATTTGTAGCTACTCCTATTTTTAATGATTGTGAAATTTTTTGATAAGAGCATCCATCCAAATTTATGAAATGTTCACCAATACATTCAACGGCTAAACCCATCTGTATTTTTAATTTATAATTTATAAATATGTTGGAATTATTTTATGAAGAAATGTATTTTCTTGAAAGAAAAAAAATTGATACAATAGGTATAGAAAATATATAAAGATTTATACCTGTGGATGATAAATAGGCCTTTCATGCATACCATGAATCGGCCATTCTTTCCATTCTATTTCGTCCTTAACAGTTGGTGCTTGATAAGACGCACCGACGTTATACATTTTTTTCGTAACTGATCTAGTATTCATATAAGGAACAGTGGATAATTTCGTGTGCTTTTTGTCTATAATGTTATTAACATGATCGTCATTATTGCCACGTCTTTTTGTTGTTAATAATCTAGGTCGAATGCAATTATCATCAAATTTTTTTTTCGTTTCACGAACTGGATTTCGACGCATTCGGATGTTTCGACTAGAAAACAATAATATTTTTAATTACACATATATTAATAATGAAATATTAATCATAATTATTATTTCTAAATGAAAGATAAGTTATAATTATTATTTTAATTTATTATCGTACATAATTTTCTCTGGTCCATGAACTGATTTCATTTTTTCGCTACTTGATTCTATTGTTTTTTCAATGACCTTTTGTGTCATTAAATTTTTTGACAACTCTTTGGTGTTACTGCAACTGTTACTCTGTTTTATCAATATCGTACCAGCCGGTAATTTTGGCAACAATATTTTCTCGTCATAAACAGTATTTGACATGTTAATAATTTTGTGAAGTGAGCTACAATATGAGCTTGTGATAGCACTGCCATTGTTAATTTTTTGTATTTCATCTAGCCTAAATTCTCGACGAAGCTCCATTTTGGTTTTCTGATCACTCAATTCAATTACTCGTCGACTTTCATTACTGTTATATTGATTGCTTTGACATAGAAATGCAGGCGGTTTATCAATTATTATTAAATTACTTTTCGCATTATTATTATCTTCATCACAAACGATATTATCTCGTGCACTTTTATTGTTCCTTAACTGTAGCATTTTTCTTTCATTACAAATGGAATGAATCTGCGCCATTTGTAAATCATTAATTGAAATATGTATACCAGTGAAATATTAATATGTACTTTTGCAATAATAACTATCAAGCACCAATATAACCTCAGTTATTAAATAAGTATTCAAATGTTTATATTTTCTATTATTTTAGTGTGGGGGGTTAAATAATATGTGAGTGACCGTTACTATGTAACCGTTAAATGAAAAAATCCAATATCGATACATCGATACTGAAAAAGTAAGGTTAGTTTTGCTAATAATTTTTCAATTCGACAATAAATTTGCTATTATTAATTATAAAAATATGGAAAAAATAATTTACAATAAACTATACCGTGTAGAAAATGTTTATTATGATTTATTTTATTTAAATATTATTTGAAATAAAATTCTACTTATGCAGTAACTATAATTCTAACCGGCTCCGTACAGGTACACAATTATACGAAATATAATTCGTTCGTATTGCACGTCAATTATATAAATAACATGTTATTTCAATACTTTATAATATAAATCTCCAATAGGTGATTAAGGATATTATTTACAACAAAAATGCATGGAGTGTATGCAAAAGATTTTTCTTCAAAATGTATTTTAATTCAAATTGTCAGCAGTTAAATTGAGAGTCGTCAGGGCTGATCGACGATTTGGATTTACGCCAAGATTTTCCCAATTGATCCAAGCAAGACGTGCCATTAGATCTACAAAAATAAAAATAATTCATAAAATATATTAATTAATTGAATATATATTTATATATATATATATATATATATGGTAAGTAAATAAATATTTAGTTTATTTAAAATGTTTACCACTTGTATTCCATTCGGCTCGTTCACTGCTCATCTCACCTCGCAAACACATTTCAATGTATGTCAATGGATCAATGTTCTTCACCTTGAGTACTTCTGTTAGCAGAGCAATATATGCAATTGCCAGTCGCAATGTGTCAATTTTAGATAAACGTTTTTCATACGGGAACGTTGGTACATGTCCCCTCAGTGCGTCGAAAGCCGAGTTTATGCTGCTAAAAATTCCAATTACACTTAGAATCCATGATCAATATAATTGAATACAAATGGAATGGAAAAATATTGATATTATATTAAAAATGGTAATTATAAATTATATATGCACTTTAATAAACCCCAGGTTTAATCTCACTATAATTATTTGATTATAACTGATTGAAAAATTAATTTTTGCTGATAACAATTACATAATTATTCATACTATAATTTATGTTCATCATATAAATGACCTTATTTTTAAATTCTCAAAATCAAACAAATAATTTTATTTTTTTTTCTATTAATTATTCTAACATAATTATTATTGAAAAGTATATGAACTCTAAATTGCAAGAGTATATAGCTTTTTATATAATTCTTACCTTAGCATACGTCGTCGTTCACGTATATTGGCAGCATTTCGCTGATTTCTATAAGGACTACCATTTAAATAATAACCCTCTTCAATTCCATTCATCTCATTGTCGTTGTGATCTAATTATAAAATCAAACACTTGTCATTAATTGTTTTTCAATATATATAATAACGCAAAAAAATTTACCTTGTGTAGGTATTGGCATATGATATTGTAGGGGTGAATGTGAATGAGCATGAGGGGAAGTATGAGCAGACACGTGTTGCGTCGTTCGTCCAGCATAGGCACAAGAAGGCAATTCTGAAAGATCTTCTTCACTTATATCGCTGCCAGGTCCTAAGTAAAATCGTGTACTGCAACAAATAATTATTTTGAAAAAAAAAAAAAAAACACATAACAGATTATTTATTCCAATAAGTCAATGATTGATTTGAATTGATGGAAAAATACACAATCATCTCTTAAATATTCATTTAATAAGAATATTAAATAGTATTATACGGAATAGAAACTGCAGTATATATAATCACCTTGGACAAATGGAATCGGGTGTTTTAGATGGAGTCGGTGCCGCGCGATGTCTTCCATTAATACGATGTCCACGTTCTTCATAATTATAATTGAGATGTGATGCCATCTCAATTATATTCCACTAATTCCCAATTAATAACTTGAATTCACTATTTTAAATTTTCATTATTCACAATTTTAAACAATATCTGAATATTTAATCAATATATCTTAACAAACATTTATTTATTTAATTTAATTTTTATTTCAGCAATTGGAAAAATGTTATATCACGAAACTTAAGCCTGGAATGTTCAATCACGACTATCACATCAGTCCCCGGGGACACCACCCTTATATATGTCCACGAGCTGGCTGATGGCAGAGAAAGGGATGGAAATAACAGTGAATCGATATCAACCCCTGGGCGGAGCAAGTCAACCAATGAGAGCTCAGCGAGGGTAAAATTATTATCAGCGCATTCACTGATAGGATGGAATTTAATAGCACAATTTACTTTGGCTGTAACAACGCGACACATAAACGAGTAGCTGTGGTTTATCGTTATTGCCAGCCAAATTACTTTATTTATTCGGCTGTATAATTTCTATGTACACTGCGTATATATATATGTATACACTCCTATATATATCTTTGGTAGGTAAAGACAACATTATGTAAAAAATACAAAGGAAATTCTGCAACTAATGATGAAATGAATGATAAAAATGCGGAATAAAAACATTGGGTGGTGCTATAATTTATTATTGTACACTATATGTTTTATATAAAGCTCCAGCTTGGAATAAAAAATGTGCATTTTATATCAAATAGGCTAAATTATTATATAATTTGGTGAACTATCAATGAATTATGCAATTTAATTCAGATTTAAATGCAATATATATTATTGAAATAGTTCTTTCAAATTTTTTAAGGATGTATTTAATATCATGATATATACATACGAATTATATTAAATATTTTATGAATATAGATTACGATGATTTTATTGAAATGACAGCCTGAGAAATGAATCGCTTCATGATTGTCTGTTTAAATATTAGCCTTCCCATCGCACGTGAATATATGCCTGACAAATATTTAAATGAGCTGTATATTTTCGCGGTACAATACAAGTATAGAGTGCAATGCAATTATGCGAGGTGTTAATACGACCACAATAGTTTTGGTGTGGGGTTGTTAGGTACAAGCTGAAGGGGAAATCGTATTGTCAGTAGGACATACGACGCCAGGCGCCGATGAATATATATATATAAACGTACAATATTTCTGTTGAACGAGTTTTTGACTAATCCGTATCGCTATTCTCTAGCTCTTTTACTCTGTACTTTGAGAGATCTGTATCCGCCCTCTCTCATTATTCAATAAACTTTATCTTTATAGTTGGTTTAAATATTTGACGTTTATTGCATAATTTATTTTGCTCAATAAAATAATACAAGTTGTAGATATATAATGCACACACCGTCGGCGAGTATATTATAATTACAACTTACATCTTCATTACTTTTTAATGTATTTTATAATATATTGATAGCTACACAAAACATGAGAATATGTCATTCAGTATAAGCAAAATTGATAGATAAATTCAAGTCCGTACATAGACTTCAATTAAAATTACAAATACTGTGTGCTCTGATAAAAATATTAATGATAATATGTTATTATTACCAGTTGATGATCATTTCTTAATGATAAAATTTTTATTTTCAATAATGAGATGTGCAGATAAATTTTACGGTATTCAAACTACAATAATATAATTTAATAATTCATTTGTTTTAGTTTTAGGTATTAATTTAAAACAAAATAACAATTAACTTATACATTTTCTAGTAATATTATAAGGGAACATAATTGAAAAACAGATTGGATAACTGTAGGAGAGGGTCGTTAGATATTTCTGCACAAACACTTAGTTCACGATTACACACTGCTTGTGTTCCTGTTCCAGGTCCCTTTGCTTTTGACAAGTAACACAAGGAGCCCCCTGTCAGCACCAGCAACAAGAGGGATATAACCAGTGACGAGTGAGCTCTATAATAGAGATTTCACGCCGCGCCGCGGGCCCTTGCCCGCTCTGGTTCTCACAGTAGGGGTCTCATATCATCATCGCACATATATTGTCATAGATAATTACTATTTCTACTACTACAATAAGGGACAAATGTTTTGCCATGTACTATATACCGTAACATACACACGCTCGCGTGCCTCTAAGTATCTGTTTATAGTCCTGGGGGATCAATTTATTTGCTAAATTATTTATTGGTCAAATATGCTTACGAGGTTACACGAGTGGTTGGACACGGTTTACCCAAAATCCGTTTGATTGTCTGTTGTGATTCAAATGGTTGGGAAAAACAAACTGGATTTGTGGTGCTACGACATTAATGCTATCAAGCTTTATTACAATACTCAAACTCTCGCGTAATCGATTAATTTTTTGTATTAATACAATTATAGTTTCAATTTTAATTTTTTTATAAATTTATATATTAATATCAGATATTTATTTTTAACAAATACAATTATACATAGTTTGTTTTTTATTGTGCTTCATATAATGAAGTTGAGAAAAAAATATTCATCATATAAAGAATAAATTGTGCGAATGGATATAATAAATTGAGCTGAACATTTTGGAATTAAATTGTGACTTAGATAGCATACATACATAAATTGTTTATCCTATTAAAGACATTCATATATGTCTGAAACATATATAGAACAGAGAGGATCAGTAATGTGCTTGAAAATTGTCAACTGTTTAGATTCAATGAGGTGAAAATAAGTTGTGGCCAATAATCTACAGAATATATACATGTAACAAAATGAATTGAATTTTCTACATGTATTATATATACATATATTTCTTTCATCCCCAGCTTTTCATCTGCAAATTCGTTTTCTGGCACTTTAGATCAGTGTAGAAAGACCGCGCCAGTGAGTTGTTGATGACTATTTGCGGTTGTCAGACTGAGAAAAAGTGTTGAGAATGAGAAAGACAACGAAACGTCGGGTGTGGCGTAACTCACGTGGCAAAACGTACGTCCCATTGTATATTGACTCGCTCACTGCGAGTAAGGGATGGAATGGGGAGCAATTGAACGTGCCAGGACACGTGTATCAAAATAGGCTTGGTGGCCTGTGCTCTGTTTGTACTCTTTACATATGTGGCCTCATACCTAGTTTGGCAAAATAATTTTTTTCTTTTACTTTATACAGTCATTCAACATTCATATCTATTTCTATTCATATTTTAATGTTTTATCATATATTTATAATCATATAGACTGCAACTCACAATTTATTTATTCTGTATGACAATTTGTGATATACATATATGTATATAAAATACTGTATAATGAGATTTTGCTCGAATCATTATTTATTAGTGATTTTTATTTTATATATATCAAATATTGATAATCTGAGCAAGTTAGAATAATATTGAAAGACACTTGGATTTGTTGGCTAATGATAAATCTTCATGAATACCTAATAAATAATTTTGAAAAGTGATTAATAAATATATAGGATTATTAACAGTTAATAAATAATTTTCTCAGTGTGTATATAATACATGCATATTTATCATTCACGTAACCAAGACTCATTTTCGATGAAAAGGGTATTCATCGAAATTGGCCTTACACCATATAACTTGAACAAATATATATATTTATGTATCACGCGACTTTTACCCTATATATATACACAAACTGTATAGTTATATATACATAAACATACATGTTAAAATTAATGATACACTATTTAGTTACGCGTCAGTTCATTTTCCCAGGGTAAATGTGGATGAAGTAGTTCAGTTGAAGGTGGGGCATCGCGTATACTATACTGTCGACTTTGGCCTTTGATATTGGGGTACTTCGAATGGGGCTACAACTCTAGTATTATATATATATATATATATGTGTGTGTATGTATATAGTGCTATACCGTTTCAATTCAGTCTCTTCAACATGTCATTGTGGCTAATTTTAGGGATGAACACACTGCAAACGCGTGTACATTTACCAAATAGAGCACAATGTGATTTATGATCTTCATGAAATGAGAAGAAAAAAAAAAGGAATCGTTCATATCTCTTGCATGCCATGGTAAACAATTTAAATTATGTGCAACGATAATAAAAAGTTGTCGATATATATCTTTAATTTTATATAAATTTTATCTATCTATTTGTATTTAATATTCTTTTAGTATATAATATAATGATAATGAAAAATAGTTTATAATAAAGCTACAAATATGATTTATATATTAGGGATATAGATTTTTTAACAAAGTCAATTAATTAATGTATAATAATATTATTCAAAAAATGCATGGAACACACGTTGAAGATTTATAGTAAAAAAGATAGTCTGTATAAAAATCTCTGTGCATATACAGTGAACTTTTAAATTTATTTCAACACGCAGCTGAATATATATAACAAAATTTTTTTTTACTGCAATGCAACAAATAATATCAATTTGTATAACTCATTGTTTATTTTTACATCTTCATTCAATAATAATTATTAAAAAAAAATAATAAATCCGGTTCACTGTGACGCACAGTAATTTTTTATAGATTTTTTTTTCTGTTATAAAACTTGAAATATTATTATTAGAATAATACACATTTTTTGTTAACTTCATCATTCGAATTTTCACTCAACTAATTAAGCTACTTGAAGCTAATATTTGCCATCATATATTAACTCATAATTATCTGTTAAACTATAATTAACTGCCTATTATACATATAAAATAACTATAGCGTTTTCACATATTGGTATCATATAGTGGGATTAATTACTGGATGATCAATTAATATATTATTGACCATAATTGAAGTATATGCTCCATTCATGTATCTGTTTTTATATGCCCATCATTATTTTCACACTTTTACATATGGATGTTGGTGATTGAAAATTATATACAATATATATATTATTAATTATTTACATACATGTATGTATATGTATAATCGTTTTATACATTGAGAGATGGATATTTGTGAAATACAGAATAGCTTCTGTCAATGTTGTTGACTCTTTATGGTGGAATATGTTTGTGACGTAAATTATTAGCCCTCGGGTACTAACACAAGCACATAAAGGATATATACATGTATACAAAGAGACCAAAATGAAAGCCAACATTATGATGGTGGGTTGGAGCGGGCGTGGTTTGTGGAGCTCCCGGTCCATGCGAGGGTGGCAACAGGCGTGGCACTTCCGGTCTTACGAGACACCAAAATGCTCAATCTTTTTCAAAATCGTCGACTATCGAATATTTAAATTTTTCATTTGTAAAATATATTCTTTGAGATACATTTGGTTCGACATTTGTACCCTCTCATGCTTGATTCAAAACTCAATGTCCATTAGTTAACTCTGTAAGATTATTAATTTTGTTTTTTTGTGGAGTTTCTCTGTTTTTAATTGTTTTATATTCCATTCCAGCAATTGGGATTTTAAATTCTCTGTCATGATTAGAAAATATGAAATCAATGCATAGTTGCGAAAATATTTTTTTGGAGTTTTTTCAAATGTCCATTTAAATTGAAAAATATTGTCCGGATTTAAGTTGATTTATATTGTCGCTTTAAAATATCAGTTTTTTAAATCAACTATATAGAGTATATAGTTATAGCTACTAAATATTATTGGCGGATGTAAAGTGGAGTTATATATCACTTCAAATATTAATTATATTTATTAATTCATATCAATAAAATAAATTAATTCAACATATATTATTCATAATAATTATCCAAAGTGTAATGTAAAAATTTTTCATCCAAGAGTTCTCTGGTTCAAATCGTTTTCTATATAAATAAATCAGTTATTATGCTTTCACCTCCAATGAATTTTTCCCAAAACGACGAGTAATCAATTAATATTTAATCGCGCATATAGCTGCAATTAATTATATCCAATAATATACTCATTTTCATCAGCATTATCCATAGAAACATATATAATTTTTAATGATAGAAATTTTCAATTTCAACTTCAGCATCATCCAAAAATTATTTATCCTTTCACATGTCGAGTATATACAAACTTTATATACAGTCCCTTAGAACTATATATACATAAATATTTCTCTGTTTCTCTTCTTCATACATAGGTTTACGTTTGTGCAGTGGTAATGGGCTGTCAGGAGCAGACGTTGGCTGTTCAGGCCTTATATACCGACACCATTACACTCACCATCGCCCTATCAGCTTGGTTGCAGTCAAACCCCTCGGTAGGAGGTTGAGCAGTGAGCCCTCATTTATCTCTGTCTTCGTCGTATATACACTGTGGAGACGGCACTCGAGTAATATGTATGTATATATACATACTATATAGTATATAAATAAACCTATATACCTATACCATGTACAAATCGTTGAGCAAACTGGGTAGGTTTATGATCGTAACGATCTCTTCCTTCCTCTTACTCTTCAGCTATCTCATTCTCTTTCGCTGAATTTGATCAATACTACGAGATTTTCCAACGTGGCGGATTGGGCGGTGGTTATTCCAAATATATAATACACCTACCTATATTTTTTTTAAATTCATTTTTTTGTTAACTTTCCCTGAAAAAGATAAGAATAATTTTAGTACAATATTTTGTTTCTGCAGAATAGTGTTGTGTATATTGATAATTTTTTGTATTTATGGCGTACAAAAATGTGCTGATGTTCATTTTATCTTTTCTTATATAGTATATGAGTATTTTTATGTTTTTTTTAGCGACAATTATAGAGAAGTATTGATTCATTTATAGCAAAATTGGTTTGTATAAATTATTGTCGCTAGCCAATACAGCTTTTTTGAATGTTAATGTATGTGGAATTGTTTGAGAAAGGAATAGTTTATTGGAAGGAATTTAAATAATAATTTGAGAATTGAAAATCTTTAAGAATTGTTTCAAAATATTAACTATAGTGGTTTGTGTTTGGCTCAGTGATAATCAATTTGATTCTCTTGTTTTACATTATACAGTGAGAATTAACGTAAACAAAAGAAGTTGGCTTGATTCATTTGTTTATTATACTTGAATACATACTTTCATTAGTATGTATATTGAACCGAGCAGCATAAACATTAATTCAATCTTTTCAATTTTAGGCAGCTGGAAAATGCACAAATTCAATGAAGACTTCGAAATACAGTTTGGACTTTGTTCAACTTTTCAACATTACCTGTGAGTAAATCATTGAATTATCTGTTTATAATTTAACTTTTAATAGCAAGTAATGAATATTTTTTTGATAAACTAATTCCTACCTGAGTCCAACAACTATTTCTGAATTTTCTCATCTGCCAATTCCTGCATATTACTGTTATTTAATTTGCAACCTTTTTCCGTGGTTTTGCTTTTGCTATCAATTAACATCAAGTCAATTATCTTACAATATTATTATTTCAATAAACAAATGACCAATCTGAAAAAGTGCATTACCGATAAGGAATTGGAGGTTAACCTTCTTCGGCATTGGCTCACACATGCGTATGGCGCAAATCTGTCAGGTTGTTTGAGATTATAATTCGCTCACAAAGTATGTAATTTTATCCTGATTCATTTAATTAATCATTAATATATAACGATAATATGATTAAAGAAGAAAAGAAGATGTCTCAGCTGTGGGGTTGCAATGAATATTTTTTTTAAATTATTGAATTGGCGGTTATGCAGAGACTTATTTCTTGTCCGCTGTGGCGCTTGTGTTGCATCACTTTATTTATAAGTATAGTGATGCTCTTCATCTTTATTGTTAATGGTTAGCACCAAAGCAAGTGTATTTGTTGTGTTCATCAACCGGAATTGGCCGATAAATGATTGTACATCAGACTTTATTAATATTAGATAGCCGAAGATACTCGAAGACGATGATTTTGTTGATTTGATTTTAGAAATATCATATGGTTGGTCCAGCTGGATTTCATAGTCTTTAGAGTATAATTCATTTGTTTTTATTTATATTATGGCAGATAATGATAATGATTCGTCATCTACAGATGATGAAAATATAAAAGAAGCTTTACGAGAAGCAACCGACTCTGAATTTTTACATAATTATTTATTCAATAACGAAAAATCAAAAACTAATGTAACAAGTAAGTTATTCT
This sequence comes from Microctonus brassicae, assembly GCA_918226075.1. NCBI lineage: Eukaryota > Metazoa > Arthropoda > Insecta > Hymenoptera > Braconidae > Microctonus > Microctonus brassicae. The sequence goes on along the minus strand of OW445482.1, from coordinate 6,943,198 downwards.
TTACACACTATCACTGTCTGTTTTAACTCAGTTTGTTGATAGTTTTTTATATTTTCAGAACATGATGTGTCTTCTGCAGCAATTATAATAAAACCTTCTTCAAGATTGCACTCAGAGAAAGCTGATATTGTCGAAGGTTTTGGTGTAACACAAAGTTATAAGGATTTTGTGGCTAAAAAATTATATGAATTCCTTGAAAGGTTTAGAATAATATATTTTGTACACTGGTAATTTAACCTCAGCATAATGCATTATTTTTTTTTTTTTTTTTTAGAAATATCAAATTTAATAAGATGACAAATACGGAAAATATCGTGAACGAAACTTCTGGTGGAATAAAACTATTATCTTCATCAATAAATATATTATCTCACGATGAAATCATACCTAACAATACACTTTCCAATAAGAGGAAAATAACCGAAGATAATTCTGTAGAAAATGAATTGAGATGTCAAGAAGTTGCGGTTGATCCTGAATTAATTATCACGAAAGCAGAAACGAAATCATGGAGTCAAAGACAAAAAGGCACTGTATTTAAATATAAAAAAAAATCAGATGGAACTTTAATCGAAGAGCAGTAGCAAACTGCTGTAGGTATTGCTAAACTTAAACTTCGATATTTTATGTATAATTTTAGTAATTAAAAATACAGTTTTTTTTTCAATTGCTCTATTATGAAAATATTATTGATAAAATCATGTACATTACCCAAAAAATTTTTGATGTTGAAATATTTCTATGTATTTATATTTATAAATTTTTGAGGAATTTCTTATTGTTTTCCGTAAACAATAAACAGCTTATTTGTTGATTTCATTATATAAATAATGTTATGTAACTTACATATAATTTATTATGATTGTTATTGTAATGTTTAAACAGTGGAAAATTTCCTGACAATGCTGAATTAATATATGCACAATTAATATATTATGGTGATTGTACATATGTGATACAATATATTTGTCAAACGAATATATAATGCAATGTATTTCATGACAACTTTTGTAAAAAAATATAACCTAATAATTTATAAATATGAATTTCTCCAATATATGTATGTGAATGCTGCATATATTGCAGATGTACATTTGCTTTTTTGATCTATAAATTTTGTCTTTATTTATTTTTTTTTTTCGAATCAAGTTATACATATAGATATTATGAATTAATAATATATTTATTTTATTTTGGAGCATCAGTAACTGCTAATTCACGTAACTGATTGTCAAGATTTCGTGTTGTTTGAACAGCTATGTCCACGGCTTGTTTTGTAATTTTGGCAACATCTTCTCGAATCTTTTCAGAATTTTGACCAATTGCTTGTGCTGCTTTATTTGATTCCTCAACAAGAACATTAAGTCCATTAGTTAGTTTAGCTTGAAGTTGACTTGCTTGTTCTTTAGCATTTGGTATTTGTGCATTAATATCATCAACAACTTTTGTTAATTTTTCCTTGACCCCATTCCATGTTTCTTCCAATTCTGGACTTTTGGCTTTGACCTTAGAAATAATAAACATCATTAACAATTACCATACATAAATAATAATTCTAAAATAATAACTTATAATTATTTTATAAAATAAATGATTTAATATAAATAGAATTAAGAAAACTTACATCTTCAGAAACTTGTTTAATATAATTTTGAACATTGGTAACAAGGTTGGTACTCTGAGTTTTAATTGTATTAACAACAGTGTCTTGATCTGGCAAATTGAGCTTCTCTTGAAGTTCCTTACGAATATTTTCAATACTAGCTTGTGCTTGTGCAATTAAATCAGCAAAAGCCGGCGCTGCTTCAACTGATTCTCCAGCATTAGGTTCACCACTTGGTAGTCCACTTGTAATTGCAATAAGAGCAGCCAACAAAATAATTTCACATACTCCTTTCATTTTTGTTGTATTTAAATTCAATAGAAATATGTAATAAACAAATGAATAGCACTTTCAATGGTCTGGCAATGGAAATAACTGATGTAATTTCTTCAGTGCTTGATGTCTTTTATAGCCATAATTTATCACTAACTCTCTGGTCAAAGTTCTCACTTATTATCTATATATTAAATTATACTGAATAGCGCGTAATGTAATCTAACATATGACATCTTCATAGGAAGAAATGTAATTTTTTTTTCAATGTTTATCTCATTAATCTATTATTTAGAAGTCATTTTTTTTTTCGTTTTTGATTGAATATAATTCATTACAATAGACTTAAATTTTTATATTATTAATATAAAATTTAAATAAAAATATTCAAGCACTTAATTTAATTAATATTCATCATTACAATATTTATAATATTTTATACTCAATTCTATCAATAAAAAAAGATTACGTTGAACGTAAAATATTAGCAGAGTTAGATTTATTAAAAATCCCAAGGACTTATATATTCAATAATATTTTCAAATTTAATACACTAATAATGTGATAATTCATTTGAATGTATGTTCATTTATATTCAATCATTGATGGGGTGTAGGTCAAGGCAACATAAAATAAACAATGAACGATATTATTAAAAATGTATATACATATAAATGTACGAAACAAAGAATAAGACCTTTGTAAGAAAAAATGTGAAAAAAAGAGACGACAAATTCACAGAATGATTTTACAAATCCATCAGAAATAATATTAATTTTATCTGTATAATTTTAATATGAAAAATAAATAATAGCATTAATAATTATTATATCAAGCTCGTTAATTGTGGCATGTAGAAGAATAATTTACTGAGCAGTAATCAATATAATTTATCACAACAATAAAATGCATCATGGAATAATGAGTTGAAATCATTTTTTTTTTGTAGTGCAAGCAAGTAATCAATAAAACTTTTATTTAATATATTGATTTCATCTGAATAATGTTGAGTACTATACACACTGTCATTGATTGGAGGAAGATTTAGAAGCACAATAACTAATGACAATTATATTTTTTTTTATATACCAAGCAGACTTGAGAAAAATAAAATGACATTTGTTATATAATTTGGATATGGACTTTTGCTATTAGTTAAACATCAATATTATACACATGTAGATATTTTAATGTTTAATTAAGAAAAAAAAAAAAGCAAGGAGAAGTGTTATGAGCGTGAATAAAATTATATTATTCTGGAATATTAATTATAAAATGGAAATAATCATTAAAATTATTTATTGTTCAATCTTTATTCATCAAACTATCCCCAATCTATTTCGAGTATATTCATATAAGATTATGTGAATATTTCATATGTTATAAAGTCATAAAATTCAAGAAAATTTATAAACAAAAAAATTATTCATGTCCATGTTGTACAATTGTATTAATTATAATGCAGAGAAATAAACTGAATTGACTGCATTAATTCTGATTTAAGATTTGTCTGTTTTAGGAATAAGTTTTGATGCTTCAGTTTGGAAATTTTGTGCAGCATTTTCTAAAAATTTTTGACTTTCCTTGACAAAATCTCCAACCTTTGGATCCTCCATTAAATTTTTCAATCCATTACTGAAAGAATCCGCAATTTTTTTGAAAGTATCTTCAATATTATTCACCGTACTTGTTTCATCTTGTGCTGGACTAGGAGCTGCCTATTATAAAATAAATTATATTAAATTTAATATCAATATTTATTAATTTATATTAAAACTAAATATTTAAATTAATATATTTTACCTGTATGTAACAGACGAAAAGGAGTGCAAAACTCATTAAAAAAATGATAAAACGTGCCATTTTTCAATTAATATAATTATAATGATTTTATATTATTTTTGAATATCAGAATTATTCGTTATATTGAAATATATACTTGAAGTTGTTTCTCGTCACGACTATCAATGCCAACTGAACGATGGAGACCTTTTGAGCTTTTCTATACTACTTCCACCCATTCTCTCATGCGATAGCATCCACTACGCTTCAGTCATAAGGTCACTTCATTATACGGATATATTGTTGCGTTACGTATACGATACTTTTTAACATAAATAATTTTGAGAAAAGACTCATCGTACATTTATCATATGTCAGTGTAATATTCCAATATATTACGTGAAAAATAGAGTACAATTGATTCGTTAACAAAGAATATTTCTTGAATTATGCATAGATATACGTAAAATTTATTTCAAATTATTGTCAATGACAGACTAAGTAATTCTTTCTCGTTTTTTTTTTTTTTCATTGAAATTAGATTATTTCCAAGGCCATTTTGTGTCACATTACTTCATGTTCATGTCCATTAAAATCAAAGTAGTTTAAATTTCTTGTGACAGTCGAAAGATTATGCTTTGTTATCAATGATAATATGGAGAATATATAATTAAGGTGAATATTTATTTCAGCTGTCATTTAAATATTGCTACTATGTTTGATTATTAATTATTTTTTTGTCTGAATGATTGAAATTAAAATTAATATAGTTTTTCATCATTTTAATATTGATTTAATTAACTATTAGTATTTCTTTTAAATAATTAATATTTATTTTAAATGAATCATGTTCGCTGTTATGACAATACTAAATAAATTATATATGAAATCGTGAAAAATTGAGGAAAAGATTCAATTTAAATTTCTCACATTACATAAAAGCAGATAAAACCAAAAATAGTAAACTTGCCATTCAATTTTAACAATGCATTAATAATAGATGTAATATATATACAATATGTTTATTATAAATATAATTTAATGTGATAAATTTTGTATATAAATTAATCAGCATTTGAAATGATTGAATAATTTGGACTTGAGTTTATTCCATAGTGATAAACGTTTACGATGGCAAAGTTTTGATTTAATACGTTTACACCTGGACGGCGGTTCAAACCTTGAGAACTGATATAATCCCTCAAGTTTTGATGAGCACGATTGTGCTAAGAAGAGTGGATCAGTTTTTATCGTTTTCCAATTTTCTTTAACAATTCCTAATGGATTTAATGTCTCTCCAATAGTCTTGAAAAATTGAATAATACTCTCTGGAATACTTCGTACTGATTCTAATAATGTTCTGAGATTATTGATTGGTGTAGTCCAATTAAATATTCTACTTATTGGATTCATACGAAATAAATTTGCAGGCCACATTAAATTAATATTTGGTAATATTCCAGTTATATTTGGCAACTTCCAAATTCTTGGAAAGGATGGAAGGAATCCATTCTGAATATTCAGCCGTTTATTTCCCAATCTTGCTAAAAAATCATTGAAATTTATCCTGGGTCTTAAAAATTTGATAAGAGCAGATAGTTGTGGATCTATAGTTGGCAACGTTAATGCAGCACTTTGTGGCAATGTTGGTATATTATTGTTCATTTGAATGGAAGGTATCCGAAATAATAATCTCAATAAAGATAACCTCGGTAATAATATGTCTTTTTGCAAAAATCCCGTCAGAATTGAACTAATATTCCGCTGTATGGAATCGGTTATATTTGATAAATTTGGTATATTTGGCAATCCCATATTAAATAAACAACCTAACGATCGTCTTATTCTATCATTCAATCGTGACAAAAGGTCAAGTGGACTCAATCTTATATTACCAGTCGGATCACCAAACAAGTTACGGAAAATATTTATGATATGACTAACAGTTTTATTCACTTGTCCAAAATCATTAAGTAATGGATCCAAAGTCAGTTGATTATTGGGTGGTCCCAGTAGTTCCGTTAATAATGCCAAATTGCCGAAATTGTTACGGAATGTATTCATCATCAAATCCATTCCCTTCAACGTGTCTTTGACAATGTCTTTTATCGTAGGAATGATAGAAAAATGTTTTGCCGTTGTACCGCAGTTACAATTGCAAGTGACACAATTATTTGTTGAACAATTTGAAGAATCGGCCTGAATAAAAATATAAAATTGTATTATATAATGTATTTTACATTAGTTCGTTAATTATGATTGATTTTTATGCAGCATTTTGTTTCAAAAACGATGAATAATTTTCTATAAATATTGATAAATCAATTTAACATCCCAATTATTATTATTCAAACATATTTTTGAGATAACACATTTGCCTTTCGATATATATTATTATTAAATAATAAATATTGTACTAAATACCTGTGATGCAGTACCGTTTCCCATAGTTCCAGGCGATTGGGCCACACACATCACCCAGTAATAGGTCATTAAGACCAAGACGGCCAATACAAATTTTGGTGTATTCATGATTGAGCACTGAAGTTGATACTGGTTTCAATCCATTGATGTGTGTCTCTTGATATAGTCACTTATTTGGGGAAACGATAAAATACAAGTGGCCAAGTTTAGTAATCTAAAGTTAAAATATTTTAAAAAAGAACGAGATTGTTGATTATAATCAAGGATATTTTACATTGTTACCCAAACTATCAAACAAAATATTATTAATTACTTTTCCGCATTCAGAAGACATTGACGATTTCCTTGTATACATATGTATGCAATGTATTTTATTTTATGATGATATATCCTACTTCCTGGGCTAAGAAATGTCGGAAATTGTAGTAGGTTTTTTTTTTTTTTTTTTTTACTGGTAAAACCTGAGCATAATAATAATTTCAAATTATTCATAACCTAGATGGACACTTTTAGAATGGATAAAAGTAATTTATTGAAAATAGGGGTATATAAATATAAAAGTGTTGAAATTAAAATTTCATTTTTAAAGTTATTGATGAGAAGATCTGTAAAAATATTAACAAATTAAACAAAATTAAGGTTCATTAGATAGCTATTAGCATAAAAAAAATTCATACCTTAAAAGCAATTGGGTTTTAGTAACAGTAAAATTTCATATCATTCAGTTGAATATTTTTTTTATCATATCCATCATCCAAAGAAAATCATTTTCAGAATAATGCACACAAAGCTTTTTTAACCTCGAAACTTTTGGAGTGCGTTCACTCTTTATCGTTATAATTGCTGTTCTAAATCAAATTTTACTTTAAAAATTCAATAAAATTTCAGAAAATATCATTTTTTTTTAAGTAAGAAATGAATAAATAAAATGTTCTTTCAACGCTTTGTTGACATGAGAGAGTTGAGACCTAACCTGTCAGATAACAATTTTTAATGTGAACTAGATCAGAAAAAAAAAATTAAATCGTGAAATGAATGCGCAGATTATGACTACGCTATATTACAATCACAATTCAATTTTCGTGTAAAGTAAATAATGAAGATGTTCATTTTTCATAACTGATTACATCTTATTCAAAGAAATATCATTTCAATGCAAGATACTTCAAGAATACTTATCCATGCAGTCTATGAAAATAAATCAATAAATTTGTATAATTATCGTTATTAATGATATTATTATCAATATGTAGAGAGAACACGACTTATTAATTCATTTTTTTTATAATTTAGCTTTATTTTTTTCATTAAAAATTATCATTGATTCTCCCACGTCAATAAAAATTCATTTATATTATATTTCATGTTTCAATATTACATACTTTTATTAAATCATATATCTATCTACAATAAGCATATATTCACTAAACTATTGAATAAGCAGCCTTGATAATGCACAGCTATACATTAATCAATGACATCCAAGATAGCCCATAATTCCATTATATATTCTTTGATTATGAGATAAATCTCGATACGACAAATTCCATATGTGTGTTTGACCATAAGATGATTTTAAAGAAACACCCCGATGAATAATATTAAAAATAATGCAATTTACATAATTATCAACTCGTCCTACGAGCATAATATTCTCGGTCAAATTGAGAATTATTATATCACCAACAACAAGCTGTGTTGCTCCAAGAAGTTGCAAAACACTGGATCTTTCCATCGGTATCTGGATATTAAGCCAATGGTGATCTGGTAAAGTTGGTAGACGAGATTTCCCTTGTGGATATCCACGATTCAAGACATTACCATTGTCAAGAGTTAATCCATAACCCAATTGAGCATTGTATGCTGCATGAGGTCCTTTATAATTGGCTAATGATGGTGTATTTAAATCATAAACGTGTTTTTTGATAAAATAAGGTTCAGATATTGGTACTGATGGTGATCCATATCCATTTGATGGAACAATATTTCCAGTAAATGTGTTTTTAACACCGAAATCACCTGATAAATATGGAAATTGATTTTGATTTGACTGAGTTTGACAATGCAATAATGATTGCCATGGTGGTAATGGTAGTGGTAACTCATATTGTCCATTATTTGATCCACTTGATGTCGAAGATGAATCTATTCCTATGAATAATTCACCAATTATTTCAAAAATTGATGTAAATATTGCTGGCAATTGATTTATATAATTCCACATAATTTGGAGCATATGAGTTTGATCTTTCAAAATATCAATGTCATTATTGGGTCCTGAATTTTTATTAAAATTTCCATTTACATTAATGTTTCCATATCCACTAACTAAACCCTGATCCAGAATACCACACTGCTCAGCTGGAAAAGAATCAAAGTAATCATTTATTTTTGATAGTTTATTGTTAGAATTATTATTTTCCATTAATTGTGATTCTTTCAATAATGTAATGAATAGTGTTGCCAAATTTTTAATGTTTTCCAAAGACTCTTTAATGCCACCGTTCATTCTATTGGATGGATCTTGATAATTAGTATTTTTATTGAAATTAAAAAATTCTGAGAAAAATCCCATCAATTCAAAGATGCGATTTTTAATTATTGGTAATCCCTGAGCCATCATTTCGATTTGGCCATTTGCTATGCCTTCAATGTTTTTTTGTTTTAGTGTATTCTTTAGGTTTACAATGGCTATGCCCCACCAATTTAATACTCTTCCAATTTCATCCATAAATCCCTTTAGTATATAACTAGAATGTTTAAAAAAATCAATCAACAAATCAAATTTTTTCCCTTTACAACCATGCTTAACCCCATTGTTGCAGCCATGTTTTCGTTTTGAATGACACCTGGATAACGGTTTATTCAATGCAGTTCGACTAGAGCGCATTAACGAAACCTGAAATTAATTTAAATTTATATTCACAATTATTATTAATTTGAATTATTGATTACTCGAATAATAAAATTATTTATTTAATATGTACCTCTGAATTATCATTTGTTGCAGTTTGTTCATCCTCAAGCTGCTTTGTCAATGTCAACGTTTTATTTTCGGAATTTTTATTGTCACGTATCAAGATGTTCACTGGCACATTATTATTTCCATCATCGACTATTATTGTTTCAATTGAGGAATCACATAGCGAATAATTTAATGCGACCAAGATAATTATTAACACAGCTACGAGTCGATCCATAATTTCTTGATTAAGATACGTTGTAATTGTGATTCAACTGATTTTCATACTGGCTTCATATAGTATTGAAAAAGGAAGTGTTTATCAAGACCTTTGTCAACAATAGCATTTTTACGTAAGTATTTATTTTTAATTTTAATTCGCAATAATACAATTTTTTAAGACATTTATTAATATTTAATATGAAGAAAATTATATCATTTTTTTTTTCCCAATGTTTACTTCCGTATGCTGTCATCACAGTTTATTTTTCTCCGCCGGAAATGTTTGGACAAATAAATCATCGCAATATTTGCAAAGATATTTCAAAATTCAGTATGATGTGTAAATTATGAAAGAAAAACATTGATGTCAGCAAATCTCATAATACGCACACTCAACATTTGAATAAATTAAATATTTTTCTCAGGAATATATATTTTCAAATGTTGATAATATTCTCCATCATTCATCATAACTTGAGCATAATTTTGAGGGAATTTTCATTTTTCCCCATTGATTGTGTGAAAAAACTCGTCCAAATATTTGGCTAAACAAAATTGTGAGGTTAAGAATTTTAATTTATATAAAATTTTTTGATAATTATAAAATCATAACACAACTTCTTAAGGTTTTATATTATAATTTTCTTCATATATATATTTTAAACAGAATTTTATTAATACAGAATGATGAATCATATTTTTCGTCACACTTATTTTATTTACCATTGCATAATAAAGGACTGAATGATTTTAAAAATTTGCAATTACGCTTTCATTATTTCTGACATCATTATAAATTTAAAATAAATGTCGACGAATTAAATCGTCAAAAATAATTCCAAATCATTTTTTTTTTTTACATTAATACGTAATGAATAGTGAAAAAAAAAACAAAAAGCCTCATTTATCAGTTCTTTCTCTATTATTTAATACATTACATCATTTTGTATATAATGCGATATTAAATTTAAGCCAGGTTTATTTGATTAACTTATTTATTTTTCACTCGCCAACATTTATTGTTATTATTCCTTGACAATTCAAGAACAAAAATCATATTCAGAAAATTTTTTTGCAACCATTTTCGTTATTAATATCTAACAATTAAAATTATATCCAATAAATGCTTGATGAAAAAAAATATGTGTTTAATATTTTATACAATTTATTTCAGAATAATAAACGCAAATAGTACAAAATAACAAGCACAAATGATGATACTTCAATGGCCGCTTTTAATAAAAATACAATTATACTTTATTTTTTCCATTTCATACTGCACAACGATTAGAGTTTGGCAATGGCCACAATCTGTTCATCTGCCTTTGATTATTCAGTTGACTTAATATGTCTCCTCTAAAATCTTGAGTGTTTCCACCAAAGCCCTTCAAACGACCATTATACAAAGAGGCAAAATTGTCTTGACCAAATTTATTACTCGACAAAGTATTACCAATTGATAACCCGCTATGCCCATAAATATTAAAAGGCCCCATTTCTACATTAGCGATAGCCTCGTGCCCCATACTTCCAAATAGATTTCCCATGTCATAGCTTGATGTGCTATCTCCATTATTCAATAATAAACACAATGGATTTGAACTATGACCATGAATATTTTTCATTAATTCAGGTCTGTCGAAATAAGCTGGAGTAATAATTTTATTTCCTGGCAATCGTGCGCCTTCACCAATGTCATAATTAAAATTGTCCATTGGTATTAATCTGCAATATAAAAATATTATTTATAAAAAAACAATAATGTTGTAGATATATTTATGATTGTAACAATATGTAATTCAAAGTTTCTTACCTGTGGGTACCTGGTGCATTTGACAGAATTTTATTAAATGCTAGCCTATTGTTATAGTAATTTTCATCACATAATTCATGTCGATTAATTCCGCCTAATTCTTTTTTCTTATAGTCATAACCAAACCTACTTCCTCCATATCCACCACCATGAACTCCAGATCTCAATTGGGTTCTTAATGCAGCATAGTTCATAGCAGGTGCTGATGGATAATATTGTGATTGTAAAATGTTATTAGGTGATACAAAAGATCCATAATTTCCATTAATATTATGTGAATACTGATTCGTATTTGAATTTTGTCCACCACATTTTATTGGTAATGCTGATGTTACGCGAAATGTAATGAACATGAGCAATTCTATCACGTTAATTACACTTAATGTCTTCATATTGTAAATGTCGATTTAAAAATGTTGAAAAATTTTTGAATGCTCTTCTACTTATACCACAATATTACTTTATTCATTTTGTTTAATTGTACTCAATACGGTGCGACGTAATCACAATATGTGGAACTTCAAGGGTAAGTATATAAAGTAAACAATGCGAGGTGGTGATTAATAATTATACTTTGTCAGTAGTGTTTTCATATGTCTCAATTATGTCTTAATATGTCTGGCTTGCAAAATTTTTGATAAACATTTTTTGACGTAATGTTTTATAAATTTATAATGTCGAAAAGGTGAGAAATATTTTCATCCGTTACGCCATGATTCTTAAATGTATTGAATAATCTTTTATATTTAATTAACAGAAATATTATATTGCAAAATTTAATATTAATTATTAACACCTCATTCTATTATAAATATATCGCATTATTGAAATTTACTGTGGTAAAAAATATATTTGAATTTCAACCACAAAATTAATTATAAAATGAAAAAATATGAAAAAACATTTAATAATGCTTTTTTTTTATTTTAACCATATTATTTTTCCATAATATGAATAAAGATTTTTTACTGTACATTTCAATTTCAAGCACAAATTTAGAATAAATAGCGGAGAGAAAACGAATTAAATTAAATTTACTTCATAATTAAATCCTCTCATATTAAAATATAAGTTTAAACACATAATTCCTTTTGAAAAGTTTTATATAAAATTAAAATAATGATATATTAATATATATATCTGCAGCTACATAGCCACAATATATGTAAACATAAAAAGTACAACACAAAGTAAATATTATTTACACTCCTTTTATTACACATAATTAATTTTGGTTTTTCATTCTCTGATGAAATTTCAGATGAAAAATAAAAATAAATATTCAATGAGAAAGTTAATTGAAAAAATCTGAAGCTCTTTGTCTTTGAGGTAAATTTAGTAGATTATCAGTGAGAATAATGCCACGAGATTTTTCACTTCTTTCAGAATTGTTAGTTTTTCTTGGTGAATTCATATATGACGCCACATCAGGAGTCTTTAATCCAATAGATGAAGTTCTAGAAGGTGTTCTCTTGGGACTGGGTGTAATCTTAAGTTTTTGCGTAGCTAATCTTCTTGCCGCTGGTGACATTGTTCTCAATCGATCTATTGTTGATACACACCTTGGTGATGGCCTGAAAATAATACATTTATTAATTCAATATATTCTTAATTGAAGAGATATTATTAAAAATACAGAAAATCTTTATTCTGTAATTAAAACTTACGTTGAGAAGGATTTTCGTGCAGCCTCCAATGCTTTATTCTTTCGATCACGATGTCTTTCGCCAGCTTTTTCCGCTAATTGTAACGCAATTATTTCTCTCTTTGGCGGTTCAGCCATACGAAACGATGGACCTTGACCCGATCTTAATATCGGTGTATCGCCACCATCAAGTCGAAATGGCGTGCCTTCAATTTCACCCCACGTCATTAATGGACTTTCACATTGTCCGGGTATTGGACTTGGTGTTGCAACAAAACTGAAACCTCTCACTCTTGGTGTAGAATTTCTGATAACTTCTTTGCCATCAACTCCAATTTTTCCATCATTTACCTTTGATTGAGTTTTCGCCAACTCACATATTACTTCTTTATTTTGCTTATCATTAAATGGATTTCCATTTAATCGTGTATTACTGTGAACAACTTCCTGTTTTTTTTTTGCCATTTCGACTTTTTCATCTGCCATTAATTCAACTCCATCAGGTATATACATTATATAATTTTTATTTCGATAGCCCCATGTGTCTGGCAAAAATGGTCGTGATGTTTTTTCATGACCAATTGCTAATAAATTTTGTTTTGCTTCAATAGCCATTGTCTTTGAATTATTCTCCATTTCATAAAGCCATGAATATTTAATTTTTTGTTGTCGCTCAGCTTCAACCATCATTTCCTCAAAACTCGCATTATCTTCACTAGTATAATTACACAAATATGTATCCAATTTGATAGTATTTTTATTTTCGTGATTTACAGAAACATTCTCGTCATTTTTACAAGAATTTTGTGAGTTTGATTCAATATTCCTTGATAAATTAGTTGAATCATTGTGTAATGGAGTTTCAAATGTCGCTGGACTCACAGCTCGTTCAGTTATTGGACGACCAGAGCTATATTTTTCATATAATTCACGCATTTTTTTTGCATCATTGTTCTCCAACGCCACTAAATAATCATTTTGAGCTTTTAATTTTTCAAGATGTGGAAAAAAATCTCTCTGTATTATTTCGCCCATTCGTTCAATGTAAGTTTCTTCATCGAGAATAATTGGAACATATTTTTTACTACGTCGAGGAATACCCATTGGCTTTTTGAATATCGTCAAATCTTTGATTTGTTTAACAGCCTCAAGTGCTTGTGAGCCAGGTGTGTCCATTGTTCCCAATTATTGTTGAAAAATTAATTAAAATATCAAAACACTTGTTGAGGTTAAGTTTGTTCGTTTTCCACTAGTTTCTTCACTATAAATATCTATTCTGTATTTATATTTGTTTAATCAACATCACAATGTTGATTATCTATTTAATTTTATGACATTCACATAATAATGTTAAAAATTGCAATTAATACTATGCATATTTTATTTTTATTAGAATCTTAGATGAACAGATTTCAGATTACTTATTTATTTTCATAACTCTGTCAACTCTATAAAGTCCGCCATATTGTTATCAAATGTAGAAACAACGGATTATGAAACACGCAGTGAAATGTGGAACAGATGGAACAAAAAAAAATAATACTTATGAGGAAGATAATATTTTTTGGACAAAAATCTTTTGAAATTTCAAAATATAATGAAACTTAAAAGGAACATAATTCTACAAAATAGAAAAATGGAATTTTTTTTTTAACAAGAACCAAAATAGAACCAGCTCAAGGGGTAAGACAGAGAAACGATATTTCATACACTCCTGCTGCTGCGGCAATGTCCGAAGCTCGATATGAATACTTGCGACGTTGGTAATACAGTTGCCTTGCAGAAATAATGATATAAATCCTCAGAGACGAATATGGAGATTGACAAGTCATCAATTCGTGGTCGTGATTGGTCGAAAAAAACATAACCGAAAATACCCGAAGACGATTCTTTTACTAAAAAGATAAACTATTAAACTATACATACTGTTACTGGTCATTAATTTGCGTCATTCACTTTGTCATTATTCACCAGGCTTACAAGTGCCATATCTTGTCACGACATTTTCTAATAATATTGCAAATAAACGAAAAATAAAATAAATATGTCGTTTACTTCGCCAATGCCGAGTCGTGAATTTCTATGGGACGTATTTCAAAGGTATATATTATCTCGTAATAACATATATTAGAAACTAGAAAAATTTGATTATATTTTTAATTTTCTTATTAATATTAATTATATGTTCACTAATTAGTTTCCATTTATTTCATATAAAAGTTTGCAACTCTATGTTCACATATTATACTAATTTTATTTTGATAAATGTTTATTTTTAATTTTATTCATATATGCCAACGTTTAACCTCAAAATCATAGATAACAATTTGATTATATAGACAATGTTCGAATTGAATTGTTTTGTGTACACGAGACAACTTAATTGCTCCATTAATTTGATCTATTTATAGTAATACTGAAAAAAAAACCATTAATTATAAATTAATAAACTGTTAAATATATCTTATGAACTCAATTTATTTAATAATTATTATTATATAAATTAATTGAGTTAATTTTTTTTTCCATGTATATTTAAATCGGTTTTTATGTTGGAAGAGTGGATAAAGATCGTTCAGGTGCTATCTCAGCAGATGAGCTTCAACAAGCACTTTCAAATGGAACATGGACACCATTTAATCCAGAAACTGTTCGCTTAATGATTGGTAATCATAATAATTAAATAATAATTTGGTTTAATTTTATCTATAGGAGAATTGTATGGATATAAAAAATGGAAATTAAAAGCATGTTGAAATCAAGAGAAAATAATAGAGTTGACATATCAATTCTCCGTGGTATTAGTTTTTATTTGTTCATGCAGGTATGTTTGATACTGACAAAACTGATCCTGGTGCTTCAGGTATGTTTGACAAGAATCAAAATGGAACAGTCAATTTTGAGGAATTTGGTGCACTATGGAAATACGTTACGGATTGGCAAAATTGTTTTCGATCATTTGACAGTGACAACAGTGGAAATATTGATCGTAACGAATTAAAAACAGCATTAACCAATTTTGGATATCGATTATCAGACAATTTGATAACTATGCTGGTACGAAAATACGATAGACTTGGAAGAGGAACAATCTATTTCGATGACTTTATTCAATGTTGTATTGTTTTATATGTAAGTTTCTTTATTAATATATTATTTATATAAATATATAATAATAATATTCTGAAATGAGTATAAATTGATAACAATTCAATTTATTGCTCATAGAATAATCAAGTTAATATTTATGATTTTAAAATAACGTGAAATTTAAATAATTATATTTTGTATTATTGATAAAGTAGAATATATATTTTTGTATATTTTACAGACGTTGACATCTGCATTCCGGAAATACGACACGGATCAAGATGGCTATATTAATATTCATTATGAACAATTCCTCAGTATGGTGTTTAATTTGAAAATTTGAATATAATTATCCAATATAAATATGCTCTTTGATGTTTGCGAAGAATTCCAAGAGGATAATATATATTCTCACTCATGAATGCAGCAGAAGAACAAAAGAATTGAAGAATAGCAGAATAGTAATAGAAGATGATACATAAAATAATTTGAAAAGCCATTGCAGAAGCACGAAAGAAAAAAAAAATGAAATATATAAAATCGATGTTAGCAATCACGATAAAAGTTTACGACATTTCTCGATCTTTATCATCGTAAATTTTTGTGGAGAAAGTACATATAGTAATTGTACTCTAAATGTCAAAATGTGGTATCTATATACACAAATTTGTATATCCCGAATGATTTCGCGCTTGCCAAAATTGTAACTTCAGCAAATCAATCAAATAACTTCAACTTGTAATTGATATGTTGCTATTTGCATGCTCTCAGGAAATATTTTACCAGAGATATATTTTACGTATTAAAAACTCCGGACTACTAGAATTCAATATATTTAATTACAAATTAAATAATGTCAATTATAAAGTTATTCAGATTTATAAAAATTACATTATGTTGAAATTTATTCAGAATAATTTTTTATAACCTGTATTTTTATATTAAAGCAAATGAAAAATTTATTTATCAAAGTTTAATATTACCATTTGATGAGAAGCACAGGTTATTATACTGCAAATAAAATTATTAGTATTAAAGAATGATTTTTGAATGACTTCATAATATTTCTCAATTTTTTCATTTTCATTGATTTTGATAATTATATAGTATAAGTTTCCAGTTTATTTAAGTAATTATATTAAACAATCAATTGAACGATATAAATAAATAATGCGATAACAAAATGTGTACATTAGTAGAATATATATTCAGTGAAAGTTGAGATAATAACAATAAAAATTCGTCCCTACTTCAAGAATATTAGTTTGAATAAAATAACTTCAAAAAAATTATATATTGTTGATACTTTGTAAAGTACATAATATTTTGTAATCATTTGTAATTTCTATGACTAATATATGTTGTAGGACACGGTCAATTAACTCCATTATGAAGCTTACTTCTTCATAATAATTTATTTTTTAAATATACTCTATAACAATTTGAAGAATATATTTTTTACTGTACTTTTATTATTAATAATTCATCAAACTATAATACATATGTATTCAAGTAAAATAAAATGAAAAAAAAAATTCCGATCAATTTGATTATTAATTCTCATAGATAATTAATAAAAAGCTCTGCAATTGTTTCAAAATAAATTAGATAAATCAACTAAACTTTGGCTGAAGACCCAAAAATAGAAGGAATTTTGAATGCTAATGAGATTGTTTTTATATGTGAGCAAACGTAGATGGAACTTTTGTTCGCTATGCGTGTACTAATTTGTTGGGCCGGGGCCCGAGATACTGAAGTAGATTCTGACTCCGCCTTCTTCATTCGTTGCCAAGCCAAGAAGTCACATTACTCAAATATCCAAAAGTCTACAATATACTTAAATATAATTGTACATATTTATTTTTTATACTACACATGAAGTATTTTTCACCAACACATTTTTTTGTGCATAGAATATTTATTATCAAATATTTCATACACATCCAGAGAAATATAATATCAATGAATTAAACATAAAAAAATACAAAATTATTTTGGATAAAATTGTATTTAATTGGAGAAAGCGCATTGAACTGAAAATAATATAGACATACAAAGTTCATATAATATTTAAAATAAATCAAATTTGAACAAACTCCTCCCTCAATTTAATACATTTTTATCTCTTTTCTCTTTCCTACTTTTATCTTATTTCTTCATATATATTTCTACAGTGTATATTCTATACTGGGCAATCTGCCAAAGTCATTTTAGGTTGTTGTATCCAACTTTGTATTTCTTATACGCGTGGGTGTAAAACGTAGGAGGTTCTTCAAGAAACCACACCTCAAATTATCCCTCTACCATGTCAAGTCTGCCATTGACGATATTCGAATTATACAATTTAAAATACACCAAGGCAATAGAGAGGGCAAACAAGAAAGAGTCTGAGATATTTTCCAGAGGGATGAAGTGAGATAAATGTTAGTAGAAAAATGAGAATGTATAAAAGAGGGGAGTAAATATTTCGATAAGTGCGAATGAGAGAATGACGAAAAGTGAACTGGCCATAATAAGGAGGAAAGAGTGAGAAGAAAATGATGGCCCGTTGATAAGCCAAAGCAGTCAGCAGTCACTCGCGAGGGAGCACTTTTGTCTGTCGGTACATACTTTCTCTCTTTTCTCCCCCCTTATTCCCTCCATCTTTTTCTCACCCCGTCTTCCTTGCTCGTATTTACTCTCTTTCATCTTCATCCTCTTTCACATACTTACGAGAAAGTGTTCACAGGGATTTTGGCCGCTGTCAGCGATTGGTGAGCGAGGTGAGGACATTCCCTGTTCGCAGTACACGAAACCATTGACTGTGTGTATTCAAAATCATCGCGTATATATTCGGTCAAGTTCTTGTCACCCACCAAAAATTAACGGATTAACTGTATAACAATTACGAAACACGACGTTTAACATTTTAATTCCTCATCTGTAATATCAAAAACATATCAATCAACAACTTAATAATATTTCAATGAATTTTTGTGGGCAAAGAATAGTGGACTGTTGATAAATATAATATCATAATCAAATTACTCAGTGTTATTATATTTATTTGTGCAATTTGTGTTACTGTATTTTATTGTGTGTTAATGTAAAATTATTGTTAAAAGTAATAATTATTCATTTATTCATTACCTTACGTTGGAAACATGGAATATATATCTTGAGTGCCAAATGATTAGTTTAAATTTATTTATAAAATAAAATAATGGCAATGCAACATTCACACGATCAAAAGCACAATATCATCAATGATTGCTGTTATCAACAATGGCCGACGCACCATCATCTTCATCATCATCAGCAGCTTACACCAGTTCCGTCCCCTATGCAACAAATGGAAGGTAAAAAATATATATTTCTTATTTATTCTAATGAATATATATTAATAATAATCATTTGATCTATATTATTGTTTATATATATGCCAATATCTATTTACAATGACATTATTTATGTAATGACTTTGATGTATTATAGGATCGTATTTCTCTGCACCTGAAAGTTGAATAAAATTATTTAACTTACATATTGAATATATATTATAAAATAAATATATGATAAGAAATAAAATACTGAAATAGCATACATGTGTGATTGTGATTCAATACAACTAATTATTTTGGCTATAGCAATGTAAAAATAACTTTTCTTTCAAGAATTAAAATACTTTTTTTTTCTCATCATATATAGCTACAACGTTTAACCTAATTTAAAGGTCCTCTATAATTTATTCTGTAATAAATAAGCAAATGTGTATCATAATATAATATTTTATACATGCATTATTAATTATTTATATATGATTTATGCTAACTTTGAAAATAATGATCATAAATCTGCTTACACTGCTTACATTTAATGAATTCGCAGCGTGTCTTGAAACAGCGGGTAGAATAAAACGTTCTCGTACACCAGAGGTATCCTTAACCTCACAAATATCCACCGCAATTTCATTGTCTTCATCGTTATTGGAGTCTCCATCATCCAATGACAATAACAACAATCATCATCACAGCACTGATGAAACAAGAGGATCATTATCGTCATCCTCAGATAATAACAATTCAAAAAGACCGTTACATCCTGCGCTAATTGACGCTGGCGCTGCACTCGAAGCACGGCCATTATGGGAAGAATTTCATCAATTGGGTACAGAAATGATTGTAACAAAAGCTGGACGAAGAATGTTTCCAACCTTTCAAGTAAATAATCATTATTAATTCCCTTTAATTCTAAACAATACATTTAATTTATATTATTACTTATATACATAAAATATTGATATAAAAATAAATAATATTTTGATTAATTCATTTGTTCTCAAAGTGCCGTTTGTTTGGCCTAGAGCAAAACACAGATTATCTTCTTGTAATGGATTTTGTGCCTTGCGACGACAAACGATACAGGTACGCTTTTCACAGTAGTGCTTGGGTGGTAGCTGGTCGAGCAGATCCAATATCACCACCAAGAATTCATGTTCATCCAGATAGTCCAGCAACCGGCGCACATTGGATGAAACAACCAGTTTCATTTGACAAACTCAAACTCACAAATAATCAACTTGACGATAATGGCCATGTAAGTATTATTATTCATCTTTACCAATAACAATTACAATATCCATAAATAATTTGAATTAAATAATCAATTTAACTAATTAATTATAGGTTATAATGTGGAAAGTATATTTTTTCAAATGACTGAAATGTATGTTGAAATATAATTACATATACGTTGTATATATATTTATAGTTGTGCAAACGATTCGTCACAACTTTATACTGTTTGGATATATATGTGTATATATATGTTGAGAGCCAAAATATATAAAGTAGGCAACAAGCGCGCGTCTCCACGTGTTTGTCGTTTCAGACGAGTTGCCCTTAATTGACCTGAGATACGAGACACCGTCGAGAGCATCCGAGGAAAATTATAAGGCTTGCCACGCGACATATCACACAAGCGTGCCCGTCTTCCCAATATTTATATGTACGAGTCTATATATATTATATACAATTATTTTTTTATCTTAAACTCAAATATATATACGTCATATACGTGATATATATTTCTCATAAAGTGCAGGATATAAATTGAATATATACTGGATTTAATTTATTTATTTATTTTTGTTTTGTTTTTTTTATTCTGTCATCTGAAACGGAAAATATTTTGCTGGTATATATAATTCTATTTGGATCTCCTGTGGTTCTATCCGGTCGTTTGGTTCTGTATATATATTATATATATATATGCTCAAACACTTACACATTTTTCGTGTGGTCGTTCGGTTTGGAGGACATGCTTTAGAAACAGAGGGTTTCAAGTAAATATCGTAGCATATCTGTATTTAATCGTAAACATTTGATGATCTCAGCCAAGACGTAGTGGAATTATATGTATATAACTTTTATGTAAATATATTTATGAGTGTATAGGACTGCAGCATTTCAAGTTGAGGGTTTGGAGTATATAAAATTTTTCGAAAATTAGCAGCGGTCATTAGTTTAGAATAATTTACTTATACACTAATATAAAAAATATTTACAATTTAGAGATGGTTATTTGTATTATTATGTTGAACTTTAGTAGTTTTTAGTATTATTTAATTTTTTTTTTTGGATGATAATTCAATATTAACTGACACAAATTGTCATTAACATCATTAATTGTCACTTTATCGCCAATTTTAATTGACAGACATTATGCACGATACAGTTGAAATATGCCCCCGTGCATCTGTAGTGCTATATGCACATGAGGAATCTTTTGAAATTCCAAGCTTTCAGACGAAACAAATCTTCACGCCTCCCTTTTGATTTTTTTATTTTTCATTTTATTTGTATCTCCCTCTCACTTATTCTCAAATGAAAAATGTGGTCTACTATACAAGAGCAAGTCAATCGACCCGTGAAACTTCAGTAAAAAAAAAAAAAACAAAGCGTGCGACAACACGAGATATTAATTCCTCTACAAAAAAAAAAAAAAAAGTTACAATCTTGCGCCACGTGCCTATATATTGACATATATTTTTATAATATAATTTGGTAAATTAACTACAAACATATTTATTCAAAACATATAATACCAATATTAATAATTAACAGCATTTAAATTAAATTTATAATCAGATCCAATTAAATAAATAATTGAAAAATTTAGAACAATATAGAAATTACTTTATCAAAGACCACACACATGTCATGAAGTAATCACTCCACTCATAACAACAGTGTCTTTTCCATTTATCTAAAATTTTTTATGTATTTATTCCTATATATCCATATCTATAACACGTGTGCGACAAGCCATCCAGCACGTGTGTGTTTAAGACGGGGAGAGAGAGAAATAGAGGGAGAAGAGAGGAAAAAAAATAAAAAAAAAAATTGGGTGAAAGTGAGAGGGTGTCGGATTGCCACTCTCGCTTGACTCCATTTCATTCTGGGGATAGTTTTTACACTAATTAGTCACTGGAACTCTTCTGCCTGTCAAACACCGTGGCCGCATCCCCGTCGTGTCTTCTTCCTCCTCACGTGTATCCATCTCTCATATGTATATATCCATATCTTCTCATCTTCAAACTACATATTTCTTCTTCCTTCCGCACCCTTTTTTCACTGAAGCACAGCTCATATATATTTCTTTTTTTACAATATATTTTTCAAAAGATTTATTTTTGTTTTTATCTCTATTTGTCATTATTTCAGATTATTCTCAATTCAATGCACAGATATCAACCAAGATGTCACATTGTGGTAGCACCATCACCGCCTGGTTCAGCGCCCAATCCAAGAACTGAAAACTTTAAAAGCTTTTCATTTAGCGAGACACGTTTTACTGCTGTTACTGCCTATCAAAATCATCGTATAACACAATTGAAAATAGCAAGTAATCCATTTGCAAAGGGATTCCGTGATTGTGAACCAGATGAATGTGATACACCAACAACATCATTACAAAATCCTCCAAAAAGACCAGCAACAGGTAGTGCTACTGCAATAACACCTGTAAATTATACAACTCCAACAACAGCTGTATCAAATACACCGTCAATTTCCACATCTGAGCAGCATCATCATCGTCATCATCATCATCAAATTTATGGTGGTACAACGACACATTGGATGTATCCAGGACATCATCATCATCATCATCATCACCAGAGTCACATTAATGCCGGGCATTATGCGCCTCATCATACGCATTCCGGGACGTCTCTTTATTACGGTCCGCGGTAGTGATCAACAACGTGACAATATCAATTATTGGCGATAGATAAATAAAATCTTAAAACTCCCAATATTATATTATATATAAATATATATAATTTAATGTTTAACTTCAATTTTTTAAATGAATTCACAATGTTACGTCTGACTATATGCCTGATGCAGTATATTTGTGTCTGTGTGTGCGCGTCTACTGATGATGTCTATAGGCAGTGTGATGCCAAAGAATGATGCCAAAGTAAATTTAGTGTTTGATAGTATTATATAGTGATGTACATCATTCACTATATATTTATATAGGTACTTTTATTATATATAAATCTTGTAAGTTTGTCATAACTGCGTCTATTAATTAAAATTAAAATATTTTTTACTATGAAAAATTTTTTTCATCATATAAATTATGTAATACGATAATATGATTTATATGAATGAAGAAAAAAGTGCCTTTTCACAAGTTACATCATCAATATTGTCATCAAACATATATACTTATGAGAATTTTGAATGATAAAATTAATCTTAAATTTAATATCTACATATAATTATTAATTATATATAAATAAATCTTTAACTATTGAGTTATTTTGAAATATCATCCATATAAGTATACAGTTGATTAATTAATATTACGTAAAATAATATATACATATATTAATTCGTAATCTTGGATTGATATATTTTGTATAGTTGATGAAGAAAAAAAAAAAAAAATCATGTTTACAATGAATTTAAGATTGAAGAATCCGTGATATCGTGGTGTGCGCATAAAGCATTGAACGAGTGGAAAACAAAGTGCCTTTTGTAGGAGCAAAGTGCGTCTATTTATATGGGGTGTCTCAAATGCCAAACGAGCCAAAACCCGCTTTGGGGCCAAGACGTGAACGTAAACGTACCGTGACAAACCCCCTCGACGTTCGCTAAGTGCCTTAATAAATTATAACTGTTGCTTGTTTCAATATCGCGTGATAATTATGTGCGCCATGCAACTCAAAAATATATATATACATATATATTCTACAAAAAAAAAAAAACAAAATATGAAATTAGTATTATGTTTGATGATTTTCAATTGTGCGTGCTTAAAAATTTAAATACGCACATCAAGAAAAAAAAAATACAGATAATTTGTAACAAGAGTAATGGAAATATAAAAAGACTAATAAGGGTTTATGTATACATATATATAACACATGTACATATAAATTATTGTATTGGTTTGTTGTCAAATTGATTTTAAAAATATATATACTTGCACACCAATTATTAATATGTATAAATATGTTATTCTATATTACATGCTTTAAAATTATTTAGAGGCCTCCCAGTTCGTGACACTCTGATGAGGTATATATTATGGCATGTGACAATAAAAGACAGTCACGTGTGTGGAGGCGACTACGTGTTGGAAAATTGTTTTAGCGGTTTGTTACGATGTCGAAAACTTGCCGAGTTGTCGAAAATGACAAAAACATTTTTAAAATGACACGAATGTATATAGCGCGATGGAATAGAAAATAAAAAAAAGAAAAAAATGGAGTACGTAAAATTGCACAAATATATAAATATATACACAAAACACATTGCGCTGTTGAAATTTTTAAAGTCCCACTATGTATATATACATGCATACATATATATGTCCATGTATATATGTATACATAATATAGGTATTAAAAAAACAACACATTTAAGTATACCTAAATAAATAACGCAGAGTTTGACACTGGCTGGCAGTGATTGATGATTGTGTGAAAAACGAGACAGTGTAAACATATTAGTGTCTATCTCAAGCAGATAAAATTGTTATAAACACGTAGAATATTGCTATATTGTATATGGTATATACCGCTATATATCATTCGACATATATACTGTCTTATATTACTAATATAATAATTAATATACACGAATTGATTAGCACGTATATTGCACTCAATAAATGTTGCCGTAAATAAATATTACAAATAATAATATTAATAATAATTGTACGCAGGATTAATATAAATAGATAATGGAGCAACATTGACGTTGAAATTTTAAATATAGTAATTTGCAGATTGTCGTATAATGCACAATATATATGAGCGGCAAAGTAGCTATACAGAGACACTAAGAAATGTAACGTTGCATGACACCCACTAGTCATAAAATCTTGCACGTATTCTTTCATCTTCTCAACTAAAATGTAAATTTGACCTTACCACCAACATCAACATTAACTCTATTGCAACGTTATGGGTATAATGTGTATTCTACTGCCATCAGAAGCAAGTATTCAACAAATACATAAAATGGTGATTGTAAAAAAAATCAAAGGATGCGCACATGAGTTCCGGGTATATAAGACCGTTTTGGTAGACTATTTATTTCTTACCATCCCTGTTCGATGTGCGCTTTTAAACATCTTCAACTTTCATCTAAGCGTCAACTTGAAGGTTGTAGCCATCGAAGAAGGAGAGTATATAGCACGCGAGGATGTCATAAAATTCGAGTTAAAATATACTGTTGAGAGAGTCTTTTTTTTTTTTTTTCAAGTGTGTCTTGATCATTTTGCTACGGTTTTTCTCTTTATCTTTCAATGGAGATTTTTTTTTTTTTGAATATCATTTTTGATGTATATTCACTCTAAAGTATAATTTTTTTGGGACACCCACAAACTAACATATCTGGACGTTCTGGATTTTTTCATAATTGTGACTCATAGAGATCGTGTTACAGCCCACGCGACACAAGTGTGTGTGGTTTAAAAAAAAATAAATGTTCGACACCTAACAGATATTATATTCATACTTCTATTTTTTATATTTTCTTTGGGAGCTAAATATTTATATATTAAATTTTTGTTTGTATACAACTACTTTTACCAATTATACGTTTTCAACATCCATCATAAAAGCTGTAGGAGAATATATTCTGTGCAAATTTGCATATAAAATAATTTAAAAATGAAAGAGTGATCGATACAAAAATTATTATCTTTTATATCCATTTCTAGGATGATTTAAAAATTCCCATCCTCATGCGGTTATTTAACACACAGATCATTTGTTTAAATATAAACAAATGATTGTATATATTTCAGCCCCATTTTCTTCTTCACTAACGACATCATTAATTTCGCTTTATGTCCCGTCACTTTGTTTACACTGTTAATATATATACAATGAAAATCACTGATTGTGAATTATATCATATATGAATCAGTCATATAGCCATACTGCTTTAACATTAATTGCTTTTTCCAGACGTTTGTGTGTAAACAGACTTTTAATTCTCATAGAGAATGCTTTATAAAATTCAGAGTCCTTTATAACATCCATTAATTCCTTTTCGTAATTTAAAACACCGAAAGATCCAACATTAGAACATTCAATAATCATTTCAACATAAATATACTCTCACCTTAATGTGTTTATACCTGATAACAAGTATAAATTAAAAATATAATACATAAACTTTACGAAAAATGCAAAGTTTGTCCGTATGATTTAGTGTTGAGGTTATGTCATAGGCTTTCTTCGCACAGCTATTTCAATATATCATCTCAAAGATATATTTTCATAAACACATTCACTCAACACAATAATAATTACGTAACTTGTTATTTAATTCATATACACGACGATAATTAATTATAAACCAACATATACCGTACGTGATATAAATTAACATAACCTCACACAATTGGCAGTCAACCTGAAATATAATATTCGAAAATATTTAAATTATAAATCAAATATAATCGTAAATTCTAAATATTAATTATTTTATTTACCTATCAATTAATTTATTAATGAACATATATGATAAATTGAATTATATTTAATATTTATTCATATTCAAGTTGAATTAATATGAAGAATCTTTCAAACTATTTGAAGGAAAACGTGTCATCACGTTGTAATATTTCAACGGTCATTTGGTTCCGGTCAGTGATTAAACAACGACATTGATGTGAAAGTAACCAAAAAAAAAAAAAAACACCGGAATTGCGAGTAGTACCCACCATGGTGCATATATCCATACAATATATGTACTTTAGAAATGAGAAAAGAAGTCTTCCCGGATTTGAAATTCTCAGATCGTAGTAAGCGACGCAATGTTGTTTATATATGTGTATGTGAACCACAACGTTGTGTAGTGCTTCGCACCATGGATATGGCCACAATGACAGATTTACAGATTCCAGTCTCCGTTTTATACACTACATTACTCTATACTACTACTATACTTCTTCCTCTTATTTTTCTTTTTTTTTTTTCTTCTTCTTCTCATTCTTACTATTCTTATTTTTTCTCGTTGGATTCTCTTTTCATGATCCAAGTGTGTATACGCACCAAGACAGAGTGATTCAAAATGTAATGGCGTTAGTGGAGCAGAAAGGAAGAAAAAAAAAAAAAAGAATTATGAGAAAAAGAAGTTCCCTTGGCTTTTGGACGTCAAATCGCACCTCCAATGTTTATATTTTAGTCAAAAACCATCCGACGAGTCTTTCATTTATACACACAGTACTTATTTACTACGTTTTATATATATATTTCTCCCCCGCTTTTTGCTATTACAGTTTTTATTTATTTTATATCTTATAGTGAAAATATATCCATATACTTCATATAATATATGCACTAAATTTATGTATAAAATATATTTATGTGATGAATTGAATTGAGAACAAAAAATAGGCAACGGTTTATAAATAAATTCAAATAAAGGATTAAACTATTATTATCAACATTATGAATTATGTACATGTAATACTGCAGTTGCACTTAATGAAATAAATAATTCAAACTCTATTACAAATTGTTTTGAAATCATATGAAAGATATATACATGTAGGTATATATCATAAATTTGTGGAAATGCCAAATAGAAATATTATTTAAATGTATAAAATGATTATATCTATTTTGTTATGATATAAAAAAAATTGTAGATAAATAAAATGTAAGGAAGATATCTGTTAACACACGGTTTAGTCCCCTTTTAACCGTGACTTGAAGACAGACAATCACCGGGATCAGCAATAAAGTTTACCCTATAGTTTAAGTTTATAAGTACATGTGTAAAGAAAATCACCACCATCAATTGAGTCTGTAGACAGCAAAAAATAAACAGTTAAAGAAAAATGGCAACAAAAAAAATTGACACTTTTTCTTCCAATAGACAAAAAAAATTATTTTCAAAGAAAAAAATATATTCCAATAATGCATATATCAAAAAGTGAACTTTTATACAAAGCTGCAAATAATTTGAACAATGTGCCAAATACACATGATTTTTTTCAGTAAAATGATTAACTGCAATAGCAAAAATTATTTATAGTTTGCAGTGTATTCTCGTATAATTATATATCAAGACATATAAATCACGATGCGACGGCTAATTAATTACAATACATATAATATTAATTAAGCTCAACGTCTGTAGATAAATTCTTTAAAGTATTAAAATCTATATAGTTCAATTAAATTATATCTACTCCATTGCAGTGCTTGGATTTCTCATCATGCCAATATGTTTATAAAATATTCTCAAACATTTGTTGGTTCATTTGTTTGTAGTAATTAATATTCTAGCCAAGTATTATAATATCTCACAAACAAATAGTTGGCCAAGATGTCCTTTGATACATTTTTATAACTGATATTATATTATGTTCATTTCTATGATATATGAACTGTAATAGTAACACGGATGTTGGCTTTAACACGTCCAGAGGTTGTGTATTCGGCACGCATATCCTATCTCGCTGCTGGAATTCTCATATGTCTGTCAACGATGCAATCCACTGACGTCTTTCTCGCAGTACAAATCATTTATATGTATTTACTTTTGGACAAACTTCTTCTCTTCGAAAGTTACATATTATTATTTGTGGATTTGTCCATATATATAAATATATGCAAGAGTGTTCTCGAAGTCATGAACAATTATCTATATGAACAAATTATTTTATTTATTAGAAAAATCATACAAAACTTATGAGTTGAACTAAATTGATTGAATGAAGTGAATCACCTTCATCCTGATAACTCTTCAGTTTTTAAAATTATATGAAGTCAATTTTAATTGATACTTACCAGAATATTAATATTTTTATTGTATCTATTGCATATTATTTAAGATGATATTTATTTTCTTATGAACGCATTTATCTACGAGACATGCAATTCAAATTGTTTATCGCATTGAATAATAGATGTCGACAGTTCTTGGATGCTATTGTGGTAAAACAGATTAAACAAAATACCATATATTGTTAAAGAAAATTTGAGCTCAGTTAGTAATAATTATTGCCACCAGAGCGCAACTAACACGATTATCGAACTCGCAATTTGCGATTAATCGCAAGGTTAAATATCGATAGAAGATTGCATTTTACTCAAAGTCAAAAAAGTTGCGCGCGATTATTCGATTCCTTGATTTTTTTTAATTATATGCTCTGCAAATAAAATCTCTCAAGCAATGGTAAACAAGGGAATCTGATATCTGGAAACATTTATTGCGCATGCGCACTTACATATTCTTCATGCCGACTGCTCGTATGTCAGCATCATGAGAGGCTTTTTGGAACACAAAACAACACACACAGTGGATCTGTAGATAGAACGTAATATATCCTCCCCACCGGGCTTTTATAAAAGCAGGTCAGGTTGGGCATGTCGAGCAGGTTGTGTGTGCGCAACTTGACAGTGTATCAAAAACACCAGCGGCTTCTTTACTACACAATCTATCCATTTGTGTCATCTCGCGCGTAAACGCAATAAATAAATTACAAAATTCATTTCATGATTGTAAATATCTATCAATTAATATAAAACAAAAATAATATTATTTATAATGCGCAATGTATTTAAAATATTACTACCACCATCACCATCATCATCATCATCATCATCATCATGCTCATCATCATCAATAATAATTCTGTTGGTTCTCATGCATTGGATTGTGCGCCATCAACAATATTCGTCACTGTATCGTTCAACAAATGTGGCATATTCATTTTGAAGCTGCTGCACTACGGAGAATAGCAGCAAAAGCAGGGATCGTCAACTTATTCGTGTGATAGTGTGTCGAATGTTTCTGCAGCTGTGTGTATCGTGCATTGGGTATGTCAATTGTTTTGTTTTTCTATTTTTACTCTACAATTGTCGAAAAATAAAAAAAGAAAGAAAACTACACAATAATACACATAATAATTTATAATACAAGTAAAATTTACTTTAATTATTAATTATTAACATCAATAATAATAATAATAATAATAATAATAATAATAATAATAATAATAATTTTCTTTCTTTAGGTTTAACCTCACATTTGCAATGTATTGAATTACAAATAATTTTGCTTTGAGTTCGCGCATCAAATGTTTATCACATATCTTATTACATTTTTCCGGCTGAATGTATAAATTATAAAGTATATCACATAGTACTTATACATAACATATATACATATGTGTTTGTATAGTATATATGTAAGTATATAATGGAAAAGTATGTAAATGTGTATCATCGTTGCAATAAATTGCATGGGAATATGGTTAATCTTTGAATGGCAATTGTTGTTTGAAGATAAAAATATATTTTATTTATTTATGCATTGTTTTTTTTTATCATTATTACAATGTGTGTGTATGTACATATACATTCAGTCAAATGTAGTTTATATATGTGTGCAGAGACATATGCGCATTACATTGTGTTGAGCTTTTATATCACAATGACATAATTGATGATAAATTACCGTGGATTATTTTACTGGCGAGAACTAATGGCAAATTGAAGCAATCATTGTTCCGGGATTGATAAGCAAGATAAATGATAAAGTAAATTTATATTCTTCAATTATTTTACGGGATCTAGAAACCACAACTCTTTAGCTCATTGCTCTTTGTTGCTGTTTTTATTTCTATTTTTTTTTTTTTACATACATTGGATCTTCCCCCTCGACATAACATCTGGTGTGTCGCGATTCTAACCTCCAACTTGTAGATCACAAGCACTCAAGACAGTGCGTAAAAGGAAAGAAAAATAAAAATTGTTATTATTTATAATAACAATCGCGAGAAATCATTGATGTGAACACAAATTCCAACGGTTTATACATCCATGAATAAATAAATAAATATAAATTGCTGACAAGCCATTTAATTTTTATAACGAATGGAATGATAACGTATATAGAGATGATCGATGTTCATTCAGCGGAAATAGAGAGAAAAAAAAAAGGAGAGTGAGAGGCAAACCAGAGTTTCAACGCACCATAAATTTATATCTATTGAAGCTCAACAAATAGAATGAAAAACACAAGAGAAAAAAAAAATTTATTCACAGAGAGATTTAATCATTTGAAACTGAAATATATTCAAATGCAAGCTTTGGCATCAACTGAAATATTTTACTTATCCTGGCCTCTGTCAGTCAATAATTCATAAGATATTCATAAAGCCCCAAAGGCTCCACAGTAATACAGATCATCACCTGCTGGACACAGCACAGCAGCCATTAACTATTTCTACATTCATATACACATTATACACATAGAAATACACTAGAAGATTGTACAAATTTAAATCATCCCTTCATACATCAATAAACTACAGCAAGTTTCTTCCATATAAAAAATAAAAATACACAATTACTAATTACTCTTTGATACAATCTTATGAATATTAATATCCAAAATGAACCTTAAAATAAATAAAATTACATGAAGATATAGAAACTAAAAATAATCTTGAAGGGATGCTACACCATGCAGTCATTGTGACTCATCCGATGACTTTCAATGGAAAAGCCCAGGTGGCTATACAATTTCTATGGTTTCCCCGTGAATAATCGATTGGTTTCATCGTATATGAATAGAATGTAGAGTGTTACTCCGATGACGGCAAACATAAAATGTACGCTTGTACGTATTTATGCAGTTATACGTATATATATACATATATATTAAGAATGTAAGGGGACTACATGTAATACTACTGTTAAAACACGAACGGTTTCTCTCAATATACGCGCTCGTTGGTGGTATGTCAGTGGCCGGAAACAAGAGAGTGCCGCAACAATTACCACTTCGGCTTCTCTTATATATGAATCCTTGTAATCATTTCAGTCTCATTTATTATAGTTACAATGCCTTTATACTCTATAAAATATAAATATAATATATTTTTATTTATAGAATAAATATCAAGAGATAAATATTTAAATGAATTTATGTATATTTATGAATGAAGAAATTTTTTTTCTTTACTATCTGTTAAGTATTTATATTTTATGTAGATATTTGTTAATGGATTTATAATTAAACTAAATGTTCTTCTGTGATGGGTATTTAAAAGTTTTGATGAGGGATGCGTGGGGAAAAGTGTAAGAGGGATATACCATCGAGTGACAGAACGGATGTGTTGACAATTTTTTGCTTTTGCTTATTTAGTTTTTATTATATTTTTATTTCTGCAACAGTGTCTTAATTTGTATTATTTTGTTTTATTTATCTTTTGTATATATTTGTCGTGCAGATATTATTCTTTGCACTGCTCTACGACGAGTTGATGCATAAAAAAAAAATGAAGAAAGAAAATACATTGAGAATATGTACATGAAGAAAAAAGAGAAAGAGAGATTGGGATGTAACGAATATGCGTCGACATAAGTTGCATATAATTTGCCATCGTCTCAGCAAAATACGACGTTGGTTTTTCTATTTTAATATATACATATGTGCTGGAGAGAAACTATATTAATAAACTAATTCATAAAATTAAATTGTATGTATTTATAAATAAATAAATACATGAATTGTCACGGCGAGAAATATTATGACAGTATTTGTTTAATTTATGGTTAAATTAATTATTGAATAATCAAATTGTGTTCAGTCTTTTTACTTTGTTATTTATTTTTTTTTTCTCGCGCACACTTGTGGCTATTGATTTTCAAAACTTGATGCAGTTACTCCATCTGCTGACCATGTTCAATTACAGTTTATTTTTTTTTTTATCTCTTTATTTATTACAAAAGCGATAAATAATAAAGAAAAATAGACTCGATATACATTTCCTCACTGTGAAATTAGAAGTAAAGAAAGTAAAACAAAATATAAATTATAAAACGATACCGTTATACAGGCTATTATGATTTATATTTTGTGATGTATTTTTTTTTTTTCATCACCCGCAGCGAAAGATTATTATAACTATATACTTATTTATTATCTTCTATATGTATATAAGTTTATAGTAACGATTTTATCGCTTGATCTACTCCACTGCTCCAAATCTGTGGATTATATTCAAGCTTATCATTTTGAATATGCGTCTCCTTTTCACTAAAATGTGTCATCGAGACAAATAGCTGATCACGAGAGTCGCGCGCGCGCCACGAGAGTAAATCAAGGTCGATATTATATATGTATATGAATACATATGTATATAAATGTGTAGTCCTCGAGCCTTGAGATCGCTTTCGATTCTTTCACCAACGAATGCACAATTGTGAGAGGAAAAGAGAGTAAAACTTGTCTTCATTTTAGAGCTTTTCACTTTCCATTTTTATTATGCATCAAAATTTATTATAAATAAAATAAATATATTTATTAATCATCAATAATGTGGATAAATTATGGTTGAATAATTTCAACTGATTGTATAATTTTTATTGAATTTATTGCACAAAAAAAAAATTAAATCAAGTTATTGCGATTTTATTTAAATTTAAAATTAAACTGAACTCAAGAATATTTTGTAATTAATTGTGTCAATTTTACACAAAGATCTCTGAATCTAATTTTTTAATTTGTTATTTAATGTAAAAAAAAAAATTATTTTAAACATGAATTAATTATAATATATATTTTTTTATATTTCAGAAGAGTTTAAAAAACCCCAGTGACATAATATGGAATATGGAGTAAGGATATAAAGCTTGAAGTTTGCCAGTTTTTTTTTTTTTTTTTGGCGTCGTCCTGGCGCGAGGAAAACTGGGCCAGTGGTCGGTCCAGTATCGTCTTCAATTTACAACCGCACGTTGTTGTAATTGTCTGTCATTGTTAATCCACGTTCTCCTTGGAGAAAAGATTGCTAATGATGCCGGGACCAACGCCCGAGAGACCCCGTGCGCAACGTCTCAACGACATCGAGCCACACACCACAAAAGTGAGTTTCTGATATCGATTAACAGTGAACGAACAGTTAAAAAAATATTAGAGTGAGAGTCATAATTATTTAAAGATAAAAAAATTATTTACATATTCAATTATATTATTTATTAATTAGAAATTTCATTTGAGAAACAAGTTTTAATTTCTAATTAAATTATATGCTTTTACTTAATTTTTATTAATTTTATTTTAAATTCAAGGTTAAAAGTTGAAAAACTAGTTGCGATAATTTTTGTACGTTCACTACTTGAATGTAAAAATTATCTCATTTAATTTTCTCTCGTCGCTTGGAGGAAGAAGTCCTTCCTGTTGCTACAAACATTCGTCGTTGAAAGTAACCGCAGAAATTTTCTATTAACCCTCTTCGATTCCCGTGGCGATAATTAAATCACTGCAATAAATAAAAGTCGTTTGGAGACGATTTATTTTTTTCACCATTTATTATTTATATCAGAGAGTGTAAATTACTCTGAATAAATATAATCCAAGTTGAGGATAATATGAGAATGTGAAATGCAAACATGTGTGATGATGAAAACAAAATTGTTTTTATTCTTTATTCCATTTTGTTTGAGTAGTTTTAATAAAATGAAAAGTAATTGCATTCCATTGGATATAATATGTTGTATGGTGTGCAAGTAATCTTTTCTCTTGCCCTCTCGTTCTTCACACGTGTTCATATATAAGCCGATGATGTAT
The DNA here is from genome assembly GCA_918226075.1 of Microctonus brassicae. Classification (NCBI taxonomy): domain Eukaryota; kingdom Metazoa; phylum Arthropoda; class Insecta; order Hymenoptera; family Braconidae; genus Microctonus; species Microctonus brassicae. The sequence goes on along the minus strand of OW445482.1, from coordinate 6,908,281 downwards.
ATGAGAGTGTTCTCAATTTTATTTCTTGCCAAACTCAGAAGAAATAAAAAAAATTACACTTTGTTGTTAAAATCTATCTCTTGTAAATACGATGTATTTACTTCAAGACATTTATGTGCTTTACTATATACAATTTATATAGAAATATGACGAAAACATTTTAGATCGTTAAGGTTTCAGATCGTAGGAAAAACAAAATTATTTTTAGACAAAATTTGTATGATGGTTGAGGGGAAAGTGTGGCAGTGAGCAAAAATTCACTGTTTGTGTAAAGTTATTCAACATGATTCGACGGTTAGCAAAATTGTTTCCGGGTCAACATCGGTTATCGTTCTTGTTTCACTATACTAGATTCTGTATATTACACATTCCAATTTCATCTTATTCTATTGATTCATCCACATTTGGCAACAGTCAAAAATAGAAAAATATATTTTATATATAATATTTTTTCTTTTCAATTTCCATTTCATAAAAAATAAATAAATAAATTAAATAAAATTGAATTTTGGATTTTTTATTCGAGTGAATTTATCTCGCAATTTTTTATTAGTCGTCTCGTCTTGTTCCGTTTTCATTTCCTCCTCACCGGTAATGGAGTTTCCTCAGTGCATTTTATCCACACAAATATTATTACTTATAATTTACTTCAGCATTATTATACATATTTACCAATGAACATTATGAATAATGATTTATATTTAATAGATCGTCATACAAACATCAGACAAATTACATCTAATTGAAAAATAAATGATACATTCAATTGAATATCATTGCGCAGGATTCCTGATTAAAGAGTTATTTTTTAAATTCATCTATACAATAAATTCAAATGTAATATGTATAATAAATTGCTTTTGCTAAGCATCATGCAATTCAGTTGTGTTTCACTCATCTGCCAATGCTCGGTCAATGCTCTCAAAAAAATAAAAAAATAAATAAAGACAATTATTGCTGTATCAATGACAGCTGTACTTGCAATGTTTGTTTATATTATTATATTCCAACACGTCTCTTCCGGTCATGAAGAAAAATAATTTCCTGTAAAATAAAAGAAAATAAAATAAGAATTTTTTCTAATACATAATCATTTATAACTTCATTAATTTATTAATTTACGTTTATTTTTAGGATACACTCAGTCAATTAAATATTATTAGTTAATGATAAAGTAAAATTATATAATGAACGCGGAAGTTAAATTGGATTTCTCTTGTCTGATGGTAGTGTCAAGCATGGACACACAAACACACACATTTCTTCAAACTGCTTTTGCTGCTGCTGATGCTGATGCTGCTTCGCTAGAGAAAATCGATAGAATCTCGCGCGCATTGGCACACACACAGCACCCTGGGAATGCTGGTATTCTCTCTTCTCTTCGTCTCATCCATTTAGTTTTCTGTCGTCCAATGCTGGTTACATATATTGTCATACAGAAAATTACCTTACGAATATAACGCACGTAGTTGATGACGTGATACACGCGCGGGTGCTCACGTTAATAGTCATTTTCATTTCCCAAATTTATCTCACAATTGCATTATCGTTCGTCTCCATCAGGATTTTGCGCTTTATTTATTTGTCAGATGATCAAACAACATAAACAACACAAATTAAAAACAAACAATTTTAGAGGGGAAATATTTTTATTTATCATTAAAATAGAATTAGATTTGTTGAATTTTCTTTTTGTGTGAGAGAACAAAAATTGAAGATATATAAAGTCGATTGGTTGGTGGATAAGATTAAATTGTAGATTAATATAATATGAAGCCGGTGAGCGCAAGTCTCAAATATTGACGTGTAAAATTCAACGTGCTCGAACGACCGTGAATATCCCAGTTTATATTCCACGCGCGCGGTTCCTGGAGCTTATACATATACGAGTGTATGTATCAGTGTATATATATTTTGACCCAGTTCCAATGTCATATATACTCGTATGGCGCAGACGATGCGCACTTGGGGAAGAGAAAATAAAAAAAATACATAATATATATGTGAAATAATATACAGTAGAGTTACATACCACTTCTACTTTTTCATGATGAAAAAATATGAAACTACGAAGGGGATGAAAAACAAATTGTGCCTGCAGGGAGGCTGTTGATACTGGCTTATAATTTATCTTCATACACCACTTGGATTCAATTTACACTTGGGAACAAAAAAGAAAGAAAGAAATAAATAAATAAATACACTAATTTATTATTTATTTTAATAATTATCTTGATGATATTTTTGAAAAGCAAACGCCCACTTTAACGATGCTATAACAGCAGAATAATTTTACACCAGTAACACATCAGATGCCAAATTGTGTGGTTGCATCAGTGAGTGGTAAAACCGAGTGTGATCGCGTGAATTAAATTTAGAAAATGAAAAAGAATCAAGCAAAAAAAAATACGAAATAAATGTGATTATATCAAACAAATAATGATAATTGAGTGATAAAACAATTTTGTTAATCAATCATGCGACGTATGTTGAGCAGTTGCAGCAGCTGTTCATTTAATTTTGAGGTATAATATAAAGCATACTGATGTTTACGGATAAAATGATGAATGTGTATACTTTTGCATGATGTGCACATATATACAAACAGTAAATTTATCTGCGTTGAGAGATATCGTGAAATGTATACGAGAATGCATTATCAATGTGAGTGTATTTATGTATACATTATATATTTAAAACAAACGCATTGAAAAATTATGAATTAAATTAATTTTAAAGTGTATTTTAACATTTCCTTACTTGGTGACATGCGGAACTAACATGTTTGACGTCTCACTCGCCACATACATACATAATTTTTCTTTCCGTCACGCTACATGCATGACAATGTATATACATTTGTTTTCTTCATTTATTTATTTATTCATTTACTAATTCATTTATTTATTTTATTCTTTCATTAGATATAAAAAGATAAAGGTGTCCACGCGATTGTGTAAGCAGAATAGGCGCACATCATTGACATAAGTATGCAAGCAGATACACATGAATGTGCAGACATTTATATATACATGTTATGTATAGACGACACATTCACAAAACGTTTACGCATGCGACGATACTCTGGTGCTGCTGCGTCGCGTCATGACATGAGCAAAAGAGGGGCAAGACGAGAAAAAAAATGTGTGTGATGAGTGGGGAAAAAGAGATAGACAATCATCAGAGAAGGCGGTAATGAAAAGAATGAAATGCTAGATGCAATGTTTTGTGTGTATGTTATATTGCTACTATGTGAGTAGAGAGATAAAGAAAAGAGAAAATAAAAGATGCAGCAATGTGTATAGTAGATGACAGGGAACAATTCAGTGATAGCTGTGGATAATCCACGTATTGTTCATAATAAATTTGAATCGTTGCACGGATTGTTATTTGCCAAAGTGGCAATGTGAAGTTTTATCTTTATTGTTTTTCTTTTTTTTTCGTCTGCTCTTGAATGAAATATGTTCCAGTGCATTGTACGTAAACGTATATGTATATATTGCGATATTGTGATAGAAATGATATGATGAAAGAAAAATATTTCATAGTTATATTTTCATTTTATTTCAATGAAAAAAAAAAAAGAAAAAAGAACAATTAATATTTATATACTAAAGATTATATTGTGAAGTAATATTTTATTTATTTATTTATTTATATATTTTTTTGTATTGAATTTAAGTATGAGGAAATGATTTTTTGAAGAATTGTATAAGTGAACAAAGCGTAGTAAAACAGTGGGCTATTTTTCGAAAATTAACGTCGCGTAACGAGTGCTCGTATACTTTATTTAGTATCATGTTATTTAACGAAAGCCACGAGAGAGTACTTTACCTACTTCTTGTTATGGATCAGACGGGGGGGTAAATGAGTGGTAAAAAAAAAAAATCCTCATGTCTTTGACCACAGCTGAAAAGAGCACACGACACTTTCTATACCTCATACTATTCTATTAGAACTATTTAAAATTCACAGTTGATATATCGAAGTTGTGGTGAATTAGTTAATTAATTTGCTGCCACAGGAATATTTATTATATTTTATTGTCAAGAGAAAATGCAGCATTTAAAAATGAATAGTAATAGTTATGTAGATGTGTAGACTGTAGAAATAATGAAGAGAGTTAAAGATGAAAAAGAAAAGAAAAAAATATATAATGAGATGTATTTTGAAGTATATTTTGAATATAAAAATATGTTGAGCCATGTTTAGTTGGATGAAGTAGAAATAAAAATGCTTGGATAATATGTGAATGTGTGTATGAAGAGAAAAAAAGGTGGTTTCCGCAATTGAAAACATGTTCTGTTATAGATATAAATGGATGTGTTTATGTATACGTGAGTATTATGGCTATATGCAATGTGCAAATGTATATGTGTACGCTTCTTTTCTTGGTCTTCTCATTCCTCAGTGGGTTCATCTTGGTCTCTCTTGTCGTCGCATCGCCCTGTGCATTTCTATTGTCTGTCAGTTGAGAAGGAAGTACCAGCTGGTCGCGCTTGAAAGACTTTTCATTCGAGACACTTTCGATTTAGTAGCAATGATGGTTGGATGCATAGACAGAGAGAAAGACACAGAGAGGGTGAAAGAAAGAAAAAAATAGAGAGCAAAGAAAAAAAAAAAATTGACGGTGGTTATATGTACAGTTTGCAAATAAAATTCATTGACCTGGATAATTTCAATTGCTGATTGGAAAAAGAAAAAAAATTGAGGAAATAAATATTTTTCGTTGAGTATTGAAGTAAATTTGTTTTATAATAATGAAAAATTTTAGGCAGTAGGGTTTCTTATTTTTTATTTTTTCTTTTATTCAAGCTGTTTGCCTTGAATGTAATCCCGGATCCCGCATATAGTGAATTTCGACATTAGTTTAGAGATATTTATATGGTTATGTGTGTGCTCTTTCCTGTCACGTATTAAAACTGCCCACATAGTTTGAGGTCGTGGTCAACACCCGCATATTTGGCAGAAGATAGGTCTTCTTTTTATACTTTAATTACATTAATTTATTACGATTTTTAATGCAGATACATTTTAATAATCAAAATATATCATTTTGATAAATTATTATCTATCCACTTTAGTTTGTTATTATATATTTATTAATTTTTTTTTTTTCATGTCAATATGCTGCGTGAAGTCTCTTGATCGAATTTTACATCTGATCAAACAGCATTTCAGCATCATTTTTTTCATATGTCCATCTGATTATAACCATGTATTTTACATTATTTTTTGCTCAACTTCCTCATTTCTCAATGGCCCCCATAGACTCATGAACTCACTGTATAAATATATATTTATGTTTAAAATTTTTTCATATGGCTAATTACAATGAAATCTTTTATAAAAAAATGCCATATAATATTTAATAATTATAAATATATATTTTACATCAATTGATAAAATAAGAATTGTTTTACAGAATAATGTGAATTATTTTATCTGACAATTTATTAACACATTTGTTTATCTTCCAATGAGTAATATACCAATGTGTTTAATGGTCTATTAAAAATTAAGAAAGATGAGACTTATTGGTGCGATTGACCACTGACATAAAAAATGAAAATAAAAAAAAGTTTCAAGCACATTTTCAGCAGCAAATTCACAAAGCGTACAAACTTTATAATATAAATACATGATTCATCGTCGAGTTTCTGGCGTCAATTACACTCGACGCAAATGCATTCTCAGTCGCATTTTTTTTTTCTCATAAATTTATAAGATATTATAACTCAACAATTATATCTTTCATGTAATCCCAATTATTTCAGCATATACTTACGTATATTATTGTAATGATATATAAATTAATTATCAGTTATGAATAATATTTTTATTTATTTTCCAGGGTTTAGGATGCAATCGGACTGAGGACTTTGACATGCCAGTAAGTTCAGGCAGCAATATGGGCAGTGTTGCACGATTCCCAAAGCTCGATGAATGCGCTCACTTTCATTATGAGCATGTGGAGCTCGGTGGCCTTGAGGTATGTTCTTTCATAAAATTTTTTATATTTATTGTCATATCAAAATAAAAATTAAAATAAATTAATTTTCAGGTTTCTGTCACTGAAGTACCACACGATACGGGCTTTGCTGTACGGGTCACGTCGTCTGACACCTGCTGGACACTCCAACGTTCATACGAAAACTTTGTAATGTTTGATCGACAGTTACATCGTTGTATTTTTGATCGTAAATTTTCATCACTTGTCAAATTGCCGGACAATCAACCGGACAATGCACGTGAATTATTAACCGCTTATCTTGAGCATTTTTCCCAATTAAATCATGAGGGATTAAATTGTGGCCCAGTATTAAATTGGTTACAACTTGATAATCGCGGCAGAAGAATACTAGTCCCGGAATCAGATTCATGTCCAATTAATACACCAGCAGTAGCTGCAGCTTATGCAGTGAGAGCGTACACTGCTCAAGCACAAGATGAAATATCATTTCAGGTAAATATTTTATTTTATTTTATTTATTATATTTAATGAGAAATATTTATGATATATCTACGTATTTATAATTCTAAGAAACAAGACAAAATTAGGTCGTATACACATGCACGCGATGTATATGCCAACTGTGAATAGGTTGATTAGATTTACACTGAGACATTCCAGTCGTAAGGACATTAGGCGTGTGTATTTATTTATTACGCAATAAGAGTGCGTGGGAAATTGTGACTTTTGCGTTGGCCACACACATTCACGGAGAATGTCAATAATATTTCTACTTGTTTATTATGACACGCGAAAAACAAAAATATTTAATAAGTTCAATAAATATTTAAGTGCTTCTCTCATATACGTTTAATTGAACTCAATGAATGAGAGTCTTGATATTAATCATTGACAAATTGACAACAGTGAGACATTGAATTATTTAATAGAAGAAAAGAAAATTTTTATGATGCGTTGGTGTAACTCTTTTTTTTCTCCATTTTATTATTTCATAAAGATTTTTTTATTTATGAACAATAGGGCATATTTTCTATGAAATTTTTCTTTGTTTTACAGGTTGGAGATATGATATCGGTGATAGATATGCCACCACCAGGCGAGAGTAATTGGTGGCGCGGTAAAAAAGGTTTTGCCGTGGGTTTCTTTCCGGCTGAATGCGTTGCAGTAATTGGCGACAAGGTGCCACGTCACTTGACAATATCAACCACAGTGCGATCCAAATTACCAGTTAAACCTGTATTGAGAAAACATGGAAAACTTATTGCATTCTTCAGGTCATTTATTCTTAATAGACCATCGCGTAGACGATTGAAACAATCGGGAATACTTCGAGAACGAGTGTTTGGTTGTGACCTCGGTGAGCATCTGTTGAACTCGGGACAAGATGGTAAGTGATTTATTGTGAGATATCATTTTATAAAGAATTATTAAAAGACAGATGAAAGGAGAAAAAAATAATATTATTTCTGTATTATATCATTTGCTTTTTTTTTTTAGTGCCAGCTGTGCTGACATGTTGTGCAGAGTTCATTGAAACACATGGTCTCGTCGATGGTATATACCGTTTGAGTGGTGTCACATCAAATATTCAACGGCTACGTAATGCATTTGATGAGGATCGTGTTCCAGCATTACATTCAGATGAAAGCATATTACAAGATATTCATTCAGTGGCGTCACTATTGAAAATGTATTTCCGTGAATTGCCTAATCCTTTATGCACCTATCAGCTTTATTCTACTTTTGTTAGCGCAGTACAGGCTAATACCGATGCCGAAAGATTGAGGAGAATGCGTGACGCAGTACGAAAATTACCACCACCGCATTACAGGTGAATTATCGATTGATTTACATTTTTTTAAATATCTGTATATTTATTAATTTTATATATTTATTTTTTTTTTTCTACAGAACTCTGGAATATTTGATGCATCATTTGGTACGAGTTGCAGCACGCGGCGAGGATACTGGAATGACACCGCGCAATGTGGCAATTGTTTGGGCGCCAAATTTATTAAGATGTAAAGAATTGGAAGTTGGTGGTGTTGCTGCACTTCAAGGCGTCGGTGTACAAGCAGTTGTAACGGAATTTCTTGTATGCTATGCAGAATTAATATTCAGTGATGGACCACTTGGTCGACCTAAATCATTAGCAATTACCACACCAGCGCGACTTTTAAGTTTGGAGGAAGCACGAAATCGTACTATTCGTAATGACTCGGAATATATTGAGGTTGGCGCAGGACCAGCGGGTTTACCGCAGCACTATCATACGGTAATTGAATTGCCGCGTAAACGTAGTGGATCAAAACGATCGCCGTCATTAAATTGGCGTGCAATATTTGGACGTGGTGGTTTTGGTGCTCGTGGAAAAACGAGACAAGTTGGTACACCACCGCAAATTGAAACTATACCGAATTCATTAAATGCAATGCGACGATTGAGGCCAGTTAAAAGTGCTGATAGTTTGGACGGTGAAGATAGTCTTGGACCAATGATGGGTCCACTACCAAATAGACCGTGTGGTCATAGTCGATCGGTATCACATGATTCGTATTTTGATCATTTGGCAGATGCACCAAATTCATCATCGCCACTTGATCTCTCGGAGATACAATTAAATTTTGATCTTGAAGAACGTGAAATGCGAATGTTTTCCGAGGAGGAGAGCGGTGGTGTTGCGTCAGTGGAGGCATCGCCGCGTCGTCAACGTAACGATATACCACCATGTATTGCAATGAGCGGTGGATCCAAACGTAAAAGATCACGATTAGAGGAACGATTACATTGCGATGTAGAATTGAGATTTATCGATAGTCAAAGTCCCGATCAAGTGATGGTAACAACGGATGTCCATTCAATGGAAACACCATCGCCATTGGTGACACCAGGATATTTGCCATTATTATCAGAAGCTTCAACACCAATAAGTCCAGCAACACTGCAAGCAACACCGCTGTCAGTGTCCCCAGGTGGCACAGCCAATAGTCCTAGAATAAGTTTTCGAAGTTTTACATTGCCACTGGAGCTTGATGAACAACAATCCGAAATAATAAATAGAGATTCGCGTAATCCTAGTCAAATATTGTCCGTTAATTTAGATGATTGTAACAAAATCAAGTCTTGCGATGGAGTCAACACTTGTGGATTAAGAGTTGACAGTGTTGATGATAATAGAATAACATTATCATCCGATAATTTAATTATTGAAACGTCGCAGGATCAAGAAATGACATGTGATCCAATTATTGATTCATTGCACTGTGCCACGGAAAAAATTAAATTATCAGTTGTGTCTGCCATGAGTATTCAAGACGATGATAAATCAATTTGTGAAGGTCGAAATACTCATGGCATCGCCAATAATCGTCTTCCTAATGATGAAATTTCTAATTCAAGAAATGATGGAGTCATAAGTAATTCGTTAACAAATAGAAATGAACCCTCAGATTTGCCATCATCTAGTAATACTGATTTAGATTCACCAATGTCATGTGAGCATACCATTGAAGATTTACCGGATTCCGGATTTGTAATATGTGATAGCTCGGAAAAAATGTTTACGAGCACAGATACTCAACAATTAGCAACAAATACAAATGATTCTGGTGAGTGGGTAATAATTGAAAGAACAACGGAATCTGTTACAACACCAACGAGCGATGGTGATAGTCCAAAAGATTTATTGGATGACACAGGAAATCCAGCAATTGCTACAGATCCACCACGATTACGATCAACCTCTGACAATATTTCACGAACATCATTGGATTTAACGATGGGATCGACTGTTGATACTGACACATCGTGCATTGGTACAAGTGACTTGACAGAGAGTCCAATATTAGTACAAGAAACCGATGATATGTCTTATGACATGACAGAAAATAAAGGAAATAAATCGTTGACGGTGAATCAAGATGGGCATCATTGTCACATGGAGAATTCAAAAGAAAATGAAAGATATGGTAGCGATTGTCGCAATGGAAATGATCGGCCACGCTCTGATAGTGTTATTAATCGTAAATCAAATGTTGATAGCGGACGAATGGAGCACGAACATGAATGTTGCAGTTACAGTATGCGATTAGATAATGATAATATATATCGCGGTAATTTAAATGAATCAAGTCAAGTAATGATGTCAAAATCAAGTATTGATAATAATTTACAAAATTGTAAATTATTGATACACGATGATGATACTCAGCATCAACGCAATCGTTCAAGAAATTATTTATCAAATGCTGAACGACACACGGAATGTTTTGATCGTGTAAACGACACTCGTCACAGTTTTAGTCATAGTCCAAGAAAACAGCCATCAATAAATCATCATGGATATTTGTCAAAACAAGCTCATGATACATTAAAACGTAATGCAAATACACAAATACGTGATAATGAAAATGTTGTAATACCATCAGAACATGCTGCAGAAGCATGTGAAATTGCTCATCATCCAGAGGGTGCATCTGAAGCAACATCGCTTGATTCATCGTGTACATTTTCAAATGCATCATCGCCAATTGATGAATCAGTGGTATTGCGTGATACAGCAACGATATTACAGGAACTCGCGCTTCAGCGATTGTCAGGTGGTGTTGGAAGTGAAACACCATTGCATCCACGAAGACGATATGAATCGGATGTTGCAAAAGATCGTCACAGTCTTGATTCTGATATTAGTCGTGAAATTGTACGAGAGAGAAAAATGAGACATGAAAATGATTCTTCACGTGGCAATACGGAAGAGCAATCAGCTAATAATGGAACTCAATATTTACCACCGTGTTTACGTGCACGTCATGCACGTGTAACAAGAGCAGCTTTAAGTCGTTCATTGGACGAGGGAAAATTTAATCGTATGACAAGCGATTCATCGCGAATGCCAATAAAACAAACTTCCGATGAAAATTCACAGCATAATTCAACACCAAATGTTGGCGTTGATTTGTCAATGTCTTCCTCTCAAAGCAGTGATAAATTGCAATCACGTAATCTTGGCATTGATCTTGGTGATCCACGTTGTCGTGAACGAATTGAAAAGTACAAAGAGGAAAGACGAATGTTTCTTAGAGATAAATACAGAAGTGAGAGCTTTAGAGGTTCAACATCAAGAAACGAAGATGATGGTGAACAAGCATTGCTGGCCCGACTGAAACAGCGTGCTACTAGACCATCACTACATTGATTGATATAATCACTGGAAGAAAAGAATGAATAAATAAATAAATAAATAAAAGGAATGAAAATTTTTTTTTGAGCGATTGTGCTTCAATTCTATAAATATTCTATGATAAAAAAGAAAAATGTTTTGGTAAACAAATAATCAATTGTTGAATTAATCGAACGTTCGTGAGATATATTTGTTAACACAATTTAATTATTCAATTAACGTTTTTATTTTCAGCGTATAGCGGAATTACATTCCTTTTTATTATTATTGTCAAAACAATTTTTTTCTTTTTTTCTTTTCGCGATTAAATAAACAATATGAAAGGTCTCTTATTATTAAACAATTAATAATTTTATTTAAAAAGTAAAGGAGAGATAAAACAATAATTAAAAATGTACTAATAATGTGCAAAGAGAACGTTAAGTTTGTAATGTAGAATCTTTTCCATATTTTTTTTTCTTTCATTTTTTTGTAATGTTACGTTTTTTGGAAATATAATGAAAGAGAGGAGTGTAGAGTTATTTTTGATTGTTAACGAAAATTCAAGTCCATGCATTTATTGTAAGATGCGTATATGCAATTAAGATTCATATTAATTAATTAATATGAAATCGATTTGAAATAATTTCAATTCATTTTATAAACAAATGAAACTGAATTTGAAATATTTTTTTTTGTTTCTTGTGATTTAATGATGATGCTTAGACGCCATTATTTTTCCAACTCAATTCGTTATTATTATTTAAAAAAATAAACAAAAAAGAGATTATTAAGGAACGTTAAGTGATTTAAGACATAATAAGTTTGTAATAATTCATTGTTATTATTGTGTTCGGCCTAATACGCTTTTCGCCAATACTTGGCAGCATAAATAACATTTACGTTTTTTTTTTTTTTATTTATCGCTTCTTCAATATCGGTATTAATAAATGAACAAATGTACACGACAAAGTAAATAGAGTTGAAAGATAAATTTTTTTTTCTCTCACAATTACAGCCACATTAAAAGTTAAGTATTTTATAATTGTTTATACTCGACAAATGCTGACGGTAATTTAATAACGGTAGGACAAGTCCACCATGAAATGTCACACAAATATCTTTGTCAACATACTAAGTTTACATTTCTTTCACAATTTATTTTAAGGCTGATATTTCTAATATATTAAGTTTTCACATTATTGGTTTGATCGCCATTAACGATCGTAAAAATTTTTTTAATTGAAAGATAAATTGAAATAATTATTATTGTTAGAGAGTATTATTGAATAAAAAAGAATAAATAATTGTACGTTGCAACGTTCACATTTGACGTTGTACAAAATTACTTCTTTGTGTTAATAAACTGAAAACAAAAATTGGAAAATAAAAAAAAAAAAAAAATAACGATATTGAATTTAATGAAATTAATGAAATGACTTTAAAAAAAATTTTCAATATTTCTAATAAATAATACAAACGATAGAGCAGGAGCTTTACAATCAGCTATAAACAATGTGACGGAAATATTTACAATTAAAAATATTTTTTAGCAATTACATATTAAATATTTCATGTGATTGTCGTAGCTTTCAAAGCCAAGAGTTTACATTAGAATTAAAAGAAGTGTCTATACTTATAGTGAAATTATTGCATGATATGTAGGTCCTTCGAAACTCGAAAATAAATAAAAAAAAAAAAAGATTATACAGAAATAATTGGAACTATAAAAAAATTAACGCCTGTCTTCAATAACGATTAATTAATATTAATAATATTTATGGAATTTAATCTATCCCCAGTGCTTTCTAGTGGTCTAGTAATTTATCTAAAAACTCTTCACTCGAAAAGAGATATGGAATGGCGAGTAATATTGTCAGCAAAGAAACAACAAGGAAATTAAAATCAAAATTATAACATTGACCACATGAATTATCGCATCAGCGAATTATTAGAACAATTTTTGTTTCAATATTATTAAAATAAGTGTTAAACGACGAGATATATTACAATTGCTATCAATACATGAATATATCTCTTCTGATTATATCCATGAACAAGAAAAAAAAATGAATAACAGAGAAATTTAATATATAATATAGTATAAAAGCTGGCAAATGAAATACGCAATAGAGCGATACCAATATAAATAAATAAATAAATAAATAAATAAATGAATATCAACGAATGAATTCTCAGCAAGTATATTTAATACATCGTGTGCAATAATTAACAGAAAATAAATAGCCACGAGGAGAAATGTATTTTTAATAATTTGTGATTCATGTATAACTTTTGAATGATATACAACGTCTTCATTAAATATAATAGGATTATTTAAACAGATATTATTAATCTATACAATAACAAATTACAGTGGCAAAAAAAAAAATTATTCTTTCTCTTCCGTAAATATAAAGACCAAATAAAGACTATCGTCATAGTATTTAAAAACTTCTACCATAGATTGTCCCAATTTCTCTGATGAATATCATCAATTTATATATGTATTAATAATTATTTAAATTAAATGTTCTCAAGATTATTTCTTTATCGTTTAATAATCAGCAAGAAATATACAATATCGTGAAAGATGAAAATAAAAATAAGGAATGATAAAAACTATTGTCTTGCTCATTGCATAAAATTATATGTTAACAAAATATAATTATTCCAAGTCTATAAAGCAATTTTTCATGTATATGTTATATCTATCTTTTTATTCAATGTTTCATTACGAATTTTATTTTTGAACGGAAGTACTTTTGTCGTCATAATAATTCAGTATATCATGTTTCATCAGGTCCCTCATCAATATAAAAACGGAAAGTAAAATTGAATTGATAGCGTTAGATACAGGAGCAATTTAAGAAAGAAACTCATGACACATTGTCAGCGTGAGAGTCAACTTCTTTTCAATTTTTGAGCCCTCAACGCATAGAGACATTGAAAGAAAAAAAAATCCAAACTAAAGCTAAGGTAAAAAAAAAAAAAGTGAAACAACAAAGAAGAAATCGAGTGAGCCTTCAGTCTTTACTTCTTTAACCGCTGGTGATAGAGTGGTTGAAAGGTGAGTACCACTTGTCGAGTGCCGGAAGAGAAACGTATGAGAGGAAGGGGTTGGTTTGTGTTGCTGTCCATGTATTCTCTCTAGCCTTGACGATGGGACAGAATGAGTGAGTAAGAGAGTGAGAGCAAAGTGGACGAGTTTGAGCTCGCTTTTATGCCGCGAAAACCACTTGAATCCAAGCATCAGGGGATTTAGTAGAGGTTCAGAGGTGAGGGCAACTCCGTGACTATCGTCGAATCTTTCACGGTAATTATTTTTAAACACGTCGTCGGTGATATGAATCTCGCGCGTTGTTTTGTTGTGCTTTCTCATTTCATCCCCTTTCCCTCACCTTCATCCTCTTTATCTCAGTTCTCTTTAATATTTCTATACAAGGTGTCATGAAAGTTTTAACGTGAGGTAATATCTATGCAAATTGACAAAATAAAACACATTTAATATTTTAATTTATTTTAAACTAAAGTAATCAACTTTTTTTTTTTTTGTAAAACTAGTCGATAATTAATTAATCATTCAAACTATTAGAATAAGAATAAAATTTATAGGTTGAATCTATAAATTGGTATACTTAAATGAAACTTGATATTATCTGATCATTCGATAATTATGTTTGTTCCAAAAATCATACAAATTTTTCTTTATCAACTGGAATAAAGTTATGAACTTTAATTTCATCATCGAAAAATTATCAACTATAAATACTTATTTTAGGACTATTGTTACAAGTCATATTTATTTATTATCAAACAATTATCCTCCATAGCTTTGCAGATACTCTCCTGAAACATCAGATTATTAGAACACCTGGTAGATAAGTACATATATACAATACACATATAATGTATAAATTTTCACTATATCTCTCACATAGCTGGTCGTAACTAAATAACCAGCGACTAATTGGAAGCTCATATCATCGTCGAACGCTCTGTATATTGTTGAGACTGCTGGTACTCTCACGTTATGTCACGTATACGTATATCTTCAATTATCGTTAAACAACCCCTTTTACAAAATTTGTATAGAAACAAAATAATACATAAACTATACATGTATAAAGTGTGAAATCTCTTTATAACATAATTCACACTGAATTATAATACTCCTGAAAAATAAACTTTTATTTCAAAAGATAAAGTCCTCTAATAAAATCATAAAGTTATTGATATATAACAAGAAATTGTAAGAAAACACATACCATATATGTATGTAAAAAATTTCTTATGAGATATATTTTTTTCTCAATTTAGTATAGTGTTCACTTCATTCATGTGATAGACTGGCGTGCCGGGTCGTCACGTTCTCTGGTCACTCAGTGGCGTACGTCTCCCGACATTTCCACTTTCACAGTGAAGAAAATCGAATCATCACCGCCCCCGCACACGACGTCGACAATGTTATTTGTTAGTGGAAGCGTTGAAGTAACCGAAGGTTGAAACGAGGCCAGATTGCTTGGTGATCAAGTTAAGCGGCACGTGGCGTTAAACAAAACCAGTATAGGTCTCCTTACATTTCTCTCATAGGCTTTTTCATTTTTCCATCCCCTTTAGCCATATTCATTCTCAAAGTCTCTACCTACACAAACCTGCAACAATACAACAAATTATGTATATATACATACATGGATATGAATTAAAAAATATATTGAAATAGTGTAGGTGCAGCATATACATACATATATTTAAGTGGGGCGAAGAATATATATAAAAAAAAAATTTATCGAGAAACGAAATAGCGTGTAGAATGAGAAGAGAAGTCGAGTGACACGCGCCGACATCTTGACAGCTTGTTAGGTTTAATGTGAGTGCGTGTATATACATACACGAAATAAAAATGTAGTGCGTCTATTTACTCTTTAAAATCCTCGACATGTTTCTCCAATATTGCCTGCAAACAAATAAATATAATATTCCCATTAATTTTTGTATAATAATATTCATACTTTAAATACAACAAAATAATAATTCAAATAATCGCCGCCATTTTGATTCATTTGTAACGGCGATATTTTGTTCATTATTCTTACCTCAATTCGATTGTTTTTACAATATAATAATATCAAAATAATTATTCCGTCAAACGTTTCACGAGATAAATATATATACAAGATGATGTGGAATTCAATTGAGTGGATTATTACGGTACCTGTTCACTCTTTACACACATATATATATATAGACACAATATAAACTTATAATGTTGTCCTTTATTGTGACACTGTGATCCTAACCCCCCTTGGCGATTTTATTATAGAAAATATAACCCTCGAGCTTTCTCTTGGGTTTTTGGTACATTATGTGAGTGCATATCGGTCGAACCCTCCTATGGGGAAAAATAATGAAAGTAATGGGGAACACGCCCACTGCATTTAGTGTATATATACATATATACATATAATTCATACACCTATATAGCAATAATATATATGTATATACATATCGCTACCATTTCTCCTCGCTGCTCTTGTCATACATAACCTCACTCGCAATTTTTTCACTCGCTCTGATTTTATTTCTTTATCTATTTCACTGTATCACGTGCGCACGGGCACCCAGTTCTATTGGACATTGTACCAGCCACTTCATTGTCCTTTATTTCATTATTTTCGCCACATTCCACTCTATGTATTACCCACGAAAAGGGGAGTGAATATTGTATATTTATGTATATATGTATATATATGGATGTATATAGGTGCTACTGCAAATTTTCTACCCTTTATTTACGCATCATAATAACAGGCGTCTTAATGGAATCTAATAAACATCATAAATGGCCAGTGATCTCATTAATTTATGAGCAATCTCTCAGCCGTGTACTATTCATGCTTTATATCACTACATAAATATACACAATGTACAGGTGATTGTAAGATAAAAAGGTAGGTGAATTTGTATATGTATGTGTATGTATATTATATTTATGGATATATATTTACAGAGAAAGAGAGTGACTTCAAAAGAATACCCCGAGTGTTGGACCATGTATAGTATCACATTGTGAATGAGATCATGAATAAAGATATCGTCGCTTCATTTTTCAATTAAACAGCGCTTTTGTTCAATTCTACATAGAAATTTTAGGTACGTATTTTGATAATAAAAATTCTATATGCATATATACACGGAAAAAATTGATTGAATAAATTGAATTGTAAATAATTTTTTACCATATTGCAAAATATTTCATATATTATTTTTCCACTCTAAATAATTGACAATACTATTTTTTATAATTTTCCTCACATTTATATTCATAAATATATTTAAATAAATTTTATATTTATATAAATATAAATATATAAAATATATTTAAATAATATTTATAAAACTATTCATGACTAAAATATTTCTTTCATTTATTTTTTCATCTCCATAAATGAAATTTCGAATGCTATTTGAATTCATAATTTTTTATCCACGAAATTTTTGAAACCATATGTAATAAAATATCTATACATACCCATATATATACATATATGTATACATGTATAAAATCCATCTATGTATACATATCAATATATTTTCTATGTGTGATATGTTATATGGACACATGGGGTACAAGTGAGTGCGCCAACAAACGATATCTCGTATTTGAGAACGTGCCGCTGTGATTTTGTTCCGATAACGTAATTACGCACCCTCCCATGTCCCTTCAACGCTCGACTCTTCGTTTTCACTCTTGCTTTTTGTATATACATACATATACATACATACATATGTACATATACACATAATGTGCCTAAATATGTATATATATATATATTTTATTCTTGCAGGACCTGTGACAGAATACGTACCGCCGGCTTGCTCTGATCCCTCGCAATTACTTCCCATTATCTGGGTATTAGGATTCACTTCCCCCAACTGAAAGCACGACGTATTCTCAGTGACTCCGCCCGTGATAAAACCCTCGCTTCATCTACTGGTACATGTACATACATGTACATACATATATTGCAAGTGTATATGTATTTGTATAATGTATATGTGGATACATTTAGAAAATTGACTGCAACATAAGTAGTAACTTGAGAAGAATCATGATGTCGTCGTATTTGCAGGATGCGGAGTGTATTATTATTGTCGTGTAAATGAGAGAATGTATAAAGGGTTGATGATTTAAAAAGAATTGAGATATAAATTTATCGCTCTGTTTAGTTTTACCACAATGTTCTATAATCGCAACAGGTTCCCGTCGGTATTGATGTATTGTTGTACTACTTAAATTCAGATTATTTGTTTTCTTTTTATTTATTTGAAGTATTGAAGGGTAGTAATATATTTATTGATATGTAGAATTAATTAATGAAACAATGCTGTTTTGTTATTTTATAAGATGTTATTTGTTTGTATTTTTTTTTTTGGTTTTTTTGTATGCAATCAAATGATTGGACAGACTCGGGGAGTCGAGATTAATATTTACATTGTGCCGTAAGAAATATTTTTAATTTTCGGCTGTATATATATATAATATATTCGTTTAGAATTTCTTTTATTTTATTCATTTTGTTTATCCAAATTTATCTATAACATTGTACACTTTTATGTGTGTGTATAATTTAGGCTAGGGATTGAAATGAAAATTTTTGATAGTTCTTTATTTTTACTATACTATTTATAATGATTTTGTGTATGAAAATACAGCCATCGATCATATCTCTCATGAATTTAAGCAATATATTGTTTAGTATTGTGAAATGAAAGTCGAGAGAATTTAGAGATGGTTTTTTAATTTATATTTAATTCCCTTATTTTTTTTTTTTTTTTTGGTGCATTGATCATCTACGACGAACTAAATCACAGATTACACTCTACACTTTTTCTAAATAGTAACTTGTTATATGCACTTGGGAGATACTAAAAACCTCGATGTCATTTTGTGTAAAACAGTTCTTGAATGACATCTAAATATTTAGAATTTTTAGGAAAACTTTTTTCCAATTTATTTTTTATTTATTTTTGGCTTCAATATGATTATTAATTAATCATCAATAAATATTTTCTGATGACACTGTAAACTTGTAGCAATATTAATTACCACTGTTTAATAATTGTTCAATAATTTCTGTTTAAGATCTGCATCAGCTGATGAGAAATAATTTATATTTTAACGATGATGACGTTGGAACGATTGACTTCCTTGATGGTGATGATGATGTTGTGATGATTGGTAAGTTGAATTATTATTAGCATATACAGAACGATGATGAAAGCTAATATTGGGCGATGATGATGTACGTCTTGGTAAATTTACTGTTTTTGTTCCAGTGGTATTAGTGGTAGTGATGGTTGATTGTACAGGTGATGGTGCTTCATCACCAAGAACGTCTATTTCATCTGAATCAGAATCAATTGCTGCATCGCTGCTTGCACGCGATTCACGACCGCCGCTCAATGAGAAATCAACTGGTCTCTCTATAATTCAACAAATAAAACAAGCGAATAATTAAAATTAAATCACATCAAACAAAGGTAATTATTGTCATCATTCAATCATTATAATATCAATTGAAATATTTTTAACTTTTATATCATTGCAGCATAGTGCAATTTAATATTATATAAAATTATGGTCATTGCGCAGAAGTTAGTAAGCATATCGTTCATTTTTATTTAACGGATGATCGAAATTTAATTTGTCATTTCATTGAAAATAATTTTATTTAATTTTTTCATCAATTTAGGAAGCTTTTATGAGGCAATAAAAAATTCGCAGATAAATTCACATGGTGCCATTCGATAGTAAAATTTTGTCCTCTCTAATAAATGGGTGCAATGAAACTTGTACTGTATAACTTTTGACACAGTTATTCAACATCAAATCAAACGAACCACAATGGCCAAATGAAGAAAATTATTGTGTCATATAATTAATGAATAAATCATCAATAAATATTTCAAACTTTCACATTTGTAAAGTGAAATTCAATGTTACATTAAATCATAATAACATCATACATTATGAAAATAAAAAAATAATAGAACATATAAATGATATAAAGAATCAAAAAAAAAAATGTGTTTAAAAGACAGAGTAATGCAAGTAAATATAGCAAGCATCAGTAAGATTAATAATTAAGAATGTAGGTGTGGCTGAGCACTTAGCTGATATAATTGATTAATATTTTCCTGAAGCTCTAGCCACGAATTGAAAAGTAAAATACTGTATATATTTACAGATATATAAGACCCGAGGTGAAAGGAGTAATCAAACGAGGGCGTGGATATATGTTGGCAGTAGTGGGCTGGAACTATATATGAGCAAGAGTGACAAATTGATACATCTATCTATACGATTATATATGTACATATATAATATCCAGAAGATGATGAAGGAGATATTAAGCATTGGATGTTCTTGACTTGTCTACCTTTACTATCATCATAACATCTTATTATATACATGGGTATAAATATATTGCCATCGTCTTGAGGAGTCTGCGGAAACGCGTTTCCTTGATATTTAAGGAAAGTTCCCCTTGACTTCGTTGACTTACTCCTACTCTCTTATATATAGGTATATACGTATATTATACATATGTATATTTAATATGGCCTCTTTGCGTTCACCATTGCTGCTGTCGCCTTGGTTCCATCTTACCAAGGAAGATGTCTCAGGCTAACTTCGTTAGTTTGGAACGTATCTCTCCAACCCCTCCTTTCATATACTAGCAATTGAATGAGGAGCCATCTTGGCTATATGCGACACTCTATACAAAGATATTGAGGAAGACTGAGAGACAGAGTTGATAAATGGAAGTTGGATGGGATGCGATGCGGTGAACTTTAGATCGCGACAAGTATTCTCTATCTGGAGCGACGCGCTGCAGTTATCTACAATTATCAAACCTGATGATGAAAATGGCAGTACTGATGGCGAAGAAGGGTGAGAAGATGTGAACCATTTTACTATGGTAGACGAGACAAATTATATACCCAATTCATTACATCTCTATCGTTGATGTCTATGTATATATTATTCGTACATATATGATAATTAAGTGAATTAATGAAAAATTCTCGAGAATGAGAACATTTTATTTATTCAATTTTGGCGAATTGTAATATGTAAATTGTGATGAGAATTGTTTTATAATTTTTTTCATTACTTTATAGTGAAGAGAAAAGTATTGTGTTTTATTTAGAAAAATAGCTAGTGTAATTAACGTGATGATAATTAAGTTTTGAAAGTACATGAAGCTATTTCTTGAACATTTGTCCGTCCCTTTGTTGATTTATTTATCTTGTTTGTTTGTGACAATTCTTCATTGAATAGAATAATTTTAATATTTGCAAGTTTATATGTATTGTAAAAGATATAAAAAATTCATAAGAAGAAATAATTATTATATTTTGATACTATAATTTTGGCTAAATTGTAACAATCTTTAAGAGATTTGCGCCATTAAATCACTTGAAATTTCGGCATATTTTCAAAAGAAATCTTATATATTATTATTAATATCTAAATTATACCTAGCTGAAATATTGGATTTCGTAAAAACTTTTACGTTATTTTAATTATAAATATCTTTAGGTTGTTTATATTTTGAAAAAAACTAAAGATAGATATTATCCAACCTAGTGCTTCCTGATATAATGTGATGAAAAGTATTAGAGCAAGTTTTAGCTACTTTTAATTTACCTCGTTATAAAGAGAAATTAGTTTGAATTATTTTTAATAGATCAAAAAAAAATTTTTTTTTTCATAGCAGAGTTTTAAGTGCATGCGTATGAGTATATATAAGCATATATGTGTGAGTTTATGTGTGTTGGTGTACGTGAAATATGAACGAGAAGTGTTAGGAGAAAGGTTTATTGACGAAGGTGTAAAGTGGTTAACGATGTCGGAGAACCTGGCGGTCAGTTTGGCCGGAGAAACTGATCGTGTATGCCGCATATGTGCACGACACTATCATACATACATACATATATACATACGCAAATCAGTGCATATATATATATATGTATATGTATATGTAAACCATTGTCTGAATTAGTATATTATTTATATGTTTATTCCATATTAATATTTAATGCATTTTATAATTTTTTTTCGTGCATTTATCATTGAACAAATATTTTTATTGTTTATAGTTTTTGTTAATTTAGTATTTCTGTACCTGCAGGTGATGTTACTGACGATGGCTGACCACCACACTGCTGTCCACTTACAATACTGCCATTGCTACCGCTGCCACTGCTATTCATTTTTCTCAATTGTTTTTTGTGTTTCATTCGGCGATTTTGAAACCACGTTTTAACTTGAGTTTCAGATAAATGCAGAGCCGCTGCTAGCTCCACTCTTTCTGGTGTACTTAAATATCTCTGTGCTTCAAATCTTGCCTCCAAACCCGCTAATTGTTGATCACTAAATACCTAAAACACACAGGAAATGATAAAATACCAAAATCATTATTGAGTAAGTTTTTTATCATGTAATTTATATTTATCTCTTTTGTATGAAGGAAAATGTTATTAATTATTAATTGTTGATTTTCAGAAAATTTTTGGGATCGTCGGAAGATTATAAAGTGAAAATTGTAGTGAATTATTTTATTCTTTATCATTATTTGAATTAGAAAAAAATATTATAATTAACTGGTCTGTTATATTAATTATTATTCGATATGTTTAATTTGTTGTTGCTAATTTTATATGGTCTTTGAAAAAGACCGTCGGCCTCTGCGATCAAAATATGAGCCACGTGATCACAATGAAACTAAATCAAACAACTTGCAAAATATTTCTGTACTTTCAATTCCTTCAAGAAAATAATTTTCTATATTTCATTCAGATTCAATTTTCACTATATTTAAATTCCATTTCCCTGCCCAATATATCTCATGAATTATTCAATTAATCACTGTGATAAATTAAGAGCATTTACTGCATTATAAAAAATTCTTTAAATTATATATTTAAATTTGTTCAATTGCTAATAGATAAATTTATTCACTTACAGTTCTGGCTTTACGACGGCGACAATGCTTCAATGCTGCCAAATCACTGACACCAGGAACAACACCAACACCCATTCCTCCAGTGCCAAATAATGGCCCGAGAAAAAAGGCAGCAGCCGGTGGACCCGTCGGATAACCCGGTAATAAACTTGCAAATTGCTGATACTGCTGGTGATGTTGCGAATGATTTGTTGGCGCAAGATGATGATGCAATTGTCCATGATGATTGTGTATAGATGGATCAACGCTACCACGACTTAATATATCCTCAATTAAAAATGATGTTCGACTTGCCGACGTGCCATTTGGCTGTTGTTGCTGATGCGATTGACAAGTCGACTGCATCATCGTTTCAAACACACTCACACAACAGACATATAATAACCAAAGGTATAATTATTATTAATTTCGCATGACGTTCACTTTGATTACGTTTATTAATTAACAACAATATTCCCGCTAAATAATCCGGCTTTATCCAAATATATATATTTAAATATTTTCATCAATCATATCAGCACAATTACAATTATGAAGATTCATTTTAATTGATCAATTAATTAATTATATTTATTTTTCATTATCATTCAAATAATTATTCACATTCACAAGTGCAATATAATTATTCACTAACAATTTATTATCACAAATAAAATTAAATACTCAAAATATCGAGAAAAATAATTGATTATAAAATTCAAATTAAAAACATTTAATTTAATTTTAAAAATATATAATTAAATATTCTCTTCTTTTTTTTTCTTTTCGTCTTTTATTTTTATTTTATTTACTTTTTGTTATTTAATGTAAACTATCACTTTAAAACCATTGGCATTTAATCTATCTAATCCTAAATAATATTTAAATGACACAACACACACGTGTTATCGTTCGGCAGAGCTATGTAAGACACTGGGCACCGTTTAACCCCCTATCGGTCCGTCAACCTGCCGATTGAGCTCGTCTGTCGTTTCCTCTTACTCCCCTTTATGTCCTTTCACCATTCTTTCTTCTATTTTTTTTTTGTTCTCGCTCTCTATTTCTCTCTATCTCTCGCATTCTCTCTTACACTCTCACGCAAACACGCTCACTAACATCATTCTATTCTGTATTTATTGCAGGGATATTAAAAAGGGGGATGGTTTTTGCTCTGTGTATGTGAACATAGGGGTAGTTGCGCAAAGCAACCATTCGTTGGCACTGCAACGCCACACTAAATTCCAATTGGCTCGTTTACTAATCGTGGGCGTGAACTCACGATTTTACGTTACCATGGGGATGAACCAACCCCTAGTACATGAAATTCCATGCTTGCCAATTCACGAAGAATAACGTATGTATATATATAATATATATGTATGAGAATTGTTGTCATTCCAAGTCTAAAACCGTTGGTAACCGAGAACATATATAAATAAATATTCATACCTATAATATATAAATTTATTAATAATAAAAAAAAAAATTATTAAATCATCTTTTTCATACTCACTATTAATTTACATATATAATGTATTTATTATTAATATTAAATATATAGTTTGATCCATTGTACGTTTGATATTTTAGTCCATAGATTTCTTTGATATCAAATGAATATTTTATTTATTGCATTCAACATTTTTTATACTTATTTCTTTATTTTCATATCATCTTGAATATATATTCAATAATCATATCGGCTTGAAAATAAAAACATGCATGAAATTGAATTGAATGAAGCGAAAGAGTCCGTAAAAATACTGATACATCAAATAAAAAAAAAGGAAAAATTGTGAGATAAAAAATTTTTTTTATTTTATCTATCTAGCACGATTGTCCCAATTTGTCGACATCATCCACATTCATCTATCGATCCTAGAGTGCTGGCTTCAACATGGATCAGACAATCGCCTGCAGCTGAAGATATAGATGGTGTATATCATACATACATAAATACATACATACATACGCAAATTATATACATACGTGGGACGACGATGAAGGAATATGTGAAGGGATGTGAACGAGGATGAACCAAAAAGGGATGTATACATATGTGCTGCAGGTATTAGATTAGTTGCTTGTACTCGACATTAAACAGAATGCTTTACCTATGAACGCGTCAAGGCAATGTCTATATATCTATAAATACATACATATATAATATATATATATATATATAGATGTATTTATGTATTATATACGTATATTATACTATAAAGCACTATGTCACCACAGTATCGTTTATCGTGATGCGGTCCTCGTTCGTGTCTGCACACAACCCATTGGCCCGCATAGAAACGCTTGGTCGCCGTTGTGGCGATGCGAATTATAGACGGTCCTCTCCCACAAGATTGATCAATGAAGCCGCTTTACAAACTATCATAGATATATACGTATACACATTGACAACTTCTCATACAATAAATGTGTATATGATAGTGTATAGGTAGATAGATATATGTATGCATTATGTATATCCAAAGTGAGTTTGAATAGCAGAACTTGAGTATATAATTTATATTATTTATTAAACTTATCTTTGAATAATTTCAAGAAATTTTATTCGAATAAATTATTGAGTAATGATTTTTATTTAATTATATTAAATCATATATTTCGGTGTTTCATGAATTGTTTGGATATTTTTAATATCTTTGTTATTTTTTTCAAGTCAACTATTTAATTTAAATATATATATTAATATAAAAACTTTTATATTAATTATATCAATACAAAAATCTTTATATTATACAAATTATACAATTCATTAAAATTATCAATAATATAAAATATTATATGTATAAATTTTAATTTATATATAATTAATTATTTATATTTTATAATAATAATAAAATAACAAAAATGATGAAAATGAATAAAATATAAAAAAAATTTTTAAATTAAAATAAACATTAAATAAAATTAATATCAATACAAAAATCTTTATATTAAACAAATTACAATCCATTAAAATTATCAATAATATATTTATGATATTTTTATTTATCTTTGTATTGTTTCGAATTTTATAAGTTGATATGTTAATATTTGCTTGGCATATTGAGAAAAATATTGTATTAATAACGATTATTATTTATTATAATGTTTAATATGTATTTACGAGTTATGTATTAATTTATAACGAAACTAAATTATCAATTAATTTCTGCGCGTATAATTTTGTTGAAGATAATTATACATTGTCTTTTTATTCACATGAGTATAACGTATTAGCTGTATTAATTTATTAATTTGTGTATATTATATATCATAACATATAAGCGCAATTGGTTACCGGTAAATGATGGTTATATAAATGTCAGGACTGTCTGCATAAGTCTACAAAAGCCGTTGTATATGTATATATGTATAATAGTCCTCGAGTTTCTGACTTGGGATATAGAGTGACGGCTGCACACTCCCTTGAGACTCGTTAGTGAAAGCTATTCGACTATATGTATGTATGTGGGTGTATAATTGTGGAATAATAGTGTACTAAAAGCCTCGTGTCAAGCTCAAATCATTTTCTATCCCTTTTGTGTTTCTATATGGTGCTCTTCGTTGCTTTGCGATATCCTGATGATGTCAACGATGTAACACGATGGATACTGGACATTGAGTAGCGCTAATACTTTGATATCCACGGGATAAAGACGAGAAATTGTAGACTAACGAGCGTTTTCGTTTTTTTTTTTTTTCACTTCATCTTTCTGTGTCTTTTTCTTTTTTCATTATCGACTTGCTGAAAAGAGTCGTCGAGAATTTAATTCGCAAAAGTTTTAATACTCCTGTTGAACGAGCTGATGATTTTACATTGATATCTATAATGTTATATTATATGTTTTAGTTTATTATAATTCAAACATATAATTTTATTTAATGTTTATTTTAATTTAAAAATTTTTCTTGTTATATTTTTTTTATTTTCATTATTTATTTATTTATTTATTGTCTTTGCTATTTTATTGTTATTATAAAATATAAATAATTAATTATATATATAATTAAAATATAAATCAATTATAATTTAAACATATAATAAAATTAAACAAATAAATTTATTATATTATTTTATATTACTGAAAAATTTAATAGATTGTAATTTGTTTAATATATAAATTTTTGTATTGATATTAATTAATATAAAAGTTTTTATAATAATATATATTTATATTTAAGTAGTTGACTTGAAAAAATTTTAATTTCACTTAATTTTTCGTTGATAATGAATAATTAGAAAAATATTTTATAACATAAAACGTCAATGAACATGAGGAAATTTTAATTATAACAATTTGTAATATAAATTGTTAATTATTTATAATTTTTATTGAATAGTTTGAATCTTAAGAAAAGTTATTTACATATTTATATTCGTGATTATTTATATTGTAAATAACAAATCTGTCAAGTTCTTAAATTAAAAATTAAATAGGCTCATGCATAAAACATTTAGATTTAAAATTAAATTTATGTATAATCGTCATTAGAAGCTCGTTGGTAAAATGCTCGTGAGAATGTAGCTGGATGTTGTTGATTGCAGATGAAAAATCCACGTCGCCAAAGGAGAAGAAATGTGAGCACAATGGGAATAACAATTAAAATTGCAATTAACGAACCAACGAGAATTGCTGCATCACGTTCAGGTCGAGCACCATACAAATCTAAACAGCGTAATTTTCGATATTTCAATAAAGACATCATTTTTCCAGCGTGTTCAGATGGACCCGAACAAAACATCTTATCCACATCATCATTCATTAACGCTGCTCCAAATTTAGGTAAAATTGTTCCTACCTTTATAATAAACACAATGATAATTGTTTCTTTAATATTAAAAATATATTTTTTTCATTTATTCATTTTATATTTAGTTAATAATTTATATTTACCAAATATTGATTTTTACAGTCGCACGACCATTCATTACCAGTGATATCTAATTCCTCCAGTTTATTCCATTCACCAACAAGATTTTCTGGTAAATATTTTAATCTATTGTTAGATAAATCTAATTTTTTTAACGGTGGCCAAGTTTCACCATTGATATCCTGTCATGAGAAATATTTCATTGATTTATAATACGATTTTATCAAATTTATTTTCTTGATAGAACTGCAAGTCAATTAAATCATTTCCAATAAAATTATTAATTAGATAAATAAATCATAATACATGATATAATATATTTACAGGTAGGAGAGTTGCATTTTCATTGATGTCCTGTAGCCGTGGACATTCGCTTAAATAAAGCTCTTCAAGTGCTGTCAAATGTGAGAAAGCACCAGAACCGATATTAGTCAAACGTGATAATGCGCGTAAACTGAGTTTCTTCAATATCGGGAGTTTTGGAAATGCATTGACACAATCAAATACTTCAAAAATATTTCCATCAAGGTTTAAATATTCCAAAGCTTTGGCATCCATTAAAGTACTTGGTAAAATTTTCAATCGATTTCCATTCAAATATAGTTTCTTCAGACTCATTCTATAAATTAATAATATTTTAAGATAAGATGAATCAATTTATATTGTTATCTATCATCAGTGGTATTTATATAATATATTTTATAATATAAATAAATTTCTTTACTTGTGAACGTGAAATAGATGATCTGGCAACGTTTGGAGATTACAATACTCGAGGCTAAGTTCTTGAAGATAATACAGACTACTCAGCGCTAGAATACTGCTGTGATCAATAATATCTAATGGATTACCGCTGAGAATTAAAACTTCAATATCCGGTACATGTGCAAAAATATCTGAATTTAATGTATGAAGATTATTGTGACCAAGATTTAATACTCGTAATTTTGGTAATGGTTCCCATTGATTCGGATTATATCTGCCCTGATATTGCCAATAAATGTGAAGAAAACGTAAAATTAAATCTAGAAAATCAATTTTTTGATGATAATAAAAATTACCTGAAAAATCGACGGGCGAAGCATATCTGACGTGAGATGATTATGACTTAGATCAAGTTCAGTTAGATTCCTAATTTGTTCAAAGACTTTATCATCAATCCTGACAATTTTATTAAAACGTAAAATCAATTTGTTAATTATAATATTGGGAAATGGTCGAATATGAATAATAGAATTTTCCTCAAAGTTAACAGCTTTTATGGGAATTGTAGAAATAGGCCAAGAACCATTTTCAAAATGATGAGTCAATTGTCGGCCAGTGCAATTAATTATATCAACTATAGAAAATAAAAATTAATTTACTAATTTATAAATATAACAATTTATTTATTTTCTGCTTATAGATATCAATTTTAACGTACCTGTACATTGACAAGTGTCACAAATATTTAATGATGTCACATTTTTAATTTGATTTGGAGTTACGGCACTAATAACACTTGTATGTTCTGGATTAATTGTGGTTTCAGTCATGCAATTAGCTCCCACAATAATAATTGTTATGAAAAACAAATGGTCCATATTTTGTGTTTCTTCTCAATACGTCTACTTCTCTTATTCCCTTCGGCGTTACAGAATAGATATACACGCCTCGTATCAAATAAATGCGTTGTTCCATCAGATAACACGCGAGATATGCCGATAAGATACTGCGATGATTTTGAGAATATTACTCATCGTGCGAATAGAAGTCGAATGAGCCATAAAACAAGTATATATACTTACTTTACTTTCGCTTCCTGCATAATACGCACACCTGGGCGCATTCATTGTATTCATGATCTTATTATCATTTCGACATATTTCACGATTATAAATATCCTATATTCTAATGCAAAACAATATTCAGTAAGAATTTTAGAGAGTACAATATGTAATATCAAAAGAATAATAATTTTTTCCAATTTACACCTCAAACATTTTCACGTCAATTTATCAATAAAATTATAACAAATCATAATAAACATAACTCTAATCAATAAATAACATAAATATTCAAAAAGAAAAAAAATAATATTAATAATATAAATTTCAAATTTTCCCGCGAAGAATCAAGTTATATTCCACCAGTCGGTACAAACATAACCTAACTATCCAACAAGTAAATAAAATGACGTTGTGAGGCGCCACATTCTGGTATTATTTTAACTTTATATGGCGTCTAGTTGTTTTTAATACATATACATATACCTATTTAATAATATATATGTATATATAAAACCACATCGCAGCACAAACGAAAAGTATTGAATCGATGACGTCACAAAAGACGAGACAGTGGAAGGAGAAGTGGCTCTGCGAGCGAGTGATACTGGGGGTCGGCGCGCTGAAAAATGTTGCAATTACATTAATTTATCGTCGGCGTAAATAGAGTTGAGTCGAGGTGAAGACGCGAACGTGATTCAGCTGCTGATCTCATGGCACGCTTCTTGTTTATTTCGCTTGTCTCGTTAACCCATTCATATTACACGTGGGACAAACGTTACTAAAAAAAATTATTCCAACGTGAAATATACATTTAAATATAACTATATATACATATATATATATATGTAATCTATGTATGTATATATATACTTAGTAGATATGAAAAAGTAAAAACGAGTGCTACAAGAGAGTTTGTAAAGGGATTGAGTATATATTTTGGGTTAAATACATAACTTGAAATATTATTGAGCTAACAAAGTGATAATTATCGAGAAAAAAAATTAATATTTTTTAATGAAAGTCAACTACTAAGAATAAATGAAATTTTGTAGAATGCATCATTGAATCCTGCAGAAAATAAAAAACAAAAAAGGAGGGAAAAGGGTGAGTAAATACAATACCGGTGTATATACATACATATATATGTATACATGTATGTATATCCGTTTATCTATGAATATGTATTTATGCTTTTATATAAACAAATGATAATAATAATTGTAATAATAATAATAATGAAACAGGTGGTGAGAGTAAGAAAAAGGCAGATAAGAGTTTCATTGTATCTTGCATTGTTTGTTGAAATATACAGAACGAACGAACATTGAGGTTAGGTTTGGGGGCTTTTTTCGCGTGCGCCAATCTGAGCAAAAAATTGCATCTTGTCGCGCATTATTTCAGGTCTCTTTACTTGACTTATTCACTTGTATTCAGTGATTTAATTTTATTCACTGTTGTAGTTGTTTTATTTCTACTTGAATGATATTTTCTTGTATTGCTTCTTTTATATCGTCATTTTTTATTCCTGTCTAGAGTGACATGGTATGTAAAAAAGAGAAAAAAAAATAGTATGTAAACGCCCATTTTTTTTTTCTTTTTTTTTTTTTTTCATGGTCACTGCGCGGTCCTTGATAGACTTGTATGTAGATTAATTCGATCGATAATCCCTTATATGATAGCATGAGTGTAGTATTCCAGTTGAAGAGGGAGTCAAATGAGATGAGAGAAAAAATAAAAATAAATAAATAGATAGATAAAACAAAATGAAAAGCCTCCTCAATGAGAGGAATCAACACTTTTCAGTCTTTTGATATTTGATCGCGTGTTCTATGAAGGATTTTCAAGGAGATAGAAATTTAATTCACAAATGATTATATTTCATTTTCAAACTCATTGATATGAGATATAATATTCCAGGCGTTTGATATTTCAGTTTTAATTCTGTTAGAGAAAAAAAAAAATTATTTAGAATTTTAATTCCTTATAATTCACATCATTATCAACATATTATTTTTTCCATTTTAAATCAATTGTTATATTTCAATTATAAAATACGACAAAGCAAATTTAAATATTTATTTTTATATAACAGTCACGTTTTGTATATAAAACAAATGTAAACAAATGAAATTGATTATTTACAGTATATATCAATACAATATACAAATTTATTTTATATTCTGTTGATTGACATTTGATTGGGACAATATTAAAATTAATCAAAAAGTTTTGGAATATATATATGAATCGAATTTATTTATCTTTTGATATAAACGAATCTATTGAAGAAAATAATATATTCTGTTGACATACAAGTGGTGGCGCCGAGAAGTTGATATAGAGAAAATAAAAATATAAAATAGATATATAGAAATGTTGTGAGGGAATTTACCAGTGGATGAACCTTTCGTGGTGATTCGCAATCGATAATGCAATTCGGACCGGGGAAAATTGAGAGAGAACGTTTGCGCGACTCGTTGCGCATCTCATTTTTATTTTATTTTATTTTATTTTATATATGTATATAAATATATATTTATAATTCATTATGTGATTCCCATATATTTATCACGGCCTTCGTGCAATATAATTATTCCACGAGTTAAATTTATAAGCTGCATTTGAATAAATAATTAAACGTTATGCGCATTGACAATTATTATAAGTCAGTTATTTGTACGCAAATAATTAATATATAATAATTATTTTCGTGATTTATTAGAAACATAAACTTTGGAAATTACTTGAAGACAATAATAAAATATATTTGTATACAAAAAGAAAAAAAATTAATTAAAATTTATACAATTATTTGTTTTATAAATAGCAAAAGTAACTTATATTTTTATATTAATGAAATTCAATTATCTTTTCTTTTTTTTTATTAGTATTATTATTATTGTATTATTTTTTTTTTCATTAACTCAATTGCTTTTGTGAATGTTGGATGTAAGGATCTCACGATCTCAACCTAAACAAACATTTAATGATGAAGACACTGCGCATGGTCGTAATAAATACAAGAAAAATATTAAGTTGTATTTGGTGATATTCAATGGAACATGTGGATAAATATATCGTTGTTAATATATTTTATTTAATTTTGTTTCATTTCATATATTTAAGGAAATTATATAATAATTATATTCTTGATGGTGTGAATGAAAGTGATTGTATAGTTTAATTTTATATGACAGGGAATAAAGAGCTATGGTAAAAGTATGAGGCTTTGAATTGTATTCGAGGCAAAAATAAATAAAATCAATTGAAATTAAAACAATTGTGTATATAAAGAATGTAATGGTGTGTGTTATATTGATATTAAATTGATGTTCGAGTGACATAGAGGCTGTATGTAGTTATATAATTTAAATGTCATACCGTGAAAAGCGTTAAAAATTATTGAATTTATATATACACACATGAGCGAAGTGTGAGTATATAATTGTATTTCAATTGGTTTAACAAAATTCAAGTGTTGGTCATGCTTGTTGTTGGTAATTCGTGATAGAAATAATTTACAATGAATATAAATTTTATTCAAATTTCAATATAAAATTAATATGAGTTATATAAATGTGAAATTTATTTTTATTTTTAATTAAATTAGTTGATAAATATTGGAACTTTAATTTTAATATTTTTTAGTCTTGATGGGAATTTTTTATTTTTTGCATTATAGTGTATAGTTGTAAAGGAATTTTTAGATTGAGAAAAAAGAGAATGATTTGTATTATTAATTTATTCATTTATAGTGTTATTTATTACATTATTTTATTGACAAACTCACCGAATAAAATAGGAAATAAATAATAAAAACTAATTCCAATTATTATTTGTTTTTTTTTATTTAATTATTTTCTTATTCGCTTCACTTATATATTTTTAAAATTATAATATTTCATTTAATTAAAGATAAACTTCAACATAAATATTACTTTATATTATACACATACGTGTATATAATTTTATTCCCAGTGTATATAATTTATATTCTACCTTCAAAAAATAGATAAGATATAATTGTCGATATGTAAAATAAGTGTATAATTTTATAATGACACTTTGTGTTTATAAAATAGGTGACTACCTCACCTTTCACAATTGATATACAGACAAATCATTTTAATATTTTTTTTTGTTTTCTAATATTAAAATCCTCTAATAAAAAATTACCACAGTCATATTATTTTTATTTACTTAAACATAATAATGTTTTCCACTCAAAATAAAATATAAAGCTGAAGTAAAAAAGTTCTTCAAAAAAATATTTGAGTTCTTGAGAAATAAAAAAAAAAATCTTTTATATCCTTACATTTCATTGTTGCTATTGAAATGATCCAGAGCTTTTCAAAGCAAATCTTTTTCTTTCTCCCTCTCTTTCTCTCTTAGACCCCCCTTCTCCATGGGGGTGAGTTTGTTACATTGCAAGACTTCATATATACGTACATAGTTTTTCCGGCAGCAGCAGCTGTGTTAAAATGCCACGATCCCAAAGAATCCAAAAGCAATATTATGTGCAATGGGATGGGTTTGAACTACGTGGGGGTGCGGGGGTTTATATAGATAAAGGTATATACATATACTATGTAGCAAGGGATAAGAAAAAAAAAAAAAGAATGAGCAAGTGGAAGTGAGAAATTCTGAGGGAGAAAAGTTGAACGTTAAAAATGTAGCGAGGAATTGAACAAGAGGCAAAGTTCAACATTATACTCTCTTGGTCACAAAGTTTTATTCTTCATCCAATGGTTTCTTTCTTTGTATATAATATTAAAATATATACATATGGATATATAGATGTATATTCTTTATTTATATAATATGTGTGGATGAGAATAAAAGGATCTATGTATAAGTGAAAACGAAACTGGACAAAGTGTCCTCATATCGTCAGCGATAATATTTTTAAATGAAACTCTAACCGGCATGCGACGCCACAACGATAAATATCGGGGTTGGTTGGTGGGTATAAGATGTGCTCGGCAAGCGCCACTTGCAAATAATGGCCACCGTGCTGTCGTTTCACCCCTTCCGTTTATATATATATATGTATATTATATATTTTTTTCTTTTTCTCGTTGTTTATCCTCAGTTTCTTCGCACCATGAGGATCACTTCTCCACTTCTGGCGCGTTCGAATCTCCAAATCTCCATCTTCCTTTTTTACCTCGCTCTTATCTACACTTGGGGTTTATAATATTTTATATATCCACTGCATTTTTTTTTATTTTAAAAACTTCAAACTTAAAATTGAGAGAATTATAAAAAAAAAAGAAACAGAAATTATTATATGTATATACATAAATATATATATTTAAATATTTATATTGTTATAATTTAAAAAAAAAAATATTAAATTAATATACATAAAAAATTTGAATTTAAAAAAAAAATTATTTATTATAAATGCTTATATTAATATATAATTAAATATTATATTTATAATTAATAATTTATTATTATTATTATATATGTATATATTTATATAAATATAATATATTATTACAAATAATAATTCTCACTTTAACTTGATTAATTCAATTTAATTTTCTTTATTCCAATTAAACAAATACAAAAAAAAATATCAATATAAAATATTAATTATATAACTTGAAAGAAGTTTTGCATTATATATAAACAAATGATCTATATATATATATATATGTATATATATAATGCAAAACTTATTTCAAGTTATAATTAATATTTGGATATTTTTTTTTGTATTAATTGTTTAATTGGAATAAAGAAAATTAAATTGAATTAAGTTGAAGTGGGAATTAATATTTGTAATAATTTATTATATGTATATATAATAATAATAATAATAATAATAATAATAATAATGAATTATTTATTGTAAATATATTACATAAGCATTTATTATAAATAATTTTTTTTTTTTAATTCAAATTTTTAATACATTAATTTAATATTTTTGTTAAAAATTATAATAATGCAAATATTTAAATATATATATATATATATATGTATAATAATAATAAATTATTTATTATATGTATAATATTTAATTGTATATTGTATAAATATTTATTATAAATAATTTATTTTTTCTTATTAAATTAAAATTTTTAATATATTAATTTAATATTTTTGTTAAATTTTATAATAATGTAAATATTTAAATATATATATATATATATGTATAATAATAATAAATTATTTATTATATGTATAATATTTAATTGTATATTATATAAATATTTATTATAAATAATTTATTTTTTCTTATTAAATTAAAATTTTTAATATATTAATTTAATATTTTTGTTAAATTTTATAATAATGTAAATATTTAAACATATATGTATGTATAATAATAAATAATAAATTATTTATTATATATATAATATTTAATTGTATATTATATAAGCATTTATTATAAACAAATAAATTTTGTTTTCTTTAAATTAAAATTTTTTATGTACATCAATTTAATATTTTTTGTTAAAAATCATAATATTATGAATATAAAATTTAAATTTAAAGAAAAAAAAAAATTATTTATAATAATTACTTATATAATATACAATAAAATATTATATATTCATAGTAAATAATTTATAGTATATAAATACTTTTATATAATATATAAATATATAATGCAAACCAGCTTCATTCAAATTATAATTAATATTGTATATTAATATTTTTTTTTTGTTTAATTCTGATAAAGAAAATTAAATTGAATTAATTAAGTTTAAGTGGGAATTATTAATTGTAAGTTAATGGTTGATATTGTGTATTTTTATTTCAATGTATAAAAGTTATTGTGTAGAATAGAGTACCGACTATTTTATTTATTTTTTTTTATTTTTTTTGTGTATATGTATGTATGTATGTATGTATGTATATGTATATAAATAGCGTGGATGGCGGTGTAATCGTCGTCGGGGCACGTTAATCGTCCTCTGTAACCACGTCGCGCGCCAAGCGTTTCATTAATGCGAACTATGGGGCGTCGTGCATGTAGTTCCAACAACGCCAAGTTTGCTAGTGTTTGAGTTTGCCGATAAAGGAATATATATATACATCAATGTATGTGGGTATGTGTATAAGTGAGGCGAACGTTTTACAGTCAAGTTCTGTCGTCTCTGAAGAGATGACTCTTTTCTTCTCGTTAGAGGCGCGCGTGACCTCACGTCTTACAAAAACTTTATGTCAATATATTAGAATAATATTTTTTTTTTTTTTAGAATTTATTTTTATTTTCATGGGATTTTATATATGAATTGATGTTTGTTGTAGATATTGAGGAATATTTTTGAGTTTAATTTGGAAGTTTGATTAATTAGGTTTATGTTGAATTTAAATAATTGGAATTGTAGAAATAATTAAGGAAAATATTTAGTTTATTGATTTATTTGTTTTGATTATATTGAGAGGGGAAAATTGGAAATTTTTATTAAATATGTATAGGAAGTTTTGTTTAAAATATTGATGTATATTATCAGGTGATTTATTATTGATGAACTATTTCGGTGGAGGAGAAAAAGATTTGGTGAATTTTATTGGTTATTTAATTGTGATTTGAATTTAGATAACATATTTTATAATTCAGTTTTAAATTCAACCCACTTTATTATGACTTGGAATAATTTACTTGATATTCCGAGTTCATGTATCGATCTTGTGTACATTTTTTGCTGTCATTTAATTTTTTATATTCATTTTTTTCTTCTTATCAATACTCAATTTCAGTTGAATCAAGATACAAATGTGTGAATTTAAATATTAATCAACATTATTCATGTTATATAATTATAACGTAAAATTTTTTTAATGCTGTAAAAAATTGGATTATCATTTATTTTGTTAAAAATTATTATAATAATATTTAAAAATTTATTTCTCACTGTAGTTTCATAATTGACATTATGATAAACAATTTAAAAATTTATAATTAATATATAATATTATATTAATATTAATATTCAAAATTTATAATAAATATATAATATTATATTAATATTAATAATAATATTTAAAATTTATAATTAATATATTATATTATATTAATATTAATATTTAAAATTTACAATTAATATATAATATTATATTAATATTAATAATAATACTCAAAATTTATAATTAATATATAATATTATTTCAATTTTAATATTTAAAATTTACAATTAATATATAATATTATATTAAGAATAATATTTAAAATTTATAATTAACATATAATATTATTATATTAATATTAATAATAATATTCAAAATTTATAATTAATATATAATATTATATTAATATTAATAATAATATTCAAAATTTATAATTAATGTGTAATATTATATTAATATTAATATTTAAAATTTACAATTAATATATAATATTATATTAATATTAATAATAATACTCAAAATTTATAATTAATATATAATATTATTATATTAATATTAATAATAATATTCAAAATTTATAATTAATATGTAATATTATATTAATGTTAATATTTAAAATTTATAATTAATAACAACAAATGGAAAAAAAAATTTATAATTTACTTGAAGATGTAATTTTTGTTTTCGATAAAAATATTACCATGAATTTAGATAAGTGGTCATCGATTATCTAAATATCGCTGATCTTAAATGGATTAATTTTTTTTTTTTTTTAATTTTATTTTTCCTATATTATAAAATAGGATGAAAAATACAGGTAATTTTATTTTAGTTGAATGCAGCAATAAAGGGGGGGAGGGGGAGGCGAATGAAAAAATAAAATAAATATATATGTACGTGTATAAAATAAATAAATAAATAAATAAATAAAAAAAAAAAAAAAAGAAGAATTGGTGAAAGCGGTAAAAAGTTGAAACAAACCCGATCATCCCTCGTATATAAACAGATAATGGCTGCAATCACCAAAGCTTTTGAAATGTTAATGAAAGACAACGCGCCGAGGGAACGATTAGGTAAATCACACACCGTTCCGCTCCGTTTCGGCAACGATTATGCATAGAAAAAAAAAATATATATACCAAACACTCACGAGACATTTTATTATATTTATATATGTATATAATATAAATATAAACACAGTAATATGTTGATAAAATGTAAAAATACATGCATGAGCAGATTATTAATGAAGGAAAACAGGTTTAATTACGTAACAATATATATGGTCAATCCGAAAAAAAAAAAAATAATGAACTAATTATACTGTATTCATTGGATAAAACAAAACAAAAAAAAAAAAATTAGTTAATTATCGAATATTGCGTGATAAGTTTGATACAGTATTATGTTATAAATTATTAATATCAAAATGAAATTTATAAAATAATTCTTCCAATTTATCAGATTAAATTACAAAAAAAAAATTATTATTTGCTAAAATAATTTTACTAATATTATAAATATATATTGTTTATTTTATTTTTCATAAAAAAAAAAACAAAATAATTATTAGCTAAAATAACTTTACTAATATTGTAAATATATATTGTTTATTTTGTTTTTCATCAAAAGAACTAAAATATTAGCTAAAATAATTTTACTAATATTATAAATACATATTGTTTATTATATTTTTCATATAAAAAAAATTATAAGCTAAAATAACTTTACTAATATTGTGAATATATATTGTTTATTTTATTTTTCATCAAAAGAACTAAAATATTAGCTAAAATAATTTTACTAATATTATAAATATATATTGTTTATTATATTTTTCATATAAAAAAAATTATTAGCTAAAATAACTTTACTAATATTGTGAATATATATTGTTTATTATGTTTTTCATATAAAAAAAATTATTAGCTAAAAGAACTTTACTAATACTATAAATATATATTGTTTATTATATTTTTCATATAAAAAAAATTATTAGCTAAAATAACTTTACTAATATTGTGAATATATATTGTTTATTATGTTTTTCATATAAAAAAAATTATTAGCTAAAAGAACTTTACTAATACTATAAATATATATTGTTTATTTTGTTTTTCATCAAAAGAACTAAAATATTAGCTAAAATAATTTTACTAATATTATAAATAAATATTGTTTATTATGTTTTTCATAT
The DNA here is from genome assembly GCA_918226075.1 of Microctonus brassicae. Taxonomy (NCBI): domain Eukaryota; kingdom Metazoa; phylum Arthropoda; class Insecta; order Hymenoptera; family Braconidae; genus Microctonus; species Microctonus brassicae. Next base: position 6,868,425 of record OW445482.1, on the reverse strand, counting down.
AAAAAAAATTATTAGCTAAAAGAACTTTACTAATACTATAAATATATATTGTTTATTTTGTTTTTCATCAAAAGAACTAAAATATTAGCTAAAATAATTTTACTAATATTATAAATAAATATTGTTTATTATGTTTTTCATATAAAAAAAATTATTAGCTAAAATAACTTTACTAATACTATAAATATATATTGTTTATTTTGTTTTTCATCAAAAGAACTAAAATATTAGCTAAAATAATTTTACTAATATTATAAATAAATATTGTTTATTATATTTTTCATAAAAAAAAAAAACAAAATAATTATTAGCTAAAATGACTTTACTAATATTATAAATATATATTGTATATTTTATTTTTCATAAAAAAAAAAAAATTATTAACTAAAATAACTTTACTAATATTATAAATATATATTGTTTATTTTATTTTTCATCTGTTATACACACCGTGAGTGTGCCGCAGTGCTTCATTTATTCATGTTGAATCGCTGGTATACAGTCCCCTATGGTGAAATAGAAAGAGGAGAGTGGATAAAATGATAGAAGTAAAAGGAGAAAAAGAAGGTGGAGAAGACAGTAGTAGTAGTAGTAGTGGTTGGTGGTGGGTAGTCCCAAGGGTTTAGAAATTCAAAGGGAGAATGCGAAAGAGGTATATGGATACGATACAACGTGGCCACATTGCTATCAAGTACACACACACACACATACACACACACATTGAGAAGAAATAGATAATAATGTTAGTGAAAGAAGGAGGGAAAAGTGAGATGGATATAAAGTTGAGGCGAGAAAACGAAGACGACGACGATATGCCAGTCGTGTTATATGTATAATGGTTCGGAGGCCGTCTAATGATGACATTTAAATGCAGTGGCGCTTGTTCGGTGCTTCGCGGTACGTTGATGCTTTTGCGTACATAACGTCCCAAGAGTTGAAGCCACTTTCACAACAACGAAAAATATACACTGCGGAAAAACTGAAAAACCCATTGGCCATATAGACATTATTTATATACATATGTATAATAAACTGAAAAAAAAAACACCAACAGAATACATTGTACATGTTTCGTTTTGCTGTTTTATTTTTTTTAAAGTTGATCTCGTTACGAATAAATGAATAGAAAAATTTGCAGAGTATTCATGCGATACATATTGCATTTACAATTTTTATTTTAAAATTAAAATAAAATTAGAATAAAATATTGCTTTGGGGTGTATTGATTTAACTGACATTTTATATTGATTTTTATGTTTATATGTGTGGTATTTTATTTATTTTTCAGATGTGGTGAATAGAAGAAGAAGGTGGGAGAATTATTGTGAAGAATAAAGTGTTGAACTTTAGAACGTGAATTATTTTTGTTTGACATCAAAGTATATTTTATATGAATTTATGTGTGTGTTTATTTATAACACATAAGCATACGATGGCGAATGTTGTGGAGGAATGATAGAATGCAAGAGGGTAGCACCGCGGTGGCGCTAGCAATGGTGACTCCTGGTTATGATCAGGACCCTGCAAGTGGGGTAGCTGATTATACAACTCATCAAGATCAAGCGCAATTTGAGGCTGATAAAAGAGCAGTTTATAAACATCCATTATTTCCATTATTGGCGTTACTATTTGAAAGATGCGAATTAGCAACACAGAGCTCGGACAATTCAACGTCCGAAAGTTTCAACATGGACATTCAAGCTTTTGTCCAACACCAAGAAAGAGACCGAAAACCATTTTTAATAAATGACCCAGAGATTGACGGTTTGGTAAGACATTTTTTGTTTATTTTTCTGTTTAAATTACTTTCATTATTGTTTTCTGAATATTAATGGGCTTATATAATTGAATAAAATTAATTCAGAGGTGGAAGAAATAATTTGGCTGATAGTGAAAGTGGGGCAGAATAAAGAAAAGAAAAAAATGAATGAAAAAATGAAAATATTTTATTAACAAGTGACGATGTAAAAAAATAAATGACTAGCAATAAAACGTATAAATTTGTTTTTTGTTATTTGTTCATATTTAAGTTATTTTAATTGCAGATGATCAAGGCCATACAGGTCTTGCGAATTCATTTATTGGAATTGGAAAAGGTCCAGGAATTGTGCAAAGACTTTTGCAACAGGTATATTGGCTGTTTAAAAGGAAAAATGCAAAGCGAAAATTTATTACGAAGCGATTACAGTCATCATGGACAAGATATTGGACCGTCGAGTGGCAGCAATGGCAGCAGTCCACTGCAGGTTAGTAATATTATATATAAATTATATTATCAAAAATTTTAAATGGCAAATTATACGCAAAAAGCCCCATTTAAATATCCCTCTAGTTGGAAGAGGTGTATGAAAGCCAGTATTAAATAATTAATAATTAAATTATTTACACTATTTAAATATATTTAATATTAAAATCATTATTTATTAATTATTCATTTTGCCATTAACTGTATCCTTAATTAACTAATTAATTAAATTCAATTAATCAGAGCGCAGTAGGAATTATTGATGAGGTAAATGGAAAAAAGAAAAAAAAAAATTTTTTTTCTCAACAGTAAAAATAAAATAACAAAAAATTGAATAAAATGAAGTAGGTATTTTTGTACACCTCTTTGAAAATAAAAAATAGTATTCCCACCCCTTGCTCTCTGACGGCTAGATGCGACATATATTTGCCAGGTGCTGTCATCTACAGGCAATGATGTTGAGCCGGGAACTAACGGACTCGGAGTGAGCAGAGGAGATGTGCTGTCAGAGAATGACAGCAGCGTCAGCCAGGGAATTGTTCAAATTGATGGTATTATCGAGAGGCCCTTGTCCGCACGATCATCATCAATTACACAGCGCTCAGTTAGATCAGACAGTCAGGATCACGATGATCCACCGTCACCCTCTACTGTACATGGCAGTACACCACTATCACAAATTGGAGCGCATCCCTGTGCGTCTGTTAACGATATGTATCTCGGTCAAGGTGAGTTTGAAAAAAAAAAAAAATAATTAATTAATTAATTAATTGAATCTGTGAGAATTAATTTTATTTTTCCTCATTAATAATTGTCAGGTGGATTTTTAATTTCATTTCTTATTATCCTTGTTCATTTAAATTCCTTCTTGAAAATATCCTTGATCCAATTTTTCAGATTCCTTAAACGATCCACTCGCCGATTCATCCACTAATCCATTAATTGATAATGATGTTTATCTTGGTGATAGAATTTATGTTGAAGAAGTTGGTTATTGGGGTCTTTTACCAATGCAAGAGCGTGAAAATGAATATGGCGATGTTTGCCATACTAATTATGAAAAATATTTTGGTTAGAATAAATTTTCCTCAATTTTCTTTCAGTATTATATCAATTAATTTTGTTTATTTGTTTGTTAATCAATATGCCAATTAACTGGAATGAAATAAATTGGATGTAAAAATAGATTAATTGAAATAATAATTTTGTCCCACGCAGATATTACAGTTCCAGGCTCACCCTCGCCAGCGCCAAGCGAAGATGATGATGAGGGTTGTGGTAATGCGCCCTCAAGTCACAGCGGTGGCAATGGAAGTATCAGAAAAGGAAGACAAAAACGTGGCGTACTGCCAAAACAAGCTACCAGCATAATGCGTGCATGGCTATTTCAACATTTAGTTGTAAGTAATAAACAAAACAAATAAAAAAGATATTTAATTAATAATATTATTTCGATTCAATATTTATTATCTCATATCTTTCAAATGATTAATAAATATTTTATTTATTTATAGCATCCATATCCAACGGAAGATGAAAAGCGACAAATAGCCAGTCAAACTAATCTGACGTTGCTTCAAGTGAATAATTGGTTTATAAATGCCCGTCGACGTATATTACAACCGATGCTAGATGGTGCGGGTGCTGAGGCATTACCGCGCACTGGCAAACGGCATAAAGTTGTTAAACATGTTGTGCAACCGCAGCATCAAATGCAACAGCAGCAACAGCAACAGCAATCACAACAGAGTGGTGGCTGGCAATCGGAGGATTCAGGAAGTGACTCAGGTTCAAGTGACGGTGATGGAGGTGCCGATAGATCTAAAGACGGAAATGATAGCGATGACGATGACGATGATGATCTTCACTGACCTTTGTCGTTAATCGTAATTACGTTTACCTCTTTACGGTACCTTCGAAACCAGTTGCTCACTACAGTATTAAGGTATTCGAGGTTAGATAACGCTTTAACTGTCAAATACGTAATTAATCACACGATTATCAGGGATACGTGGCTCAGAGTTATCACGCTCTCATGCCAATTTATTTCGATGACACTTGACTTTAAAATGTCGTGTTAGAATTTAAAATAGAAATTTCAAAGTTGGGGTTTATTATCAAATAATTTTTATTCATTCTGGTTTAATAATCAATATCGAATGATAAAATAACAAAGTGCAAACTGAGATACGAAATAATTTCTTATTATTTGAATAATTTCTAATTGATTATGTAGTTTTTTTTTTTTTTTTATGACATGCAAAAGTTTTTTCAACATCTTCGAGCAAGTAAAATAAATTATAAAATAACAGATAAGAAAAAGAAAAACTTTATTCACAGAATAATAGCCAATTTATTTGTTTACAACTATCAATGATTATTTTCATTTAATGTTCGTATCAAAAACAACTTAATGAATGTTGAAATGAAAAATATTAAATAATAACTTTCTGATTAAACTTCCATGTTTTGTTCTTAAGCTAAAAACAGAATAATTTATGAATTAAACAATAGTCAACAACGGGTGCTCTTCCTATGTAATTTTTGTTTCTCTTCCTTATTTTTGAGACTGTTTAATCATGATTGACATAATCAAAATAACATAACATTACAATTATTATTTCAAATATAATATTAAAGAATAGTGAGACGAATGAGGATGAAAAAGAAAAAACGTCGAAATAAAATAAATAATTATTGAAAATTTGATTAAAATGAATGTGTGCCATCAGAGAGCGTGGTAACTATTTAATGCGTATAGTCTGTTCAGAGCTCTGCATCGTCGTGACGTAGCAAAGTGCTGTCCCTCCAAGATAATAATAATATTAATGATAATATAACAATTACTTAAATTAAAGTATATAACGATTATATTTTTAAACTCTAAGTGTCGTCGTTTCCCTTATGCATGGTACCGCGCAGCCTTAACCCCCCATGGGCCACGGTATTTTGCTGTACATATACCATTACCAAGCGGTTATTAAAAAAGAAAAAAAAAAAGAAAAAAAAAGAAAGAAAATTAACAAAATAAATAAATAATATTATGATAAAAATGAAATAATTAATGATTTTTAAAAGTGAGAAACAAGAACAAAAACGTGCAAAAAAATATTGAATACACTATTATAATATTAATCCCTCCTTCCCTCTCATTCCTTCTGGAATTTAACATAATTTTTTTTTTTTTTTTGACATGACACTGACACACACACACACGCCACTTGTAGTGTATAAGATTTAATATATATATGTATGTGTACGTGTACGCTGTCTGCATACGATCATTACGTTTTATGATAATGGAGCACATTTTGTGCGTGACGTGACCGATATGTATACACATATTTGTTGAGACTCAAGAGACACTTTCAGATGCTCTCAAAGTGCTTTAATTGAATGGCGTCATTTCTTCGTAACGCCGTTAATTTTTATTTCGGCATTTATATATGAGAAAAAAAAATTGGAATAAAATAAAATTAAGCAAGTTCCGTCCATGCACGGTTCTAATTTTCACGTGCTCTTTTTTTTTTTTCTCTCTCTATTTCACTTTCAAATCAATTTAATTTTGTTATTTATTTATTCCTTCATTAATTTTTGATTAAAATAAATATGAATTAAATTAATTTTATCACTGAAAAATTTTACTATTGATAAATTTACTTTCGTCGATCACAAAAATGTGCAATGTAAATTGTTATGATAATGAATAAATAAAAATTTTTTTTCTTTTTTAATTAATTTTATAATTGTAACAAAGTAAAACGATATTATCGATTGGAGACAGTAAAATGTGTGCAGTATGTTGCACAGAGTGACGAATAGAATTATTAAAATAATAATATTAATAATAATTGTATAAACAACGAATAATTTGATGATAAAAATGTTGAATTGTAACCTCGTCAAGATGAAAGCAACCCTACTCCACCCACCCTGTGGCGTGTCTGTACTGTGCTCAAAATGTTAATTTTGCAGAACGAAAAAAAAAACAAAAAAAAAACAAAACAAAAAAAAAATATTATGGAATATATATTTAATTATAAGTGATTGTAGATTTTAAGGCTGAACCACGTATACGTATGTGCTGCGGCACCAGACAACTGTGATAGCTCGGTGGGCGGTGCCCAGCCTCCTCTTAATTCATATACTTGCATAACATGGAACAAATAAAATCAAATAGAAACAAATAACTGTGAAACACCACTGAGAAATATAAAGAGCAAATAAATTAATAATTAAGTGAAAATTTAAAGAATCGCAAGTAGAAAATAGCTCGAGTAATAAGAACTTAAAAGACGTGCATCATATTTACAATGACGACTGATAAACACGAAGAATAAATATAAATTAACAACAATAAAAATAACCATAAACGCACGCATGAGTTATAAAAATATATGTATGAATGAAAAATTTCATCTTCCAAATCTCTTTATTGAAAGGTATAAAACGTATTTCGCACTTTGAGTGTAAGTGCCGGATTAAAACTTTGTGAAATGAAAAGAAAATAAAATAATGAAAGGAAAGAGATAAATGTGAAATTTAGGCTATATAGAAGCGTGCATTATTCCGGCAGGAATTAATTTTTGCGTTGCTTGTGCGTGTGATTGAATAGTAAGAATAATAAATTCTTGTCGGGATTTTGATATGTAAAACAAACAAGATAGGAATGATTTTGCGTTTTAGTGTTTAATAATTAATTGGAATTGTAATCACTACAAAAGAAAAGAAAAAAAAATTGTTCTTCCAATCAATAATTGCGTTATATTTTTACTTTCTTCTTTTTTTTTTTTTTTTTGTTTTGTTTAACTACAGTTACTGTTATGCTGAAGTAAAGCTCAGTCATTTTTTATTGCTACTATGTACAACATTTTTTGTGCAATTTCCAATATAATTATCATTCTGTTATTTTGTTGTAATTATAATTATTAGATAATTTTTGATGATTAATGAATTATTTTACTAAACTATTTGTAGCAACAATGAGCAAAAAAGAAAAAATCAAAAGAGACATTTAAGAAATTAAATATATAATTCAGTCATTCCTATCTTGATGATGAAAAATTTTTAATAAATAAGATATGAATTTAATACATAGCCTATAAATTACACACGCATTACGTTCTGAATTAAATAAAAATTATGAAACAATACAAAATACAAAAAAAAAAAAACATGCGCAAATGAATTGAATACTTTTCTCTTTCTCTATCTCTTTCTCATATACATCTACGCCCTGTTAATTAAGTTTATTAATTATAATAAATGCCATCATGCTTGCAATAATAATTACTCTGTGTCTTTTTCATGAGAATAATATATTGGATAAAGATAGATAAATGAAGTAATAAATACACTGCAATAAAATAATAATTCGGTGCTCCAAAAAAGAAGAGAAAAATTGAAAAAAAAAAAAATGTAAATATAAATAATGCTTACCTTTAATTAATAATCCTATATCCTCTTTTTGACATGATATATTCTTGTGTAACATTTACCAATAATTTTTGGAATATTTTTAAAATAACGTCCGCCACCTTATTCCCATTGCTGTTTATAAAAAATATTAAAATACACAATGTATAAACAAATATATTTATAAAAGGTTTGTTCATCGATTCAATAACAAAAGAAAAAAATAATTAGATATCTGAACAAAACAAAAAAATACATACACTAATATTTTGTAAGATATAAATATAATTTCAATTTTTTGCAGATGATTAAAAAAAAAAAATGCCTATGAATTTTTCTTTCGTTTTTGTATACAAAACAAAACCTGTTTTATTTATTTTTTTTTTGCAGTATAAATTTAATATATAAACTAATTAGAATGAAATATCGTGCTATTAATAGTAATAACTAATAATTACTCATAAATATTTTTATATTAGATAAATTATAAATTTATTCACGTTGCATTGACTGTATATGGATAAACAAAAAGAAAGAATAAACGACGTACACTTGCACTAAAAAATTTTGCGATCATGGAAAAAAATAATCGATTATGTAATTCGCTACTAACGTTAAATATTATGTTCGTAAACATTGTACAATATAATATTATTCGTATGCATAATGCATCAAAAGTATATTAAAGGAACACTGATTTTAAAATGAATTGGAATTCCTCAATTGAAATTAAATAATAATATAAAAAAGAAAAAAAAAAAAAAGAGTTGCTGATGTCCGAGGGCGTACCACATACACACATATAAACGCATACACACTGTTACGTATTGAAATTTCTTTAAAGGCTCGTCACTTCAATGTGTCCATGATGATTATTCAATGTTGTCATTGATATGTGGTCCGCGGCGTTTTCCTAGCAATCTTCAGCTGTTCGAGTTTGTTTAAATAATAATTCAGAACGTGATTTTATAAACCATACAACGATAAATGATAATATAGCGATTACACTTCCTAATGTTATTGACAGTCGTTCAGCAGCCGTTGATGGTTTTAGGAACATTCGAACAGACAATGATTGCCATACTGATTCAGTCCACGTTGAATATAATCCAGAATGCATTGGATAACCTAATAAATAAATAAATTTATAATATTATAAAATAAAAATGTAAATTTAAAAAAAATTTATTCATTGTTAATTATTTGTATTGTTTACCGTCAATGATGAAAGCTGGACTAACAGCTGGTGTATAAGTAACTGTTGAATTTATACAAATTCCGGTGAAATTATATCCACCCATCCATGATAATCGATGATCTACACACTCTTGTGCTGACATTTCTGGTAATTTTTCACCTGTTAACAATGCCAACAATTGTGCAGTGTACATTGTGGCGATATTTGGTGCTCCATTAACTCCAACATACAGTGAAAATAATTGATTTGATAATTTAACACCGGGTGACGATGCCGCTTGAAATAAATTACACTGTGCACTTATCAAATAGCATGATAACATTTCAGTTATAAGTTCCTCGATAACTGTTGAATTGCCACTTGATGGTTTTTCTCCCGTTACTTTTTCATACAATAAATCACCGAGTTTTATCGCAATATTAGCTAAAGTTTTATTCAATTCTTTTTTTCGATTAAACGCAATTGTTTCATTGTTATCTAAAATCCCACCGTAATATTTGTTGGTGAATTGATTGCCATGATCGGCAATAACTACCGCTGTTAAATTGGGTCTTACAGCGAGAAAACTTTGTATTGATGCGGGTGGAACACTGTTGGAAATAGTTGTATTTTCTAATGATAATGTTTTTTGTAATTCTTCAATTAAATTATTGCCCATATAATTGTTTGCATGAAGATAAAGTTTGTCTTCACTATTGCCAAGCTGACCTAACTCAATTATCGCATTGATTGAATCAAGCTTGAGACTTCCAGCGGCCAGTGCGTCAAAATTACCTTGCTCAAGATCATAAACAAAACGACTGGACCCAATATAGTCAAACGCCTCACCATTCATCAAAGAAAATAAAACATTGGTGTCTGAAATAATGGAATAAAAATGAAATAAAAAGAAAATTAATTAATATTACATATTAAATCAATAAATTATGCTTCAATAATTTTAATTTACATACCATTTATGGTAGCGTTGAGTGAATTTAAATAATATGCTGTTGCAAGAAGTGTTACAAATCCTGTAACTGCACTATTTGCACCAGGTGCAAAACCATCAAACATTGAATTAGCGTCTAATCGCGCCATTACAAGTGTCACTGATTTTGTTTCGTTTGTTAATGGCGATAATGGCCAATGAATATTACGATCACCAAGTGGATCACAAAATCTTAAGGAATGTACATATAATATATTTTGACTACGTCTAATGCATGATTCTGAATTTACAGCAGCTGACATAAACGATTGCATTTCCAGTGCACATAAAGATTTCTCATTTAAATTCTTCAAGTCATGAGCATTGTGTTTGTAATAACAGTCTTTAATTTTTTGCACTAAATCATTGTTCTGAAAGTAATAAAAATTAATATGAAAATTAAAATGCCATTTTTTTTTAAATTAAATTAATATGAAATTTTTACCTCAATGTAAAATATTGGAAATTTCCAATCTTTTAAAAGGAAATTATTTCCTAATGGATTCCATGGGTTTTTATCATCACACATTTTATGGCTCGAATATTTATTCGGACACGTAGCTTCTGGTGAATAACTGGACGGATTTTCTTCGCTACTATTTTTTGTCACTAAAATTCCATTAATGATATTTGTTGCTTCGAGGCGCTCAATAATGTTTTGTGTAAACATTGAAATTGGCATGACAATCATGTAGGATTCAGCTGTAGCATTTGACTCCAACCATCCTACATCATCAAGTCCATCTAATATTTGAATAACTCCAACACTACCACCTCTCGATGCTAAAAAATAAATAAATTAATATTAGCAATATGTAAATCATTTGTTTATAAATAAATACAATACATGATACATGGACAGATATTGTTGGGAATAAAAGTTTGGTTAATGTTAAATTAAATTTGAGAAATAAATAAAAATATTAAAATTCACTTACAGGAACATCCAAATTGATGTGTTCCATTGTGTCGACGAAAACAAGCTGCGACACCATCAACTGACATATAAATCATGTCTTTGATTCTATCTGCTGTCACTGAAATGAAAATATATAATTATATAAGTAAAAATATATAAATAAAAGTATTAAATATAATTTAAATAATAATTTTTTTCTTGGGCAGGGAAATGATATAATGATACTAACCGGCATTTATCGCGACAATTAATAAAAGTAACCTAAAATCTATGCGTGGCATATTTTTATTGTTATAATTAATTTTTACAATATAATTATGATTATTATTTTAATTGAAAATATGAAATCTGTAGTATGACTGTTTTATACACAGAAATTATCAGTCCACACACACACACGATAACCAAGCTTTAAGCTTGATTTTCAACTGTGATTTTTTATACTGATGTATTCATATTTTTAATAGCACTGAAGATTTTACTATAGCAATTTTGGGTAAAGTTTATTGGACACAGTTGGGTCAATGACACACTTTTTTTTCTCTTAACGATGTCAAGGCTTACAGTGCGAATGTATTTCGCGAATATTTTTTTCGCTATTCTAAAACAAATTTCGCGAATTCAGGTGAGTTTTCAATGGACACAAAATGGCGGAGCTCAGATCATTACCCGCGTGAATTCAATTTTACTTTTAAAAATTATTCTCTACCAACTTTTCTCATAAAATAAAAACAATGTATAAATGTTTATAATTATATTACTATAAAATCAATAAACAAATAACCCTAATTCAAAATTTAAATTCATACGATGCGAATATCTGGCTTGAGAATTTAATGGACCCTCACAATTATTAAAAATTCGCTGTTTATTATATTGTCGAATTAAAATATTAATATAAAGTCCAAAATCTTCTTATAAATTGTTGAATAAAACTTTACTTTTTTAATAAAGCAATTAAATTAACATTTATCATTAAGATTATACGACTAGTATTTTTTCATAAAATCCATCAACGTTTTATAATTATTTTGGATATCAGAATTTTTTTTAAAATATATCTACCCAATATTTAATCTGCCAAAATATAATAATAAAAAGCTATGTACATATAAATTATTTTATAAATTACAAACTTATGAATAATTATAATCTAACAAAGTCCACATTAATTTTGTATATGCGACATTAATAAAAATTTTATCTCCTAAGGCAAAATAAAAATTTTTTACTACTAAAAAATTTTATTTGCTATCTATTGATTATATTATTACATATTATATCCATACATTGCCCACTACATTTCATATAAACGCATGAATAAAGTGATATATGTATATAACAACATATCAACCAACAATTCTAGTGACAGTCACGTGCAATTCCATTTACAAGTTGCATATAGAAAATTTTGCTCCTTGAATCACGTGCACACGTGCGCGCAAAAACACGTGCACACCCTAGAAACTTGATGCAATGTGAAAGGATCTTGAAGTTTTGATATATGTGACATTGTTGTGATATTTATCAAACAAATATTCTAATTATAATGCCACATAAAACATAAGACATCAAAAAATCTACTGTAAACTTTATTAAATAAATAAAAATTCATCATTTTGATGGAATAAAAATTTTTATCTCCAGCAAATTAAACTTTGTATTTTCAATTTATTTCAAATTGAATGCAACTGGAATATTGAGTATTATCATATTGGAGAATATTCATTTATAAAAATAATTATAATATTGAATATTGAATTATTTAATGAATAAAAAAGAATATTATTCTAAATTTAATTTATCCATTTCCTTTCGTTTGCCTTTCATGCACGTGCTCCAGAATAATGTCAGGGCCGTTCACGTGAACACCCTACTAGTATTGGATAGTAGTAGTTCAACGATTGCATCAAGTCATTCACTTGGCACACATTTTGTTACTGCATTCTAATCACATTTACTTTTGCCGGTTTTATCAGGTCTAAACACAAATTTAATCGGTAAATGTTTATGCATGTACTGCAACTCTGGTCTAGTCCTGGTGTATTCAAGCGCAAATTGAAGTGTTTCATGAACTGTGAAAAAGAGTAAAAAATAAAATACATTCTTGTTTTAATGTATAACATAAACAAAAGTGTAGTAATTATTATTGATGAAGCTTTTTACATTGGAGACTTTCAAATCCTTTCACCCTTTATCCGCTAAAGATTTCATTTAGTCAGTCGTTTTATCGTCAACGAGATTCTTCATTCAATATTTAATTTGTGCTCATGTGCAACGTTGTGATTTAGCTATTTTTTCCATTCATCCATCTATTAAGGATAATTGAAATAGACTTAATATTACTCGCGTGCAAAATCTATGAGTTGAAAAAATAAAAGAAATTATTATATTTATAAATATAAAGTATCGTTAATTTGTATTAAAATTTTACTTATCTTAATTGTGATCATTTGCAGTTGAATTTTTAATTTGTATATTTGTAGATATGCTGACATTAGCAAGTACGTCATTATCAACATCAGGATTATTTTCTCATCTTGATGAAATAAATAATGCCTGGACAATACCACCGGATAAATCATTATTTCAATCATTGACAATTGATGATGTACCATCTAATATTCATTTGTGGAGTGATAAAACTTATCAAGATGTGAAGAATTTTAAAAAATTACGTATCGATGATACTTCAGGACTGTCATTGAATGGTAATTATTTTTTTCCATTACTATAAAAACATTTTTAATTAAACAGATGTTTATGTAATTTTAATGGTGAAATTAATTCATAAATATTTCAGATATTGTACCAGTTATAAGTCGTTGTCAATGTCTACGAGAATTATCATTGTCATATTCATTGCTAAGTGATAATCTTTTATCAGTAATTTCGCGCGATGATCATGTGTGTCTTGAAACGATGAAAATCGATGCGTATTCAGATTCAATGCCATTTGAACGTATCAGTGATGAGGCGTGGTATACTTTACAATCTCATTTGCCTGATCTCAATCTTATACTGTAAGATTTATTAATATAAAAATTATAATTCAATTTTATTGATTTTAATGTGAATAAAAATTGTTTGTTAATTTTTGTTACCTTTTTTTTCTTCATGATTATATTTTATAGAACATCACATTTGACTGAGGAAGATGATCACGATGCATTGTTGACAACATCAATTCCTATTACCCATTTGTATCTTGGTGGATTTCCACCAGCAACAATGGTGCAGAGAATCAGTGAAAATTGTCCACGTTTAGTTGAATTAATTGTCAGTTCTTACAGTCCTGATATGATAGATCCAGTATTAATTTCTATTGCACATAAATGTCCAAATCTATCAGCTGTTGGACTTGGTGATTGTGAACTTACGTAAGCTCATTTAATTTCATACTGAAAAAAAAAATCAAAAATATTTTTATATTTTTTTTATTCTAAAACCAACTTCAATTTTTTTCTTTTAAACTTACATAATATTAATATTCAAGATGTGTTTTATAGATGTTCTGGCCTGGTGGAGTTTGTAAGTATTTGTAAAGAGCGTCTTCGTGCACTTTATATTTGGGAAACATCACTTGTTGAAGATGCAAAATTTGATGTGACTCAAACAATATCAAAAGTTTCATCGCTTTTAGGTCGTACATGGGCACCGGAATACGTTCCACCGTGGTGATTAATTTTCGTTTATGATTAATTTACTCTTCTGATACACTTGTAAATAATTTCATTGATATATTAAGAAATATTCAATAAGTAATAAGGATTTAATTAGCTTCTTCTCTTCTTATTTATTTTTTAAACGACAACATTTTTTTAATGAAAATATTCAGCTTATTTTGCAAAAAAATATAAATTTTATTGATGGATTTATGATAATTATCCATTAGTAAGATAATGATGTATAATTATAAAACGAAATAATATCACTAATTGTCCTTCAATCATTTTTTTTTTTTCATGATTGATATGTATAACTTTTGAATATACATACGTATAAGAGTGTTGCTTATGTACAAATTAAATGTGTATATACATTGATAACTAGTAAGAATTTTTATAATATAATTATTATCTGTTAATTAAATTAATGCTTGATGCAATGAAAAAAAATTATTGGATCTTCGATAAATTTATAGTTTTACCAGCAAACATTTAAAAATCATTATTCAATGGAGGATTAATCTCTTTACTTCATTTTCATCCAAATCAATTATATAATTTCTTTGTTTATATTTATTTTACTTTTTTTTTTCTGTATTAATTATTTGCGTCGCAATTGCGAGGCACTCTCAGTCTTTTATCCTAGCTGATATTTGATATTACAATCCAATTTGTCATTTAAAAAATCGGTGAATCGAAGTTTATCTTGATTGTAACAATCTGAACTTAATAAAATTTTTACTAATTATAAAATACGAGCAAACCGAAATTTACATGAATAATTTTTTTTTCCTGATCGATCAAAATTATATAATATTTGTATTTGTTTTTATCTACATGTCGATTTCAATTAATGACAATGGAAGAATTTCACAACCGATGAATTATAGCACCCAGATTTGCTCGATATTCATTCGAACTCCGCTGCACTCAGCCAAGCCATAAAGCTATCCTTAACATTTTAGTAATAATCAACAAGCTAACAAGTTGGAGGACAATTGATTTGTTTTAAAAGATAAAGAGGTTTTTTTTTTTTTTGAAACACATGGACGGGGTCATTTAGTTTATAAAAAAAGGACCAAAAATATAAAACAATGCATAGCTATTCATCCTATTGATGAAAATCAGGAAAAATCTGCTGTTATAACTATCCATTGATGTGACGCAATATTTTTGTAAATTAATTTTTAACTTCTGAGTAATTGTTAAAAATAATTCGATACACCATTCAATCAATAATTTCAATGATAAACTTTTTGTGTTATATCATGCGGCAAAACACTGATATTGCATTCAAGTATGAAAGTTATTTTTGACATGACATTTGTGTTTTTTTTTTTTTTTTTTTTCGTATCCGAGCCACAATTGCACAACAAATTCGTCATGCAACACGTATATCGATGAATCGACATGAATATTCATCTCAATAGCATTGATTAAAATTGATTATTCGATGATAATTCAATGACGTAAGTAATTGTGCCATCAGTCAGGCAAATCAATTGAAATTATAGGCACAACAGGTTTTGTTAGGTCTATTTTTTTAATGTGCTTTTCATTTTTATCTGGAACCATTGGCTCGGATGGCGGTTGATCTTGATCACTTCGTGGTTGATATGAAATATTTCCATATTCTTGAAGAAGTGGACATAATCCTAAAAGAAAATGACAGAAATCCTTTCGTATTCCAAACCACCCTGAAAAATAAAAAAAATATATAATAAACATATAAAACTTATCAGTCTGATTGAAGTAATTTAAATAAAATTACATAATCATAATATTCTTACATCGATTTCCACCTTTAGCTCCAAATGACATGAAAATAAGAGTCACATGAGAGAGCAAAAGAGGAACTGCAACAGTTGTGTAATTCAAAGAAAGATCTCCATCCAACTTATTCGCTAACAATACCTAAAAAATAATAAATGATATCAATTAATTAATTAATTAAGTATACATATAATATTAAATAAAACAAAAGAATTGATAATATAAGTTAATGAAGTATTCTTTTTCAAGTACTCACTTGAAATACCAATATTGGTACAACAAGAAAAGTGTAGGCCAATGCGGAATTTAACGATGCTCTTCTTACACGAGCATTAACTTGTGGTGCTCTTAATAAAACAGCAGCAAACACTATTGTATACAGTACTGCAACTAATGACAAACACAATATCGCCCAAAATGGCACAAACACAACTTCCCAACTCCACGCTATAAATCCATCTAATCTCAATGCTAGAAATATAAACTGTAGTACATTTACAGCACAAAATAATTCCAATTCAAATGTACGATCGTGTTTAACCGCCCAAATACAAACCTAAAAATCAGATAATTTATATAATATTAACAATAAAACATTAATTTTCAATTGAATATTAAATTAATTATTTTATACTTACAGCTATTGAGACTATTGATATGAAAATAAGTGGAATAAATACAAGTATCCACAGATGTCTCTCTGATTCTAATTTATCGCAAACAAGCAATTCAAACATAAGTAATATCAGGTGTAATGCAAGTGTAATTAACATGGCTTTGTAATGAACGTATGCGTCTCCCTCCAATCGTGAATGTGGATGTCTCCACCAGACATAACTTCCAACAGTTGCACCAATGATTACCATACCCTTCCAAAACCATATTGGACTAAATACAGACCAATAACTCCACTCGATGAATCCATCCAATCTCAACGCAAACAATGCAGTAAATACCATAAGACATGAGTGCACTAAGAATTTACTGCAATAATAAAACACAAAAATTAATTCATTAATATTAATTATTATTATAATAACAAACATTTCATAATCAAATAATATTCAATTATTATTACCAAATAATATTATAAATATTCAAATGAAGTAATTAATTTATCTAATAATAAAGTGCAATTTTATTGAATAAATAAATTAATGATATTGTTATTCTTCTCAAGTTATTTTTTTTTTGTTGCAGCTGATCATTCTTTTTTATTATGTTGAAAAATAATAAGAAACAAAAACAAAAGTGTTTTGAAAATGTCTATCAATATATAGATATATGTCTATGAACTAAAAAAAAAAAAAATTACATATGCAATGCAATGTCATTTATGTTATTAAATGCAATCTGATATTATATGGATAAATAATTCAATAAAATTAATGTATTGGTAATTTTTTTATAATTTAATATCGTGACTTTTTACCTTGGATTAAAGTCTTGAAATAGTGTTTGTAAATTCATGGTTATAAATGGGGTCACTAGTTTATAGGCCGATCAATGTTATTATTGTTTATAGACAATTGGAATATTGTCAAATTTTTACTCATACCATACGATATTGTCACAATTTTATTTTTAATTTATCAAGAAAATCCGGTCTCTGTTGCCCACGCATTTGGACGATGACGATAAAAAATATTTTTTTCAATAGCACGAGTACAATTGAGAATGGATATATGTAATATATAGTTATATAGTAATAATAATAGTATGTATATATACATATATATACATATATGTTGTATATTCATACTATGTATACATAAAAATGTTCAGCAAACTGAACATAGGCATTGAAGCCCCCAAAATGATTTTGCATCGGTAAAAAAATAATTTCATATCAATACTACACTTGAAATAATTTAATTTCATGATCAATTGATATTGTACAGTGAAACAAAAAATATCATTTAATATTAATTGATATTTAGATGTATATTACTTATTCATAACCTATAATTTTTCCGATAAATTGTTTGATTCAAATAACCGCCATTTTTGTAATGTAACCGGATCAGTATATATATAATAAATTGTTCCTTAACCAATCACTGCGTTTCTTTCTTTGCTAGATAGATGGCACCACTTTAGTATGTCTCATCCATTTCCTTTTTGCTTTTGATATTTATCGTGAGCGAAAGTCTCTTAGGTCTCTTTCCGTTTATAAGCCAAACTATGGCGGTGGGTAAAAATAAGGGTCTTTCCAAAGGTGGCAAAAAGAGAGTTAAGAAGAAGGTGTAAGTAAATAATACTAAATAAATAATTATCAGTGATATTTTGTGAATTTATAATAATTATTATTTAATATTAATAATTCGTGATGTATGTGATTGTGATGGATTCATGTTGACCGGACAGATGGTTATGCTGTAGCTTTATTATAAATTTTATAACTTAATTCATTTAATAATATACGTTAACACGATTATTTTATTTAGTAAAGTATTCCGAGTTTTTCTGCTACTAAACTTTATATAATTTAATTAAATTGCTGTAATCATCAATGAATTATCTCATGCTCATTGTCGTATAACTCTGTGTTTAACCTAAAAATGATTTGTATGATGATTTTTTTTTCTTTTCTAGTGTTGATCCATTCACCCGGAAAGACTGGTATGATGTGAAGGCACCAAGTATGTTCACCACTCGCCAAGTTGGCAAGACATTGGTGAACAGGACTCAAGGAACAAGTAAGAATTATTATTCAAACATTAATTTAATTTCAATCAATTTGACAGTAAATCTTTTTCTATTGACACTGTTGGATATTGAATAAATCCAAAAATATAATTCAAACATATATTATTGAAAATTACTGATTAATTACAAAGCAACCCCAGCTTCACAGTTATTTCATCAATAATCTCTGTGTCGTTTAGCGTTGCAAGACTAATGATCGAATGATATACCACAGCTTAATCTTGATTTCGTTTAAGTTGATGTACTATCGATACAAAAATTTACACTATAAACAAATAAATTTTATAGTTAAAAATGTAAAATAAATTAACGGAATATTTTTATATATTTTTTATTTAGAAATCGCATCGGAGGGCCTTAAATATCGTGTATTTGAGGTATCACTGGCTGATCTACAAAACGATCATGATGCTGAGAGATCATTCCGTAAGTTCCGTCTCATCGCTGAAGATGTCCAAGGACGATCCGTCTTGACCAATTTCCACGGAATGGATCTTACCACAGACAAACTTAGATCCATGGTGAAGAAATGGCAAACGCTCATTGAAGCTAATGTCGATGTTAAAACCACAGACGGTTATTTACTTCGTGTATTCTGCATTGGTTTCACCAACAAAGATCAATCGAGCGAGAGAAAGACTTGTTATGCTCAACATGCTCAGGTATAAACAAATTAAAATTTAAAAATAATTCATTATCGCAATGGAGAATTCATTAATGTTTATTATAATTTTAATGATCATTATTTCAATTGCGTATATAAACAACTAACTCTTACCACGCCTCCGTTTATTTTACTTGAGGTGATATGAAGTGTAGTGACAATATAATTTATTTATTTATAAATTGAAATATAAAATGAAATTGAAAAATAAGGAATGAAATTAATTTTTTATTTTGTTCTATTTAGGTACGTAACATCAGACGGAAAATGGTCTCAACAATCACTGACGATATTGCCAAGAGCGATCTTAAAGGTGTTGTGAGCAAACTTCTTCCTGATGCCATCGCTAAGGATATCGAAAAAGCGTGTCAAGGCATTTATCCTTTGCACGATGTTTATATTCGCAAGGTGAAAGTATTGAAAAAACCGCGATTTGAATTGAGCAAACTCTTGGAATTGCATGGCGATGGTGGCGGCAAGCCCAGCGAACCTGGTGAGGTAGGTTCCAAAGTAGACAGACCTGAGGGATACGAACCACCAGTACAAGAATCTGTGTAAACGTATATGAATGGGAAAAAATAAATAAAATCAAAAAAAAAAAAAAAAGTTTTAACATTAATTCTTACAAACTCTCCTGAAATGGTAATAATATTTAATAATCATACATTTTGAGTTTGATTCAACTTTTATTTGGCTTGATTACAATAAGTATTTCAATAAAATAATATTCGAAAGACAAAAAAAAAACAATGTAGAATAGAAAATCAAATTAATTAGACATTGCATTTGCGACTGTTGCCAAACCACCGACAACAAAAGCTTTGAATGTTTCACTCCAACTGCATAATGTATAAAATAGTAGAGCGAAAAATAGTACGTGCGTTATAACATCAACCCACCACATTCTGAAACCAGAAATATCAAAAAAGAGAAAAAAAATTAGAAGCAATAAAAATCAACACTGGTTTTCACTTTAAATTATATATGAATAGATAATTCAATTATTTGTTTATTGCTCTTACACTCGCATATGACGTCGTGCTGCTGGCAAAGTATCTGGTGTTTCATTGAGAATATAAATTCGTGCTGCACGAATACATGCTTCAAAGTATGCCTCCATATTCATATCATCGCCATCAATTTGATAATTTCGCCGTTCTCTGGCATTGAATTTTGATCTGACTTTTCTTAAATTTTCATTATCAAAATCCCATTGATTATTCGCATAATATTCAAATACTTCAAAGCCCTTCTGTATACGCCGATGAACACGACACATACTGTGAAAATAAATATAAATAATATAATAATATAGATGAAAATAACGAGGAAGAAGAAATATATTTAAATTCTTACATGGGTTTATATCCAACGAGAAATAAAATAGTATCAATAAAATATGCCGGAATCATATGGAAAAATAATACACAAATATTATGCATCAAACGTGATTTTTTCATACTACCACCAGGATACCAAACAACTCCATTTAATGGCACTTTCTCAGTAACTTTACGACCAAGCTCAATTATTTCTCGCCATGATACTTTAAATTCATTGCTGCTTGTTAAATTGTAAACTCTTTTACTGTTGTCATTACAACTAATAAAATTCCATGAGCATGCAAGTATGGCATTTACAGCAATGTCAACAGGAAGATAATCAGCGTAGCCATGTTCATCGCAATACATTGTTCTGATAACACCTTTACCTGCACCAATCAACAATCCAGTTGGACCATTTATATTATCAGTCCAACCAGGAAGTGGCTCCTTCCATACCGGTATAACTATACTTGGCCTTTGAATCAATATAAAAATAACAATTATTGTTAATATATCATTTAATCCAAGTCAGTGAACATGAATTAAATTACATGATTATTAGAATAAATAAAATTATTAAATAATAATTAATCTTTTTCTCTTGAAGGTTTTCCAAATTTCATTAACACTTCTATATCATTCATCAATTAAAATAATGAAGAAATTACTAAGTCACATTTGTATTAACCAACTTGAATTAAATGTTATTAATTTATGGTGTAGTGATTTATCTGTCTCATTGATTATGTAGATTTAGATATTTCCTATAGAACCAACCGAGCTTTAATGCAATAGATTACGTCAATATTAATATAAAAATAATATTACCGAAGAATTATAATTGGTAAATGTGGCATTGCTTCTTCCACCAAACCCTCGGATAATGCTTTAGTGAAAGCATATGTGTTGGGAAAATTACCAAGAATTTTTTCTGTCATGGCTTCAACTACATCGTCGTCCATCCATTCAACACATTTTATTATTTTGTGTGGATCTGCTGGTGGTGGATATGGTTTTTCACCGAGAACCTATTATCAGGTACAAAAATTGATCATTAATTTTTATTATCGATAAAATAATTGCAGCGTTTGGTGATTTTACTATTAAATAATTATATAAACTCATTTATTAATATTCATATTCGCACTTTCTCCTCTAGATGACAATATGCCGTGCTAATATGAGCAAACAATTCCAAGTGCTTCATCTCATTAGCTAACGCTAACATATTTTTCGTACCACGAGTATTAAGGAGTACAGCTCTCTTAAGTAACTCATCAAATCTGTAAATTAATTATTTATTATAATTATCTTTGTCATCAGCGAATAATAATTCTTTTCTTTTTTATTGTTCAAAGAGAATTTACCTGACTGTAGCAGCTGCATGATAAATTATACTGATTCTTTCACACAACATTTTACGATCTTCAGTTGATAAACCCAATGCAGGAAGTGATACATCACCATTAACAACTGATACTGTATTGTGTAAAGCTTCTAATCCACGTTGATTTCTAACTGTCTCAAAAAGCTGCAATAATACAAAGATAAGTTAATACAAAACAATATAATCAATACGTATTATTTATTTATTTACTTTTATATTAAATTCTACGACGAATTAAATAACAAATTCAAATGAATTTTTTGTGGTTTGGACTCGATCATTTTAAATAATTTTGATTGTATAATTTTCTTATGAAATCTTTAAATATATTATATATTAATTTTATTCTTTTATAAATGTATATTCTTGAAAAAAATTCAATAAAGCATCATCTTCTCAATCAAATTTCAATAGTCATGTTTTGAAACTTTCTCGTTGTCGTCTGTTAATTATTGTGGTATACCATTTATAATCTAAAACCTTTAACAAACCCATTAATATATATTCATATATACTTATACAATATATAAATATATTGGATAGTTGGGAAACATATTGCATGAGTTGACAATATTTCCAAGAGAAATTTTCTACATGACTACTGATTGAAATTACGTGGTTTGCTTCATTATCATGCACATGCATTTAAATAACTGAGAAGAGTAATTTATCAAATTAATTTTACCATCAGGCTACAATTTTATGATTATTTGTTATACATCGAGGTTATTTGTGTAATAACAACATGAAATATCAGAGTAATAAAAGGATTTATTCAAAGAAGTTGAAGAGAAATAAAAAAAAAATTTAAGAAAAAAATAAATAACCAGTTTCTATCAATTCTAACGCCTGGAAATACATTACGAGATTCAATGAGAAGGATCATCAATAAAAAATAATATTACTTCATATAATTTACATATGATTTTATATATGTTTTCTTTTTTAGAGACTCTTGGAAATATTATTACGTCAGATGTCGGCAATTTGTGCGTCAAGAGTGCAAACATTAGTAGAACATTCAGCAAAAAATTGTTGGTACATAAATGAAAATTCGTCATCGTTATCATGAAGCAAAATGTTCTATGAATTCACATGTATAATTAATTATTAACAAGTCACAGTGGATTGTTTTTCAACATATCATTCAAATAAATAATAATAAATTGCCAACAATATTTTTTTGATATGTCTTGGAATTTCTAATGGAGTAAAAACAATAAAGCGAATGAATACAAGAAAATGTCAAAAAAAAAAATAATATATAAATAAATAATGATTAACTGTCTGCATGTGGCCTTGACCTTTGATACCAAGAGCAAGACAGAATTGGGACCTTCTTAGAAACATGATTACCATTGTTTGTATGTAATTAGGAAAAATGTTGTACGTAATGTTAATAAGTAAAAAGTTGTAATACTCAATTGCGTTTGTATGTTTTGCAACACTAAAGTATTTTATCGGATGGCATTTAATGGCAATTTAATTATACATTTATATTTGCGCTTTGAAAGATTCAAAGTGAATATAACGAATTTTTATTTAATTTTACTCTTTATTATAAATCATTTGTTCATTTATTTTTATTTATTATCAGTTATGATTTTCAATTGAATTTTATTGGATTTATTGGGTCGATTTATATATGAATTATTTTTGCTATTGGTAAATTCTTTTGATTTGATATAATTTACTTCATATTAGTTGAGAATATAAATGTTTGTATGTATAGATAAAGGCTACCAAGGGAAAGCGTTGAATGAGTTAGTGCATTTTTATACATTCAATGCTTATAATGTACCAATGCGCAATATTTCATCATAGAGACAAAAAGATAAAATAAATAAATATATTTGTACAAATCTCCTTTACTTGGTGAATTACGAATGGGATTTACTGTGAGAATATTTATTCTACAGGCTCTTTCAATGAATTCAATGAATATAACTGTTGTCACATTGAGCTATTAACAATTAACAGAATTACAATGAATTATTTCAAGTATATTGAAGGGGAAAAAAAATTGAATGAACTTTTTTTTTTATGTTGGATTAATTTAAAAGTTGAATTCAAATGGATGGATTACCAATATATTTTTGGAGTTTGAATTAAGATGAATGGGAAAGTGTGACTGATATTAAAATTTGTATAAAATATTTATTAGAGATCAAATTATAATAGAAATGTAATAAAAAATTGTTAATTTAATTGGGAGTGAAATTTGAAGAGTAGTTATGAAATACAAATTATCAAATTGATTTAACGTCTCGACATGTTGTGATGTAATTTTGCATTTCAAAATTTCTAACAGAACCTAACAACATAGTGTTAAAAAAAATTTTACAAGGCTATTTACTCAAAAATTATGTTAATTAATGAATTTTAAACTTGAAATTATTATTTTTGCTAGCGTTTTTTTTTTGGATTATGTAACGTTAGATTTATTTCATTTGGCAAAAATCGAGAAATTGTTTCTCACAAAATATTCATAAACATATAAATTAACCATATTAAATATATTATTAATAATTAATAAAATTGCGACAGTTTAATCACGAACTTCTCTTATTTCATTACTTTGAAATATATATAAATATACTTTTATGATTTCATCAAAAGATTTAAAATCGTAATTTAAAAATAATTGTATATCACGCGACCATAAAATCAATTTTTTTAAAACTGAAACAGCCACAATCATCTTTTATATAGCTCAGTTAAGTAAAAAAATATATATATATTTCACCATTAAACATTAAAAAAAATTTCTCTTCCAAGAAACAATATTAAAATTTTTTTTTAAAGCAAAAAAAAAATGTATATATATTTTATCAAAAGCGATGATGGCACTTGTGAAATCTAACGAAAAGGCTTGAACAAAAACCGGTTACGAGACAGGAAGTTTCAACCTGTTGGCCTTGTTTATTCACCATTATTAGTACAAAATATAATTCAGTATTAATGAAAAAGTAATTTTGACAATAATAATAAGAAATAATTATTACATTGCGAGAAAAAAAATTAGAGAGGAATGACAATTATGCTAGAATAAAGTATATAGAAAGATTCATCTATTATTACACCTGAACTATGAGACATGACATAACAAAATCATGTTACTTTCACTGGTAATAAATCATAATATACTCTCATATATCTCACCAGTGTTACATGTTCATACCACACAAGGCCTTGACTCTGTTTCTACAAGGGCGACAATCAAATATTAAATTTATCACACACTACATTTCGCTCCACAAATTTTCATCTCCATAATTACACCAGTATTATTACATTACACCGAGCAAAGTTAAATTACAAATTTACCAGAGGAAAAAAAAAGCTAACGAAGAAATAAAGAAACTAAATAAATAACAAAAAAAAAAAAAAAAATGAAAATTCAATGATTGCACAAGCTTTCATTTCAGTTATTTAGTAATAACAATTTTTTTTTTTTAATTATATTGAATAAATGATTTATAAAACCACGGGATTTTGATATATTTAAGCAATAAAAATAAATGAAAAAGAAAAAAAAGTGTGCCACGTCATTGCTCGTAATCCTTTTTTAAAACATTTTACATGTCTTCATAAATGCACATAAATACAATATATACATGTATATATGTACTTATATATATATATATATATATATTTTTTTTTTAAAGTGCGCTTTCACTTTGAAGCATTTCCATTTGAAACAATACTCGCGCAATCGTTGAATAAACATTATCCAAGTGACATCATAAAGCATATATAATAAAATTTTTTTGTTTAAATATTATTTATGTAGACTTACTGCAGAGTTGAAAATTTCTTCAAGACGATGTTTTGGATCTTTGCCTTTTTTTGGTCGAACAAGAAGATGTATTTTTCCAACATTAGGAATGCAACGTAAAAATTTTTCGATCATAACTTTACCAAGAAAACCAGTTCCACCAGTTACAAAAATTTCACGACCATCAAACATTTCTGCTATTCGATCTGGTATATCCTCCATCTTCATAGATGTCATTTTTCCTTTATTATCAATTATCAATTGACAAGATATCTATAATATTAATAAAATAAAATAAAATAAAAATAAAATATATCAACAAGAATTATCAAATAAAATAAAAAAAACTAAATCAACAATTAACAATATTAAAAAATCCAATGAATTAAAAATATAAATTACAATATAATAATACAATTTTCATAACTAATAAAAAATATACTTGTACATAATCATAATAAATAAATAAATTTTAATAACAAAAGTACAAAAGCTCCAGTGAATTTTGTCATTCAACTTCCTGTATTTATTTCATTATCATAACACACAATTCACGTTTACATATTATTTTATATAAACATTGAATTAATTTATTCATTAATCTGCCATCAAGGTGACGTTGTCATCTTTTCAAGTATATAAACATCTACATAATAATTGCGTCACATTAACTATATGAACCCAACACAGTAAACCAATATAATCCAAACAATTATTTTCATAAATAAATTATACATATCTGTATGCAATTATTTAAATATTATTCATACTATATATCTATCTATCTATCTATATATGAATATAAATACAGAGATAAATACTTTCTCAATTGCATTCATGATCATGTTGCAGCGTTTTTTGCACTGACCCCCTTTTACTCTCACGTGTGTTAGGAGTGTAACATAGATGAATTTTTTCTATGCTATTTTTTTCGTCACCACATATTGGTCAATGGTATCGGCTACAAGTTTTCTTTTTTATTTTTTATGTTTATTATTTTCACGTTTACGTATCAACTATATACGCAAGTAGAGGTCATGCGCTACATATTCACATGCTGCAATTTAATAATGAATTAATATGTGTAATTAAATTGAAATAATCGATTAAAAAAAAAATTAAAAAGTGAAATATATATTTGTATATAATAATATTTCTTGTTTATTATTTAATTTAAATGATGTATGTATTATTATATTATTATTTAATAGCTTTATTGGAATGTAAATAAATTATTTATGAATAAACAGATGCATAATTTATAGTTTAAAATAATTATTGTGTTGAGGTTCAGAATTTTTGTGCACGTTCAATTATTTTATGAAATATAGTTGATTATTTTTTAATTATTAGACGTGATAAATTTTTTGTTACGTATATTTTTTTTTTTTAATATCAATTTCCCTCGGTTTTATAGAAAAATAATAAATTTGAATGTATTAAAATTACACTTGATTCACAAATCACGGGAATAAAAGAAGAATAAATAAAATATCACTTACAATTTTGATTTGAAAATAAAAATAAATAAGTACCGTGCAACAAAAATGTTGTCGGTATTTTAATTTAAAATTCAAATAATTCGGAATTAATAAACGAATTATGATAACAGAATTGTTTGCGAACGGATAGTTTAAACTTTGTTGTGTTTAAAAAATTTTTTTAAAAAAAAAAAAAGGGTCGACTTGTGCAGAGAGTGCGCCGGTTACAGACTGAGAAAAGTTTGGTACCGAATGTTCTTCAATGTTCAGTTTGGCTGCCTGGCTGCTTTTGTATTGGTCTAATATTTGTGAGTGTATATTTGTGTGTATGCATGTGAATGTTTAACATTTGTTGCGTCGTTGTTGTCGTTGTTTGTCGTCGTCCTTATGTCTATATATTGCTCTCGAACGGTTGTGTCGTTAGGCCAGGGCCGTATAGAACTTTCAATTGAATGTAACAAAGACTACTCATTGGCTATATATCAACCCCCACCATTAAAATGCGAATATTACGGGGAAGTCCGTCATGAAATTAACTGCTGTACTTTTCAAAACCACAGATTCGCGCGCGTTAAATGCGGGCAAATAACAAAAGAAGATGAAGAAAAGAAAAAATACTTTCAATAAATTTTTTATTTTTTTTCTCTCTGATTCTCTCATATTTGCATCATTTAATATTATTTTTTAATATTTTGTTTTGTTTTTTTAGTGACGAAATAGTATTGAAGATGTTTTCATGTTTGTCAACATTCGAAATTTAGGAAAAAAAAAAAAAAGTGATAAGAAAAATTACTTGAGTTGAGATAAATTGTATATTGACAAATATTAATTAAATATTCTTTGAATATTTTTTTTTTTTTTTATTATTTTCAACTACTTTCTATGATGAAAAAAAATTTATTTTATGTAATCATCTGTCGTTTTGTTTTAAATGTGTAGTCAGTACAGTTCATCTTTCTTCACTATATGTAAAAAATTTAAATATTTTTAACTGTAAGTGATGATGATAATTATAGATTTTTTATTTTCAATGTTCTAGTTTAATTGATTAATATGTTGAAAGTTTATTAATTACTTTTTTTTTTTTTTCTGATAAATATACTGTATAATGTTTATAATTTCTGATATTTCAAATTTTATATTAATGAAATATCGTTGATATTTATAAATTATGCAAATGATAAAGACAAATGAAATTAATTCACAAAACTAAATTAATAATTATTTGAGAATTTATCATACAAATAATTCAATGCATGAATAAAGTAAAGATAAAAATAATCAACTGTGTGGAAATTAACAATAATTTTTATCATTTAAATTCTTCATGGCTGACAATAAAAAAATTGAAAAATTTTTGATAAAACAATTAATAAAAAATTCTACAATTAATTTTTTTTTTCCCACTAAAAAAATAATTTAAAATACTCATAATGTGGCTAGCTATGGTGAATTATCCTATATTTATCGTGTGTGAAGTAGTAATGTCTACGAACAGTCCGGCTAATATCTTATTAATCGACATTTATTGTGAAATAAAATAAGCATGATCAATAAAAGGTAAATGAAATTTTTTCCCCAGAATAAATTTCATGTCTTTCAATTATTTATATACATTATATGATGTAATGGGATTTCACGATATTATTTGGCCTTCTGAGATGCATCAAAAAATTAATTTCACTCTGTATACGAATAAAGGTACTATAAATAAAGCATTTAATATATAAATAATATGCATATAGATTGCCTGATGACCTAATTGAATGGCATATAAATATTATTAATTAATATTGATAATACAATTATCAATATTATTTAATTATTATAAATTAAAAATAATTATTTACGATTTAATATTATGTTTTTGTTTTTTTTAATAATATTAGCTTTTTTTGTGTGAATTATAAATTTTTATTTCAATAATGAATAATTATTTAATTCACTTATTAATCATAGACTTTGATTAATAAGTGAAATAAATAATTTATAATAGTATTTATATTGATAATGAATTAAAAATTGTTGGAATTAATTTACAAATGTGATTAAGAGTTAATAATTTTTTCAATCTCCAAAATCATAAAATTAATAAATATTTAAACATGTTAAGTATATAAACAAATGATGATTGATGAGAATTTTATATGAAAACAGTTTGTAGAATAAATGTATAAAAATAATTCGATAGAATTTCACAGTTGGAAAATGAGTAAAAAAATATTTTATCCTCATTATTATTAATTTTTTTTTAGTTCTTTTTTGAGCTTGGTCAATTATAAATATGGAATAATCCAATGTGAATAATATATTCATAAGACGAATGCAATTTTCATCAGGGACGTCGACGAGATTTTGACTTTTGTTCTTTTACATTTGTTTTTTGTTTGTAAATATATCCTTGCATGATGATGATCTGAGCAATTTTTTTGGCTGAGTCATCACAATAAATAAAAAAAAAAAATTACGTAGATAATCGCATTGAGATATTGTTATAAATGTAAAAACAGTAAAATATATACAAGTAGAATTTTTAAGATTTTATTATAATGTGTAGTGTCAACGAAAGACAATTAATTAAAATCAATCGCGGTAATCTTAAAAAATTTTCACGATTATAATACGCTGGTACCGAACTGAAGTCGTTCGACCTCTATTCAATGACGCAATTTATACTTTCGTGCGCAACAACTTGGTATCTCCCAGTTAAAATGAGAGAGCGATTGAGATTTCAACATTTCAGGATGCCAAGCGACACACATACACATAAATAATACACCAACAAATTAAAATCTTGCGTGTACTGCACATGCCGCTTATAAAATATACCTTCACTTTTTTTCTTCTCTTTCATTGAATCCCCTGAATGTTTGTGCTCCAAGTACAATTTGATATAGGTCTCATTATCTGATGACGATAAAGGAAATATTAAAAATAAAAAAAATAAAATTATAAATGCAAAAAAAAAAATGAAGAAAAAAATTCAACATAAATGTTATTATTTTTGCTTATATATTTGATTAACAATTTATATTTTGAGTAATTAACCAATTTGATATGTAAATTTACTTATTATATATATATATTTATATGAGCAATTTTATATTTTTATATTATAATCATTAAATATTATTATTTTATTTATGACTCTACATTTAAATATGTAACTTGTTATAGTTTCACTTTTATATTTTTTTTTTCCAACACAAAGTATTTTTTTTTTTTTATCTATTGATGTGATATGAAATATTATTCCATTATTATATCTTATAAATGATATTTTGCAGTTTATTCACCACATTTTATCCCCAATAATTCTTAATTATATGCGCATTCATTTGTGTATATCATAAATTCAAATAAATCGCACAAAAAAAATATATGAACCAACAAGAAAAATTAATAACTAACCCAATAAAAGAAAAATATCTGAAAAACAATTCAGTGAAAATATATCCACACATTTTACCACAGTTCAATTAACAATTTTAATTCCAATACTATTTTTATCACCTTGAGATGAAAAGTAAATACGACACCCTAAAAAATAAAACCTAACACCTATGAAAAAAAAAAAAAAATATATTGGTCTTAAACTTAATGTACATTCACCCAGATAAACCGCACTTATAAATGACTAACTTTATCAATTTTTAAAATTAAGATCTCAATTTGTTCATAAATAATAATAATAATAATGACAATAATAATATTAATAATGATAAAAATAATATTATAATAATTTTAACATTGATAAGTTATTAGCCAAAAATATTCCTATCATTTGTAAGTTTTTGTTATTTCAGTTTTTTTTTTGTTTCAGTAATATTTAACTTGCCATATTAAATGCAGAACCCGTATATGGAATCTTTAATCTAACATTATACATAATTTTCATTCAAAATTATTGGATTTCAATATTTAGTTGAGAATTCTCTCAATCTTCAGTCAATAAACCTTAATTATTCAACAACCAATACGAATAGAATGATCACTAAATAAAAAAAAAAAAGAAGAAAAGCACACTTCTAACACGTTCATTAAATTATACCGAAATTTTTTAATATTGATACAAGGGCAGTATGAATTTGGCAAAAGACCAGTAAAATATCGGGAATATAAATATAAATCTTGTTCATATTGTTATATTGAGAATTTTTTTCGTTAATATTTTCTGGATAATTAAATTTACTAAGGCTATTTGAGCTTTTTTTTTTTTTTCTACGGTCTATGATAATTGAATCAGAATTCAACTATTTCGACTAATTTTTGTGTGAATAAAAATGGACTTATCAAAATATAGAGAAACCAAACGATTAAAATACAAAGACTCGATAATACAATGCAGTCTACTATCCAATATATCATAAATATTTTTCGTGACAAGGGTAGAGTTGATGGATCTTCTTTTAGAATATATTGTCTTGCACCTAATACATAGGCTTTCATATAATCATCCCAGGTAAACGCCGTAGTATCCATGAAGAATACTTCTTTATCAACTGGTAATAATTGCTGTCTTAATTCTTTCATACCGTCATTTCTGTGGTAAAATGAATTTTTAAATTCAAAAACAAAGTTAAATAATAAATAATAAATGCTAATACAATTATATTTCAATGTAGAATTGATAATGGAATTAATATTCTTACCTGAATATCCAGGGTTTAATTGTATAATATTGGACTAATTTTAATCCCCAACTAACTTTGTCCTGTACTCTAACCAAAAATGGTTTATTTCCAGTTAAACGACATATTCCATCAATAAAATACGCCGGTAACAAATGAAAGAATAACACTCTCACAAGATGTAAATATTTAAATTTTGTTATTCCACCTCTTGGATACCACAAAATTCCTAAAAGTAAATAAACAATAAAAATAAATCAAATTCAATGATGTACTCGAATAAAATTGTATTAATTATAAAATGATATATTTAATAAAAAAAAAAATAAAATGATTTAATTTTTCTATTATTAATTAATAATTTTACCTGAAAATGGATTTGCCAACGCATGTTTTCTACCCAGTTCTAAAGATTCACTCCATGTCATTGGATTCTCACCACTCTCAGTGACATTCATGAATATGGGTTTATCCGGTTGTTCTAATCCCACACGCCATGCAAGTGCAATAATTGCATTTATTGCAATGTCACAAGGCATTGCATCCATTAAAAGATCTGGATCACAATGAACAGTACGAATAACACCCTTAGCACCACCAATCATTAAACCAGTTGGTCCATTTAAATTTTCTATCCAACCAGGCACTGGTTCTTTCCACGAAGCAACAACTGTAATAAAAATATTGACAAATTATTATATTATCATTAATAATTGTGAATTTAATAATCAATTGTAAATTATAAATACCTATTGAGGGTCGTGCTACACCTGCAGGTAAATTTGATCTATAAATAAGATCTTCTCCCAATGATTTTGTAAAAGCATAAGTATTTGGTTGATCATGAAGTAATTTCGGTGTTA
The DNA here is from genome assembly GCA_918226075.1 of Microctonus brassicae. Taxonomy (NCBI): domain Eukaryota; kingdom Metazoa; phylum Arthropoda; class Insecta; order Hymenoptera; family Braconidae; genus Microctonus; species Microctonus brassicae. The sequence goes on along the minus strand of OW445482.1, from coordinate 6,835,399 downwards.
TTGCAGTTAATATTTCATCATTTAGTATATCAACAAGTGTCATTACTTTTTCTGGCGATATCGGACAAGAATATGCGCGTTCTTCTAATATTTTTTCACCACAATGTGAATAAGCTGTTGATATGTGAACCAATGATTCCAGTTTCTTCATCTGCAATAAAATCAAATTGTAATTATAAGAAAGAAATAAAAAAACATTTGATTTATTGAAACATTATTTTTCTTGCTATTTTTTTTTTTTTTTTCATTTCAATATTAAATTCAATAAGTTTTATAGTGCATTTGATAAAATAATATGGAGGTAATAAACACAGGATTGAGAGGATGGACACTGGAACTACCATGTCTATAAAACCAGTTTTATAATTATCTACGTTTTTGCAGTAATAAATAATATAATAAAATAAATTATGTAATGAAATGGAAAATGTTTCAAAATTTACCTGTTTGACAAGGGCTATGAGGTTTAGTACACCTCTTGTATTCATCGTTATGGCTTCTTTAAGTGGTGTATCAAATTTGACATTAGCTGCTGCATGAAAAACAACAGATACATCATGCAAAAGACGCTCTTTATTCTTTAACGTAAGGTCCAGACCGTCCATTGTCACGTCCCCAGGTATAACTTCGAGTTTTTTCAATCTCTCTGGATGATTGTCACGCAATGCTTCAAAAGGTACTTGCTAAAAACAAATAAATTTATATATTAAATCATTTTCTTCTTTGTTTTTTTTTTTTTTTTATTTCCATTTATAAATATATTCCTAGCATATGGAATGGATGCGAATTCTTAAGACTTTCACCTGCTTATCATAAAGATCAGAAGAGGAAAAAAGAAAAAAATAAGGAGTTGAAATATTATTGCCGGAGAATTTTTGTGGAGATTATTATTTTTTTTTTTTTTCTTTCATTGAATACTGATGAGCTTCACATCGAGGACAATTAATTGGAAATGAATTTTTTTTATATATTTGCTGTTTTTCTTGTTACAAATAATTATATTACATTAAGTTGTTGAGAATAAATAATAATTATTGAGATAAAATAATACAAAATTACATTTATGTAACAAGATATTATTGAAGCCATTTTTTTTTTATAATCCAATTTGTTTATAGTTATTCTATAGAAACATAGACTAATGATAAATATAGAAATGATCATGATAAAAAACAATAATCAATGACGTTGGTCAGTATATGTAAATCGATTTCTCTTCCGCGTATTAACATATAATAATAATACTGCATATTTTGCAGGATAGAGGAAATTTTTTCCTACATGAAAAATATCTATGAATCAGATTCATCACCAAATCAATTATACATATACACAGAATAAAATATTACAAAGTAATTGCTCATCATTTAAATCATAATAATGTTTACACGTGTTGTTTTCCGTAAATTAATATTGTTAATTTACAATTTATACGTAATATATATTACAACAACCTACCAATATTATGCCCACAATTATATGTACCCAGGAGAGGTTTATCCATGAAAGTTGTGGCGATCAAATGGTGTCAAGGCGGTGAACGTAATTTCATTTTTACGCGCCCGAAATCACGTTTCATTTAAATGGATCGGTGGTATTCAGAAATGAGATTTCGAGTTTAGAGTGCATAAAATATATTTCGTAAATATTAATTATAAATTATGCACCACTTTTTTTTTTTTTTTTTTTACACGATAAATTTCTTCAAATAAATTCACTGTTTTTGTTCCCACCAAAGTCCTGAATTTTTATATTGCTTCAAGTCATAAAGAATTTCTCTTCTCTCACTTGAATCACTCGTATAAAATAACTCGGAAGAATTATTTGATTAACACCCATGTCTTTTTTTTTTTTTTTTTATTATTTTTTTTTTTTCTACCAAAGGAATATTTCAAATTCTTTTTCATTCATATTCAACATTCACCGTCATTATTATTATTATTATTATTATTATTATTATTATTATTATTATTAATATAAATTTGCATATTAAATATTCAATATGCAACAATAAAAAATATTTTGTAGCGTAATAGATAATTATTTATTACGCTACTCACAATTATTTTTTACATCATTTTGTCATAGAATGTTACATTTAATTAAAACTAACATTCTGAGAGAGAATGGTATAAAAAATATTTGTAAGTAATTAAGTAGTATGATTGCAAATTAATTAAATGGTATTATTAGTTTTTATTATAGTAATGAAATAATTTTTTAATTTTACCTGAATAATTGATTGTAATCTAGTAGCTGGACTAACGCCTTTTTTTTCACGTACAAGAAGAAAAATTGTGCCAATATCAGGACAACTTGATAGCAATTTAGAAACCAAAACCTTTCCCATAAATCCAGTCGCGCCTGTGACAAGAACATGACGATTTCGGAACCATTCTGGAATGCTTGGCAATTGCGTCTCCATCGTTGAATTCACGGTATTTTTTTCTGCTGATCACGTAACATGAGAAGATGAAAAAAAAAAAAATAATAATAAATAAATATTAATAATCTAGTAATAATAATAAATTATGATTAATTTATGATTATGATATTTTAATTCACATCCACGTGGTAAAAATATTCCAAATCATTTTTTTATTTCTTGTAATATAATTCAGAATTACCGTGATATGTCTCCGACAAATTTTCAGTTAGCTTCATGTTGTCGATTTAATGTCAAGGAGTATCAAATCAGATATAAAAATATCTGACAAATCCTGTATAAATATACAATATACAACAGTTAAAAAAAAAATAATAATATAGGTATCTCATATAGATACACAACCCATAATCAATTAGAAAATTAAGTCTCCAGTAGTAATAAATAAAAAAATATAAAAATAATATAAAAAAAAAAAAAAGTAAAAATATGCCACATGCGTCTATTAAATTCTTGTATAATAACTCTGATTATTGTCACGATTGCTTGGATAATCATTAGATCCTTTGTGCAATAATGTGTAATTGCTAAATAAAATGACAAATTAATTTTATATATACACATATATGAACCTAAACTTTACTTACATAAACCTATGTGTAAACAAATGAATTATAAGAAACTAAGCTTTGATATTTTTGTTTAAATATTATTTAAAATAGCCAGCACAGCTGGCGCGCCCGGTTAACCACTGTCGATCGATCGCCACTAAAGAACTGATCGCTAGCACGTTGAATGATGTGACGGTAGCCAGGCTTCGAAGACGATAACCTTCCTTCTTTCTCAAAACCGTGGTATTCCCCTTCGTTACTAACAATTCACTGACGTGATCGACTCACGTTTCGCCTCAAGCCCCCAGCAGTACAACTGGACAAAATAGTGACACTGGCTTTAGCTCAAGGTCATTGAGTCACTTGGCGCGCGCAATATGTGAAAAGTAAAAAAAAAAATCGCCGTCATAGTTGAATTTATTCATATCCTCAAACTCGCCGTGAATTCCTGGCTTCGTAAACATACATAACCACTCGAATATATCATCAAAAAATTTTAACAAGAAAAAAACCTTTTTATATTTTTAATATTTGTCGTAAAAACTCAATTAACTTCCCCAGAAATCCTTGATGATTGGAATGATGGACACCGGTTAACAATGAAAAGTACAAACCTGTTTATTTATCTCATTACAACAAGTGTTTAAATGTTAACCCAAGAATATTTGGTATTGAAAAAGTTATTGATATTTATCAATTATTTTCAATGTAGCTTCGAATATATATATATTAACATATGAAAAAAAAAATTAAGAAACCTCTATCATTCCCCATTGTGTTAATATATAATGTTTATATATCAAGTATGTAATGATTTAATTAAAATTATCAATTATTCGATCATTTATATTACTCAAATTATATGATTAATTCTATTTCATGTTTAATCAACTGTATATCCATCACGAAGAGCTGAAGAATGAGATATAAATCAAAACACTAAGAATATCAATGAAAATTAATAGTGTCCTTTTGATTTTGTTAATGTATGACGTATGTTTTTTAAAGTTGACTGTAGAAAAAATAAAAGATTGGAACGACCATTCCAGTTTTTGTCCACGTTGAACCGAGGATAATTTTTACAATCCACCAAATTAATCCCATCAACATAGCTTGAAGTCCTAAGTGTAGAATTAATAATCTGCAAAAAAAAAAAAAAAAAATACACATATTTAATGAGGCGATTCGAATAAATAGCTGATGTTTTTTCTCTCTAGAATTTTGGAATATTAAATATCAAATAAAAACTTACATATTGTCCTTTGCACGGGCTTTTGATAAATTTTTCAAAGGCTCTTTGCTCAAATATACACGAACGCCTTTCGTTAAATCAACGAAATAATCCTCCCAAACTAATGATTTTATATTCAAATTGAATAATTCTTTGTCGTTAGGTGACAATGATTCATGTAACTCCAATAATCGTGGATTATAAAATTTCCATTCAGTAAATATAAATCGTTCCAAGCGACCCAATGAATTATTCACATTTGTATGTAAACGAACAAGGCTGCATTGAAACAAAATAAAAAAAATATGAATAACTATTTTATATAAAATGTATATTTCATATATTTATTTTCTAATAATATAGAAAATATGTATTTGAATATACGCACATAGGTCGACCACCAGATAATCGAGTGACAGTATCCAATATATAAGCCGGTATCATGTGAATAAAAAGTGCTGAGATGCGATAGAGCCAAAGTGATGGCAAAAATTTAAGATGTGGATACCAAACTGCACTTTTCAATGGGAATTGATGTAAATATTTATTAACATTTTTCTCAACTGCTTCCCATTTGAATGGATTGCACGTACTTGACGTACAATGAAAGACCTTCATTGTTTTAACGCTACAAAATATAGAAAAAAGAAAATGAGAATAAAATTAATTAGAATATATGTTTAAAATTGAAATTCTATTTACGCATTAGAACCAATCGAGTAACCAGCCACAATTAGAGAATTCACCACAATATCAACGGGAATGTAATCGTAAATGTAGTGCTTTACTATTGGAAGACGTCGAACAACTCCTTTACTAGCTCCCATTAAAAAACCTTGTGGGCCATTTTTAGATGTAGTCCATCCTGGAACAGGCTCTTTCCATGCTGCTGTAACTAATCAGGTTGAAAAGAAAATAAATTAAATGAATATCATGACTATTAAATTTTGTATATTATCATATTTTTTTATGATGAATTACTCATGGATGCTCGAACAATCGCCGATGGTAATGAGCCATTGATAATTTCGTGTTCTGCTAAATGCTTTGTAAATGTATATGAATTTGGATGGTCTTTTAGGAGTTTTGGTGCCATCTCGTCGACGACATCTTCACTTAAATCATTTACTACTTTTACAAGTTCGTTAACATCGGCTGGTGGCGGATAAATCTGTTCTTTTGCCTCTAAAAGATATGAATTTACGTAGGCACTGGATACATGAACTAAAACCTAGAATGAGATTGATAAAACATAAATGTTTTCGTAACTTGATTATGTAATAAAATGATTATGTGAAGTGCAATTACATTTTTTTTTTCTTCTTCTCTCTTTTCATAGAAGAATAAGTTCTACACTGTATGCAGTGGAAACAACTTTCGTAATAAAGATAATATGCATATTTCATCCATAATAAGTATGAAAATTACATTTGAAATAATGAAAAAATACTGTCACTACTTTCTCACCTTGAGATTTCTAATTTCTTGACCTAACTGTACAACTCGTCGTGTACCAAGCAGATTGACGTCTACAGCAGATTTCAAGCTACCGTCAAAGTCCAAAGTAGCCGCAGAATGAAAGATAATTTCAACATCCTCTATCAATGTAAATCTATCTTCAATAGATAGTCCAAGATTATCCTCGTCAATACTTCCAGCAACAGCAGTAAGTTTGTTGAACAATTTCGTATTTTCTTCCTCACGAATTCGATCAAAGACCTGAAAAAATTCACAATATTAATTTATTCATCGATAAATACACATATAAAATTGTCATTCAATGTTAACCAAACTAATTATTCATAAATTTGTATTTCAAAATATAAAAAAAAAAAACAAAAATAATAAATATTTATTTTTGATTTACCGAGTTCTTGGTAAGTTCTTCAAGTCGTTCATTAATATTCTTTCCTTTTTTCGGTCTAATCAAAATGAAAATGCGTTTAACATCCGTGCAGCATCTAAGAAGCTTTTCAATAAGACAACTACCAAGAAAACCTGTTCCACCAGTGATGAAAATACTTTTACCACGATAAAAATCAATTACATTTGATTCCATTGCCACGTTGTTACCTTCCTTAATCCAATCAATGAATCAAACTGAAAATAAATAAACAAACAAATAAATAAATATACAATTCCAATAAAATACAATAACTTAATATAAAACAGCTGACAATCACTGTCATAAATATAATAATACCGGTATAAATAAATAATTTAAAATATATATATTATTCAAAATGAAAATTACCAATGAAATTTATATTATTTAAATGTTAATATGATATCAATAAGGTGTAAATTATTTTTCTTTCTTATTATTATTGATAAACACAACGTGATACACGTAAATAAACTTGTGAATTACAATCTGGAGTCAAGAGCCTGACTGAATTGCAACTCTACTTTATGTATACTAGCTAGTGCTAACTACTACTGCTAGTGGAGGTTTAGAATTGGTAAGAAATACTTTACACTGGTGATACATACACACTGTGTGGACCATTGGCGGGTAAGTAGGCTATGGTTAATGGAGAGGGGAATCACCACCTCTTTCCTCTCTACACACATGTTATATATACATATACTGATATAATACTTAAAATATGTATATGTATTTTTTTTTTGTTTATGCCGGAAATATAAGAGAGTGTCTGCTCAGTCGATAAAGTCACTTTCTAACAGGGATTCTCATTATATTATTAGAAAGAAAAAAAATATATATATATTGTGATAAAAAACACCGCGATTTTTGAATTATTATTTTTTTCTATCATGTTATATTATCTATTATTTATTAATATTTATATATTAATAAAATCATATGGATTATTGGATTTATAAATTCGATAAATGTATTTTCGTTTAGTGGACATATTGAAATATTATGTACATGTAATTATTTATGTTAAATGATGATTGTAGATGGATATTTTTCAAAATTTTGAATATGTATTTCAAGAGGGATGGGAATGCATATGTAAAAAATAAAAAAGGTCAATGGCTATATATGCCTGAATGGAAATGAATAAATTTTTTTTTTTTATATTTCTGAATTTCTCATGAAATGAGATAAAAAAATTGTTCAAAAAAAGTATGTATACAAGTTTCTTGTGTGAGGATATATATTTATATATGTTAATATATATTATTCACAATGGCTGATTACGTCAATGAATGAAAAAAAAAATTTTTTTTTTGTTTATTTTATTATGAATTTTCAATGTTTGATTTTTAGATCTAAATTGTTTATTTTGATGGACTTGGGAGCGAGCTAAAAATCATGCGTAGACAATTATCGTTTATTTATAATAGAACAAATAAAATTTATTAGTATGATTAACACGTAGATAAAGGTTATGATAATAAAATAAAAGACATTAAAAATATTTTATATTCACTTTGTTCATATTACTGTCTAATGGTTTTGACATTAATAATTAATATAAAATTATTTTTATGAACATCAAGTCTGATTAAAAAATATATTAATATGATAGTATATAATAACATAATAATATAATAATGTATGTACTGTATAAATAAATATATAATAATTACAATGATTAATTTTGATAATATAAAATATAAAGTGAATAAAATATATAAAAATGAATTAAAATATTAATAAATAAAATAATTATAAATATCAATATATACTGTTTGATTATATAGAAAATAAATATCTTTTTTATTTATTTTATAATATAATAATTAGTATTTATAATCATCAAATGAAAATAATATAAAGAGCCTTGGCTTTCTAAAGATGTTTAACAATATCTTGCGACGCAGTTACAGGTGAATGACATTGAGAGAGACATGTAAATATTATATAGATTCTATTATTTATATAAAATGAATATTATATAAATAACTAAGGTATTTATTAAATTATATAATAATAATCAAAATAAACGTCCATGAGAGATTAAAATATCAATTGTAATTGCATATAAATTTTCTCATCATATAATTTCCGGATGTTTTTAGAAATATAATATGTATATCCACTGATTCTTATATTATGTATACATACAATTGTAATTCAAAATATACAAAATTATTCAAAGCTAGTTATCTTAACCTAACTTTAACTGTTGGAATTTAAATATGTAATATTAACTTTCTCTTATCGACACTTTCCAAGTCTCCTTAAAAAGAATTCATTGCATGTATATTGTATATGTACATCAGTAATAATATTAAATCATTTAATAATATAAATAACTCATCAGATAAATAAAAAATTTCCTTGAGATTGTCCTTGAAATCATTTCGGTGTTTCTAATACAAGTAAAAAAATATAAGATAAATATTTGTATTATATAAAAATATATTTATTTAGTATTATTTTCTTTGTTCCTCTTCAACTTGAGTTGTACACTAATAACCTACAAATATACAGCATTATAAAACCTTGATCAAAGTTCAATGTAAAATTATGAATTTATAATGAACTATATGGTGTTTTGACTGGTTGGAAAATATATTTTTCTACAATGATAAATAATTACAAAGATAATAAAGTCAATAAATTTTATATTTGATTAACAACTTATGAATATTTTTAATTTGTCTCTTTCATGAAACAAATAATTAAATTTCACAATAAAAATTCATTTATAATTTCACACTACCTGCATATATTATAATACTATATAATAATTTTTTAAATCAATGCCAATGATAAATCCACATAATATTAACAATTAAATATTGACATTAATATAAAAATATTTCTTGGATTCAACTATTAACAGCGATGAATAAAGGTGCGTTCTATCTTCTCTTTTCTCAATTGCCATAACATGTAATTCATATAATCATTTGCACTATATTAATGTCTTCATCATTCTTCAACATTACATATCCATATATATATATATATATATATACAAACATATCTATTAATGTATATACATACAGTCCTTTTATTTTAATCACGAATAGTGACATTATTTTTCTTCTCTTCTCATCTATGCAAAGTAAACTTTCTACAATAAATAAGATAATCATTGTGTAACATGTATTTTTTTTTTTACAGATAAATTTCAAGAGAACCAAAATCACTACTGTTATATACAGCACATATATACATAAATATACATACATATATACATATACATAAAGCAAATTGGATCGATCGATGGATGAATATTATTCGTTGAATTATTTTGAATACTTATACAGTTGATAAATATATATATTCGTGAACCATCGCACGTATTCACTGGATTACATGTTTAGTATTGAATAAATTTATTCAGATCGTTGAGCCGAAATGAATATCAGTAAACAAATACATATATACATATGTATGTGTATATAAATATGGACTTATATGGAGGAATCAAGTCAGTGTGTTGATAGCTCTTAGTATTTCATTGGCATCATGATATTATATTAAATAATCTAAAATTCTCAGCAGTTAAATTTGTAAGCAATACCTATAACTCTTTTTAAAGCAATAGAATTCATTAAACTTAATTAATAATAATAATAATAATAATAATAATAATAATAATAATAATATTAATGATGATGATGATAGAATAATGTATATGAATATATATTGGGAATAGTATTTAATTTAATGAGATAAATTGCAAAATATATTTATTATAGGACAATTAATATATTTATTGATGATGAATTGAAAATTGTTATAAAAAAATTAGTTTATCAAATTGATAAAATTGAATTTATTGATTAATTATTTATGTATATTTGATGATTTTATTTTTATTTCAATATTATTTTTCTTGTTATTTTTTATTTTTTGTTTTTCTTTTTTTCAGTGATTTTTAATATTTGAATTGACGTCAAGTTTAAAGATGGTGTATATTTTTATTCTACATAAGTTCCAAAGGATTATTGCGACATATTAAAAAAAAAGCTGATGAATATAAATTCCTGAACTCACAGGAAATGATATTATCAAAGTTAAAATACCTGTGTATAACTATTGTGAAATTCAAGTTGGCCTTCTCTTCGTTTGACCTCAATGAAGAAATTTTTTTTTTATCTTTTCCATTCTTAATGAAACATTTTATATTTAATATACTTTGATATTCATAAATCGGATAGTTATATATGATTATCACAGTGTTGTGTATTAGACACAGCATTAAACAAATACATATTATTGTTTATTAATCTTCTCTACGGATTATCATCACTGTTAATTTAATTATATAAAATTCTCATATATAAGTGTATTGTAATTTGTTCATTGTGAATAATTTATTTCTTTTATTATTTTTATTTTTTCCTTTACATGACATCTACGAATACAAGTAAATTATGTATTTTCTGGTAAATTTTTTCGCTCAAATATTTGCGTTAAAATTCATTTGCATTGAATTAAGTGTGAGCTCCTGACATATAGAAAAATATATGAATATATATTTTAAAATATTCCGTCATCCCCGCATAGCTTTGACGTCAATATATATATTTGCTTTAAACTCTCAATATGTTCAAGAGAAAAAGGAATCATATGTATAACTATATATGTATGTATGTATGTATGTGTATGTATATTTATCTGTCTGTTATATTTATTCCCTTGCAATGACGTAGTGTGTAAGGTACATTGTTTATTCATATTTATTAAGAATTTTATCTTGGTATTTAAGTTTTAAAATTTATATGCAATTTGTGAGACAGCACTTTACTTAATTTATTATATAGAAGTTCATAATTATTAAACATCAATGAATGGATGTAAAATTATGGGAAAATATAATTTAATAATATTCAAGTGTAAATTATGTTGGTGAAATAAAAAATATTTTTATCAGTTGTTTAATAATATTTTAAAGCTATAAAATAATTATCAAATCATTTGTAATTATTTTTATTATTATAATTAGTGTGATGGTGTATAATATTTTATGTTTATGTGTGTATAATTTAATAAGTAAATATAGTTTTTATAAAGCGCTTTGATATTTTTTTTTTCTCTTTGTAAATTTTTTAAATTTGGAAAAATATTTATTATCAATCGACGCTTTTAAAAAATTAAAAGCTAATGATCAAAATGAAATAATTCTTGTATAGTATTATCCATTGAAAAAAATATTTATCGATTTCACAAATTTACATTAGCAAAAATGAATAATTTATTTATCAAATTAAATATGAATTTATGATGACAAATTCAAAATATTCACATATGAATAATAATTAACTGACAATAAAAATTATGTATATTTTTTCATAAAGAATAGAATCCCTGCTTTTACTTTTTGCCACACATAAAGCAATCGCATTATCATTACACATATTTTTTTTTAGCTTTCATATATTTAAATTTAATAATTATGAATTTTTTTTTTTTTTTTTCATTCTGCGAAAATGAAAAAGTTTTATTTTATTCTAAAAACTGTTCATATTTATTCCAAGAAAATATAATGCAAAATTTCTACTTGAATTTTTACATTTATGAATATGATAATAATAATAATAATAATAATAATAATAATAATTTGTATGTTAATAATTTTTTTATTTAAATTATTTCAATAATGTGCTGTTTTTATTATTTGTAACTCTCTAATATTTTTTTTCCAATTAAATAAATTAATTTATTGTTAAATTGATATTAATTTTTTAAATATAAATAATTAAAATATTGTATTTTTAATATAACTAGAGTCAATTAAATAAAATTTTGACTCAATTTAACTATCAATAATTAATTGAATCCAAATTTAAATTAATACTTTTCTCATTGTACATTATCTGAAAATACTTTGAATAAACAAATGAATTAATAAGCTTAACAAAAAACAATGTACAATAATCATAATTATTAGATAAATTATTTGTTTATTAAAATGTACTCAACTGTAAATATTATATTCCGCGCCCCTGAGGCAACATGCACTTCGGTAAAATTCGGAAAATTCATTCGGGCGCCACGAAAGAATTCGCAGTGGTGGCCGGTGGTGGATGATGATAAAAGCTCGAAAGTTTCTCCCAGTGGTGGTGGTGGTGATGGTGGTGGAACTATGTATTCATACCTATATATAAAAATATAATTCTCTCTCCCTTCTTCTACTATAAGCACACAACTAACTACAGTTACCAACCCTCTGAGCATAAAATACATTAGTGACATTTAACGTGGTAAAGTTTCCCTAACTGTCTTTATACTCGGCAATTGCCCCAAGATGGCGGAGTCGGTTGATGTGCAATGGGCACGGGCTGAAAAGTGTAAAAGACGTGAGAAGTGCGGGATCCTGTGTTAAAGGGGTTGTTGAAACAACTTTATTATCACAGGAAGATATTGCACAAAATAATTGTGACGTTTAATATTAAAAATTCAACGAGTCACATTCAAAACCCGGTGAGTTTTATACAGGGTGGCTCGAGTACCGCACACGTTACAATTTGTCTTCTCCCTCATTTAGAGCCGCGCCTAAATGACAAAAGAAATAAATTTTCACGGGGAAATTATTTCCAACTTTCAAAATTCATTTATTTTTATAATTTCAATTCAACCTAAAATCTTTATCTCAAATCAAATCAAACGTAATCTATACATAAATATATATACATATATATATATATGCTAAAAAAAAAGTACATATATACTCTTATACATAATCATATAATACTAAATATATACTTTTTTATAATGTACGAAATTCGTGTTTAATATTCAAGTATAATATTGTAATTATATATAAAACTTTAAAAGTTGACTCAATTTTTTTCTTTTTCAATAATATATATATTTATTATATACATATATACGTATTATGTACGTACGTATATACATATATATATATAATTTATTGGAGTAATGTCACATCTTAGACATAGAAGGAAGGTCGTTTTGGATGAGACAAGAGAAAATTTTTCTTTTTCTGTGCAATTTTGGCACAGCCGCGCCTCCTCGACCAGCTGCTTTTCCGGGTCTACTCGACGAGAAGGATAGATATTACAATAGAAAAGCGACAATAGTATGTATATATATTTATATATATATATACTATATAGGTGGTACATAGTCATATCGGAGACATCGCTCGAGACTCCATTGATCGTTGTCCGCGGTGCGACATCCGTACGTGTGTGCAGCCCACGGTTTATAAAATTACATTATCACATTGCAGATTATGGATATTATATATATTCTATATTGAAAAATGATTATATATGTATATGATATATATATATATTTATTTATTTATTTATTTTTTGTATGTAATTTTTCTTCTCGATTTTATTTGCATCAAGTGAATGTGCCAGTTTTTATTGAGCTTCATTCATACGGGACATGCGATTATTTTCTATTCATGACATATTGACAATGATGCAATGTTTCATATGAGCTTTAAGATATTTTGATATTATATAAATATATATATATATATATATAACTGTTTGATTTATCTTAATCTGTTATGAATTATTGTTGATTGTTATATTATTTTTGTCATTGATGAAAAATAAGTTTCGTTATGTCATTTGCGCACTGAATTAAATATAAAAGTTGATTTAATAGTTTTTATTTAACTTTGTGGAGTAATGTCACGCGATCGTAATATAATAACCATCGTTTGAAGCTTAAATCCACTTAAATTGTTTCGAAAGAGCTTAGAAAAAAATCATAAAAGTATTTTACATATAAAAATAAATTTTTGTTTCTTTGGATTTTTTTTTTTTTTCGGAATACAAGAATTTTTCTTTTATTTTTTAAATTTAATTTGGAAATAAGTTTATGATACTTCAATAGTTTAAAAAGGGGATGATTATAATTATATTATGGATAATAATATAATATTTATTTAAATGAAAAATAATATATATTATTGGATCTGTTGTATTAGATTAGATTAAGTCGGTCGCACACGTTTAAATTGTTAGTAGGAGTAGTGCTGCACCTATACATTTATGCTCAACGTGATGCACCACCACCCAATGCGGCGATAACTTTTCTTTCCCCTCAACAACCCTTGCCCATTCATTTTCCTTCCCGCGATTCGCTTATCTCTCACTTACTCATATTAATCTCAATATCGTTTATATATTTCTCACATTTTCTAGCCTTAAAATTCAATAATTTTTATAAATCTTTACTCGTTATTAATCATTCTTTAGTACTTGCAATATAAAAATAACATATAGTATATATATATATATAAATATAAATAAATTTTATTTTTCTACTTTTCAAAATTTTATTTTTACAATTTATTCTTCATTAATTTTTTCTTCATAAATATAATTTAATTAATAAAAAATAAATAAGATTATTATTTTGTATATAATTATTAAGTGAATGAAAATATTCTTAGTTGACTTGATTGAAATGAAATTTGATATTAGTTATTAAATTCAATTTATGAAATAAATAAAAAAATAATTTTACTTTGATTTGATATTTTACTTTTATTAGAATTTATTTTATTGAATGTTATATTTCAATTTAAGTTACAAATAAATGTTAGTCATTATATTTTTAGATTATGTCACATAGTTTTCTTGTGAATCATCAATAGTTTATCGATTTTTAATGTGTTATGTGCAGATAAGTGACAAATTATGTTTCTTATATATTTTAAAATTGTTTTGTGCATCGTTTGTAAAACGATGATGGTTTTGTTATATCAGCAAAGAAAATGAGAGGGTAAAGACAATAGTAGTAGAAGTAGTAGTAGTAGTAGTAGTAGTAGTAGTAGTAGTAGTAGTAGTAGTAATACATGAAGAAAAAAAAAAAATATAATTTTCATGCTCTCGCGATTTTTTTTTCTCTTTACTTGGAAAGATCGATCCAAGAATATGTGTCCCTCTTTGCGTTTATCCAATGTTGGTAAATTCATAGCGCATGCGTAATACATACATACATACATACACACATACATACATACATACATACATGTACAGCTTGTACATAATATACATGTATGTATTAAATACTATGTATATTTTTATTCCAGAGTTTGATCCACTATTTAATCCACTTTTCTTTATTTTTATTTGTTCATTTAAAATTTAGATTTACAAATAATTATTTATATTTTAAACTACCTGAATTTTCCAAACGTTATTCAAGCACAATAATTAAACATCACAGTAATATTGTGTTAATTACTATGTCTTTATATATTTTCAAATTGATTTATTTATTTATTTTCAATTTGTTTGAATTTTGTTTCAATTTATATATATTAATGATTTTCTTTTTGTATAATTATTGATTGTAATTTTTTATTTGCTGAGTAACTCGAAGTATAAAATTGTGTACGAGACTCAGCTTGAGTATATATATATATATATATATATATATACATATGTATAAATATCCTGTAAATAATAATTGAATTTAGTTTGTGATTTTTTATTTCTGTTATTTAATTTTATAGCAACTTAATGAGTATATTATTATAATATTTGAATATTTTGGGAAATAAGTGAGAAAGGAAAGAACAAATTTTGTTTATTTGTTTGATTGTTTTATTGATTTATTTAAAGATTAACAAATCAACTTGCCTGAATACACCAGGATTTTTTTTTCCATCTTACATATTTTACAACCGAATGTCAATGTAAAAAAAAAACAAAACGACTGGACAGAATATTTTTATTTTGATTTATACTATCACTCGTTCGATGAAAAATAATTTAATTTATTTCATAATCAATTCTCTCACGACACAAAATAGATCGTTAATATTTGTCTTTCTATAAAAACTATATAGAAACAAAAAAAATATAATAATTCTGTATCACCTGATTTACGCATTAAATTTTTATGTTTATCTAATATATTCATAATTAAAAATCATATTATTTTCTTTAAATAAGGCGGTTTCTAGTTCATGAATTATCCTTTTTTTCTTTTATACGTACATTAATTACATATTATTATTATTGTATCTTTGAAGATTGGGTGACTATTGCGCATTATTTTATTCATTATAAATAAATTTACATATTTTTTCTTAGTTTTCTATCTACTGCGCATTAAAATTAGTGCAAATGATTGTAATATAATTTATTATTCATTGAATTGTTAGTTTATAGTTGACATTTAGTGCATCAAAAGTAATAATTTTAATGTAGATGATGCGATTTTGCATATGTAAATTAATTTAATTTCAAGATAATCTAATTTTTTATTCTTCCATTATTTTTTTTTCCCTGAAATACGTAACACTATATTTTTAAATTAATTCATTATTATAATCTTTAATTGCCTTACAATGTATTCACGATGATTTTAAATTCAAATAATTTTTTTATTTCTCCTACAAAGGTTCATATGTGCGTAAGTTTAGTCATTATATAGTACTTGTTAGGATTAATTGAGCAATATTTTTATGATGTAAAGTAATAATCGACACTGATCACATTTGGTAATGTATACACAATATCTGAAGTGGTGTGAATACAAAATAATGCGTAGAGGGCGTCGGAGCATCCGGTGCTATCAGATGATATAAGGGAACCAGCATAGCTCAGAGAAGCTCAGTTACCTTTCGTTCTTCAGCCGGTGAGGAGTGAGGAATTGAGAACGTTCACATTTTACTGCTAGTGTTGTTTTTTTTTTTTTTTTCACATTTTTAATTATTTTACCTTATTTGCTTTTCTTTTGATTTCTTTTTTTATTCAATACGTCTCTTATATATTTCAATAATACATTTTTTTTTTTCATGTAAACAAATCACATCAGTGAATTACTTTCCAATAATTTTTTTTTTTTTTCTCCAAATTTTTGTTTCCACTATTTCATCACGTCGTGGATTAATTTGTTGAGGAATTATCTATTTCACTGTTAGGTAAGACACATTTAAATTTATATACGCTGATAAAAAATTAAATTTTCATTAAAAATATTTATTAATTAAATAAAACGTTAAATTATTATTACAATATTTTTTTTTTTTATAATTCAAATTGCATCGTAATCAGGTCATCACTTCCGGGATTAATTTGTCAACAATATATTCCTTTTTTTCATATGATACATTTATATATAATAAATGAAAAATATTTTTTATTAAATAATTTCATATTGAAGTGAAACTTCTTAATCGACTTCGGGAATGAAAAGCGTTATATATTCAACAATGGGTATTTGGTATTCAACAATGTGTATTTGGTATTCAACAATATATATATATATATATATATATATTCAACAATGGGTATTTGGTATTCAACAATGGGTATTTGGTATTCAACAATATACATATATATATATATATATATATATATATTGTGACGTCACAAAATCTATTAAAAATATGAAATCATTTAAAATATATAATCTTTGTTTTTATATTTTATTATGTGAAGTTTCACTTCATCTGCGCGTAGGGACTTCACGCATCATTTGTTTATTTTTTTTTTTTTATTAATAAAAAATATTTAGTCTATAATTTGTCACTCTTAAAATGTTCGATTTTTTTTTGTTCTAACGAATCATTTAATTTTTCAATTTCATTAATATTTTAGAACAATCTTTGTCATTTATTATTATTATTATTATTATCATTATCATTTTATTCGACATTTTACTTTCAACATTACGATATCGTCAACTCTCTTGAAATATTTATGGGTATATGGACATTTGTATGTGTGTGGATTTTATATTTTTACCTGTGACTTTTAAAAATATAAATCCATGCATATAGTCTTAACTATAGAGCGTGGACTGTCTCTTCGCGCGCGAAAGTTGAGACCGCGTTGAATTCAGCGCAAGTAGCGGTATATTCTACGTCGTATTTATGAATTTTTTTTTTTTTCTTTTCTCTTATATACAAAATCAGCTTGATTTTAAATCGTAAAAAAATATATACGAGAACACGTAAAAGGGTAGTGAATTAATTTTTTTTTTTTTTAATTTTTTATTTCTCTTTTCTAGGATTATTTCGAATTTTTGAGAATTTATAAAATAAAATATATTTTCTATTAGTCTTTAAATGATCAGCAAGAAATAATTAAGACTAGGTAAATGATTTTTTATTTTTGTTTTAATTTTCTATGTAATATAATAATTATTTTTTTATATGTGAAATCAATTATTTTTTAAATTTATTTAATTTGTTGCAACGCAGAATAAAGTAATGACAATGACTTTGATATTGCAAGATATTCCTGACATTAATTTGTGTAAATCAATATACATGAAGTATATATGAACGTGAGAAAAGAGAAGTAAAAAAAAAAATAGAAATTGAACAGATATTTTTTTCTAAACTATACTATTTTACAACAGTTATATAGTAATAATAAATATTTTACAGTGTTTCAAATAATTTTAATCTCTACATGTGATTAAAGTACATTGATAGACGTGACTAATAGCATTCTATAATTTATTTTTATACTCTATTGCTGTGCCCATCGCTGTCATTAAATATTTAAAGATTGAATGGAGAAAAAAAAAAGAAATTTCTAATGTAATCAATAATTTTATTCATCAATAATGTTACATAAAAGACGTGGTTGCGTTTTTACTTTCATGTCCAGGGACGAAAAATATATTTCATATTCAAGATTTATCAAATATATGTATATATAAATAACAACAAAACTGTGTAAAAATTAATATAATATTTAACTAGATTATTTGTAAATATTTATTGATCATTAATTTTCATTAACTTCCGGATATCTATATATATTTAATTAAAATTATTTCTCAATCAATTTACAATTTGTAAATACTAATATTATTTATTTATCAATGTCAATATTAATTAACACACCTAATTAAATAATTGGGCGAGTTAATATTTAATAATTATTATCATTAAGTATCTGACAATAATAATATTAAAATGATAATCATATAAAATTTATTTATCTTCATTTATAAAATCATCATTTGAATTAATTTATTTAAATCTATATCTTTAATAGTAAATTAATTTAGTTAGATTGTATTATCAAGTTTTTAAATATATTTTGGTATTTGATATTGTATTATCTGAATGATTGTCATTGAATCAGTTCAAGGTCGTCAACATGTAGCATATGACGTATAGAAATCGGTCACTTTCACGTTTCTCGTACATTCTAAAGATGGAATACACCTGATGAAATCCTGTTTAATTCCTCATAATTTATTTTATGTCACAAAAATTATCATTGCAAAATATATTCATTTAATATTATATATTTCTATTTTAATATTAATTAATATATTAAAATTGATACAAAAAAACAATTTATTATTAGTTTATTTGATAATTTCACCTGTTATTAATTTTGGGTTAATGGCAATTACTGATGGGAAAAATATATACTAATAAGTAGGTCGATGCCAGTGGCGAAAATAAAATTCCTGACTTCATTACAAAACAAATAATTACGTCACACATCACCTTATATACAGTGCAAAATTTATATTCTTCATATTGCTTATATTTTTTATGTATATATATTTTTTCATGATTTCCAATTCTTAATATAGAATTTATAGGTATATTAAGTTCAAATTTTATTACATCATAATTATTCATATTATTTTATTTTATCTGTCATCATATCAAAGAAATTTCTAATTTTGAGAATCTATTTACGTAACTATATTTAATTAATTTTTTATTTTATTTATTTTTCTCGATTCTCTTTTAAACTCTGGGCTACTTATTGACATTTAAAAATATTAAATATATAACGTGACAGAATTTAATTGTGTTACCTTCAAGCAAATTTACACAATTGCAACTAATTATTTCTATTTTTTTTTTTTTTTTTGTTATTTAACCGCGTCATTGCTGCTTCATTATCATGTATGAGTTTCCATTTCTTATCAGCGATACAAGTGTATTTATGGCAAGTGAAAAAAAAAATAGAAAATAATTTTACAGACAATTTATAACTTGAATTTCTTCGTTACACCCAAGGATATTATTGATGAATATTTTTTTTATTTATTTGAACGATACATACCTTCAAAATTTGTTTATTAATTATTTACTATAAAAAATACTTCACCTTGAATATTTTCTGTAAGTAAAAAATTGCAAAATAATTTTTGTAAATTATTCAAATTAGTATCAATTAAACTTTAAAAATTATTGAAACATTTCTATAGTAAAAAATAATTTGTTTATTGGATAAAATCACATTTACGGTTTATAGAACATGTAATAAAAATTGTTATACCATTCTATCATGGCATACTTAGATGGGTCATCGTTGCAAGTTATTGAAAAAAAAAATAAATATAAATATATTTATTTACCTGCATGAATAAATATATCTATGAACTATGGTTCATTGGACTATTTATTGCAAGGTGATGAAACTGGTCCTATTTGATATTTAATAGCTAGGCCATGCCGAAAAATTTATATTGCCATCAATAAAAAATATAAAAGCCTAAAAAAAAAAACAATTTAAATTCTAAAAAATGTTAGAACCCTTTTTCTTCTTCTTCTTCTTTAATTCTGGCTTTTTATATCTATGCCCACATGCTTTTCTGAGTTGCTAAAGACGATCAAGAAATGTCAGGAAGCAATTATTTTCATTCACATCAATTCCTTCTGGACTTACGTTCCATAATATCTTCTAACTGTGACGTTTATTCTACTTCTCTGCAATCAAATAAAAAAAACGCGTTGTATTCACAGTTGTGTATTATTATTACCAAGTGAATTTTCAATAAAACAATGTGATAATAAGAATAAAGATTAATACACACATGTATATGCGCAAGAAAAAAATAAATAAAAAAATAAATACACTTGTTAGAGACTCGATTTTTATATTCATTTGTCGACGCGACTCAAACGCCCAACAGAACAAACTCAAGTCGTCCCTGGCTCTGTAGTTCGTTGTCCCAATTTCTCTGTAGCAATGTCAAACGACCTAAATTCGCACATATATTCAACCACACACACACATACACACACAAGAAAAAGGAAAGAAAAAAGAAAAAGAATAATAATAAAACATCTACACAGCTTTAAATAAATATTTAAATATACGTATAACTATTGCAACAATTGTTTAAATATATTTGTGTATGTTGTGTTAGTTTTGGACTCTCTTTCTCTTCTTTTTTTGATGATTCTGAGAAACAGATCTATTGCAAATAATTTCTGTGTGAATGACCGCGTTGCGCCTCAACGAATATCGTCTCGGTTGAAAACTTATTCTCTCCCTTTTCATTTTATTTTATTTTTCATCTATATTTATTATAGTTTATTCTGATTTTTCGTTTGCTTTTCTTCGTGTAGTGCACGCGATTATACCGACGTTGCCTTGACACATCAACGCAATATTATTAAATAGTTATAACGATAACAATAATTATTATTATGCCTCTCGTGCGCGCACGTGAATGCCACTTTTTTTTTTTTTCTTTTTTGTTTTTTTTTACTGAGTTTGCGACAAAATTCTTTCATGAATTGATGTATTTATCTGTATAATAGTATTGCATAGTAATATTTTACGTGGTTATTGGAGATAATAAGGAAGTAATAATTTGTATTCCATTGATGTGAAGTAAATTTTTTTATTTTAATTCTTTTTTTTTTTTTTTTTTTTTGTTATATTCGTTGTTGTAAAAAAAAAACTTTTGTTTTTATGCTGCATTGATTTATTTCTCTGTTTCATTTATTCAGTTTACTTTTAATTTCTATTTTAAAATTGCGTAATTTCCTTTCTCATGTCTTTACTAATCACCGACAATCATTTGGATTATTCTTTTAAGATTATTTTTTTCTTCATGTTTAAATATTTTAGGTCTAATGGTTTTGGCACTTAAAAAGCAATTGCTTTGAGGATTAAATAAAAATGGTTGTAACACTGTCAGGCATATATATATACATATATAAATATACAACGCAAAGAGCAGGAAAAAAATGGGGAATAGAAAATAATATATTTTCTTATATTAATTTAAAAATAAATCATTACATATATTTTAAATCAAATAAAATTATGTTCAGGTCGAAGAAATGTTTTTAAAAAATTAATAATTTTTTTAATGAATATTTTCTAGCTAAAAAAAAAAAATCTTAAATACATTATTAACATTTTTAGGAAAAAAAAATATAAGCAAGAAGAAAACAATATTTTTAATAAATTTGTAATAATTAATTTTCAATAAATCTACATATGAATAACGTTTTTTTTTTTTCAACAATATTCAATTCAAATCTGTCATAAATTACATAATCTCAAGAATGTTAACACAAAAAAAAAAATGAATACATAAACAGAGTTAAAATTTTAATGTTTTCAATTTGAATAAAATTATAAAAAAAAAAATCTTGCACCGATTCATTAATAAAAAATATCCCCAGCAAACTAATAATATATATATTCACTTATTTATTTATTTATTCATTCATATCATATATCACACCATAAAAATATAAAAATCTAAAATTCCACATTAGCTTTACTTTTGATAACGTTTAAACCAAAAAAAAAAAAAATTAAATTAAATTAAAAACCTTGACGAACTCGGGCAATGAGTCAGCTTAGGATAGAAGAAACGAACGGAGCAATACAAAATAACGGGTATTCGCGTAACGGGTTCATGAATCTTCCTCTACATATCATAAATATTATTTATTCATAATCTCCTTTATTTTCTTTATCTCACAATTTTTTTTTTTCCTCTTCCTCATTATCTCTATCAATTTTTCCTTCACTATCATCATAATCATCTGCTATTTTTTTTCTCTTTCCCTCCTTCCCCATTGATATCACCATCACGACATAATACTCGATTGAAGTATAGACTTGGTGACCGCAAAGTAAAGCCAGGACGCTGACCTGGAATTTTATACAAGAATTCGTTTCTCTCTTCAACATATATTTTTCATTACCAACGTATTTATTTTCCCTCTTTCTTTTGACTGTCACTAGTTATTTTATACATATACACAGTATATACTACTATTCATTCGAGACATTGAGATGCTGAGGTAGATTGGAGTAGGAGAAACAAGCCTAGAGAGCGACATAAAATGAAAGATGAAGAGGAAAAAAAAAAAAAAAAAGAGAGAGAGTAGTGGTATACTATGACTATTTCCGCGCGTGCGTTCGCAATGAAATCCTATAGAGATATATAATTCTCACTCACATTTATATGTAATAATAATAATAATAATAATATCGCATCGTGTAACTGGCTTTTGTCAAGACCGGAAGTGAAATATGCGAAGGTAACTGGGTTAAGGTTGAGAGAAATATTATTTATATTTTGTGATAAAATAAATAAAATTAAATTAAATGATGAATAGAAAATAAATTTTTTGAATTTTTTTAATTAATATTCAATGATTGATCTATTATATTTATTTATAAAATTATTAATTTATTTATTTATTTATATTTTTTGTTCATTTTATTGTATTTAAAAATTTTTTTTTTATTTTCAATTTGCTCTGCGACAATGTACAATTAAAATATCACGTGACTACTATTGTTATGTGACGAGATATGTAATTGTTGTTTGGAATATATATGTTTCAATAGGACTTTTATGAAATTGCTTGTAAATAATTAATCAAGTTTATAATTTTTTTTTTAAATATGTATTGATGGATGAGTGTAATAGAAGGAAGAAAAAAAAAATTTTTTTTTTTTTTATTGATCGTTGGAATAAATTGATGAAGTAAAAGAGGAAATGGAAAAATAGTTTTATAATTCAGAGAATTAATTCATACGTAGAATTTTAATCCAATTTTATCTGATGATGTTACAAGAATGAACACGTGATAGATATATTTACGAGTGATATAAATAAAAGTAAAAAAGAAACAAAAATTGAATTGAAAAAATTTCATGTCGAATGAAGAATTAATTCCTTTTACTATAACTCGATATAGAAAATAGTATAGAGAATTGAAAATTACATTTCATTCATCACGGAAAATTTATAGAAATTTATTTTTTGAATAAAAAAAATTTTTTTTAATAAAACATAATTATTTTTCATAGAGAATAAATTCGAATAAAAGAATTCTGTTCTTTGAATGATTGGCATTTTTTATTTGTGATAAACACTGGTCATTGATACGACATAATTAAAAAAAAATATTACAAAGCAAAATAATGAAAAAAAAAAAAATATATATAAACATAAATACATATGCAGAAATAAATTTTATTGATAAACAATTTATCGACGGATCTCCATTAAATTTCTCTCTTGACCGGTGAATTAACTGTGTAAATATACATGTGTATATGTTTACATATATATATCGGTGACAATTGTAAGTGGGGCATGTGTGACCAGTTTGTAAATGAGTCAATAGCCATCAATATTTCTTGAGAAATATATACACACACACACACACATTTATATGTACCATGGAAAATCCCGTTGACTTATCATCATTATTTTTTTTATTTTACCTGTAACCAATAATTTTTCTTTCCTTATTAATTTATTCATTTTATTTAATTTAATTTTATTCCATAGTAATGATTTAACATTCTTCAAGTTTAAGAAAAATTTTCTCTTTAAATATTTTCATTGTATTTTATACGATAATTGAATATTTAACAAAGCCATAATATAAATATATCTTATAGCTCTCTCTTTGTGTCAGTGTCTATATATCTATTGCTTTGCTGACAAAACTTTGTCAATATATTTTAAAATTAAAGACGATGCTATGCTTTCGAATAAGTTTATAAACTTTATAATGTGACCCATATACACTTATCCATGTGGCTTTTCAATAGAGCTTTTATTATTAAACAATTGATTAAGAAAGAAAAAATGTATAAATATTATTACTTTATGTAATTATTTAGTGTTGTAATAATTTAATGTGAAGTTAAAAAAATATGTGAAACTATTTATATGTAATTAAATTTAAATACGTGTCAAATTTAACAATTAAAATTTTCATTGAACTGTGTATGACATGAATATTTTTATCTGTTTGTATAATTGCATGGACACATGTTTCTGTGTGGTGAGATAACTGCGAATGACGTGTTTTAGTTGATACAATTTATTTGAATTATAGATATTATCACAACGTTATCATTCAGAAATAATTTCTTATCTATCTCGTATTCATTATTTAATAATTTCAAGAGTTAGTACAATCATTAGATATATTAGTTAGTGGTTAAAATTTAATATTTTATAATGATAATAAGAAATATTTATTAATAATATGTATATTAATTTAATTTTAATTATATTATATTTTCGTGTTATATTTTTATATTTATTTAATTATTAATTGAATTATTTTTTTCATTTGTGTTGCAGGAGAGTGAAAGGCACTGGCCCGAATTAAGTATGACTGGATCCATGTATTTCCTTGGTGAATTGAGAAAAGACAATAACAATAAATCACTGATGCATCAATTAATTATTACGCATAAACCAAGTCTTCGTATTTGAAATAATAATTCAGTTAATAAATTATTTCGTGTCTTCTTATATTGAAGAGATTATAAAAGCAGAAACTACGTTATCGAAAACATCTGTACAATTATTATTCTTCCTTTATCTCTTTCTCTTTCTCTCTATTTCGTATAATTGCCAATATCTTTCTCAATCTTGATAAATATCTCTTTAAACATTTTCATTCGGTTAAGTGAACGTATTACATCGATTTTTTATCATTAATAATATTCAACTTGTTTGAATAGACCGATAAAATTGAAAAGAAATGGCAACAATGGCTGGTGGCGAGTACACATCTGTCAAAGATTTTTACAGGGGTCGATCAATTTTTATAACAGGCGGTACTGGTTTTATGGGGAAAGTACTGGTTGAAAAATTGCTCAGATCATGTCCTGGTATTAAAAATATTTATTTACTTATGAGACCGAAAAAGGGACAAGAAGTTCAAGAAAGGTTACAGGAACTTTTAAATGCTCCGGTAAGTTTAAATATTAATTAAAAAATATATATATTTTCTTTTTGTTTAATTTATATGAAATTTTTTTAGTAATACAATTAAAATTAATTAAATTTTCTTCTTAAATATTGGAATTTTTTACAGTTATTTGACAAATTACGTCGTGATAGTCCACATGAGCTTACAAAAATTGTACCAATAGCTGGCGATGTGACAGAATCAGATCTTGGAATATCTGCCGCTGATCAAGAGACACTTACAAGACATGTTTCAGTTGTATTTCATTCAGCAGCTACGGTCAAGTTCGATGAAGCCCTCAAACTGTCTGTTACGATCAATATGCTTGGTAGTGCTCGACTTGTACAACTCTGTCATCGTATGTTTAATTTAGAGGTAAATATTAATTGTAATTATTAACAAGTTAGTTGTGATATTATTTCAATTTATTGTATATATAATTGATAAAATCAAGGACAGATAATGTTATTGTTGAATTATTATTGTCTTCATTTGAATAGAAGTACAAAAACCAATAAGTTATTATTTAGAAAATTTGTTTCGCTTCTTGGAAAATTGAATAACAAACATTGACAGTATACAGAATATCTTCGTAACTTGTTCTTAGAATTCAAATACAAAATTAAACTGTGTCTCACGGATGTCTTGTGAATAATTATTCAAAGGAGAAAAAAATTTGAATAAGTCTACAAAAGTAATATACGTATATATATAAATATATTTTTTTTTCTTTCATAAAAAAGTGTTAGTGATGCTGTTGCTGCTGCTGCTGCTGCTGCTGCTGCTAGAAGTGCTAATAACATATAGCTGATTCACATTCTGCAAATTAATTAGTTACTATGTAAAGTGGCAAATGTGTATTTTTTTTTTTTTCGTTCTTCAACTTTACTATTTGCCAATGAGATTTGTAGACTTCTTTAAAAAAGCGAAGAGAAAAAAAAATAAGAGAATAGAAATAAATATACATGAATTAGCATTTATTTAATATATTTTAATTTAAATTATTTTTCAGGCGCTTATTCACGTATCAACGGCATATTGTAATTGTGATCGTCAAGATGTTGCTGAAGAAATTTACCCACCGCCACAAGATCCAGATCAAGTTATTGCGTGTACAAGATTGATAAATGATAAACTCGTGGATGAATTGACGCCAAAATTAATTGAAGGCCGACCAAATACTTATACATTTACCAAGGCATTGGCAGAAGCTATGTTGCAAGGTGAGAGTGGCTCATTACCAGTTGCTATTGTAAGACCATCCATCGTATTGTCCTCATTGAGAGAACCGGTGGCCGGTTGGGTGGACAATTTGAATGGTCCAACTGGAATAATTGCCGCTGCCGGCAAAGGTTTCTTCAGGTAATTATGAATAAATATGTATTTTAATATTATTATTTATAAATTACATTAAATTATTGTATTATTAATTAATTGTATTTTAGAACGATGCTATGTCAGGAAGACGCAGTTGCTGATTTTGTTCCCGTTGATGTAGTAATAAACCTGATGATTTGTGCTGCATGGAAAACGGCAACGCATCGTACTGACACTATTACAGTATACAATTGCTGTACCGGTCAACAAAATCCAATAACATGGAAGCAATTTATTGATTTGTCATTTAAATACACTCGAATACATCCAGCCAATGATGCAGTGTGGTATCCAGGCGGTAGTTGCCAAAAATATTCATTTATGAATAATTTATTCATAACATTTCAGCACATATTGCCTGCGCATATTTTGGATTTTGTTGCGCGTTTAAGAGGCACAAAGCCAATTATGGTACGTGTACAGGCAAAATTAAGTAAAGCAGCGACATGCTTAGAATATTTTACCACTCAACAGTGGAATTTTAGTGATGACAATGTTAGAAAACTTGGCGAACAATTGACCGCTGAAGATCGTCAAATATTTATGTTTGATGTAAAGCAAATTGATTGGCCATCATATTTAGAGAATTATATTCTCGGTATACGACAATTTATCCTTAAAGAAAGTCCAGAGACACTGCCAGCTGCACGTTCACACATTACTCGGTAAAGAAAAAAAAAATATGGTTTATTTTTAATTAAATTGTTTCTTATTTTTAATATTCATTATTAATATTTTTTGTATTTTTCTTTTCAACAGATTATATTGGATTCAAAAAATTATGCAATTTGGCGCAGTGATAGTTTTGTTGCGTCTTATTTTATCACGTAGCTCAATTGCTAGATCTGCGTGGTTTATGCTCCTGTCCATTGTGCTTCGTATGTGTCGTATGATTGTTTGACGGCTCAGAGCTAAATATATTTTACACGACGAAAATGCTAGTAATGAGATGGAGAAACAGCCAACAGTTGTGGAACATTATCGTAAAGTGCGAATTGTTCTACGATCTCAAAAGCTCAGTAACAACATTTCTAACGTCAATGCGCTTTTTTCGTTCCCATACGTGGGCTTTTACAAAGTTTATATTCGTTTATGAATTTGTTAATTGCTGACGAATAGAAACAAAAAAAAAATAGGGGGAAAATATAGTTCACCCATTGAATGACGGGAGGGAAAGAACACGAAAAAAAAATAATAGAGTGTCGGGTACCGATTGGCGATTGTGCATTGGTGGTAAACAAAAAAAAATAAGTATAGTAAAACAATTGAAAGATTTATAATTATCAAATTGATAGAAATTTTAAAAAAATTGTGCGCAATTTGTCGCATGATTTTTCAGAGTGTTTTGAATTTTTTGAGTGGAATTGTATATGAAAATTAAAATTGTCGACTAGGAGAAATAACAAAAAATAAATTTAAATAAAATGTTTTTTGCAAACTAGTTAACTTCAAGTGTGTGATCTAATTAATTCTTGAGTCATATTAGAACGCGGAAGTGAATCACATTAAAAAAAAAAAAAAAAAATAAAAACAAATATTAATCCGCCTGACATCGATTAATTGGCACTTATGTCGATTTTGTGATAAAAATTATAAGATTTTCATTAATTGAAAAGAAAATTACGTCGCGCTTGTATATTAGAATGTGAAAAGGACTTGAAATACATTTGGAAATACAGTGTAATTATTATTTTTTTTTTCTTTCATTCTGATGTGTCTTTGCACTCTCGGTATCTGACATTCTTTTCGTTCTTTTTATTTAGTTTTTCAAATTATTCTGTGACTCTTTGTGAGATACTTAGGTCGATATATTAGGCAAGACACAAAAAAAAAAAAAAACATACAAATTAACGATGATATAACTCAAAAAGTGGAACAAACTTGAATATAGAGACATTTGTTTTTCTGAATTAATTACTTGCATAGATTATTTTACTTTATTTATTTCTTTCCTTTTGATTTTTATTTGGATATAAATTTTCACATGTTAAATTCATTCTTATGCACGACGTTTCGAAAACTGCCAACGCTCTGTGAATTCGTTAAGCTGTAGAAAAAATCGTTTAGCAAATTAATATTGTGAGAACAACTTGTTCATAGATAGCAGAGCATACTGAATATAATTAATAGAAAGCAACAAAACGAATAAAAGAATATAAAAAACGATTTTTTGATAATATATATATATATAAAAAAGACAAACAAATTGATAGGCATTGCAGTCTTTATTTAATATAAATGTCTCTATGTATCTTGCACACTTGTATTGTCACAGTGTTCAACGTATTATTAAATTTTGAAGGCATTGGCAACCCAGTTACTTATTCCGAATGAAAAAGAATAACAAACAAGAGAAGAATAACCAATAATGATATTGCCCAAATTAAAAGAAAAATTTTAAATATGAACGAAAGAACTGTGAACGTGAAAGTTAGAATGAAGTGAGTATGAATAATAGATAAAAGTTAAACGAAAAAATAAAAATAAAGGGAAAAATATTTGAAAAAATTACAAGATTAAAAAAAAAATAAAAAAGAAAAGAAAATTAGAAATAGCGAAAAAAAAAAAAAAGAAATTGTATATACAAAAGTTATTGCTGCTAAACGGGTAACGGTGCAGTGTTATGTATTATATAGCTATTAATTCGAACTATTCGTAAGTTTAATGTTCTCAAAAGACTTGAAGGAGACACAATGGAGAAATAGTTCTCGATAATTATTTTATGCTCTCAAGTCTTGATGTATACAAAATTTAATGTATACATCCGTATAATTCCTTTTTTTGATACAAATATACTTTTGTTTTACCTATAGGCTCTATGCTATTCCGCATACTTGTTTGCTTTATCGTGTTTTTATCATCTATTAAAGAATAAATAGAAAATAAAAAATGCAGCCAAAATTTCGTTTTACGATCGTGAAAAAAAAAAAAAAAAAAGCGAGATAAAGAATTCTAACTTATAAACGCACTCGCGTTATATTATATATATTAAGACGCTTCCGATTTGTCATTGATTTGTAATCTTTTTTTTTGTATTCAGGTCCTCCAAAATAATTGTATACACAAATACTACACATACAAGAAAAAAAAACACACATACACACACAATGCTTGTGCTAATGAGTGAGAATAGACATAAAGAAAAAAATAGAAAAAAAGGCACATGACGATACGAAATAAACGTGAGAATTCGGGTTGATAAATTATAATTTTCCATGCACAGATAATACATTTGCAATTTGTATTTCATCGCCGGTGCAGCTTTACTATTTTGTAGATTAATATGAAAGCGAGGAAATGTATATTCTCTACGTCGTCGTTATTAGTTAATAAGTTAAAAATAATGGCAGTAAATTATATATGTGTATATATATTCTTGAATAATCAAATTGTAATTTTTTTTTTCTTTTGATATTTTTTCTGATATTTTATTTCTATTTTAATTTTAGGCAGCAATTTTTAATATAGTGGTTTTGATAAACATAAGTATATATACATATGTATAGTATTTTATGTGAGAACAATTGAATTTGCCATTATCAAACGACGACGAAGGATTGAATTTATTTCTATCGCAAATCTCATGGACGAACAACCATAATTATTCGTATATTGATTTTAATTTATGTAGTGAGATAACGAATGCGAGAGACTGAACGAATGAATGAATTGAGTGAATGATATATAAATATACATGATCGATGTTTTTTTTTTTTTGTTAATGCAAATGATAATTTATTCAAATAATTCAATTTTGGAATACATTATTTCAATTCATTATTTTTATTCGTCGATTTTTTGGTAAGACATTGTCAATTTTTCATAAGTATTAATGATATGAAAATAAAGAGAATAAAAATTATTATAAAATAATAATAAAGATAAAAATATATATCATAATAAATATAAATTTGAAAAATTGACAATGTTTATTTGTACCCAATTGTGCTATGAATAGTCAATATTTAAATGTATTTGAAAAACTTTTTCTGTCACCTGTTGCCTGTGCCTTTGAGATGTCTTAGAACCTGATTGTTTTTAACTGAACAATTATTTTTGTGTTTTATTCATTAATATATACCGGTTGGAGTGGGCTTCCCGTGAATAAAGAGAAGAAATAACAAATTGTTTTATCAATCCGTCGTTTATTGCTGTCGAAAAGTAAATAGACATTTATTATATTGAAAAATAAGAAAGGGAAATAAAGAAAAATGTATTGAATTAATTTATTGGCGATATACCAGCGTGTACGATGATATAATTATAATTAGGGCCAGGAACTAAGAGTACATACAGAAAAAGTGATGAATGAGAGAAAATAAAAAATAAAAAAAAATTCTGATGAATAAAATACATAATGAAATGATGAAAAAAAGTAATTGAGGTAGCACTACTACAAAGGATCACCATCAGCTAGTCTCGATTTGTAACGTTATCCGGTAACATGATGCATACCACAAAATAATATTTAAAATTATTAATTTAATGAATATTATACTGTACTATTATAGAATAAATTAAAAAGAAAAATGGAATATTGCATATTTGTGTTTAATTTTATTATATATTCCTCACTTGAATGTTCATTTTTAATTTAAATTAAAATTAATTATTTTAACAATTTATCCAAATGAGAAAATAAATTACGGTTATATTTATTTACGATTGTCTATTATTTATATACATATATAGATTTGTTTATATAAACGTCAATGGCATATATTTTTTAGTACATTTACATCATTTTGAGGTTTCATTAAATAAACTGTTAATAAGAATTGGATTTCATGATTAATATACAATCAATTCAATTTTAAATAATTAATAAACAAATAACGTTTAATGGAGTTTTAGAAATTTGTAAGTTTATATATTATTTAATTTAATTTATATTATTTAAAATACTCGTGATAGATTTTAATTTATTTTAAAAAATTTCAAAGAATAGTATATAATTAATATATATTCATTAATAAAATATAAAAATATTAAATCAAAATATATTGTATAAATTATCGAATTAATATTGTTTTTCTTAGAGAAAAAGTAGTAAAAATAATATCAACTTTTGCGCACGTTTAAAATGTGGGAAATGTTTGATAATAATTAATATTATATCTGAGGTTGGTATAAATTATTTATAAATAAAAAAATTATTACAAATATGTTTGGCAGTAATTCAGGACTTATATAATATAAAAAAAACTTTGAATATTCTTCTATTATATATATTATACGCTGGCGGTATTTATTGTTGTTTTATCATCGTACATTTTTTACTCGATAAAGTTTTTAATTAAGATTTGTATGATAATGTAGACACCGTACATTTATTTAGAGCAACATATTTTTTTATTACATCAACATTCATTTACACATCTTTGTCAGCATATAAAATAAAAAAAAAATGTGACAATCATGAATAAATACATTTGAAAGTGAAATTCATTATGTTACATGAAATAAATTAAATAAATATTAGTATAATGTATATTTGTGTCATGAAAAAAAAAAAAAAGAACACAAAATTATATTGTGAATAAGCTGCATATCACATAAATAAGTCGCGAACGACAATCAGTCCAATAAGGATAAAGAAAAAAATAAAAATTATTTGAGATAAATAACACACTCATGTTTAATTTTAAAATTTGATGGACACAAATGTGAAATTGTAAATTAATATATAAATGTTCTCTTGAAACATTCACGAAATATAATTAGAAACAAATAGGGATAGTACTGCAGATGGAATGATAAAGAATTTATTATCCATATTTTATCACTTCGGGCTTTATTGTTTATAAATAGTCCCGATAGTTAAGTCAATTGATTAAATTATCTAACTACGAAAATATATAAAAAAAAAAATTGTGCTAACAATTTAACTACAATCGTGATGATGTAAAATACATTTGTGTAATTTATCTAAATTTTTTATATTTGAATTTTAATATGAAATTTAAAGTTTTCAATGAAAATCAATAAATTTAATAATTAAAATAATTATTTAGAATTTTGAAGGTAAATGCAAATCACGATTGGAAATTTTTCCATAAATATAATTAAGGAATTAATGTGAAAATAATTTTCCTATCTAATAATATATTTGTATAATTTATAAATAGTATAAAGACTAATAAATAAATATGTTAATTTGTTCTAGTTTCACAGGTAAGTAGAAAAGAAAAAAAATAAAAAATAAAAGAAAGAGGAAAATAGGAAAAAAGAAAATACTAACGTCGGACTGATATCCGCTCGCACAAAGAAAACGGTGAGTTAAATAAAAAAATTATTGTTTCACCAACAAACAAGACCCTTGTAATGTTTAAAAAAAAAAAAAAAGAAAAAAAGTAAAGCGAAGAGAAAAATTGTTATGAATTAATGATTAATAATTAATTGAGATTGAATTCACCTAAGAATTTAAACGCGTTTAGCGGTGATGAACTTTTATAATACTGTTCAGGCTTTAAAGGACCTTCAAATTCATTTCTGATCTATCATTTTTTTTTTTTTGTTATTTTATCTTAATGAATAAATAATTTTTTGATTTTTTAATTTCAACTTTTTTTCTCTTTCAAAACTGGATATCGTCACCGTTGAATATTGCATACAGTCAAATTAACTGAGCCTCAGTCTCGTCATCACGATTATTTTCATTCTGCTAAAACAA